>OX380347.1:29661996-30861996 GCA_947425015.1 Pterostichus niger
TTTGTTTCATGAATTTAGAAATGGTTATGCAAACACTTATATGTAGTTCAAATACAAACTAACTGTTAATGGAGAAAGGGAGGTTTTGGGGAATTTACTTCCATTTCCATTTTCAATCTTCTAGACATCATTAAAAACCGCTTGAAGTTAACCATGTTACTTTAAACTTGCTGGAAGTTTGCCTACAAACAAATTATTTTTGCTCTTTGGTGACATTTGTAATTAACAAAATGAGGGTCTTTATTATCCGAAATATTCATCAACAATTTTGAGAATATATATGCCTCAATTCCAATAAATACCTCCTAAAATATTTACATTTTTGGTATAGGATATATCGACGATGTTTTAATCCCTTTACACCAGGAGCAACAACTACATAATTCACCACTGAAGTGAAAGTTAATAAAAGCATAAATATCTTGGCCATTACTATCGAACACATTGACAATAAATTTAATTTTAATATTTACAGGCAACCCACTAATTTGTATCACCCATGTAATATAAAGCTAGCAACGTTTTATAATTTATCTGATGATCTGAATTATAATCATTTTAAATATTGCAGCCAACAAAGTGAAGCTGATAAATAAGAAAATTAGATCAATTACAAGAAATTAATTTTATCCTGTTACACTTTGAAACTAGATTTAAATCAATTTATAAAAAATTAAATTATGTTAATGGCATGAATCGTAGTATGTCCAAGAATTGGAGGATATTTGCCATTATATACTAATAATAATAACTAATGAATAGACCCTTTGTTAAATTAAATGTAAAGATTGTGAATTTGTTTATATAGAGCAAACAGGATGAAGTTTCCAGACTAGATTTAAAGAGTATTGTTATAATTATATGATCAAAAGTACCCAGTCTAATGTAGCTAAACACTTGATAGATTTTTATCATAAAAGTTCTATATGTAATTTGTCAGTTCTACATATAAAAGGAAAGGATATCGATTCACTTTCCTTGAAGCTTTTAAAATTAAGAAAGCCGTTAGGGCCGACCAGAAACTAATGAATGAATATTTAGATGTTCTAAACTCAACTTTCATAGACGTTGTCATTAAACGGAAATTCCCTAAACAGTCCCTCTCTCTATTAACAATGTGTTTGTATTTGTACAATATATAAGTGTTTGTAAATTTGTTTTGTAAACCATATCTACCAATAAATGTTATTACCAAATTTATAAAACTAACTACTAAGTGGTTTTATTTATTATTTTTACCAACACATTATCATTAATTAACATTATTGTAATCGTTTTCTGCTTCATTTATTGAAATCATTTACAACATCATCCGCACCAGGTATCGCAGACACTACCGCAGCCTCGCTACCTTCAAACACTCTAACTGCGTGCGCGCATTTCCAATCATCAGGAGTCAAATAACCTCTCTCCTCCATACATCAACATCTCATTCAAGCCGGGAGCCTTGCCATTCTTTACACGCAACATCATTCTCACCACAAACATTTTCTCTTGTAATTTCACTAAAACCATTCAGTCCATTTACGCTACCATACAAACCCCTAAAATACTCACACCATCTATTCCTAACATCTGATTCATTCCACAATATAATTCATCATTCGTACCATTCATTCATTCATTTATTTACTCAACAGACATATCTCTAACATCCTCATTCACCAACTTTTATCCAGACGTATACGCGACACCATCAAATACACTTCTCATGCTCGGTTTTTCAGTTGACCCTTGAACTTGAGCCTCAACATTTTTTTGTTTATAACTTTTCAAATTAATCTAGTTCAGCTGAACCTAAACTCAATGTCAATATAATTTTATGGTGTTGTGTAATTTGGGATTCTGAGAAAATTATAATCATTGCCTCAGTTTATATTCTGTCACAGGCAAAATAAGAAATATATTTATATACACATGATGGAAAATATTAAAAGAGCTGCAAATTTGTCCACCAATGAAGTTGAATTATTAATAGATTTAGTGAGAGTTATAAACATGTATAGAATGAAAAAAAAAACTGATCAAGTATTGTGTTAAGAAAGAAGAAAAGTGTTGGCAGGAAATTTCTGCCTCATTTCATACTGTAGGGCCAAAATTTTAAAAGTTCTCTAGTCCAAAGATAAAAATATTAATAATGTACAAGATTAAATTTAAGTTCTACGTCAGGTACGCGTTCATTAAAATTCTAGCACAAGTTAAATAATTTAAAAAAAAGAAAAATAATGAGGGCAGACAATTAAAAATTGGTGCAAATTGGCAAAAAAAGAGGAATACGTAAAATTACAAATTAACTCAATAATAAAAGAATTAAATTGTATATGAAATAGTAAATAGAAAAGTGTATATTGTAATATATTTCTAATGATACCCTTCTGACGGTTTTACTACATTTCTAATTATTTTAGGTCTTCAAACACGACCAAGTCGCTCAACAAAATTGCGACAAATAATTATGACATATAAATGTCAGAATGAACTGAAAAACCGCGCATCAATCATTCATCACACAGAATAAAATCAATCACTCTCTGTCCACTTTCACTCACATTCTCCCTTGTACACAATTGCGCTATTTTATATTAATTTAAAACAACATATTTACTAATGTTTTTAACAGACTTTTACCCAAATAATTTAAAAAGGGAATAATTTAAATGAGCACCGAAATCATTGTATCTTAAATAATCAATAAGAACTGTGTTGCTCTTGCCAGAAATATATTTATTAAACACCAAAAATATATATTTTTAACTCTAGTTAAATTATATTTTGATAGTCTGAAATAATTAAATGAATACTAAAAATAATAATTAAGCATAAAAAAATACTAACTGATCTTTAAATATAATAAGCTTCATGGACAATTAAATGCTAATATGGCAAATAGCAAATACAAATATTTGATATTTAAATTGATAAACAGATTAGCAAAGTCTAGTATTTTGGAAATCGAATATGAATTATTTAGAGCTGATATTTTGGTGCTCGATTAAATACAACCCACTTAAAACTAATAATTATCTTATATTGATGTTGGAGGCAGCGGTCTTGACGACGTTCTGCGTTGACTTTGCAGTCATCTTCTGATGTGTTTGAAGAGAAGCTGTTGATTCTGTTGCTGATGAATTTTCCCAGCATTTTGATGTAATCACCAACAGGAAACGTTGGTTTTTCTCATTCACTACCGCACCTAACAACAAAATATTATTAGAAACAAGTACAAATACTCCTTGAAAAACAGCAAGTTTTCAATGATGGTGTCCTTCTTCTCCCTACCTACCCTATCTTACCTAAGTTTTTGTCAAAGACTAGTTACGAATCTACAACAAAGCAACCGCGAAACGCTATGATGGGGCCCCACGTGGGGCCAGCGTTTTGTGGTGGACAATACAAAACATCCGATATCGACTCGTGAGGTTGATTACACATCAAACCCACGATAGATATCACAATATCAATTCGTAAAATTGATTTATGGAAATAAATCAACCCCACGATAGATATTGTTCTAACCAATTTCGATTCGTAAAATTGATTTATAGTAATAAATCAACCCCACGAAAAGAACTACACAGTTGTTAGGAAGGCCTTCTAATAAGGCAGAAACTAAGCTAACTAAATTTAAATGTACGTAGAGATAAGACACGATATTGACTCGTGAATATGATCTTATAGTATAACTATAAATCATATCCACGATAAGATATCGGTCAAGTGTTAGGAAGAACCTGAAAGAGACTCACATTTTACGTAGTCTTCAGTAAAGGTGCCATCTTTTTCTCCCTACCTACCCTATCTTACCTAAGTGTTTGCCAACGACTAGCTACGAATCTACGACAAAGCAACCGAAGCGTGCTTGTCAAGTTAGCAAAAACGTTGAGCATATTCCGTGCCCACGACCTCTCGGTTCACCGCCTACCAACCTACCCGACTGCTGGGAAGATTTCGCAGTGCTCGAACAGTCGAATTATGTCTAGATCTCCCAATGACTCATTGGACAATATGGTTCCTGTGATTCGATAACTCGACCACCCAAGGCATCGGCTTACACCTTCTAGCTACACTCAGCAGCACGCTCGCGAGGGACTCGCCCCACCCGAATCACGAAACGCTTCAAACTTGCCTCCTGGTGATGGGATGTATGTTGGGGCCCCACGTGGGGCCTGCGTTTTTTGGTGGATAATACAAAATACACGATATCGACTCGTGAGGTTGATTTCAAATCAAACCCACGATAGATATCGATCTACACAATTTCGATTCGTAAAATTGATTTATAGTAATAAATCAACCCCACGAAAAGAACTACACATAGTTAGGATGGCCTCCTATTAAGGCAGCAACTAACTAACTAAATTAAAATGTACGTAGTGAGTGAACAATAAAAACAAACACGATATCGACTCGAGAAGTTGATCTTATAGTATAACTATAAATCAAGCCCACGATACGATATCGGTTATGAAGTTATGAAGGCCTTTAAATAAGGCAGACAAAAGTTAAATTACACGACGACGACGTTTGTTTGGCAAGTGAACTTCTTGTTGCAGACTCGCAGCGACGACCTATTTGATGACACACTCACAACCAATGAATGAGATTAAAGTGAATTTGAAACATACACACATCTAACATACACTTCAAATACAATATTATTCAGTTTAACCAGTTTATTATTATTAGAAATTATTAATATATTATTATTTAGTATAAACAAAAGTAAAATAATAACGTTTTTTAGAATTTAGCAATTTACTTTTAAAACACTTTAAACAAATACTTCTCACATCTAACAATAAATTAAATTAAAAGACAGCAGATGTATGTCAAGGCTGTGTCTCAATAAAATTCTAAATAAATTATTAATAATTTCTTTTTTCTACGATTGCTATGAAAAGTTGACAATTACGCTCTCATTTGTCATCGTAAAGTTGAAGTTTTCTGTGGATCAATCGAAAAATATCTTTTTTGCGCGTCTCCAATGGCAACGCGCGAAAAAGACGTAAAATGCGCGCGTTTCCAATGGCAACGCGCGAAAAAGATATTAAATAGTTACCAGGGATACAAACAAAACAGAAAGTTGTCATATTGACAGTTGACAGAACGAATTTATTTTCAGTACGTATAAGTTTTTTTAATAATTTTAAGATGCAATCGTAGAAAAAATTATGTGTGTATCACGAGCGTAAAGTGTCTTTGTTCCTCTTACACTATTGCAGCTCTCGCCTTCGGCTCGCGCTGCAATTAGCGTGTTCGAGTAACAAAGAATTACTTTACGCTCTTAATACATAAATAACTATTTTCATTTTTTAGATTAATTAAAATATAAATAAAATTTGTACTTATCTTTTGTTCCTGAAGTATGTTGAAGCAACCCGTGGACAGCGTGGACAGCGTGGACAGCGTGGCCATGGCGCTCGACTCCTGGGACTGAATGCCGCATTCAGATAATTTGCGTAAACTGCAAAACTCAATTTAATATGAGCATCTATCATTAAAAATACTAAACAATCTTTAAAAGTAATTTTTAATATTAAACAATAGTAAATTATCAAAATAAAATTATATGTTTAAACCAATTGTAAATAATTGTCCACTGAGACATTCACAGAACATTCTCAACCCAACACACCATCCTCGCTTCAATAACGTTTATTTTAAAATTAATTATTTTCTGGAGGGTTGATATTAAGGGATGAAACTATGGTCAACAGATGAGGAATTGAATGTTGAAACCCGGTTGACTGGTTACTAAATTACAGCCGTTTTTAAAACATGTTTATATCTAAAGTTACGGAAAAACTGTCGTTCATATTTTCTCTCAAAAAATTTATAAAATTAACCAGATTTACAAACAAAACTATAGACAGTCCACATTTTCAAACCACTTCAAAATTAAATGTTGTAAACAACATTTTTAAAACTCATATATTTTAAATATTAGGTAAAAGTCACCGCTAATAAAATCAAATTATTAAAGGAGATTAATTTTAATTTTCTGCTTTGAACCGGACATCAATTATTTTAGGAGAAAAATAATTGTTAAAGTAAAATAAAGCTTGCCCCAGAAAAAAAGTGTCGCTTAGATTTGGGCCTTTTCGTTTACTGCTTTTATAGATATACAAATTTGTATGTGATACATTTTTATTAGTTTGCTATGCATTATACAAAAACAATTAGTTGCCAACGTTCATACTAAATTCTACAAAGATGTCATCAAAATACGAAGAATTATGCGAAAATATTTTGTACAAATGTGTTCAAAATAGGCATATATCCACAAGAAAAGTAGCTTTAGAGTTAAAATCTACAACAAGGACTGTTCAAAGGGTGTTAAGAAGATATAATGAAACGGGTGATACACAAAAAATAATGTGGAAGTGGATGCAAACCTGGATTTGTAGATTAAAATATTGAGAAAATGTCTTAAAGGCTTTGTGTAAAAATAAAAATCTTTCTGTGAGAGATTTGGGTAAAAAATTTGAAACTACTAAATCAACAGTCCAGAAAATTAAGCTAAAGAATTCTATAAAGTCATTAAAAAAAACAAAAGTGTGATACTAAGCAAGAAACTAACACAAAATGAGGATAGAGAAAACTTTACTTTAAAGTGATATCAAAAAAATTATGTGTTATCATGGATGTCGAAACGTATTGTTAACTTGAATAAAAATCTCGACCAGGTCATTATTATTATTCTGGAAAGTTCAGAAAATCTGTTAGTAGCTAATTGAAGGTAATTAAAATAGAAAAATTCTCAAAAAAGATGCTTGTATGGCAGGCCATTTGTTCCTGTGGCAAACGCAGTATGCCTTATTTTTCAACATCGACAATCAACGGCGAAAGGTATTTAAGCGAGTGTCTGGAAAGATGATTATTGCCCTTCATAACACACACCAATACTATTTTGGCCATATTTGGCAACATGTCACTACACAAAAAATGTCATTGATTGGTATAAAAAAAAACCCATATAGAATTTGTACATAAATCTGAAAATCCTACAAATTGTCCTGAATTGCGCCCAATCAAAAAATATTGGGCCCATATAAAGCGGAAGTTATTAAAATATAAGAAACCACCCAATTCTGTCGATAATTTCAAATATAAGTGGAAACAAATTACAAAAATGATATCTGATTATGCTGTACAAATTTTAATGAAAGGGCTGAAAAGGAAATTGTGCAACTTTTGGATGAATCATAATTAAAATGTAAATATTGTAAAGAAAACTTTTAAAACTCATATTTGAAATATTAGAAACAAAATTACCCAAAAGGATAAAAGTGTTTGTTAACTTTATTTACAAAATACAATGACCGCTAGTATAAATAATCAATGAAGGATGATTTGATTAAATTTATTTTTCTACTTTGAACCGATCATAAATTTTTTAGAGAAAAATACTTGAAATAAAAGTGATTCAAATTTATTTATATCTATCATTTAATTGAAATATATTTGTATAAAATAATGCCGGAATGTTTAACAATGTTTTTTAGATTAATTAAAATATAAATAAACGAAATTTGTACTCATCTTTTATTCCTGAAGTGTGTTGAAGCAACCGGTGGACAGCGTAGGCATGGCGCTCGATTCCTGGGACTGAATGCCGCATTCAAATAATTTGCGTCAACTGCAAAACAGAATTTAAAATGAGTACCTATCATTAAAAATACTATACAATCTTTAAAAGTAATTTTTAATATTAAAGAATAGTAAATTATCAAAATAAAATTATATGTTTCAACCAATTGTGAATAATTGTCCACTGCGACATTCACAGAACATTCTCAACCCAACACACCATCCTCGCTTCAATAACATTTATTTTAAAATTAATTATTTACTGGAGGGTTGATATTAAGGGATGAAACATAGTCAATAGATGAGGAATTGAATGTTGAAACCCGGTTGATTGGTTACTAAATTACAGCCGTTTTTAAAACATGTTTATCTAAAGTTACGGAAAAACTGTCCTTCACATTTTTTCTCAGAAAATTAATAAAATATACCAGATTTACAAACAAAACTATCGACAGTCCACATTTTCAAACCTCTTCAAAGTTAAATGTTGTAAACAACATTTTTAAAACTCATATATTTTAAATATTGGGTAAAAGTCACCGCTAATAAAATCAAATTATTAAACGGGATTAATTTAAATTTTCTGCTTTGAACCGGACATCAATTATTTTAGGAGAAAAAATAATTGTAAAAGTAAAATTAATTACTATATGTCTTGTATATGATTACTGTCAAATGACGCTGTATTCGGCGGAATGTACATAAATTACCGTATGATTCTTAAATAAAAATTAGATGGGGTACAAAATGTTTTTAAAAAATGTTTAATAAAAATATGATATTTACTTACTAATTATGAATATATATTAAGTAAAAAAGAACCAGACCAGAAACAATTCAATGAATACTAAAAATAATAAATGAACATCAGAAATAGTAAACGATCTTAAAATATAATTATTAATATCCACGAATAGTAAATAAGCTTTCCGGATTAAATTAAATGACAATAGCAAAAATAAATATTTGGTGTTGAAATTGAGAAACAGATTAGCAGACTCTAGTTATTTGGGTACCGATTATGAATAATTTAGGGCTGAAATTTTGGTGCTCGGTTAAATACAACCCGTTTAAAAAAAATAATTTTCTTACATTTGATGTTGTGAGCAGCAGACTTCACGACATACTATGTTGATTTTGCAGCCATCTTCTGATATATTTGAAAATAAAATGTTGATTTCTGTCACTGATCGTGATCATTCTTTCCAGCATGTGATGTAATCACCAAAACTTTTAGTAGAAGACCTTGGCTTTCTTCGCTGCCGCAACTAACAAATACAACAACAAAATAATTAGAAACAATCACAAATAATATTTTTTAAATAGTAATTTAAATTGATTTTTTTGAGTATTCGTAGAGAGTGGTTCTATACCGGATGGTTAGAAAAACAGTTTTTCCGTGTGCATTGCTCCCCAAATTATTTTAGAGAAAATTGTTTCAAATAAATGTTGTAGAGCATAAAATTCTATACTTGAATCAATAAACAAGATTAATTTCACATGCTTTATAACTGCAGAAATTAGATTAGAAAATGTACAAAATTGCAGTTTAATAGTACTACCTATTAACTATTATGTGTATATATAAATTCTCTTTTAAATGCAAATACGTAATTGTTTTAAGTGATAAATTATTAATTCTATCATTTTTTCCAGTTTTTAAAATAAAATAAATTGAAATATTATAAAGAAAACTTTTAGAACTAATATTTTAAATAATGGAAACAATTATTTTGTGTAAAAGTATTTCATTATTTTTATTTATAAATTACAATGATCGTTTAAACAAATAATCAATAAAGAGTGATTTGATTAGCTTTAATTTTCTGCTTTGAATCGGTTATAAATTGTTTAAACAAAATTATATTTAAAATAAAAGTACTACAAATTTATTTATATCCATCTCATATTTCGAATATTTTTATCCGCTCTCTGTTTATTATAAATTATCAATTACTGTTTTTAGCAGACTTTTACCGAAATAATTTAAAAAGGGAATAATTCAAATGAGCACCGAAATCTTTTTATCAAAAATAATAAATAAGAACCGTGTTACTTTTATCAAAAACATTTACTAAACAATAAAAATATATTTATTACCCAGGCAAAATTATATTTTAATTAATTAATTAATTAAGTACTAAAAATAATAATCAAAAATTATAAACGATCTTTGCAAGTAATTTTTAATAAATATCCAAGAATAGTAAATAAGTTTTCCGGAAAATTAAATGGCAATGGAAAAAATAATTATTTGTGTACAAATTGATAAACAGATTATTAGACTCTAGTTTTTAAATATCAATAATGAAAAATTTAAGGCTTAAATTTAGTGCTCTATTAAATATAACCCATTTAAAAATAATAATTTTCTTACAATTGATGTTGCGAACAGCGGACTTGAAATTCTGCATTGAGTTGACAATCATCTTCTATATGTTTGAAGATAAGATGTTTAACTCAGTTGATGACGTCCACGATGAAAAGAATACCAGCTGCTTTAAGATAATGATACAAGCTGATGATGAGGCTGCAGGAGATGATTCCAAGTTCATGATGTCTCTATACACATAAAAACAATGTATTAGTAATGTAAAATAGATAAAAACATACAAATTAGCAAAAAGTTAAGCATATTCCATGCCCACGACCTCTCGGTTCACAGACTACCAACCTACTCAAACAGCCGAATTATGTCTATAACTTCTCGATGACTCATTGAACCGCTCCATCCCGACACGAAACGCATATCAATGTATAGTTATGAAGGCCTTCTAATAAGGCAGAAATTTATTTATATTAATAGTACGTAGCCATCTTGACACAACGACGTTTGTTTGGCAAGTGAAAGAACTAGTGCTCGTTGTTTGATTGTCTAGCACCGACACAACTTACGTTCAAAAACCACTGCGATAATTACAATGTACTAGAGAGAGATAGACAACTTGGATAATAGCGTACACATACTTTATAATGGTTATTTAATGTTGTTGCAAGTTCGGATCGAATAATTAGCACTAATTGGCTAGCAAGACATCTACTGTAAATAAATTTACCTTGAAACATACAAGATATCTACACTTCAAATACAATATTTATCATTTTACTTTTAATATTATTAATAATAATTATTATTATTGTATTTTAATTGATAAATAAGTAAAATCATTGTAATATATATATATTATTTGTTTTTGAATAAAGTAAATATTAACATCTCAATAATTAGCATTTACTTTTAAACGATAAACAAATATTTATCACATCAAAAATACTCAACTAATTCATATTTGCTATAAAATGAACCATATTTATAAACAAAACTATAGGCAGCCCAAATTATCAAAGGATGCAGAAATACATTTTTAAAACCGTTTTCAATTATCTTTACTTGTTTAAAAGTTACAACCGTGTCATTCAGATTTTCATGCGCCATTTTATTATTTCTCCGAGAAATACTAAAAAGAAACCCACATTTACTCATTTAAAAGATACACTCACCTTTTAAAAACTAATTAAAGTATGGATTGATATCGAGAGCTGTTGATAATTTAGTGGCACGTTAGTCGAAACCTAGTAGAGATTTTTTATGGATTCCTAGGATTTATTTACTAAATTATTCCGGCCAACAAATTAATTACTATATGTCTTGTATATGATTACTGTCAAATGACGCTGTAATCGGCGGAATGTACATAAATTACCGTATGATTCTTAAATAAAAATTAGATGGGGTACAAATTGTTTTAAAAAAATATTTAATAAAAATATGATATTTAATTACTAATTATGAATATATATTAAGTAAAAAAGTCTGTATCAAAAATTTGTTGAAATTTTGTGTTTTAACATGATGATTATTAAGAAAAAGTAATTAAAAAAAATTTGAGATTTCCACTTTTTTTACCCAGGGTTACGCCACTTCAAAAATCTAACCAATAAAGACGAGGAATTTGTGATCAATGAAATAGAAGAAAAAAAATTAATACTTGTGCGTATTTCGACCAATGAAATTAAAAGGATTAATTTTGAAAAATCCAGCTATCAAACTATTTCACATTATTATTTCTTTTTAATAAAATAAATAAGAATGCAAATGTATTTTAAGTAAAATTATTAAAAAACTCACGAGTATATTGTTTTAAATTAATTTGTCGATTATTTTTAGATTAAATTAAAATAAAAGTATTTCGCCACATTGGTACTGTAATACACATTGAGTACTGTGAATTGTATTCCACTAAAATTTTAAATGGAAATCAATGAGTTTAAAACGTTTGAAATAAAAAATACACAGCTGACGTCAATCAATAGTTGAAGATTTAAATAAATTTATTGCCAACAATTATATTTTTAATTAAGAGTATGAATTTTATCAGTATTTATGATATTTAAATTCAATGTATTCAATTTAAAGGAAATAGGGCAACAATTCTTGAATTTCTTTTGTCTTCAATTGTACTTTTATAAAAAATCTAAATAATTAATTTATAATAAAACTATAACAAAAACATAAAAATTTCGATTCTTGAATCAGAAAGTACATTTGTGTGTGTGCGCTAAAAATTCAATTTTTCCAGACTATATCTCAAAAATTAAGTAAACACTACGAAGATATGTGTAACGACATTGTATTCCCCGTGCTATAATTGTCTTACTTACGACCCTCTTCTGCAGTAATATACACTATCAACTATTACTAAACTATGCTTTGTATTTTGTACAAGCACATGCTATGTTTCGTAAAATCATTTTTAGACACACACACAAATGCTGACAATTTTTTAGAAGTTATATTTATAAAGTTGTAAGTTATTTTCCCCTACAGAGTTGTATTCAGAATATTTTTAATAGCAAAACTAACTGGATATAATCTTTATGCAAAAACTGAGCTAATTTCAAACATTTTCATCCCAGAAAACGATATATACTATTCAACTGCCAGTTAAACAATCGAGCCAACAATAAAATGTTGACAGATTTTAATTGTTATTTAAGTTAACATTTAAATCGTATTTACTACAATATATTTTATAATGTTTATATACATTTATTACCTTTTAGAAGTCGGTTTATCTTTTCAAGTTGTTTCCAAATGACACTGGAAACCAATGCCAGAACATTTCCGTGCACCTGGAGTTTATTTTTATTATTTATCTTTATTCGTCGACGTTTGTTTGGCAAGTGAATGAGCTCGTACTCGTTGCATGATTGTCTAGTTCCGACACAACTTACGTTCAAACCCCACTCCGATAATTACAATGTACTAGAAAGAGATAGACAACTTCTATAGTAGTGTACACATACTTCATAACGTTTAATTTTTGTTGTTACAGGCTCGGACCAATTAATTAGTCAGATAGGAAACGTAACCACTCTAAAGATATACCAATATACACTTCAAATAAAATATTTATATTTTTACTTTTAATATTATTATAAACAATTATGAATATTGTTATTGTTATATTTTTATTTATAAACAAGTAAAATAAAAGTAATATATGTGATTCAGGCCAGTTTAAGATAACTAAACTAATAGGCTATGTATGTGTAAACTAATTTTATCAAATTTGTACAACTCCTAAATTTGTGCAAATTTGCATCTGATTTATTTTCATGGACTACATACTTTTTAGACTAATTAAAATATATAAATAAATGTTAGTATCACTTATCTTTTTTCCTGAACTGTGTGATTCGGCAACAAAGGCCGCGGTGAACAGCATGAAGTCAAACGGTGGGCTCGACTCTCGGAACTGAATACCGAATTCAGCCAAGTTGCGTAAGCTGCAAGAAATCAGAGAACACAGTATAAATATGGTTATTTATTTGCTACAGGAACTTCATTCCGATTTCAATAGTTTCAAGTGGAATTCGAACCACTTACATATAATCATATTTTTGCGTATAAATTCAAGTCAGCGAGGGTCGTATAAATGCTCTAATTAATTAATAGTGTCGGTGGCTCAGTGGTACAGAGAACGCGAGTTCGATTTCCACAGCCAACAACGATAACAGCACAATAACGTGCATAAATATATAATTCACAGTAATAAATATAAGGCGTGATGATATAGTTATTTTTATTTATTAATTAATGGAATAATTAGATTAGCTATGGCTTTAAAGACATTGATATCTACAAGAACTTAACACAGTAATGTCTTGAAAGATGAACAAATTACTTTAAACAAATAACTAACATTTTTTAAATTTTATTTTTTTAATATACTATTTCATGTTTTACGTACCAGTTTTCTGTGTCTCCGCCATGCAAGCCGTTGACTTCCTCGTTGTGGGTTATACCGCCCAGTGTCGATCGTCAGAGCCTCGTTAGCTTTAACCAGGGAGTACCACGAGGAGGTGAGGTTGACATTTGGGGGAGTTGAATCCCCCCTTACCCCCCGAATCGTAGACATTATTGTAACGAAAATTCACATACTTATGTATTTTTACCCACTGAATCCAGTTGATGAATCTCCAAGTGCATATGTCTTCTAGTTTCCGAGAAAATGTAAAAAAAAACAGTTCTTGCCAGTTTTTTTTGCGGAAATTTGAAAACAAATTAAAATCGCTGAAACTATGTTTATAAGTTAACTGAAGCACGAGATATTCAATGCTGTTGATTGCATCTTCATATTTTGTTTAGTTTTTAAGATATTGCCTCGGAAAAGTACTAAATCTTAAAGAAAATAAGAATCTAACTTTTGCGGAGGCATATCTCAAAAACATAAACAAGATATAAAAATGCGATCAACGGCATTAAATTCCTCGTATTCTAATTGACTTATAAGCAAACTTTCATGCAATTTAAAGCAATTTTATTTGGTTGACATTAATTAGGTAATTATATTTTAAAATATACTAATTATAATATGTAGGCTGCTTATACTGCAATAGCAATCAAATTCTATTGCTGCAAAGAAACATGTAAATAAATTAGAGATGGGCGAATATCATCCGTGAATAGTCGAATGCCGCGAATATTGACATTATTCGATATTCAAGATTTTCGAATATTAACGTCAGTATAGCGAACATTCGAATACCTCGAATATCGCGCTATATGTTGAACTCAATTTTTGACTATGTTTTTCTTTATCATTTGTACATAAACTTAAAGCTATTACAATACTTTAAAGTTATTAATAACAAAGATATTTTGTTTCAAAACCATGAAGACGTACCATATTTCAAATTTGGTTTTCGCCAACATCAGCCCGTACGTTTCACCTTAAATTTGAAATTTTCGTCTTTTTCTTTTTTGTTTGTACTTTTTGTTTTAATTTTATTTTATCTTAACAATTTCATTCAAATAATGAAAAGGACATAATTAAATAATTATTAATAATAAATAAATTAACTTTTAGGAGTATTCGAATATTCGAGATCTGATTAATATTCGTATTCGATATTCGAATTCGAGAAATTTGATATTCGCCCATCTCTAAAATAAATTGTAGAGCAAATTTAGTTGTAACATTAATCCATTCTGTCGCCTACTAAAATCCACTAACCAAATTAATTTGTAACGTGTCAGAAATTCCACAAGGATCTACCTTATACGGAACATCATTTATCAAAACATAATCTACAAATAGGCAATTACTGCTAATTACTCCACTTTGAAGTGCGTTCCAAAAAAGTAAATTTTCAGATTTCAGCTATCTCTACTGATTTTGCGAACCCTGTAATTTGTAATTTACCTCCACGTGATGTCCGAGTTTTGTGGGTTGTGCCCTCTGTCCAACACACTTGATTATCACGGATAATTAATTAATTTGTTCACAGTTTTCGCCGAAACCGACTTTTTTTAAAATAGGTTTCCCACTTATTTGGATAATCTATCAATTTTAAATGTACAGTTATTTAAAATAGCGCATCAAGCATTAACATTATTTCTCTGAAACTTGTAATTCTAGATTGCTGTCCGTACTGTCAAAATGTTGTTATTTGTTATTGTTCTACAATATATACTTTTTGATATTGACCAGTGGTGACACCTAAAAAAAAAAGGGAAGAAGAATAACAGAAGTGTTAGATGATATATGATTACATTGTAATTTCATGTATTGTTCGTTATTTTCAAAATATAGTTAATGAAAAATAAACCGCCGAATTATTAAATATCAACAGGTTATGGGCCCAGGCTTCCTGTGGTAAATAAAAAGGGTTGCGAGTAGGCAACAATATCAAAGAAAACTAAAAATATAAAAAAGTAAGGTTATACAAAAAGGCGGTAAAAGAAGAATGGAAAACCTACAAAGCAATGTATTAAAACTAAATAATACAAATTAACATCATCCAGGCGAGTTGACCTACGGTTAGAGCTAAGCACAATAAGAAAGAAAGAAGATGAATCTATGGAAAGATATTTAGCTCGAGGTCAATTTAATAAAGACCAGCTAATACAATGTGGAGCAAAAGTTGAAGATGAGGAGTTTTTTGGGTAAATATTGAATGGTCATAACGTCATAAGATTACAAATGAAAGCAAACAGGTTAGAGACATTCAAGCCAGATGAATTTGTTTCTGGACTCAAGAGGCACAAGAAGATGAAATATACATATAGAAAAGACCGAAACCATGTTAGAAGCAGCCTGTATAACAAAAAC
Source organism: Pterostichus niger (assembly GCA_947425015.1). Taxonomy (NCBI): domain Eukaryota; kingdom Metazoa; phylum Arthropoda; class Insecta; order Coleoptera; family Carabidae; genus Pterostichus; species Pterostichus niger. Next base: position 29,678,205 of record OX380347.1, read on the forward strand.
TGTCACGCAAACTAGTAGTATAAGAAATGACAATAAAAACACAAAACAATGTTATATTTGTGGAAGATCAAATCATTATGCAAGAGATTGTTATTACAAATACAATACTAACAGAAATCAAACAAATTCTTATAAGACAAATCCAGAAAATAGTAACTACAGAAAACATAATTTTGAACAAAACAGCAATTATAAAAAAGTCTTTCATAATAATGAAAAGTTTCATAATTCATCAAAAATAACTGTAGTACAAAGTAAATCAAATAATGAAGTAAAGAAGGTAAAAATCTACCAGAAAATTTCAATAATAATAAAAATGAATAATTTGCTGTACGAATCCAAGAACACGAACAAAAAGAAATAAAATCAAGAAAATGGTAATCGACTCTGGAGCCACGAGTCACATGACATTTGATAAAAATATCTTCAAGTTATCTTGAACAAACTGACTCAAGATTTGTAAAAATGCCAAATGGAAAAAAAATATAAAAATACAAGGAAAGGGCACAATTCGAATAAATTCAACAAATGATAATTGCAAATATAAATTTTTAGATTTGTTGGACGTACTATGGGTTCCAGAAATTACAGAGAATTTAATATCAATTAGCAATTTAGAAGAAAAGGGTGTAGCATTTTATTCGAAAATGGTTAAAGTAAAATCTTTGATAAAGAAGGCTCATTACTAATTACCGGAACCAGAAATAATGGTTTATATGAGATGAACAGCGGAAATGTAATAAATGAGGAAGCTGTGAACAACAAAAATGCAACAGATGACGAAGCTGTCTATAATATTTGTGACATTTAAAAATGGCATAAACGTTTTAGCCACCAAAATATACAAACATTGAAGAAAATGAAAAACACCAATGTAGTCCAAGGGATAAAGTTTAAAAATGAAGATAATGAAATAAATTGTACAATCTGCATTGAAGCGAAAATATCAAGAAAAACTTCAAGAAATATGACAAAATTAGAACTAATGTGATATTAGCACAAGTACATATGGATTTATGCGGTCCATTACCAGTTCCTACCTTATCAAATTCAAGATATATGTACTTAATAGTCAATGATTATTCCAGAAAATATTTCGTTTATTTTATAAAAACTAAAGATCAAGCTCTACAAATTTTCCAAAAATTCAAAAATGAAATTGAAAATCAACCAAATAAGAAAATTAAAAGAATTCGCAGTGACAATGGAAAAGAATTCGATAACAAATATTTTAAAACTTATTTAGAAGAGAATGGTATAATCCATGAAAAAAACTGCAGCCTACACACCGCAAGAAAATGGAATCGCCGAAAGAGGTAATAGATCTATTATTGAAATGACTAGAGCAATGTTGATAGAATCAAAGCTAGGTACCTAATAAATTTTGGGCAGAAGCTGCAAATTATGCTGCATATATAAAAAATAGAACATGGGTAAAACAAGTAAATATGGCTCCAAATGAAAAATGTTACAATTAAAATCAAAATGTTGAACAATTAAAAATTTTTGGTTCACTTGCATATTACTGGTTGGTAAAGTCACAACGTAATAATAAATTGTCAAATACAGCAAATCCAAGAATATTTTTAGGATTTGACCATGTTACTAATCACATAAAATATATTGTACAAAGAGAAATGAAGTTATAATAGTACGAGATAAAAATAATTGAAAATACACTTGAATCTAAATTATTACTGAAAAATGACGATGAAAGTAGAAAGTATGAACTTCCTGTATATTTTTCTGATCTCGAAATTTTAACAAATAACGTCGAAAAGAATGAAACTGATGACGAATCGGATAGCTCAGAGGATGAATTAAATCGAAATAATGACGCGACTAATTCAGACATTGAAGTAGAAGAGAAAGATGCTTCAAACGAAGAAGCACATATTAATGAAGCTGGTTCAAATGAAGAGCAAGTTGATTCAAATGAAGAAGAGGATGACTCAGATGATTCGTTTATAGACGATGGTGAAAAGATACTTCCAAAAAGGATAAAGATTTTAAATCAAGCTATAAAATTAATAAAAACATTGAAACCATTCGAAAATCGGAAAGAATAAAAAATAAACAAGATAATGTAGCAAATGTAGCAACAATTTTTTAAATTCCTGAATCATATCAAGATGCTCTGCAATGTAATTACAAAACAAAAATGGATAAAAGCAATTTAGGATGAAATTGAGGCACATAACAAATAAAACATGGAAAATTGAAAAAAGACCATCCAATAAAACAATAGTTGATTCAAGATGGATTTTCAAAATAAAAGAAAATAATGATGGTACTATAAAATTCAAAGCCAGATTAGTTGCGCGCGAATTTAATCAAAAACCAGGTATTGATTATAATGATGTATTTTCTCCAGTAATAAGACTCAATACACTTAGAATTCTACTAGCTTTAGCTGTAGAAGAAGATTTGGAACTTAACCAATATGACTTCACTACGGCAATGGGGTGTTAAAAGAAGAGGTATATATGAAAATTCCTGAAGGAATAACTGGCAATAATAAAGGTAAAGTTTATAAATTAGAAAAAGGAATATATGGGTTAAAGCAAAGTGCAGCAACCTGGTTTGGAATACTTAAAGAAAAAATATTAGAGTTAAATTTTGAAGAATTATATTCAGAATCGTGTGTATTTATTTCTCGTGAATCACACAATGAATATCTAATATTATGTGACTAATGTTGATGACATTCTAACAATTTCAACATCTAAACATTTAAATGATAAAATAATGAAAAAATTAAAATTAAATTTTGCCTTAAAATATATAGGAGAACCAAAAAATCTTCTTGGATTGGAAATCATTAGAAACAAAGAATTAGGAGAATTGCATATAACACAAAAAACCAGTTACAACACCAAAATCAACTGAAGATGAAATTTACTGTTCCCAAAGAGCACATAATTTGCCATATCAAGAACTGATAGGAAGCTTATTATACCTTTCTCAAGTATCTAAACCAGATATTTGCTTCACAATAACTTATTTAAGTCAATTTTAAGATACCTACAGGAAACTAAAAGGTTGGGAGTTTCATATAAAAGAACCGGACAACCAATAAGTTGTTATAGTGATGCCAGTTGGAATAATGTAGAAGACGGTAAAGATTATTCAGGATTTGTATTTAAATTTGCAAATGCAGCTGTCAGTTGGTTCTGTAAAAAACAGGAAACGGTGGCGTTAAGCACTTGTGAGAGTGAATTTCTAGCCATTACAGAAGCTGTACAGGAAATCATTTGGATAAAAAAGTTGTTTAATGAATTATCATTTGACAAATTTTTAAATCCATCAGTATTGTTAAAAGTAGACAACCAACCAAGCTGCAATCCAGTTATGTACCAATAATGTATATCATGCCAGAACTAAACACATTCAGAGAAAATATTTCTTTCTACGAGATGAAATTCAAAGACACAAAACTTTACTAAAATATACTGAATCTAAGGCTATGTTAGCAGATTTCTTAACAAAGCCTCTTACAAACATTATTTTGGAAAATTGTCGAGACAATTTAGGAATTATTAAATTTAGTCATTCCATTCAAGTAAACCAAGTTTCAATTCAAACTAATGATGGTGACTTTCTAAGAATTTTTGATATATGTAAAACAGAAAATGCAATCAATTACGGAAAAATAATTGAAAACAAAGGTGATTTATTTACTACACCTCAATATAATAATAATCGATATATTTACTATCTCATAACCAAGAAACAGTCAAGAAGCAATTCAACATATTAATCTCTATGGAGAACTTTAAATAAATTAAATGACCATATTCAAGATAATAAAATTAGTAAGCTTGCAATTCCGAAGATTGGATGCAGTCTTGATGGTTTAAATTGGAATATATTTAAACAAATGGTTGAATATGTATTCAGAAATGAAAATGTTAAAATATTTGTTTATTGTTAAAATTATGTATTACATATCAATATTAAAAATGAGGGGAGTGATATTGTTTTACAATATATCCTTTTTATATTGACTAGTAGTGACACCTAAAAAAAGAAAGGAAGAAGAATAACAGAAGTGTTAGATTACATTGTAATTTCATGTATTGTTCGTTATTTTCAAAATATAATTAATAAAAAAAAAACCTCCGTATTATTAAATATCAACACTATTTATGATATACAGGATAATTTTATATATATATACAGGATAATTTTATATATATATATATATATATATATATATATATATCGGGAAAAAGAAACTGCACCACTTGAAAATGCACCAAAAATGCCAAATATTCAGACAGCCATAACTCAGTTGAATTTTGTCGGAAATTGAAGAATCTTTGAGTGCCCAAAATTTTCAAGTTTTCTCTTTAAGGTCATGCAAGTTAATATGTTGCCAAGTCCATTTAACCCATCGCTCGTATAAGTTTCGAGGTGGCAATTGTGGTACACATAAATTGAACACCCAGTATAAGTTATGTGGTCAATTAAAAGCATTAAAATGCATAGTGCTCTTTCGTTTAGTAATAATAACGCAGTATAAGAGCAACTTATTTAAAAATTAAGGAACCATTAAAGATTTCAACGTCGCCTCATAATATAAAATGTACAAAAAAAATGAAGAGGTCCACCAACTAAAAAGGAGAAAAAATCTGCGTTTGTTGGTTTCATGTAGGCGCATAAAATACCGGGGAGGTTATTTTTAGTAACACGTAGAGTGGTGGACGTGCCTTCGAAGCAGCCCATGACTCCTGCACTCAAACCATTAATTACTCCCGTGCACCAAATTCATATAACCATGCATTGGCCACCTACATATCTTCATATCACATAAATTCAATTGTTTTCTAAGAACTCGCAAAAAACACCTCGTTTCCAATAGTAACAATATTAAATGAAGTTCAAAAAACCTACTCTTATTGATTGTAAAAAAAAAATACGTACTGATTGTTATTTAGGTGCTGTGTCGAATCGTTGAATAAGATAATACTAGATAATAGTAATCCTAAGATATAATTGATAATTTTTATCTTTAAGCTCGTAGTTATTAGCAAATATTAGATTCAGTTGAGGTGCAGTAAGTTTTGTAATAGTTTTCTTTTGTGTAGTACAAATAAAAATAAATAATTTAGTAAAAATAATATAATAAGTCAAAAACTAGAAAAGATATGCAATTGCAGATCTTTAAAATCGATTCTACGGAAAATTTTACATAGATATGGAAAAAAAAACTCGAAGTTTCTACGTGTAGTACAAATAAAAATAAATAATTTAGTAAAACTATTATAAGTCAAAAACTAGAAAAGATACGCAATTACAGATCTATAAAATCGATTCTACGGAAAATTTTACATGGGTATGGAAAAAATTCAAGTTTTCTAGGAGCAAAAATAAGCAGAATAAATAAATAATTAATAATGTAATTATTTTTACTTTTAAAACTTAAAAAATGGGTAAAATACCTATAAATAATATCTAAATCACCCAAATTTTGATTATCAATCGCGATATTATCGATTTATTACTTGTTAATTTCATATTTAGTGTTTGAAATTTCAATATTTTTCATTTTTATAACATAAAGTCGCACTGTTGGGCATTTTGACGTTTAAAATAATTCAAGGGTGTACATAACCCTTACCCTAACATAGGTTAGTATATGCCATACAGTACATATGTATATAATAAATATACATACATACGAGTTGAATTTCATTATCCATTTACAATTGTTCTAATAGGAATAATTCAATGCAGTTTTTTTTCTTATCTATGTAAAATTTTCCGTAGAATCCAATTTTGAGATCTGAAATTGCATATCTACTTTAATTTTTTGGGTAATTTTGAAAATAAAATGATCATTATTTTGAATTTTTATATCTCATAAATTAAATGACATAGCACACTGCGGTTTTAAAATTTGAATTTATTTAGTTGAGAAGAACATTCAATTGTTTATACTGCATTAGAATGATTGTCAATTGTTTTTCTAAATGTAGGTTAAACCCTATTTTGTTTGGTATCAAATTAAAGCTCTCAGGAAGGGTAGTGTAACCAAAATAACTAAAATTGAGTTTGAGCGTTTGTCAATTGGTTTTTATTAATATTTTAGAAGTTCTATTGAATGGGGCATTAAATTAAATCTCTTTTGAAGGGTAATTCAACTGTAATTACAAATAAAATTACAAAATTTAAATTTTGTCACTTATCAATTGTTTTTCTAAATATTTATTTTTATTTATGTTACTTTGTACAACAGGAACTTAATCCCAATTAGAAAAGTTAGAAAAAGAATTCAATTCCTTTTAAATACATCCAGCGCATAAGCGGTAAAGTGACATTTTGCGTTAACAAATGCAAGAGCTAATATCTACTTTGTGCATCGTTTGTAAAAAGAAATTATATCACATGTTAATCACAGTAAGTTAGGGAATGCAATACCGGTCAAAAATTTCAATACCGATACGTCGGTATTTTCGTTTTAGAAATCGGGATACCGGTATCAATACCGGTACTGATAAATTTTTAAAAATTGAACCTATTTAACATTTATTTACAGTAGGGTGTGGTGTGTGCGTGTGGTATATAGATTAAGTGAATGTCAAATTTAATCAAAATTATCATTTTATTTTAATAATTACAAAATAGAAATAAAATTGAACAACATCAAAAAAATAAATATATGTAAAATAAACAACATAAACTTTTACTTTTTTGCTTCAATGGAATTAAAATAAGATATGGCCCCCAGTGACTATTATCTGTTTGGAAATTTTAAAAAGAACCCTCGAGGGCGCATTTCTATGACGACGATAAGGTGAAGACTGCAATTTGGCCACATTTTACAAACAAACCAAAGGAACATTTTTTTAGAAGTATTGAATTGATGCTGAAACGTTGTAATAAGTGCATTGATGTCAGGGGGAATTATATTGAAAAATAAAATTAACTTGTGAATCTACGCCATTTCTTTCATAGTCAGGCCTGAAATTTTTGGAACTGCCCTCGTATATCTCAAAACCCTTTAGGAAATAATTTAAAAAATAAAATTGCATGAACATTTACTTATAAGTCAATTCGGACACGGGGAATTTAATGCCATTGATCGCATTTTCATATCTTGAGATATTCCATTGAAAAAAAAATAAATACCGAAGTGTTTCTCAAAATATATACTAAAAAAAAATGTAAATCTGAAAAGTTCCAATCCTGAAATATTTTGCGCTGGAACCAAAGAATGTGAAAAAGTCACTAGAATGCTATGAAAAATTATTAAATCTTCCTGCCTATACTTTGTCTAACTAATAACGCGATTTATTGTTGTAAAATGTACCTGAAAATTCTTTTAGGAAAAAGATTAGTGTATACAGTGGGGGCTCCGCCTACTTAGGACGGGTTACACCCGATACATACATAAATAATACAAAGATACAAAAATATGTTGTAATAGGCCGCACGTTAGACGGCCCCCCAACGACGGAGAAACGCGGCGACGAGCGAACAAAAGCTAAAACGTTACGCAAAATATGTGTATTGTGTGTTGCTCACATGTAAAAGAATTTATGTTGTGTATCAAAGTCAAAATTCTAGTCTGATTTTACATGGTGAAAATCTAATGCATCTTCCGGGGTATCTTTTGAGTAGGTTGCAAAAGATGAGAAAGTTAAAGACCAAAGAGGGGTTGACAAAGGTTACTCAACGTGTAAACCACGCCAGAGGCCAAAGCCATCCTCAGAGGCGGAGCTAGTTAAAGACCAAAGATGGGTTGACAAAGGTTACTCAACGTGTAAACCACGCTAGAGGCCAAAGCCATCCTCAGAGGCAGAAGGGTTCAGATAAGAATTTGGGTGACACTTGTCAATAAACTACGTTAATATTATAAATAAATCAATAAAAAATAAAGGGTTCAATTACTATTGTATTTATATTTAATTACTTTTTAAAAAAATAAAAATTGGCTGACAACTGGTCAGAAAACTACGTTCATTTCCAAATAAATCAATAAATCAAATACCCCTCGCAATCTACCCCGGAAAGTGCCGCAATATCTAAATATAATGTAGGCGTAATTTATAGAATTAAATTATTATTGCAGATCTTTCATTATAAAAATCTTTAAACAACATAAAAACTATGAGGATACCAGGATTTGAACCTAAAGCCTCAATTTATAAGTGTTAACTAATTTAATTCTTACAATAAAATTTTAAAAGTACTTTAAATTTAATTAAAGCCTTTATGATTTTTTTTAATAACCACAATCTTACAGATTAAAAAATATTCAAAAACTGTATGAATTATTTAACAGGCATTACCAATTTTTCTAGAAAATATACAATCTTACAAGTACTTTAATGATTAATCAAGGCCTTTATGTATTATTTAAAAGACCTTACTTTTTTTTAGCAAAACTAAATCTAAAATGTACTTTAAAAAGTATTCAAACACTGTATGAATTATTTTAAAAAAAACATTACCAATTTTTCTGGAATATATGCAATCTTACTTTATAAATAATTCATTCTTAAATGTGTTTTAGAAAATTTTCTGGGACTGTATATATAATTTAATCGCCTAAGAATTCAAAACACTCCATGTGAAAACCAGACTAGCATAAATTTATTTAAAATCACGCAAACCGACCCGAATCCGAACACAATTCGCGAAGTTTACTTCATTCATCAACAAAATAAAAGTGTGTGTTTTAAAATTAAATATTGAAGTGTTTCTCAAACTATACTATAAAAAAATATTCAATAATTTGCAAGTATACTGTATGAAAAAAATCTGTCTTTTTATTCACTGATACAGGCTCTTGATAATAGTTTGAAGTTCTTTAGGAGACCCCATAAGCCTGCAGAAGGTGCTAGCACAGAAACACCACAGGCATTCTGTATCCATACAAGCATGCTCTTAAGTCTCTTGTTTTGTTATTGAAAGTAACTGAGACTGATTTTACTTGTTTAAAAATTCTTTAAGCAAATATAATCTTAAAGCAATTGATCTGTCGCGAACTTTAAACGTTTTAAATTTATTTAATTTCATAATTATAAACGAACGAAGGTTCATTAAATCTTTACTATAAATAAATTATTCATGTATATAACAAAGTTACAAGTACGGTCGATATTATGTAATACTTCGGTTTTAATTGCGGACATTCGATGCTCGACGCCCGGCCCAACTAACTACATGTGGATGCGACATGTGCTTCGGAAATAAAGAAAATATATGTATAAATGTGATTTTATCCTGTATTTATTTATTTAAAAGTAAAAAAAAATAAAAATTATTGAATAGCTGATAAATATTTTCAGTTACGAGTTAATTAGGGTCAATCTAAACATTTATTTAAATTAGTCATTTGTATAAATATTTTTGAATAAATAGCAAATATTGACTCAGGTTAAGAATCACATTTAAGAAGGATGAAATATATAATAATGAGTAAATAGAATTACTCCTACAGTACTACTGCAAATGAGATAGACAAGAAAGCACATGTATTTGTTACTCACCTTGCCTCCTGTAAGTTCTCCGAAACCTGCAACAATTGAAAAAATATATTAGTACACATAAAAATAAACGAGAATAATGATAATAGAGAAAACAATCAACAGAATCGTTTTAAAATGCTTTAAAAAATGAACTTACCATTTAGAAGGCTTTAGCATGGTCTCAGCAACTGCCAACTGCAACCCCGGAACCTTCTCTGGGCACAACACTACACACGAAAACTTTTTCACTCGAGATTTAAACCACGCACTGAATTTTAACTTGGTCACTGACTACTAAATGGCTGAATTATGAGTACAAATTATTAAGACTGTATTGGTGAACGCTGAAAACTCGAATAAATGACTTTGCTTATTGAGAGTAGGTGGACTTGGTATGCACAGACTTGTTTAATTAGCATCGGAGCAGACAATAAATCAATACTTGTACCAAATTTAAATGCATAGAAAACAAAATTTAAATATGTAAATGATAATAAGTAATATGAACAATATTTTAATTAAATTTTTAATTGTAGAAATTTAAAAATTGAGAAAAATACCCGAAATGATTATTGATATTGTTTTGAACAATAATTAACAATTAGTAAAACCAACTAATAAAATGCATTATTCTGGTATATTACAAAGTACATTTTTACACTACATTTAAAATCAAATATCTATCGAAAATGTTAGAATATTAATCAAATGAATTTTTTACCCATTATTTTGTTATAAAGTACAAATATTTTATCCAGCTACATTCAACGATACCCAGCGTCATACTGACTACACTTATGTAACGAACACGTTCACTTCGGCAAATTTATCGTTTGAACAAACTAAATTCTTTTAAAAATCGATACAAAATGAACAAAATACATTAAAAAATAATACTTTTACACATTTTCATGTATAAAAAATATTATTTATGTACGTAAATAATAATATATATCACGTTTTTCGAAATAGAAATACTATTTATAACTGTTAAAATCTAAAGATATGCAAAAAAATTATTGTGATTTTAAAGAAAATTTATTAAAAATCATGTTCAAATATGATGTTAAAGCCGTTTATTCCAAATTGAATGGTTGAAATGTAATATTTCTATATTATCGCATCCTCTATATGTGTTACGTACAAAGCAATTTATGTAACAAAATGTTGATACATTTTTAAGTATCGAAAACTATATTTCCAGGTGAAATTTGTATCAAAATCGTCAGAATAACATTTATACTTACGAAAGGCACTATATTTGATTAATATTTATTGATATTTTTACTCAAAAACACTAATTTTCTAGCAGCAAGTAGCAGCCATAGACCAGACATATAACTAGCTATCATCACACTTGAAAGTTTTGAACTGTCTAGTCTAACGTGGCTACGCAGCGCATGCGCACTACGTGATTCTGCCGAGCAGATGCACATCAAAATGTCTTGGAGTGTATTTTAAGTATAAAAATTATTATTTATTGAAAATGACATATATTTAATAACATTTATTCAAAAATAGATTTTTTGATTAAGTGTTTATGAATTTTATCAGTATTTAAAATATTGAAATTAAGAAATAAGTAGGTAAACATTCAATTTAAATGAAAACTAGTACTTTCAATATGATTAAATTTACAACATAGAAATAGGGAAACAATTCTTGAATTTTTATTGTACTTTAATAAAAACATCAAAATAATAAATTTAATAGCGATGGTCTTATCGGGATCTATTGCTAAGTATAAGTATGTTCATAATGCCTATTTTAAACTAACTTTTCACATTTTTGTTGATAGTAAGTACACGTAATTGTTTATATGTGTAAGAAGTTTCATGGCTGGGAATTAAATACGGGCGGTTTTATCGGAATCTATTACTGAATACAACGAAACGTTTGTATATAACGTGCTTTGAAGTCAAACGTCATGCAAGACGTCTCTACTCCGTGAACTGAGTCCTAGCCGCTTTACATATACTTCCGTCTATGGCTACAGTATATTGTTTCGTACTTGCACCTCGATCAATGTATCAATTTTCCGATTATTGGTTATTGTAGTATTTATTATTGTTTATATGTGTACGAAGTTTCATAGCTGAGAATTAAATAGGGGTCTATTACTATGTATAAATATGGCCATAACGCCTCATTTTAACCAAGGTTTCACTTTTTGTTGATAGTTTATTAAAGTAAACATAATTGTTTATATGTGTAAGAAGTTTCATAGCTGAGAATTAAATGGATTTATCGAAATCTATTACTAGGCGTAAATGTGTCCATAACACCTCATTTAACTAAAATTTCAGTTTTTTGTTCATTACTTATTGAAGTACATGTAATTGTTTATATGTGTACGAAATTTTATATCTCCGAGTTTAATAGGGGTGAAATAAATTAAATCACAGATGCCGTGCATATTGATGACGTCACTTCGCTGTGTTTCTGCAGTGCTCCTTTAAATCTATTGCTGGCTATAAACGTATCATATTGCTATATGGAAACAATGTATCAATTTTCAGTTAATTGTAGTAAACATTATTGTTTATAAATATACTAAATTGCACATGATGAAGTTAAATAGTTATGGAAATAATGAAACTAATATTGACTAAAAAGTATTGCTGCGAAACTGTCACTAACAGCCCGCGCTACATTTGAAAGGTAGGACTATAGTTGAGATAGGTTAGGGTATTGCTGCTACCCATATATGTATTACTAATACATATATGCTGCTATCGCATAGATTTTAAAATGTATATTCAATTAAATAATAATTAATAATACAATGCAATAACATTACCACAATAAAATCATTTGTATACGAAATAATTAATGCAAAATATAAAATTGATCATGATAAAAATGAAAAATTACATGTCTTTTAAAGCTACATTATAAATATATAAAATACTTTGTGTCGATAGAGTTAATTGAGAACCTGCATAGATTGTCTTAGGTGCTCCGGTGCGTGATAATGTTGCTGCGGTGTTAGAGATGGATGTATTGGAGGCGGGAAACAACGTACATGTTCCACAGACAAACCATCATTATCTCCTGATTTCAAGAATTTGTTTAATACAGCAAAGATCTGCGAGTTCAATACTTGAAATCTTCGTATTCTGTCTACCATTCGTTTTAAATTCTAAAACAATAACTTGCGTCATTAAACGTAATTTGAATATAATTAATAATTTACAATTCCTTTGACGACATCGTCCTTGCCATCGACTCGTTGCACTCTTAGAATGTGATAACAAAAATCTAAGGCTTCGAATCTTCTCTGCTGACCTAAAAGAACAATCATGGTGCAACCAGCCCAGTGAAGACCTTCTCCGAAAAGCTCCCTGCAATATTATTTATTACAATTTCGATAAAGACATATTTTTTTTTAATTCATACTCGACTGTAAATTCAGTTTCTGCAACAGGAATGCAATAAACGAATTGTAGTGCTGACCACAATCTATGGAATTCTGTGCACTCATCGACGTTCATTACTCCATTTGGAGGAGGTGGACCTACCCAGATAGGATCATCTAAAAAGCTACGCAGTCTGTTCAGAACTACTTCAAAAATAGAAAGACCGCAGCACAGACGTTCTCGCGTTAGCAAATCACCTTCTCGAGATATCATAGCTTGCTAAAAATTACAAAATATATATATATATATATATATATATATATATATATATATATATATATATATATTCTTATTTTTCAAAAGTATGTTAAATTACCTTTGCAGTACCAAGCTTTTCAATGTTCGGCACAATTTGAAGAGCAGAATATTTCGCTTCAAGTCTTTTCTGTTTAGTTTCCGGCTTTTCACCCTCTTAAATAATAAATTATAAAAGACGAATTTTATTGCTTATATAAATAAATGTTACCTTTACAATATGGCCTGGGTAAAATATTTTGGAATGGAGCAGCATGTAACAAATCACATACTTCTTCTTGAGATAAGGCTTGTTCCATAAGCAAACAGAACAATATTGTATTGCCAAATTCACGAAAATTATGGAATAATTCTGTCTTTGCGTCAGGGTATTGCACTATATCGTTCAATTGAGCATGGTAATACCCAAGAACACCTAGGAGAATATATATGATTTAGTTTTTTTTTTTGTTTATTCTAATTATCACATTATATACCTGGTGAGCCATAATCATATCTCGGAAGTTTACAGATTTTAGGCATCGCTTCCATTAAAGTTTTCGTAAATTGTAAAAGACTTCCCTGTATCAAACTTTTGACAATTTTTAACAATTCTTCCATAACAACAGCAATTCCTTGATATCCTAATAATTTGCACATAGTATGAAAATGATGAGGACCGACAAATCCAGAATACTGGCCATATTGAGTTGTGTAAGCTAAATTAAGGGGTTTGTTACCCCACAAATAGTGATGAGACATTTGTGGAGGTTTATCTCGATGAACTGGTGGCGAAAATGTAATATTGCGACATTTGATGAACCTAAGAATAAAAAATAATATAGAAGATAGTTTAATTATTTACAAATATTTAAAAACCTGTTAGTGGCTGCATTGTACACATAATTAGGTAAAAAGTCATAATTCAGTTCCCAAAATACGTGAAGAGTAATTCTACCATACGGAGCAAGAACATTATGATTTGCTTCTCTAAACATAGAGTCAAAATCATCTAAAGCCAACCATTTGCTTAGAAGTTTATGGCATAAACGGTTAACCTAAGACAATGAAATAAAAAAGTAAACAAATCAAATAAAAATCATTCACTAATATACTTGTAACAGTCCATCTAGTTCCATAACACCAGTTATGTCACCAGCTTCAAATTTGCTGACGGCGAGATCCAAAGATTTTTGCATATCAGCGTTGATTCTCTGCGTAATTAATTTATTTAAATCGATAGATCGACCAAGTAATTGAACATGTCTTTGTTTTAATAATGTTTCGTAACGATTAGCCCGCGGATAAGGCAGTAAATATGAACCCATTGCTAGACATTCTACTCGGAACCGTTTATCCAAAAATATACTACAAATACAAAACTTTAGATAAGTATTTATTGGTAATTGAATATGTTATTACCTTGCAGCAAGTTGCTTATAATAAGCAAATATTTGTTCGCTCAATTTATATACAAACTGATCGAAACACAAATTGACCTCAGCTTCAACTTCATCGTATAAAAACTGTTTTCGGAAAATAGTTAGCGCGTACAGCGCACTATCGTTATATAAATCCAAAGGATATAAGACGTATCTAATAGCAAATTGTAAAATTCAATATAGCTGAATATTTGAAGATTACATTTAACACTTACTCCATCATTGAAGGTTCTTTTGTTTTTAAAATATGGTCAGTTAGAATCCAAGGCATTGACATGTCAATAGGAAATTGAATTCTTTTTTCCATTGTTATTAAATCACTGCACTCTTCATTATGATGATGTCTGACAGTACATTTCTACGAGAAAAAAAATATTAAAAATAAATAGTTTTATGATACATTTTTCATACTTGTATTCGCCGACCCATAGTCATTTCTAGATAAAATTCTCTGTACCACAATTGTGACAAATCACAACAATTTTGCAATGATTCTGAAAAAAATTAATAGAATGTAAATATTATTCTCATTACACAAAATTAAGAACTAACCGCTAAAACTTAGTAAATAGTTCCAATAGAACGAAGTTTTATGAAATTGGTCGATTTGAGCCAAATATTGTCCATCAATATCCTTTCTCAAAGTTCTTTTGCCTCCTGATTTATCAGCTATCAATGATTCTAACATAGTGCGTACCATGTATAATTGTGTTGACGACGGTCCTTTAAAAATTCATTGAACGGTCAACTAATTTCAAAAACAACTTAGTTAACTGTTAAACTTACCAACATTTCTCCTTGGTACTTTTATTCCAAATCCGTTATCTGGATCTTTTTTACCTTTTAATGCTGGATCGGCTAAAGGCTCCATTCCTCTTTGCCAATCGGCGCAAGTTTCTCGAACTGACATAATAATACTAAAACAATTTTAAAATCAATATTTAAGATTCAAATGGAATCTGTCTCTACTAAACATTTATATCTAAGCACATCACTTTCATCCACATTCATAATTCGTTTCATACAATTATTACTCTCACTCAGAATAATTAATTCGCTTTCAATCTATTTTATGAGCTACTCACAGCACATGCACATGTGGGTGTACTGCACTCGCAGCAAATACTATTTTTTAAATAATTTATATTAAATAAATTCTAACAATTTTTCAATTTTACATTCATCACGTATACGCAGATTCATAAAACAGATTCTCAAAAATAAGTGATAATTATAGAACCAAGTAATAAGGTGGTAAAAATACAATCTTATATGATGTTTGAAGCATTCACGACAACTCTTAATTTATGAATAACCTTAATCTGTTCCGATTCCAATAATTTCAATCAGGAATAAAAATGTAGTTAAATAACTGCAAATTTAATCCTCCTAATCAATCTACGCGACAGATATTTACCTGCGTATTAAATCCTTCTTATTCTTGATAGCTTTACGTAACGGTTCTCGTAATATCAGCTGAACAAAATCTTGTAATTCTGCATAAATATGTCTCCTGATAGCATCATTAAATACTGTTTCCATTCTTGCCATTAAAACTTGAAGACCTTTAATCATTGCAATCACTTCAATTAAAGCGAATTTTTCTTCATCGCTGTAGTTGTAACGAGTTGCCTGAAAAAAGATGATAATAATATTAGTAGTACGAGATAATTAAACAAATTACTCTTTCATATTCTTCAGCTTCTAATGGACATTCCTTGTTTTGGTGATGGTCTGTAGGATGTAAAAGTTTCCAGGAATAAAGTTCGGTAACTACACTGGTCCATTCCGATAAAAGTTGCAAACCACGTAAAGCCAAATCAGCTGTTTCTTTATTTTCTGCGTCGCTACCGCTCTCTTTGTACGTTGTGGTGACCTATATAATTTTTATTAATAAGAATGAACGTGATATCCCGAAAGAGTATATTTACCTCGTTGCTGTATCTGGCAAGTTCGCTGATGTATTTAACATGATCTTCTCTTATTTGAGGTAAATGCACCATAAGATCAGCTTGTGGTGAAATATTATTTGAGTTCGACAAGGGCCATTTGCTTGGATCAAAATGCTTGCTACGTTTTATGTAGTTAAATGGAGCTATTTGCATGTCTCCGAATAATGGCACTACTTCAAGATTCTACAAAGAACATTTTATTATTTAGTTCAATCTGGTTATACTGTATATTTAAGTTACCTTAAATATTCTATCAATACGATCTAATCGCAATTTTTTCTTTTGATCTAATTTATTAATATTGCAAAGTTCGCTGTCCATTAAGAATAACCCGAAGCCCATAACTTTGACCAGCATATGCTTTTCACTAGGAGTCAGGTACATTTTTGAATCGAACATATGAACACAAATATTCACTACATCTGCTAAAAGATCTTCGTAACCAGTAATCTTTTCAAGATTTTCTTTGACAGTATCTCGAATTTTATTTTGTGTGGCAAGAAACATGGATAAATTTTGTGATTCTTGTAGAGTTTGAGAATCAGACATAACTTTCAGAAATTGAGCAGCTCTGTAAACAACTTCATTAGCACATATTGTATGAGAAAAAGTTACACAATGACCTTCTGTAAGTTGAATAATCATTTTTAACACTTGATTTCATATTTTTAAGTTCATCCAAGACAGCAAACATGTTAATAAACTTTCCCAACGTTAGCAAATATGCTTCAGAAACAAAATCTTTTCGTTTTTCATGATGACATAGTCGTTTTACTTCAGCTGAAAATCGTTCAATTGCCTTTCTCTGTAAAAATATATTTATTTAGTTTTCCATTATAATTAAAACATGACTTAGAATGTTACCTGAAAATACATAAAATTTAATAGTTTATTAACTTCTGGTGCCAAAACTTCTACAGTTTTCTCGTATATTTCGACTCTATTAGGTTGTTCATTGGATTTGGGCTGTGGAATTGCTCTTGAACAGCAACGCCACGTATATAACATGACAGCATGTTCCTGGCCTTCTTCAAGTAACTCATTCTGCAAGGAGAGAGCAATGAGCACAAAACAATGTCAATAATGGTCGTCAATTTACCAAGCTAGCATGAACTGTAGCCTCTTCGATGTACTTTGCGATACCAGTGACGAAACCATTTCGATCTTCGAAGTTTGTATCAAAATTAGCAACATAAACAACAGAACATGGTTGAGCTTCGATGCAGGGCTGCTCATCTGGTAAAGTTAATTCGTCTAGTACATCTACGTTGGAAAGAGCGTCAGTTAAAGAAACTCTATCATTCATTGCCATACTTAGACCCTAATCTGTATAAATAATGGAGTAACTCGGATAAGAACAAATACTATGAACAACGGTTTAGACAATATTTATACATAATTTTCACCAGATAGATACTTACAATTCAACTAACATTAAAAAACTTCATTTAGAAGTGAAATCCTTGTTATTTAATTGTATAATTACTAATTTTGACGATCACTGACAGGTGACTAAAATCCGCACCCTACTTGTAATGTGTTGTTTTTGAATAGGCGGCGCAACGACCGTCATTTATTCTAGCGGGAATATTTGAAATAACCGTTTAAACAAAATATTACTTATATATTTAATGATTCCACACATTTTGTAATAATGGTATATTAATTCGCAACTTTGTAATTTAATTTACATTTATTTCATAAGACAATATATAAAATAATACAGTTTGATCTTAGTTTCATAAAAAAAGATTTCTTTTCAATATTATCACTGTCAATCACAAATGACAATCTTAAAATTACAGTTCTAATATCAATTGAACATCTTATTAACATGAGTCATTTTTATGAAACAATAATACAATTTGATTAATTAAAAATTATGAAATATGTTTCATTTATAAATAAGTACATAATTTTTCACAGATTAAATATCCTAACCCTTTACAATATGGTTTATTTCTTATAGTACGTGATAACCAGTATTCAGTTATAAAAAAATAGTTTAATTTTTACATAACATTTATTATCTCACCTATTTTTCTCTAGAATCGTCTAAACCCTTTAAAGAGTCCAATATCAGGTGTCATATCAATTCATTATTATAATTGTACCTCAATACTTGTTAATCTGTGTAAACAATTAGTTAATACAAAAAAAATTATTGATCTGCATTTGTTTTGTGATCAAACACTATACGAGAAGGGGAAGGTTTCGAATTGTCGGCTAAATCATTTACATAAGCATCATCCTGTATTTGTTGCCCCTGTACTCTAGGTGATGTAAATACAGGAACATTTTGTAAAACACGATGTTTAATATTGAAGAAACTCGATTGGTCGTTGGAAAAAGATGCTGGCTGTGTCTCGTAACTGGGCTGTTGAGTATTTAAATTTTGTTGAGGTGTTGAGTATCCATTTTGAGTTTGAGACTGAGGTTGAGACTGAGCCACAGTCGGAATATTCTGGTTAAAATTATTCGGTGTCGCGCTTAAAAATGTAGATTGTGGTTGATGAACTGGTCTTTGCAAATTAGGTTGTTGTCTGTTGCCTTGCTGAGGTCTAAAATTTGTTTCTTGATTCTGTTGATAATTTTGCTGCTGATTCTGTTGATAATTTTGCTGCTGATTCTGTTGATGATTTTGCTGCTGATTCTGTTGATGATTTTGCTGCTGATTCTGTTGATGATTATTTTGTTGCTGATTCGGCTGGACGTAAGAGCGTTCTGGGATACTCAGACGGCCTTCGAAGAGGATAGTTCCCGTGGAACTGTGACGGATGAAGAATAGGAAAGGATGATCAGCTTTGAAGCGAGGTTTAGTGGTACCCATTAAGGGAATAACAACTGCACCAGTTGCTGCAGCTGCAATGGTTCCTTGTTCGTTGACTTCGATGTAAGTTTTATGAAGGGCGTTACTCACGCGCACGGAAACGTCAGCGACGATTCCACTTAGACTCGCTTTGTGGCTGAGTATTTTGTTGACATGCACCTATTGTAAAAAAAATCTTAATCACAGTGTGCCCCTTTTTTAGTATATACATAAATATAACTTCTTTACTTTAGAAATATAATGTCAGAGCTGTACAAAGATGTTAGGCAAGTGAGGCACGTGCATCGAATGCGCAAATTTAAGAGGTGCAACTGTTGAACTATTTTTATTATTATTTTTTAAATATACTAATTATAATTAAATTTTTAAAAATTTCGTTTAATTCATTCGTTTTAACACGAATCACATAAAGAAACCTATTATATATAGAATGCATAAGTAAATAGGAAAATTATAATAGCTAATTACAGCTTTATACAAAGAACTGAACTTCTTCCTTAATATAGAAAAAAAATCATTTGAGAATAATGAACAGATGAATAATAATAATTTAAATATTACCTTTGGGAGGTAGTTCACCAGATCCGTATTATAATCGATTTTGAATCGGGGCAATGTAACAAAAACTTCCGTTTCACTCATGTTTTGCACGATGCTATTAATTGAGGCACGAATTATATCCCGTGATAATTGTTGAATTCCATTTTTATTGTTTGGCAGTACAATTATCATTGAGTATTCACCACCCTGTCAAATAAAAGAAGAAAATTATTAGTACATTATACAAAATTCTTTGACTACGTAACAAATCTCAAAATTTATTTGATATATTTATGCTTATTATTAGTTATCACGCTACAGTCTTGCATATTACATTACAGAATAAAATAAAAAAAGAATATAAATTTGACTGGATAATATTACTTTCTCTAAATTAATAGAAGTGAATAAAATACTTGAATTTCAACTAAAAAAATCCTAAAGTTTCAAATACTTAATATTTAAAGACATTTTCCTCTTGACCTGCTGACGGAATTGAATCAATATTGAGAACCATATTTCTTAGAAATACAACTACATATTTGCTTCTAATAAATAAGTCATAAAAACAACAACTTTTAACTAGTGTTTGTTGAAATGAGTACACTAGAAAAAATAAGTTTATATACTTACATTATACGGCAGTTCTAGAAATTTGGCATCCAATTTTTTGACTTCCTCATATTTGAAATTATCTACCACATCCATCATTGGAGTCATTTGACTCTCGCCACTTGAAAGATGAAAAAAGCTATTTTTGGTTCCTAGTTCGCTAAAAGCTTTTTCCCACTGTCCTTTGAAATACAGAACATTTGCTAGCAAAATGGATACGTCGCGTCCAAAACTTCCTATAAATCATTTTTTTTTTTAGATGTTTACTGAAAATTTTACACTTTAATGAAAATTACCTTCATCAACTAAAGTTGGAATGAGTCCCTGGGTGTTTTCTCTTGCCCAAGTATTTATTGTGTTAGCACTCTGAGTTGGATTATAAAAATCTACTTGTGTTACGTTAGAATTATAATATTTACTTATAGTACTCTTGTAATCTGCAAGAGGAGTCAATGCTTTCGAAACAAATATTCTGTTTGCCATTTTAATATTTATTCCACCTCTGGGACGCTAAAATATACAAAAAAAAACATGAAGAATATTTGAAAAATAATATTTCAACGATATTTATTAATGATATGTTTACGTGTTTTATATAACAATTATAGTCAATTTAAAGAATTTAATCACATAGATATATTGCTCTTTTTATTAGTGTAACAGCTCTGCATATGCACAGATTTTTAGTAGATAAAATGTACTAAACAAAGATGTACTGTGCAATATTAAAAAAGCTGTTGTAATTTAAATCTGTTTTATTTGGCAAAATAAGAACAAACAAAAATATTTCTTTACGGTTGAGAGATAATACTCGAATAACTTGTTTGTCATTACCTCGAATTCAACGAGTAGTTTATGGAATTGTTCTCGTACTCTTTTATTGGTTGGCAGGTGTAAAGCCATCCTAAGTTCCTCGGCACTCTCATCTTTTGCTCCTTCAAGGATCATAGCCAGAACACTCTTAATACTAAGAGGTGATATTAAAATATTGCCCTCTGGTTCGGCTAGGGAAATTTCCTGTTAAATAATGTTATATTTTTAGTTTGAAGAATTCTTTTATCTTTCCACTTCCGAATTAATGGTTTTAAGAATAATTAAGTCAGTATTTTCCTTAATGATATGAGAATTATTATTTCCTTCTATAAATTAAAAACATAAAAAAAGTTTTATAATAATTATGAACATTGAATATATTAAACTTTAAAAGTACTTTCCAAGGAAACGACAATTAAGAACTAATATTTTCCTTGATATATTTATATATATATATATATATATATATATATATATATATATATATATATATATATATATATAAAGTGCCTACTTTATATCTAACGGTTTTTCCAATGTGAGTAATTTATATTTATAATTTTTAATATCTGAATCATAAATTTTTTTCTCAATAAATACATAAAAACAAAATGCATTCAGATAAACAATATGGTCTTTCGATAGAATAATAATATAATATAAAATGAAATAAAAAATCACAGATAAAAATTTGCAATTTAAAACGGTTTCTAAAAATGAAATACCGGTTTCTATGAATAATGTTCGTTTATGTCTCAAAATAGAAAACTATCGATTGATAGAGTAAACCTGTATCTCCAGTACTCGTATATAAAATATTTTTTCGGTACCTATGTGATTGGTACTTTAATGTAAATTTCAAAATAATGGGTTAAGGAAAAAATATATAATGCTACCCAGGTAAGATTAAAGTTTATGTTGGGAAGCAAAAAATTTGTTTGGAAGAAACTAATTATTGGATAGAGATATAGCGAAAAAACTAATGAATAAATAAAAAGTTAAACGCACATACCTTCAAGAGATCTATATCAAAATAGAAAAACTGTTCTGCTTGCAAATCATTCTCTTCGAAGTACGGTCGGCGATTAAAAATCTGAGTGGGTCCTACATTCGGATTTATATTTTGATTCTGGCCATTCGCAGTTGACGCAACTATAAAATTTATAAGATAAAAAAATATTTTTTCTAATACAAAAAACTAATAAATAACATTAATTTTTTTTCGAGTAATTAAAACTTATCTAATTACATGCATAATAAAAAAAAGTAAACAATTGTTTAAATTGTAATGCAGGCATTAAATTTGCATACAGGTGCGAAATTAATATTTGAACGATTATAAAAATCATTCAGTAACATGAAAATTATAGCTTTTTTTGTATTGTAAACCAATTTGTTTCAGATGCGAAAAATAATGAAACAAAAGCATACCATATTTGAATATTTAAATTACCTCTCACTAATTTAGTTGAACAATTGAAAATATTGTAATTCAAATTGGAGATACAATTGTATTTACATAAAAATGGAGGAAATTAACATAATTTCCAAAACGCACAAGTTGATTGGGAATTTCCAAATGGATTAAATTAAACGAAAACAAGAAAATTAATAACCGGTCTTTCTGATGAAGAGTACGATTAGTAAAGTTGTTTACTAAAAATTATATACCATCATGACCTTGATATTTCAATACAAAAATGAAAAAATGCACAAAAATTTAAAACTTTATATAAATTTCAAGTTACCTGCAAGAATGAAAACCAAAAAACTGACACTACACCGCATCTTTCACAAGTTTCAGTAAATGAAAACAATGATAAAATAAACGTCTTCACACCGAACACCAATGTAAGAGAAGTTTGCGAAGTTAAATGACACTAAAGTTAATTATCAACCGCGGCGCACGTTCAAGAGCGTACTGTTTGAAAACTCATTTGTAAATGCAAGATCAGTGAGCACGCCTTCCAAACACTAGCAACTACCTGGCGATTTGACCAAACACTGTGGTTTTATGACGGTGAACGGTGACACGGCAAGGAACAGACGCGAATAAGAGACGATAGACGATTCAGTTCTCTCATCAACACGTCACAATTCACGAATCACGATCTACACAAGTGAGACGACCAATTAAATTGCTAAAATGCTGACGGCCACCGGCTAGTTATCAGGCTTGAATCAAACAAACTAACGCGCTTGCCGTTTCTTTTCTTTTTGTACTCTGTTTTCCGGATCAATGGAAGAAAATTAATTATGTATTGTGTGGTTTTTTACACTTACGAAACAAATTCAATTAACAGCTTTAATTGATTGTATCCAAACGTAACGTTCATTACCGGTTTTTGAATTATTAATTACAGATAGATGTATGTGATAATCCCAAATAAATTAGGAATTTCTTAAGATACTGAAATTTGGAAAAATATCTCAATTAATGTTTTCATAAGTTAGGGATATTCTGATTAATATTCATGTTATTATAAAAGTATTAATAGCAGAATTTAAATAAATTTTTGTTCTAAGAATAACAGAAGTTCCCAAGTGAAAGAGTTTTAGTGACGCCACTGGTTAGTGAGCAACCGAGCTGGAAGGTGGACGGGTTCTTCGGATTTAAGTGCGCAATGTGAAACACCATATATCAGATAAAGATAGCCGCTGAGATATGAATACCGATTAAACCTTGGAATTACCGAAATATATGTATCCCGTCAAAATATTACGTCAGTTTTATATTTTACACTTCCCTTGATATACCAAAACACAAAACCATGATTAACTATTTACATATTTGCGTAATTATAGATTTAGCAACTGGTTATTGTGATAAACTACTTATTTTTATAGCTTGTCGATAGATTTGCCAGAAAAAGAATATTGTTAAAAATGAATGTGGCTAAACAAGTCATAGGAATCCAACAAGTATTAGACAAGAAGTCCGGTGACCGTAAAATCGGCCAATAAAGACTAGCAGAATGTGACGTAGATAATACGTTGGTATTTCCAAAATTTAATGTGTTTATCTAAGTTTCCACAACCAAACCAAACCGCCAAACCATTTAGCAAAAACTAACGCATTTCATAAAAACTGTATAGAATTTTAGATTTCAATTCGCATAAATCATTGTAATTTTTACTGATTTCATCTATGAATCCGTCATGACTGATTCACATTTAGTAGATGTGCATCAGTAGACATAAAGCACAGACAATGCGTAGCTATTACTATGAAAAGTTAAATGCGTTCGATGACATGCAAGGACATTCAACTGGAATATTTATTGTGGCCGGAAAATAGATTTTATCATTGCCGTTTCGCACGCATCGGGAATTTTTAGGTTAGACTCAAAGACAAAAAGAATGACATTCAGTTCGGGCAGTAGTGCCACGACAACAAAAAACAAACAAAAAAAAACAAGAGTTTTCGTTTAGTTTATCACAATTTGAGACTTGAATTATCATTGAGGTTTTGTATGTATGACGCTAATAGCAAAAAACAAGACCACTGTTGATAATTTCTTGTTTCTCGCGTGACTGAGAACCGCAGATAAAATGAAACCGAGACAGAGATAGAGTTATCCGCGATTACTGCGGTAGTGACAAAGAGAATTGGAAATCCCCCGAATCGCATCCGAAAGTAATAAGCACAAATCATAATAAATATTCAAGAAGCCTGAACCCTATTGCTACCTTGACCTTTATACTTTAACACATGGGTTAATAATTACAAACCATTATATACTGTCAAATACATCTACCAACACCTTTATTGGAAGTCATTTTACAAGAGCAAGCATTACAGGAATTATAATACAAAATGTGAATTTTTGGGTCTTTGGGTTCCAATTACTTCTGTAAAGGGAAACCCAAATGGAGTAAATTAATTCTGTGGCATCATAAGCTTGTCTCATCGCACATTTGAAGGACGGGCCATACCTGGTGATTCTGTTGAGCTGCTAGGCGAAGATATGTCTTGTCCATCATTGTTGGTTTCTCCGAATCTACTAGGGATGTTAAGTTCTTCGGCGAAAGGAGGTTGGTTCTCCTGAATAGGATTTTCCACTTTGCCGGCAAAGAGAACATTACCGGTAAATTCATCTTCGATATAGAACAGGAACGGATGTGAAGCGTTGAAGTTTACTTCTCTTTCGCCGAATTTGTTGACTAGTGTTATTTCTACAAATAGTAAATCAGTTCATTTACTGGTCCAAATAGTTCATTTGAATGATTTACCTGTGGCAGCATAAGCAGTGCTTCCTTCTTCATTTACTTCAATTCCCGCTTTTTGCAAAATATTGTTCACCATTAATTTTTTAACTACTGATTTGCCGCGAGCAATACCTGCTAAACTGGCAGTGTTTTGGAAAATATGATTAAGTCCAAGCTAAAAACAATTGCATATTTTCATTTAACTGTATAAACTAATTATATAGAATTAGTAGACTGTACACATACACATAGGCATAGTCAGTATATTTTCAAACGGGGATATTTACCGATTGAAGAATTCTGCCCAATCTTGCATTAAATTCAAAGGAAAATTTGGGCAAATAGATATTCACTGGTGCTTGGTCATCCATAATA
Organism: Pterostichus niger; assembly: GCA_947425015.1. Lineage (NCBI taxonomy): Eukaryota > Metazoa > Arthropoda > Insecta > Coleoptera > Carabidae > Pterostichus > Pterostichus niger. The sequence continues at coordinate 29,704,110 of OX380347.1, forward strand.
CAAATTTGACGTCTTAAAGCACGAGGATTTAAATCACTGATAAGTCTTTGGAGGCCTCTTTTGGAATTTGGCAAGATAATAAACATAGCCAAGTTACCACCCTGTAGCAAATACATACAATACAATGTTATTACTGCTTTTTTTGTATTGTTTCAAACACAATTGAATATGCTAATATGCATGAAGTTAATAATAAAAATTCCTAGATAACAATTATTTTTATGACGTATTTCCAACAATTTAATTTCCAATAAGTAATTAGTCACTTGCATATACCTACCACAAATATTTCAAAATAGTAATTGTATACAAAACATTATATAAGAAAGAAACAAAAAAAAAACAAATTAAAATAGTTGAAGTAAGTTGTACAATTACTACAATACAGAGAGGTACTTAGGAGGATTCTCTGAATGAGAAAAAAATTGCAATAATTACCTTGAAAGTAAGTCGCAGAATTTTCGAATCTAGTTCGAGAGAATCGGAATAATACATTCTTGATTTAATATGCATGAAAGGAACCTGAACTTGTATATTTTGAGATGTATAAAATACTCCATATTGCGTGTTTTCTTTTGGAAACGGTTGTCTCCAAAGACCTTTATAATAGAGGGCGTTAGTTAAAATCATCGTGGCACCCTGGAGATCTCCTTCTGCGACTAAATCTTTGATATGTCCATGTGTGACATTGCTAACCCAATAATTGATTTCATCTTTCGTATCTGTCGTATTGTAAAAATCAACATATTTGACATCGGTGTCATAAAATGCTTTCAAAGCTGCTTGAAAACGTTGTTGAGCCTGAACAGAAGAATCTAAAAACACTCTGGAACCTATATCTAGAGTATGATCACCATTAGCTACATTTAAAGAATTTCTAATTTGCTGGAACTTCGTTTTAGTTTCTTGCTTATTTGCAGGGAAATTAACAACTTGTTCTAATTCTTTTTCTGTTGCTCCTGATGCACCTTCATAAATCATCGCTAGCACCATTTTCACACTTAAAGGGGATATCAAAACATTGCCGAAATCTGGGGATCCCAGAGACTACAAAACAAACAGATTATAAATTATTACTTATTTAGTTTTTTGCATGATTTTAATTTACTTTCAGTAAGTTCCAGTCGAATGCTTCATATCTTTGTCCTTCGCATTGTTCTTTTATGTACTCGTCGATAAATTCTGGATTCGTCTCGGCCGTCAATATTGGGTTTAGAAATAAACATAATAAAATCCCTACAAAATAAATTCAAATATAAACATAAATATTATAAGCAGCGATAAGAAATTGTGTTATAGTATTATCTCTTTAAAGTCATGACCTTATGTACAGTTTATATTTTTGCGGTCTATAAATTCTTTCATAGGATTTATTTAAAACAAATGAAACCTCACCAGAATATATAACAACAAAGTTTTGATTTGAGATTTTATTCTGACTGTTGCGAATAATAAATTATTTCAAAAACTTATGTAATATATTCTAGCAAAAAAAGTATATATTGACGTTTGAATGTATTTACAAGAATTACAGGTATTTTCCTGGTTTTGAAAACCATAAAATCTACTGCCACTCGTTAATGTCAAAATCTGAAATAACTCACCAACAAGATGTAAACACCGCATTCTGCAAATGTCCATGATTACAGATACTTATTAACCAAGCTTTGCTGTCAACTAACTTATTAATAAATAACTGCTCGCGCGCACTGTTTTCGTGTTTATGAAGCGCTAGTGTAGATTCTGTTTTCAGACGCTGGATAGCAGTGATGATGTCGATAGCTGGTCGCTAGTCCAATGAAAGAAACGCGCGCAACAGACTGGTTTGCCCCACGCCTCGGGCGATTTCTACTTTATGATAAAATCCTTTCCTTGAGAAGATTTTGTGTTTATCGTTAAAGTATTTGGGATTTTGTCTTTCTAAGATTTACTGATCGAAACAGATATTTTCTAATTTGTTTTGCTAATTGTCCAATTACTCAAATTTAAGACTTGGAAGAACCAGATATACAATCGTAAACTTTAATATAATAAACATATTTCTACTGATTTGAAAGATATCATCGATACTTGGCAGTAAATAATATTAGGTATATAAATTTCCAGTAAGTATTATTAGAAATTAATCAGATAATTTTGAAAGTCATTTAAAGTTACGTCTTTAAACTCGATTCTAATTATAAAATTTCAAGGTTTAGATCATCACGAATTAGGAATTAATATGACGTGATTGTTTTTTTATATATCAGTATCAATTTTTATTATTCACTTTTCATAAACATTTAATCAAAACAGAATGAGCTTTATACAATTTAAATGTATCACAGGCAAGTAATTGCCTATACAGGTGGCGCAGTTACAAAGTTTAGGAACATGTTGTGTGTCTCAGCATTAAAATCTCCAAAAATAAAAAGAAGAATTTTCATAAATTATTCGATTTTTGTTTGTTTTTAAACAGCATTCCATTTGCCAAACGATATACAGAAAGTTCAGTACCCCGTTAACAAATTTTAAAATTATGTATTTGCAAAATTAACATAAATGAAAAATAAAATCTTTTTTTAGTATCTTAAATTTTTTTATAGGTCTTCTGACACTGCTAAAACACAAATTATTTTGAAGGAGACAAAATATAAACAATACAAATTTTTATTTTAACCTTCTTTTTTGCTTAACAAGGATAAAAATGTTTCTTATATATTTTTTACTATTTAATGATTTATTCAATGTGTCCATTTATTACATTTGAACATTATTTATTTATAAAACACGTGACTTTTATGTTATGTCATACATTGTAAAATGGTTCATGTATCGAAGAAAGTTATTTTAATATTATGTCACAACACTGGAAATACTGTAGGAAGCAAATCATATAAAATAAAATTTTATTCATAAAACAATTATGATTTGTGGACTGCAGTATTTGTGTTGTTATTAGTAGCAAGTTGTTTTACTTTATTTACATTTTCATATTCTTGTAACTTTGTGATAGTTTTTGGCTTTTCTTCCAAAGTTTTCGAGTCCAGAGGGTTTTCTACTTTTCCAACAAAAAGTACATTACCAGTAAATTCATCTTCTAAATAAAATAAGAAAGGTCTATCTGCATCAAAGACTTTGTTACTGCCAAATTTAGTTCCGATTTCAAATTCTGTCGCTGCCCATGCAGTACTTCCTTCTTCATTAACTTCTATTCCAGCTTTTTGGATGAAATTTGACACTTTGACATTTGTAACATTCTTGTCGCGCGATATTATATAAGGTAGCCTAGCGATTTCTTCGAAAATGTCATTCAAACCAAGCTAAAATAAAATTCAATTAGTTTTTAATAGATTTTTAAACTAATAATTTACTTACTTCTTGTAAAGTATCCTTCAATTTTGTTTTATACTCAAATGAAAATTTAGGAAGGCGAATTGTTACTGTACTAAGGGCTAGGGACCAACGAAGTTCATTCAAAAGTTGTGGATTCAAATTTCGGACTATTTCACGAAATCCATCTACTTTATTGGGCAAAATTATGAACATTGAAATGTTGCCCTAAAACATAATACACATAAAAAGTAAATATTAATAACTAGTACAAGTATTGAAGCACAGGGTCAGATTAAGAGAAGTTTGATAAATAAAATGTGTAATAGACTTTAAAATTTATTTGAATCCGGCCCTGTGCTATTTATGATTACGCGTATTTTATTTATTACAAGCAACTATTACTAATCTAGTATTTTTGATACAATGAAGTAATCACACAAAAAAAATTGTTGCATCTTTCATATGTAAAGCGATATTTTCATATAATGAAAAATGGATACAAAAAATTATTACCTTGAAGGGTATACGAATACAACGAACATCTAGTTTATCAAATTGATCATTGTAATAAAAATTTTCCTCGAGAATCATAAACGGAGCAATTATAGTTTGATTTTTCGACGTATAAAATTTTGCAGGTATGGTTCTTGATCTTTCAAATGGTTTTCTCCATACACCCTTGAAATAAAGTGCGTTTGCGAGGACCATAATTGAATCCTGCAATCCATTATCGGATACAAGTTGTTTGATATGCCCATGAGTGATATTATCAGCCCAACTATTAATTTGATATTTCGTTTCTTCTCCATTTGAAAAATCTACTGCAATTATTTTAGAATCATAATAGTTCGTCAAAATTGTTTCGTACATTGGAGTAGGTGTCAAACTATTATCTAAAAAGATTCTGGAACCGATATCTAAAGTATGATCTGCTGTAGAGGAATTTAAAGAAGCAATAATCTGCAAAAATCTGTCTCTTGTGGCATGTCTGCTAACTGGTAGACTTAATACTTCTCGAAGTTGTTTTTGTGTTGATTCTGCAGAAGCTTCGTATAACATTGCAAGAACTAATTTAATGCTTATTGGTGATATAATTGCATTGCCTGTAGATGGTGACTCTAAAGACTGTTTAAATTTGTTAGATTCAATATTTTGGGGTACAGTGTTTTCAATACCTTTACGAGGTTCCAGTCGAAATTATCATAACGTTCTCCAATGTATGGAGCATATTCGTCGTCAGCTCTTGTTGTTATTGTTAGTAACAGTAAACAACTTACAATTCCTGAAAAATAATGTTGAAGTCATTAAGCGACACAAAATTTGGAACATTTCACTTTTAACGTATTAATGATATTAGACTAGCGTGAAGCGTATATAATTTAGAATTTATACTGTTTGACAAACCGTTATACTTGGATTGTACAGAATATACAGAAATAAGAAGTGATTTTGGTAAAGATTGTACAAAATAGTTAGTAATTAGCCAAATAGTTGTTTTATTTGTAATATAAAAATGTGCAGAATGTAAAAAAATAATAAATTTGCATTGCAATAGTTTAAAATAGTAACTAGTAACGCTAACAAATGCTAAATAGGGATTCTCAAAGATTAAGGAAAATATGTAAATAATTTTTAAAAGACAGTCAAAATAATATTTTAAATTATTTAAGATTATCTTATTGGCATGAAGAATAGAATAATACAAATTTAAAAAGGGGACTTCTTTAACAACATATAATCTGTAAGAAATCTGGCAATCACTCAAAAATATGTTGTTATTGTTGTGATAAAATGTAACTGGTCAAAAATGAAGCATCTTAAAAACATTTGTACTTACCTACAACGTAGGAAAATTGTTTACAATCCATGATATATGTCGATGATGTCGCAACGCCACAGTGAAACAAATAACGAAATAACCTTTCGCGTCGCTCGTTTTCCTGTTTATAAATTGAAGAATCGAACCTCGGCTAACACCGGTTCACTGTGCAAGTCTTCGTAGTGTGTATGTTGACGTCGACCATCAACTGATTCTAGAGTCCAGCTTTAGACGAAGACAGAGAACGCGAATGGCGGTGATTAGCTGAGACTGGTTTGCCCCACGCCATCGGCGACCTAAGATATTCTTGCCGAATGACACAATGCTGAAACGACCCTGACTATATGCTGTCGAAAATTTCTATACTTGAACTCTGTCTTGCGACTGACGAGACTTTATAATTACAACTGTTTATGTCCAATAGAGAATATATATATACAACAATTTTAATGTTACTTACTAACTAAATACGGCATTGTAACGGGTTATGTGGCAATTCTGTGTGGCGGATATTAAATCCAGATAAAAAAGTTCATTTGTCTGCTCAGTAAACTTAAATTCTCTGGATATTTATATTACTTATCTATCTAACTTATGAATTATTTGTAAATATTCAGCATCTTATATTTTATTTTTCACTTGAATATTATTTGCTGTTAATTGCTTGAAGTATATAAATAATACTATAACGACCGGGGCATAATGATCGGGCATTATTATTCATTAGTGACAACATCTAGTGTCAAATATTATATGGAAATTTAGGTAATTCGGTTACATGTATTAGAGTTTATCTAATGAGTCGAAAACCTATCTTTTAAACCATGGAATAATAAGACTTGTACTATTAATAGTTTAAACGAGAGACACTAAAAATGAACAAAAATTCTTTTTGTTCTATAATTAGTATATTAAATTATATATCTCATTAAAGTTTCGTGCAGAGGTATAGAAACAGCCTGTATATACCTTCATATTTGATTTAATAATTTTTGTATATTACGTGTTCTTATTAATTGTTATGTTTTTGTTTGCTAAAGGTTAAATATAAGAACTGCTTCGGTTGAATTTCGCCGTAACAAATATCATGATTATTATTAGTGTCGGTTTTATATTTTTCGATGCCTGAAGCGGTTATGTTTTTATAATAATAATAAAAAAGAAAAAAAATACATTATTTATGCAACTCTGTACAACAGAAACTTAATTCCAATTACAGTACAGGTTTTGTATTTATCGATCCGCAGTGTGGTAGTTCATATAAGTTTTGAGCTTGAGTGGGATTTGAACTCAGGGCCTTTGGCTTCGAATGACATAATATATTAATTATTAATACTATTTAATGCTCTTATACAGAGTTGAATATTGAAATAAAACTTACAAAACTATAAGTAGCTTCTAGGATTTCACTTATATATTATTATTGTAGATGACTGAGTGGTATCGAGCCGGCCTGTGGATTTGAGTATCCAGAGTCGATTCCTGCAGCCGACAAACAATTTTTATCACGTTAAAACTACTTCTGTGGCTCCTCCTCTACTAACATCTTCACGCATATAAATATATCACTAACCGAGATCTGCTACATCAGGGTGCTACACCCAGTAATGGATAAAAAGTGTGATGGTATATTTATTTGTTTAAGACCTGATAGTTCAAAAATGTAGTGTGCGAGTGAAGCGAGCTGCGCCAAACATTAATTTCATGTACTTAGAATATATGCATATGAATACATATGAATTTAATTAGATTATACGATGTCTTTATTTATGTTATCCCGTTTTAATATAACGAATCCCCCAAAGATGTTAGTGGAGGAGGGCCACAGGGGTAGATTTAATTGTTTGTTGACTGTGGGGATCGAACCAGAGTTCTCAAGATCCACAGGCTGATCCGATACCACTGAGCAACCTACATCATAAAAATAATTAATAATTGTTTATGTGAATAAATTAAATCAATAATAACACGACTAATAGGTTATTGTAATATTGTAATTATTATTAAAAATTAAATATTGTTAACCTATCAAAATATTATTTAAGTAATATTTCCTCTTACCGCCTTATATATAATAATAATTTATTATTAAAAAAGCAATAAATATAGATAATCTATGTTTTGCGTTTTCTAAATTCAGTCCATTTACGACAATAAATTTTTATCTAAATTTATTCCATGGTGGCAATACGGGTAAAAATTACCTCAATCCAACCTTGACATATTTCACAAAATGATAACCAGTGTTGAAATAACTATTGTTACATGATTGCGGGACATAAAAATTTTAAAAGATTATTTTCCAAAAACATCTTAAGATTAATTGGGCAATTCCTATTTTTTCAATTGAAATGAAATGGTGTGAATAGCATAGTTATTCAATTATTGCATTTTCAAAGAAATAACTGAGTCAACTTAAATTATGAAAAATGGAAAATCTATTCTACATTCTGAGTATGTTATGTAATATTATAATTTTTTTTTGTCACAACAATTAGTACAGCTATTAGCTACCAGATAATTATAATGTAGTTGAAACTTAATTCAGCGAAACAATGCAGTTATGAGAAATCCTATTTGATGTCTTGTTTTTAACCAAGTATTCACGAAAATACTATTGTTGAAACCAAATGATGAAATCAATGTGTTATTAATTGGATCCACCACAAACGTAGAACTATCAAGAAGAAAATTAGTCACTAATATTATCTGTATACTTTCCTAATTAATGTGGAGGTTAATATCTTAATTTTGGAAAATCCCATGTACAAGTATTTTTACTTTCGTATAAAGTACACTTCTTTAAATGTATTGTTATTGTTTCCAATGTATACCCCTCTGTATAACCAGAAACTGAATCCTAATTACAAGGCATACATACTTTTTTAATGTAGTTATTTATAAACAAATTTAAATATTAAATTGGAAAATTAGTCAAAACAGAAAGAAGTCATTTGAAAGATAATAGACAATATCAATTTTTATTTATATATGTATAAATACACTGCTCAAAATTGTACAGGGATATTTTAAAACTGTAATGAAAAACTAAAACTATAAATTATATTTTTCTTAGAAATGTTTGAATCCTTTTTAATTACATATTTATGATATAATTTATAGTTTTCGTTTGATTCAATTTTTAAAATATCCTTATACAATGTTGAGCAGTGGATTTATTATTAAAATCAGAGCTGTAAACCGTTGGAAAAAATCTGTTCGGTTTCAATTCGCGGTTCATCGTACTTTGTTGGTTAGTTATTTTGTTGTGGTTTTAGATAATTAAATTTTGGAACAGTTCACAAACTCGTTTTAGTTCAATTATTCTAATTAATTTTTAAATACATATAAATATCTTATGGGCTAGGTGGCTCAGTGGTATCAAGTCGGCCTGTGGTTTTAAGAACCCGGCTTCGATTCTCACAGCCAACAAACTACTCCTGTGCTTCCCCTTCACTAACATCTTTGAGGGCTGTGATTTGTCGGCTGGTAACCGCACTTTACGCGAAGAAATATTCCATCTGCTACGGAGGACTGCCACATCTGGTTTGGTTTGCAGCCAGTTTATTATCTATTCTGCTAATATGCAAAATATTTATTGCGAAGACTCGCTTCACTCTCAATGTTGGTTATTATGCGGACGTTTTATACTTCTAGTAAGAACTATTTATAAAATAACTGATACTGCATAGAGAAATACAAACATATAAAAACGTACAAATTTTACGCTTGAATACATGTGAACTGGAAAGCATCGATGCTGTATGTGTTGCTTTAACTATCGACTAACAAAATGATTGCACAATCTTGAAAATTAAAACTTAGGGTTCTCGTTATTAAATAATCTAATTTCAATTTTCTATTCTTCTAAAAGTTCAATTATTTTGCATATTTCATTTCTTTTCTTCATTGTAAAATGGATATTATAAATAAATATAGTAGAATATGAAACACTCGAATATAGTTATATACAGAATGTTTCTATACCTATGCACTATATTAATTATAAACATATTATAAGTGTTCTTTATTTGAAGTGTAAATTTTTAGTGCCATTGGCCGATACTATAAACAGTCATTTATTTAATGTTGTATAATTGACAATTATAGTATATATAATTTAATTATAAATATACTAAAAATAACTATCAAATCAGTGGTATTAAAACTGTACTTTAAATAAAGAAGTGCTTATATATTTATGAGTTTTTTAAACTTTATTTTTGCCCTATAATCAGTTTAACAAATTTTATAACCCATTATAGATTCGTGCTTAGGTTTAGAATTGTAATGGCGAAAAAAATAAAAAGCAAGATTTTGAAGGAAATTCACGTTTTGACCTTCCCTGAATAGATGCAGCTATTTTCATAATGTAATGTATCTGTATCTATATATGTTTGGATTTGTATATGTTTGTATTCAAGTAACAAAAAGGAAACCAATAGAATTCTGATACTTTGCCTACAATTTATATACAGGATGGTAACTTCGACACCGGAACATAGGATGTACATGTAAAATCAATTTTTATAATATCCTGCTTCCCTTATTATTTTATAGAGAAAAGAGCTTCAAATAAAAATTCTACATTACAATTAAATTTGCATGCTTCATAAAGGCAGAAATTAAATTGAAAATTAACTTAAAATTAGGGATAGCCTTGGAAATGAAACAAAATTAAACAAATGATTCACGTTTTATCTGTCAACAGAAAATTATTCCTTGTTTCATGAATTTATTTCCAGTAGTTATGTATTAGTCTTTAATTTAAGTGAATTATAAGAAAAAATGTTGGATAATTACTCAGTGAAATAAATGAATTTCTTAAGATCTATTATAGTGGTAATAATTTATGACATATCAGAAATTTATTTGCGGCTTCGTACCCTAACAGACCTACAGACCTACAATGCATACAATTCATAGTTATTAATAATCAAAGAGAATATTGGTCAGTGTTGCATCCATGCCACAGTTGCAGATTTATTTGAGCACTGAATTGAAGATAATTCTGAGTTTATTCTGTATTAAATTTAAAATACAGTAAAAACATTTAATGTTATTGATAATAACAAAAAACAACGGTCCTTTTCAGGACCATCAACTCATTTACAAAAAGAGAATAAATTTTACTGCAATTTATAATAAAAATTAATAATTCAAAATTATATTTTCTTCTGGCAGGAGAAAATTCAATTAAATTAAAACATAATTGAAAAATATTGGACGTATCATATGCTATATGGCGCAGTGTAGGGTAAAATACAAATTCGAATGTTGAATTCACGAAGATGAAAAAATAAACAAGAAATATTAATCGTTTAATAAAATGCATACATACAAGTAAAATGCAGATTATCACAAAGGAATAAATGAAAACAAAAATGTTAGTTTTACTATAAAATATTTCTTTTTGGTATGAAGTATGAGTACAATATTAATAAAGATATTTAGCTTTAGCATGCCGTAATTACAAATAAATCACAGTCGATTGATTTTACATATTACAACAATATACATACATAAATAAATAAAATGTCTAAAATGATAAATATAACCAAAATAAATACATTTGCAGCAAGCCACTTTTCAAGGGCCACGAAAATCTACAACTCAAAATTCGTCTCCCAATTTTTAAGGCTGGTAACCTTCATTTTGAAATTAGAATAATAGGAAAAATATCGTGAATTCTGAATCTGAGGTAGAAGTATTTATTTTCTTTAGAATTTTGTAACTGAACGTCAAAACCAGCAGAACACAATTTGTCAAAAAATATTTAAAAAAATTATATATAAATTAATTAAAAGTCAGAAAGTAAAGTCAAATTAGAATTTTTAATATAATTTCGAGGTAGTCATCCACTCTTTCAGCCCTTTATCTCTCCACAAGCAAATACTTTAGTCAATCACAGTTCAACGCTGCAGAACCTAACCGAGTATCCAGCATCAAATATTAAGGCAGCGAAGATTCTTCTCGGGCACTCTGGCAGTATATTGGAATGAATCTGCTCTTGCAGCTCCTTGTTGCTGCTGCTCCCGTTCAGGACTGTTATGTCGACTGTTGTTGTTTTTATCAAACGCTCTTACACCACGTCCATTGCCCATAAGAGATTGGATGCATATGTTTCTATCTTTAATTCTCGCTTTGACTAAATATTCCAAGGTGAACAAATGTTCGTCCACGGCTTCCGGGATGCTTACTCTCATGAAGTCAGCCAAGCGGACGAGGTACTCCACGTTGTGGCCGCACTCGCCGCTGGCTTCCACGATCTGATTTGCCACGTCGTGGAGCGGAGCGTCTCCGAGCCATAGATCATTTTTTGGAGTTGCGATGTATAGTAATGCTGTAAATGGAGCTACTGGTGATTGATTACCGTTGTCCTTTTCGCAAGGGTAGAATATTGTGAATTTTGTCATGTATCCGCCGAGTTTGCATTCTCGGTTTGCGAGGTATGGCAATGCTGTTTCGCCACTGACTTCGTATGCACAGCCCCAGACCATACTCTGAAAAAAATAACATAATTATAACATCATTTATTTATAACAGATAATAGAACTATAATTGGTGAAATTAAGGATGAGAAGGCTACTTCAGTATAGTGTGGGGATTGACCAGGAAAACAATATTTTCGACATTTTATGACCATTTTAATGTGTAAAATTATTTAAATTTTGTGATATTGTTTGTATTCGTGTTTCGAGATAGAGAAGCATTAGGTGATAATGAAATAAAATTTACTATATGAACTTGGGACGTGGCCAGTAGCTGATTCCTGCTCAAAGTAAGCAATAATATTATTATTTATACCAATCTTTGGCCTTTTAAACAATTTGTTTTAAAAATTCAAACATTTATTTGTATTTCTCTTTGTATAAATAAAATCGTAAACGTACATGGCAAAATTTATTAAACTGTGAAAAATAGTTTTAAAATTATTCTTAATAATGCATTTCATTAAAAAATTATGTTATTTTTGTAGATACTCATTAGATGCAGTTTTTAATACATTTTTGGTCTAATTTAAATAAGGAAGCAACAATCATCATATTAAAAAAATGCCATTGTATTTCCTTTGTTCAATTCTACACTCGGTATATATAATGACTGTATTACTTAATGATCGTGGAAAAAATATTTGATATAGACATTTATAAAATTTAGAACCACCCACAGCCAAAATGAAAACGCTGCGTCTCTGCGAGAATTTATTTAATTATCATGTCATAATATTTTTTGATTACATGTTTATTACTTAAACACAAACTGATTATATTTTCATAAATTTATTTATATATTCTTATTTAACAATATCAAATATGAAACGTCAATTTTTGAGGTATATTGCGATGATAATTCAAGATTATTTTTAATAGGATTCCCTGAATTATAGTTATACAGCCTGATGTATAGGATAAAATAAATATATCATCACGCCTTTTACTCATTATTAGGTGTGGTACTTTCCCGTACTAAATTTTGGAAAGATTATAGTAGAGAGGGAGTTACAGTAAATTCAAATAAATAAAATATCATCAGGCCTTGTACCCATTACTGACCATGACACTTTGTCGTAGCAGATCTTAGAAACCAATATATTTTAATGTGATTAAAATCAGTTCGTCGGTTGTGGGCTGGGAATCGAACTCAGCATAATAAGAATTGAAAATGACTTACATAAGACAATTTACAATTACTTTCCTACGACTTTGGATTTACGCGGAGTCAGCCCTGGAAGGTTTATATTGCATGAGCGGAAAAAATAAATTAAATAAGTATTTTTTTGAAGCAAAAATGGTGTGTCAAGTTAGGAATGTTTGATAAAGACTTGCAGGATGAAAATAATGAGTCAATACTTTATCAAATGAGGTAGTACGAACCTGTGCAATATTCAATAGACTAAAGTCAATGATCAAAGTCAAATTAATTTATTATTATTATTGAAAATCTGTATATTTCTTCGAATTATCATTTATTATTTTTTAATTGATGTAACAATTTTTGTACGATACGTAAATATAAACAATTAGTAGAAAGTCAATGACAAGTCATTATTATTTCATTATTAAAATCTGGTTGAAACGCATAGTACGAATTTAGATAACATATTTAATATTTTTTGATAAACAAATTTTAAATGTCGAGGGGTCATTTGAGAAAATCAGTCCAATTAATACCACAATAATATTCAATTTCAATCATATATTATATAACTCTATTAACTAATATAAATAATTCACCGCACTACCGCACATAAAAATATAATGTAAACATAATATTATATTTAATTCACATGATACACATCGAACTACATCTTTTCTGAATGATTTTCCCACAAAAATCCATTGACCGCAAAAACTGATAATGGTTTACTGTCGTAATAACAATTTAGTTTTTCTAAAAGGTAATTTTGAAGATACGCATAACTAACTTTTATACACCCAACAATAATTACAAAACTCGAATATTTGGCACAAGTATAAAAGGTCATTGCCACGCTCAATATCTGGAGTGTTTTGCAATTGTTATTTATATAACACAAGTAAAAACAAAACAATTTAAATATAATAATATAATTCTACCTGTAGATAATCAAAAGCTATTATTTAAAGAAACAAGTTTATTAATTGATATTATAATAATAATAAGAAGCATTATATAAATTATTATTACAAAAATATTTAAAAATAAAAAAAGTTATTAAATATATCGTTCAAAATATTTTGAGAGAATAAATTAAATGAAGTGAATCAAAATAAACTCAACCGTTAAAATCTTAAATATAATTTTCAAGGTCTTGAGGGTCTACAAACTTCTAGGAAATTAGAGCAAAAATAGAAAATTATATAAAAAATAATGTTGGCAATATTATAACATTTGTTATATTGAATCATTTTGTAATGTCATGATTCAAATTTATTTTGTTTTTTCTGTATCTGAAATTATATATAAAATAAATGTTACAATATTTTCCTTATTCCCAAAATTACAAAATATTTTTGTCAAATTTATTATATTTTTCATTGCTTTATTTATAGTTTTGCAATATTTTATTCTCAATATTTAAGTATAGTATTCTTTCTTTACATTTGCGATACAAAAAAAATTAATACAAAAAGATTGCTAATTTATAAATGATTTTTCCGTAATAATGTCCATGTTTGATATAATATAAATAATGACTTTTTTTTGGGTCACTACAATTTTTATTTAGTTTAAACCAGTTTAAATAGATTATGAATCCAGACAAAGAAGTTAAAATTATAAATAGAATTTGGTATTTAAGTAGGTTTGTTCTCATTTTCAATGCTACAGCAATGAGTACGTTTATATGTATAGTCCAATGTAGTTTATTTGCAAAACAGAAATAGATTACGAAAACTAGAGTACTGTATAAATTTGCAAAAATAGCAGCAAAGCATGTATACCTTATTTAGATTTCATACGATTTTCTTTGTAGCAATTGTAAATTATATTAAAATCAGAACTAAATATATTTATAAATATCCAACCCAATTCATTTTTTTTTTGGTTAAACCTGAATTTTGGATTATTTAACGGGGTAGGTATCGAGTCGGTCTGTTAACCCTGAGAACCCTGGTTCGATCCCCACAGACGACAAACAATTTTCACCAATTTAAATCTACCCCTGTGGTTCCCCCATCACTAATATCTTTAGAGGGGCGTGATTTGACGGCTCTTAACCGCACGTCACGCGAAAAATATATCACTTACCGAGATCTGCTTAAGCAGAGTGCCACACCTCATCATCTGTGGCGCTACAGCCCAAATCGGGCCTGGGCCTACCGGACACACCGAGCCGCAGTTTTTACACTGCCGTACTGCCGGTTTTCGTAGTCAAATGCTACATTATTTAAGACGTATAAGTGTCACACCTAGTAATGGGTAAATGGCTTCGATTTAAAAAGTTAAATCAAATCACTTTTCGGAAACTAAAGATTGCATTAAAATTTATTTAAACTTTTTTTAGCTTAATTTGATAAATCCAAAATTCAGGATTATCTAAAACTCTTTTCAGAATTAGAGACTGATAGTGATTAATATCTCAGCAAATTTCTTGAACTGTCAAATTTCATATTTTTTGTTGAAAATTGTCGATTTCAAATTTACATAATAACGTATTCAATAATTTTTTCGCTCTATTCTTACGTGGAATAAAATATATCAATTTGAACTCTTAATATAAATAATATTACTGTTTAAAAAAATAGTTTTTGTGGTATTTGAAAACGCTGTTATTGTATACAAAGTAAAAAACTCAGCTTGACATTGTGAAAGTAGATAATTAAATTTGGCTCTCATTTTTTATCAAATCGTATACGTGAAAGAATTTTTAAGTACTATATAATTATAGTACTCGAATTTTAGACAAGTTTTTATATAACTTTTTTTTATATTCATCTTGGACTGTAATTAAAATATAGTCATTCGTTTCTCAACGTAAAATTTTAAAATGAAATCTTCGAAGTTATTATTAGAATCGATTTAAAATATAGAACTCTAAAATTAATTGAAATAAGAAAATTCGTATGTTTTTAAATTATTATATTTTAATGCACAGAAATTTATGTTATAATAGAAAATAATACCATAAACGAATATATTATTTCGATATAAAAAATATTAGTTACAGACAGATATATAAAGATGTCAATGTCAAATTTTAAATTACTGTTTTTAAACTACTTCAAAAGTTTTTTTTTCTAAGTATAGTTATTTGTCAAACTAGAAAGGAAAGCGATATTTTTCTCACTAGAGTTTGAAGTTTGCCTCACTCGCTGTATTCCCGAGGTATTCGAACGAAAATGGAAAAAACGACACATTTTTTCGCAGGTTTCAAAATAAATTTATTCGTACTTTTTTAAAGATTATATTTATATATTTGAATCAAAATTGTTTTTGTAAAATAACATCCATGTAACACTGAAATTTCCTTTACTATTTCGCGAGAAGAAATTTGAGTTTTCGCACATAATAATTTCTTTTTGAAATATTTAAAATTTACTACATATTTTGCCGAAAAAACAACTGTGTACCAAATTTAATTACTTTTTCTGTTGCTCCATTCATAAAAAAAACAGTGCACAATTTCAAGAAACAAATTGTGCATTTAGTATCTCAATAAAGTCTCTATGAACAAAATAATTAATAGTAATCGTGGCAAAGTTCAAGTATCCCCAGAACACCCAAACAAACTTATCGCGAATAAAAAATTGAAACTCCAAGATAAAGATAAACACGTGCCAAAATCCTGATTCCTTTAGTAGAACTGGCGTTTGTTAATAACGCATATTCACAGAATATTAGTTGACATAACTTAACCTTTTGGTCATTAATTTAATAATTTTTTTGCCATGTAAACATTATATCATATTTTCCTGGAAATTTATATGAATTCTTGTGCTTATCATATTTTGACGTTTTTCTAACAAAGTTTATAAATATTAGAAACTTTTATTCTTGCGTAGTTTGATATCAAATTAAATGTAATGAACAAAGAAGTTGTTTAAAAAATAGTGGATGCATAAAAATGTTTTATTTAAAATTTATGATTAATTTGTTGTATCAAGGTAATGTCCTAGATTAATTGATAAATTTTATTTTTTATCAAATTTATATATGCTTAAATTATCATATTTACTATATTTTTAATGCACAAAATAAAACTAAAAGTTATCACAAAATCAATGTTTTGCATTAAACACTAAATCAAGGCTAGCAATTCTCCATATTCATAATTATAATATAGATTAGCATTTGTTATAAATGTTGACGTGCTGGTATTACTAATATTATGAATAATATTATCAGTACAGCTGTTATTAAAATTGGCCATTTAATATATCTAGTTTAAACTATAATTACAAGTAAAATCTACAGCTACAACTCTTTAAAAATGAATTTAGAATTAGTTATATTTTGTAAAAAAAATAGCGAAGCTACAAATATAAACTAAAGTTAAATGTTAAAGCTACTTATAAATTTAAAATTTTGTGTGGGTTGAAATTGCTTCTAAAAGTTTGTTTTAAACTATAAAATATAGTAGTTTCAGTTGCTACAATATTATTTTTAAGCTACAATAAGAGAAATTAATTGCTACAAGTATTGTATATATTACTTCAAATTGTACAGGGATATTTTAAATATTAATTTATAGTTTTAATTTTATAAATATGCATTTAAGAAGCCTTTTATTTATTCAATATTAAGTTTTAATTTTACATTCATTTTTATAAATATCCCTAATACAATTTTGAGTAATATATACAATACTGTAGTATTGTATTTTCACATTTAGTGAAGCTATAGTAAAAGTAACAATTTTTATAAAGTTATATTTATGCCAGAAAAATTGTAGTGACGATGACGCCTGGATTCGAACCATGGATCGTCTGCTTGTCAGGCAGAGATGCTAATCGCTAGACCACGTTACCCAAGTACAAAGTATAGCGTCAATCAAATTCTTCTGTCATAGAGTTTAATTCAGAATCGATCCCATGACTCTTATATGATAGGTATTGACAACGGGTTTCTGATTTAAGAGCATAAATAAATATGTCATCACGCCTTCTATCCATTACTGGGTGTGGAATTCTGCCGTAGCAGATCTCGGTAAGTGATATATTTCTTCACGTGAAGTGCGATTAAATCACACCCTCCAAATATGTTAATGTGGGGAACGACAGGGTTAGTTTTAACGTAGTAAAAATTGTTTGACGATTGGGAATCGAACCCGGGTTCTCAAATCCATAGGCCAACTTGATACTACTAAGCCACCTATCTTATAAAGAAAATCATACCTCGAATAATTTTTTGTGTGCAAAAACTGTTTTTATCTTATAAATATGAGATAAATTTTGAACGGTTTTTCCATTAATTATTTAATAGACAATATTTCTTGACAATTAATTCATTTTTCATTTTCGCGGTAAATGCGGTTACCAGCCGTTAAATCACGGCCCTCAAAGATATTAGTGGAGAGGGAGCCACAGGGGTAGATTTAAATTGGTGAAAATTGTTTGTCGGCTGTGGGGATTGAACCAAGTTTCTCAATACACAAGAAATATATTATTCCTATCTCGTTACGTTTTCATATATTTAGTATTAAACAAAACATTTTGTTTTTTGTAATAAACCTGGATATTTTAATATAATTTTTAATTATATATTTCAAATTGATTATACACACAAAAAGTTAGTTTAAAAAATGTATTATTTCGTGAGAGCAACAGATTTGACTGTACGAAACTAATTAGAACTTTTCCTAATTTTCTCCCAATGCCGTACTTGAAAATTCATTTAAAAACTACGTTCTCAAAATACTAAAAACACGCAAAATTCACGTGTTCGACCCGACATTGAAACGATATTTCAGTCTCGTATACGCAAAAGCTAAGCGTGTACGTGTATACAAAGGCGTAAATTGGCACTAGTAACCCAGGGTTTAAATAAGCCATGATTGAGTTGTCAAACAATAAAACTAAATATACAAGTAACACGTTCGGCGAACTGTGACGTCACAAAGAGGATTCACTAAATTGACTACATTATTTGATTTCAACAATTACTTTGTGCGGAGTGCGGATACCGCGAAAACAGTTATAATTAATTGGAAAAGGAAGAAATAATTTGTAGGTTAACTATTTTTTAAACTTACTTGATCATCTTCAATTAATGTTGCTACTCGTCCTGGCTGAAAATAAAAGAACATTTTTGAGAAACTATGCCGATTTCAACCTTGAAATTTTACTAGAAAATTCCAAAAGATCTTTTAAAAGTGCTAGTTAATTTACGAACAATTCTAATTTTTTGTTGTTGTCCATATGTTCATAATTATATATTAGTTCCTGATTTCCAAATGATTGCTAACATATGGTAATATTTGGTATAGTGAAAAAATATTAGTTTAGTAAAAATATGAGTAAATTGAGATATGTGATACTTTAGATTTACCATATTGTTGGAGTATCAAAATAGGAAATGAAAAAATGATGAAATAAAATTAGCGATAAAAATGTGCGTTGGTGTGTGAAAAATGTATTTGTTGAGAAAGTGATATTTAAATTTAGATTCACTAAAACAGAGCTGTTCAATGACATACACGTGCCGGTAAATCGGTTTTTGGCGGATACTTGTCAGGGTATAAAACAATAAAAGGATTAATTTTTTATTAATTAATCAGTATGTCAATGACCTATATTAAATGAAACTAGAGTATAGTAATTTATTTATCACACAAAGTAAATATGAACTTGATATCAAGTAACTTTTATTTGTTGAAGACAGAAAAAAATAAGTGGTCTGCCTTACCTTGGTGGTGGTGCCTCGATGTGTCGTATTTCCTTGCCAAAACCTTCTTGCATATCCTCTCACAAAACCATTAACTACCCTATTGTACTCTATGCCGGGTCTCCAACACAGAGACCCATATCCAAAAATCCAAAGACTTGATGTTGCGGCACTTGACAGTCCTGGATTGTCCATCTTGGTTGTGGACAGACACCGGCTGATGTAACAGTATCACTGAATTAAGTTTGTGAAGTCTTCGGCGCGTCAAACGCCACAACAAGGCAACTGTCAACTGCGAGTATATGAACGAGGTTACCAGCCAACACGCGGCATTCGATGATCTTAGACGATTTCGGGGTGCGCGGGACGGTGATAAGGCGTGGCAAACACTGTTCCGCCAATCAAATTACGCGGCGCGAAAAATTTGTGTTTGAATTGCGTTGGTTAGCATGATGTAACATAGAGTTTGAGTTGACGCATCTCTGAGTCGATATTGTTCGCATACACCTGTTGGAAACTCTCTCTGACGTTAACGGGACAAGTTAACAATTTGGGTTTGGTTTGTATTGTTTGATAAATGTTGTTTTAGCGTTTTGAACGTACTTTAAGTGTAAATATTATTTATTGCTGCTTTGTATAAATATTAAACGGCACGTATTTACGTTGAGAAAAGGATAAATTTACCGCTAGACAGCTTGACGACAGCATTGAAAAATATATTATTAGAAATTAAAAGATTTTTCTAATTCACATATTTCCTGTTTAAGATAAGATAAAATGTAAGTAATTTTAAACGGTATATCAAATAAATACCTTGTTTGGTCATTTGATAAATATATTGTTCTAAACTAACAAAATAATCAAATAATGTATGAAATATGATAAATCGATTGTTGCGTCAACAATACAATTGATTATACTACCTGTACTACTTATGTGTATCCATAAATGCATATAGTAGAATTAAGTGAAAATGAACCGATGTGAGCAGCCATAGAAAATATTTTCTTAGGTTAAACATTTTAAATATAAGATTATTTCTAAAAAAAAAATACTTTAAATAAACAATATCATAGTATAATAGAGTAATTTTTGCTCGTAAAATATTTAAAAGTATATAATAAAATAAGTGTTTTAAAATACAATGACAGCTTAAATAAAAATATATACTTATATTGTTTGTTAAGTTACGTAAGTAAATAAATATGTCATCAGTCCGTTTAGTGACATATTTATGCGCGTGAATTACGGTTACTAGTCGTCAAATCAAGGCTCCCAAAGACGTTAGTGGTGGGAAAGCCACAAAGATAATTTTAATTTGGTGAAAAATTATTTGTCGGGTGTAGCAATCGAAGCCGAGTTCGACTTATGTATTTAAATAAAATAAATAAGTATATCATCATGAACTACTGGATGTGGCACTCAGCCGAAGCAGATCTCGATAAGTGATATATTTCTTCGCGTGAAATGCGGTTACCAGCCATTAAATCACGGCCCCGAAAGATGTTAGTAGAGGGGAAGCCACAAGGATAGATTTAATTTGGTGAAAATTGTTTGTCGGCTGTGGGGATGGAACCAGAGTTCTCAAGATCCACAGGCTGACTCAATACCATTGAGTCACCTACCTCAAAAAAGGAATCTCAAGAACTGAGATACGAAGTTGGATAAATTAGACAAAAATTAACATTTTTATTTTTGTACAAAATTTTGCCAATTTCTTGTACATTATGCATACACTTTTTAACGAGGAATTCACAGCAGTCCTCAAAATACTTTTAGAAAAATTTATATCAAATTTTAATTTTCATATAGAGCTCATAGCAGGTTATAATACTTCTAATGAAAGATATTTATTTTTCAACAATATCAAAGTACATTAAAATTGAAATAACGTTAGAAATTACATAATTTGTAGTTTTTAACAGTTTCCTATTGATTTTATTTACGAAAATTGATAAAGTCATTATAATTTTAATCAATATTTGTTAATAATAATTTAATTACAAAATTTACATGAATTTTTAAAACAAACTGCAAATATAATAAATGTTCAAATAAATCATTGTTTTTTTTTTCAAAATTGACTCAATTTTTGTAAATAAATTCAATAGAAAACTATATATATATATATATATATATATATATATATATATATATATATATATATATCACGCTGCTGTTACGTTAGATGGGATGCCTAAAATACTTCATGCAGAATTTTTGAAACTCAAAAACAGCTGCACTATATTTATTTATTTATTTTGATAATTTCTAAATATTTATTAATAATAAAATTATGTATAATTATATAATGCAAGAGAAATTCATATTTGCAAATCGAGTAACCGCTATTTGTATAATTAAATCGTTTAAAAATGATTAACTAATAGCTGACTAATTAATAGTTGACTAACTTTATAATAAATGTTTCGAGAATGTTTCAAGCTTAAAATAATATTCGTGGTAGATTGTCATTGTACTGTAAAAACAAAGTAGGCCCGATAATGAATCATTTATTAATAATATTGAAATGTAAGTAATTATTAAATGTAAGCAATTATGTTTATGTTTATATTTGAGGTTATTTAGAACAAAATATTATATAACTTATTTAAACGTTTCATAATATTGACATTATTGATTAATGTAATCAAAAGGCGTGATGATGATATATTTATTAAATTTTTTATTCTTTATTATCAGTCACTGAGTCACGACCTGGATCTTTTTCATTTAGCGATCCGGTTCACTTCGTGCACGGTACTGAACCGGCTCAATTGAACGGATCGATTACGAACTATCCATCTCTACCACATGTAATATCATCTAATAAATAAGTATAAAAATCGGAATACGTATTTCTAACCCAAATTTCATTACTAATCAGGATTTTGTTCGATTTATGTTCCAGGATCACATGGGAAGGAGTATTTTCCCACGCCGTTTTCCGATTTCCGCGCGAGGACGCCCGCGCGACCTGGTGCACCGGCCACGGGGGGGCCGCCAATCGAGTTAAAAAAAATATAAGTTGTAGTTCGAAGGATGAGTAATAAATGGGTTATAACATATTTGCCTTCCCTGAGTGTTTTATTGCTTAAAAAATTAACGAAAATTCCTTACTTTTTGGACGTTCAAAGTGTACTACCCCCTTAAACAATCTTATTACATTTACGTTTATCCCATCAATTTTGTTCACACATTTATATCATGTTTTTTTTATTACATGAATAATTTGTTGTTTCCTTTGAGTGAGGCGAATATATTATGTGAACAGAACGTAACAATTGATACGACTAGTGTTACGTTCTACGAATTGACAATATTGCTTTTGCATACTAACATACTAAATTTATTTAACGGTTTATCATGTATTATCTCACGGTCATAGTAAACACTTTCAATTTCCATATATACATTTTGCTTTTCTACTGGTGTCTCCTGTATGAGATCTATCTATAAAATTTAGGAAATTACAAGATCTGCAACTTCAATTATTATAGACAAAATTGTTTTCATTAATAGTGAAATTTTGTAAATTGTTTCCTAAAAATTGCATATAAGTAAAAATGTGGAAATACGGAAATTTTTGAATATTTGAAAATTACATAATGCTATTAAGTTGCTTGATTTAAGTAACAGGATAAATCAATTATTAAGCGTTAATTAAATAGGCTATGATTTTTTTTGTTCAAGTAAATAAATAAATAAATATAAATATATCATCACGCCTTTTACCCATTACTGGGTGTGGCACTCTGCCGAAGCAGATCTCGGTAAGTGATATATTTCTTTGCGTATATATCATAGATACAATAAGCCTGATAAGTTATTTAATTAATTTTTATCAAAATTTGTTGAACTACAATTCAACATATTAATTAATGAATTTTAAAAATTAAAAAAAGCTAAACATAGTTGCAAAAGGAAATAAAAAATGTTATTTAAAAATATAATTTTCTGTTCGTTATATCTAAAAGAGTAACTCTATATTATATCTCGAAAATGGAGTAAGTGGCTCAGTGGTATCGAGTCGACCTGTAGATTTTGTCACAGCCGACAACGATTTTCACCAAATTAAATCTACCCCTGTGACTTCCCCTTCACTAACGTCTTCGGGGAGCTGTGAATTAACGACTGGTAACCGCACTTCCCGCGACGAAATATATCATTTACTGAGATCTGCTACGGTTGAGAGCCACACCCAGTAATAGGTTAAAGATGTGATGATATATTTATTTACAAATTATTTTAATACTATAGTGTAAAGAGAGCAGTAGTATCTACAATTTTTAATTAAAACTTTTTTTTTATTTATTAAAAATTAAAATTATCGAAACATTTTCTTTTGTTTTTGGAAAAACAAAAACCTCGTTTAATTTCAGATAAATTTTCTTATATTTACGCCTAATGCACAAAACGATGCAACCAAAGTAACATTGACTGATGGCAGCAACAAGAATTTTAAAAATAAGCAATTTCTCCGTAAAATATAAAATGGGTTTTTATTTCCTAATTTATTTAATACTTTATGATACTGCAGACAAATTCTGACATTTGGTATTTAATTTTAACTTTATTTCTAAAATGTTATTTCAACATTAAAAAATAATATCTATGCACAATAAATCACGCTTTTTAGTCATTATTGGGTATGATACTTTAACCGTAGCAGATTTCTGGAAGTGATATATTTTTACACATGAAGTGGATAAATAACAAAAGATGTTAGTGGAGGGAGGACCACAAATACACATAATAATAAAAATAAATTTCTAAAACGATATATCAAAATCTAAAACGGATATTAAGAAAATAAAACCGAATTACAAAAAAAGAAAAATTTGCTTTGTTCATATTAAAACAAAATAACAAATTTTGTAGGTTATCATAATATTAATAATAATATATAATAATCTGTTCAATAATGTGTACACAATCACAACATTTTAGTATAGAATGTAGTCTAACCAACAGGTGACTTCAAATTAGTTCATGGAGTTTCTTACAGATGTCAGACTATACACCAAATTTTTCATTGGAAGGGAAAAACTATTTTATTGTTTTATATATGAAGAGCTTCGATTAAATGAATAAAAACCGAACATTATCAAAATTTAATTTCATATTAATAGCTTTATAAGAAAAATATTTATTACTTTGTTTCTGAATTTATTTGTATAATTAGTCAATGAAGCGAGTGCTACTAAAAATAAATTCCAGATAAAAAATTATACAGGGTGTTTCCATACCTACACACGAAACATTAATTATATAATTTTATATACCGTTTGTAGAAAATGGATTTTTTTGAATTTCGCAAAAATAAGTGACTTGATAGTTATTTCTAATATTAAATAAAATAATAATTGTAAGCACAACAATAATCAATTTATTTATTTATTATACAAAATCAGATATATGTTTGAAGTGTCGGCCAGTGGCATAAAAATAAACGGCGCTTATTTCAACGAATTTAAAAAAAAAGATTTGTTCTATAATAAGTATAACAAATTATATTAAAAGCCATTAAAGTTTAATTTAGTTAAATGCAGCAGGTCAAGCAATAAAGTACGCTAATCTAGTGGCCCTAAAAATGTTCATTTCAAGTAAACCATTCTTAATTTAGCGAATTTAAAAGAAAATCTTATTGTTCCATGATCAGTACGTCTTATAGTAAATACTTTTTAATTTTTGTCCCGAAGTACAGATACATCATTATGCCTTTTACCAGCCGTTAAATTATGGCCCCCCTCAAAGATATTAGAGAAGGGAGAGCCACAGTGTAAATTTTAACGAAAGGAAAGCGCTTTTCTAATATTTCTAATTAATTAATTAAAAATTAAACAAAAACTTACATTTTGCAATGCGATATCTCTTCATGCCCAAATTTGTTCTTCGTTCAGGATCTAAAAATAAAAAAAAATCTATTATTATTTGAGCTTATTTTACTTACAGATTTCGTAAGTACATCAAAGCGTAATCCGCGCTGTCGTAAAAAAAACCAAGTGTCATTTTGAACTAACGACCATGCAAAGGCTGTTAACGACTGATATTTCAAAAAGGATTGTAATAAATTATTCCAAACGACGGCTCACTTTGACTACCTCCCCTACAGATATTTAAATATCTATTAATTATCAGCAGCAGTCGTCAAACTAAGCATAAATCAGTCATAAAGGATACAAAGGCAAATTATGCGTGAAAATTTGTGGAAACCCTTGTAATGGGATCCATTACGGGCTCAAACCGCAGGGAACGGATTTGCGGCGCCCTCGACAAAAGAGAGGATGCCGGTACAGCAGCGCGGGAATACCTCGAATATATTTCACAGAATTTTTCTGGGTATTACATTATGAGTTAATATGCATATTTCTTGTTATAAATAGTTTGTTTTATGTTTTTGACAGTTTTGGCTGCAGTTTTTAAGTGTGCTTTTGAAAAATGGTTGTTTCATGGAAATTTATTGTGTGCGAGCTTTATAATATTAGATGATTTCATTAGAAACAGACATTAATTTCGTCTTATTTTTTATAGCTTTACTACATTTTTTTAAAGAACTTAACAATGACATCATCAAAAATGTGTGTATAAAACAGGGTTTGCAAAAATCATGATTAAAAATATATTTGAAAATTTGAAACTAAATGGAGAAGAAGAATATGTAATTTCGATTATTATTGCACATTTTTTTTAGTTTTAACACAAATATATACTCGACTATACATGTACAACATGAATGGCCAAATTAAGAAATAAGTTAGGTGTTGAATAGGCAAATATTATAACTGTAAAGCAACTAACGAATAATAGAAAGATAAATGAGAGCGACATTTTTTCATAAGAATGTATGATTTAGTTTATTTATATTTTTTATGATTCCATTGAATGGATATTGTATTTCATTTAATAAATAAATATTGAAAATTATTTTGTCTGTTTTAAAAGAAACCTTAAAAATGTTTTTTAAACAACTGAATTTTTATTGTTTTGTTCTGTACCAGAAATATAATTAAATTAACATAAAATACAAAAAAAAAACAATGACCAACAAACATCACACTGATTTGATTCAAGATTCAAATCAGATCAACCTTGATATAATAAAATATCATCACGTCTTTTACCTTTTACTGGGTGTGGCATTTAGCCGAAGCAGATTTCGGTAAGTGATATATTTCTTCACGTGAAGTGCGTTTACCAGTCGTCAAATCACGACCTTCAAAAAGTTAGTGGAGGTGGAGGCACAAGGATTTTAATGTGGGGAAAATTGTATGTCACATGTGAGAATCGAACCCGAGATCTCAAATCGACAGTCCGACTCGATACCACGAAACCACCTACCAAAAACAACATTTTTTTTTGAATAATTTGTCATAAAGCTTGTGTCACATAGCCAATGTTTATTTTTGTGACATTATGTATCAGATATTAGACTTGTCACTAGAGTGAAAATTGTGAAACATAAAATCGAAGTAGGGTAGGTGGCTCAGTGGTATCGAGTCGGCCTGTGCATCTTGAGAACCCTGGTTCGATCCCCACAGCTGACAAACAAATTTCACCAATTTAAATCTACCCTAGTGGCTCCCCCTCTACTAATATCTTTAAGGGCCGTGATTTAACGGCTGGTAACCGCAGTTCACGCGAAAAAATATATCACTTACCGAGATCTGCTTAGGCAGAGTGCCACATCCAGTAATCTGATACACTACTTATGCTTCATCCACATTCATAATTCCTTTCATTCAAGCTTGTTTATTCCTCCAAACCTTAAATTATATCCATCCATTTATTTCACAAAACTCGTTTCACCAATTTTTCATTTGACATATGAAGAAATATATTTTCCATTTTCACTTCGTTTCATATTTTTTAGATGAGACAGAAGCTTTGTCACACCCTGTTCTTAAGTAATATTGCAACCATATTTCCACATAAATAACAATTTTCATTACAAGGAAAGATAAAATTGTGTGAAAACCCGGGAAATGTAATATTCTTTCACAAAGGCGTTAAAGTGGGGTTGTTTTCTTACCACTTCGGCGAAAGTCACTGCAATAAAACTGTGCTATGATGGATAGCAATGGAAAAGTTAAAAGCTCACATTTTTATTGCTTTACCTGCAGCTATACAACGAGAGATAGGGAGTGCTACAAACTTTTCAGAATAATAAAAGTTATTATATTTTTGAAAAGATATTTTCATAAGGTCTCCAGATGTGGCTAAAGCTTTAAGAGGTGTGACTTTTAGAATTTTATTGTTTCCCTATAAGACATTTATGTTATACAAAAAAAATTAAGCAAAAGAGAGACGTCATCAAAATTTGTAACTAGAATAATGACGTCAAAGACGACTACGTTTATAGGATATACAACAAATTAAATGCAATGATTGTTGCATAAATGTATAATAAATTTCCTAACATTTTAAATGCTTTAGGCATTATTTATCAAATACACAAATCACAACAAAATTGATAAACGACAACGCGAAACAAAATGGAGTCGGATACAAATGTAAACAGTTTCAAAACCAGTAGGTACCAACACATGTAAAAGAAATGAACTTCAATGCTTTTAAATAAATTAAAATTTCTTTAAAAACATTGGCTGGTAGCACAACCTTTGTTTTTGGGTGTTTTAAGAGCACGGTTTTAACGTGTTAAAGATAGCTAAAACACCCAAAAACACTGCTCTTAAAACAGGCAAAAATAGAGCTTGTGCTACCAGCCATTATGTTTAATATGTTTTAATTTTAAATGATTGTAAATATTATTATTGTGTACTTAACTACAAACATATATCTTCTGCTTATTTTTGTTTTGTATATTACATTTTTGATGATGTTCGCTAGGAATGAAATACCCAAATTTTTGCATACATACATACATAACATCACGCTATATCCCATTAAATGGGGTAGCACGAACCCGTCAACATTCTCATCCTGACACACGATACTCGATTCGACCACATTAACACTTCCTCCATACAAACTCTTTCTTTTCTCACAACCAAAATCCATCAACACACAACAAACATTCATCCATTCGCTCCTGTACACTGCGCTTGTTTCTGAAGATGGTCTCCACACAATTGCAGGTAAATACTCGAAACATCTAACCAATGAATCTAAAATCAAATTTTTGCGAATTAAAAAAAATCTATTTGTTCTATAATCAGTATATCAAATTATATATGTCATTAAAGTTTCGTGCAGAGATAGAAACATCCTGTATATTATTGTTTTATTAGTACCAATATCTTACAACCACCCTGTTTATGAACATTTCACATAAAAATGTTTATATTAGTTTGAAAATTAATTTGCAAGTTTGAACATTAATTATTTTACTGAAATATTTTATAAATAGTTGCACAAGAAAATGAGACAATTTTCTACTTTCCATAATGAATCATAATTCTGATTCACCTAAACAAATATATCCCTGATCACATTACATGATCTAACTAAAAAAAACATTAATTAAACCTAACCATTCTCCAACATGTTAACAATTAATCACTTATTTAATTATATACAATTAATTGTACGTTGCATCCACATGTCAACGCCAAACACCGAACATTTAACATCAAACATCGAACATTGAACACTGAACGAAGATTTTACGGTGAACTTTTTGCAAGCGGAAACAGCGCTCAGCTCAGCTGCTGCTGATCGCTGTGCTCAGCATGAACGCAAAACGCAGTCATTGAAGACGAAGACGATTTTCGTCTTCACAGTTCGTCCATTCCCGTCTTAACAACGGCCACTAATTAAATTCTGACATAGAAATTGTAAAATTCTCTACATATTTTTTATTCATCATTTACTCATTTCTGGGTGTGTAGCACTTATGATTTAGCATTTACTTTTTCTAATCTGAACTCTCAAATTTATTAAAAAATGATTTTTTTATCTTGTTCCATACTAATAATCTTTAAGTCTACACATACAGGGTGTTTTATAAATATAAATTAATGGTATATATTATATGACGTAGGTACAGATTACAGTTTTTTTAATTCGCAAAATTAGGAGAGGTTTATTTGAAGTAAACATATTTCGTACCACTGGATTGATAGGTTACAGTAATGAATAAAGATTAGTAAACATTAAAATTTAATTTTCGTAACACATGCACAAGAAACACGTTCTTATTCCTTAATTTTAGAGAGAGAGAAACACTGATTTTCTTCCCTAGGGAGAGAAACATTATGTTTCTCTCCCTAGATAGGATTTTTCTCTCCCTAGGTAGCATGTTTCTCTCCCTAGAGACTACGATTATTAGCTGTTTCCGGCGTTTCCTAGGTAACTAGTTACGCAACACATATTTGACATTTATCCCGATAAGACAGTAATTTTTATGCTTCACGGAAGGGCGCGATTATCCCTTGTGTGAAGTTGGCAAACCTCGACTTCAGCTCGGCCCTCGCTTACGTCTCGGTTTGCCAACTTCACACGCGGAAATAATCGCTTGTTTCCCTCCCTTGATACATAACATACTATAATTTAACTAAAATTGTGTAACAGTTCTTTCAATGTTTAATGTTTGCTCATCTTTATTCATTACTGTAATCTATCAGTCCAGTAGTATAAAAAATGTTTGTTTTAAGTAATCTGCAATAGTTTTTGCGAATTTTGGTAATTTTGCATTGTAATCAGTACATACAATTATATATATCCTTATTGTTTTTCTGTAAAAAATTAATTTAAAAAAAATACAATTTTGTTTGGATTGAGAACCACTGATTGTATATAGAGTTTGCTGTTACTAATAGATGAAGCCCTTATTCTTGATTAATTTATGTACATAACCTTTTTCTCTAACGTTATTAGTTCACCCAAAACAACATTAAAGTTTGATCATCAAGTTTCGAAACACTTCATTTTGCTTTTGAACTGCAGTGTTGTCCGCTTTTGGTTAACACAGCAACAAATTGTATGAGTGGCCGAATTGAGAATGGTCCTGGTAGGATTCGCCATCACCATTGAGGAAACATCGGTAATGATTCGCAGACGTAAACGTGAAGAGTAAATGCGAAACGGCGAAACGCGAAATGGAATTGGCGTTGGCATATGTTGGACCTGGGTAAGGTAGGATAAGCTGTTGCTGCCGGCAAGCGACAGCCAGATGCTGTTATTACGTGATTCTACCTCTACCTGTTCTGGACTTGAAGTTGAAGGTTTTTTAGAATTAAGGAAAGAAGGAAATCTCCATTCGCTTATTTCTTATTTCAAGTATTTTTAGATTAAAATGAAATTTTTGTTCAGGATTTTAACCTGACACATTATACAAGATGTTTTTATACTTCAGGAAGTGTCCAATGAAACTTTTTAAATATGGAGACTTCGAGACTATATTGTATTATTAAACTTTTTACGTTATAGGGTAAGCCCACCATTCGAATATTGAGAACTATAAGAGATACGAAGTTGGTTATAGCATTAGGAGGCCATTTTAGACATGCTTTTGTTTTCCTACAAAATTGCATAGGATTGAATTCTAGATTCCCAAGAACGTTCCATCTTCCAACACCACATACGGTGTACTGCAACGTTCGCCCGTTTACATCATGTGCCGAAACGCTGACATATATTATGATGACATTTTTGCTTAAATGTAATGTATATGTATTTATTTCTAGTTTTATCATATATTTTGCTTATTATTGTTTCATAGTATGTATTGTGAAATTCATGTATTTTTTTTGTCCTGTAATTGGTTTACTGTTGGGCAAATAAACTTTATTATTATTATTCTTTTTTTTTTAACTTATATATCGGACCAACTACTCAGGTCATATGCCGATATGTCCTTTGTATGGCCGCCGCGGGCGGGACTCGAACCCACGACCTTATGGTCGTCAGTCAGGCCCTCAACCCGCGCGGCCACCACGCGGGACATTATTATTATTATTATTATATTATTATAATTCCTTTTACGCAAGTTAGATTAATCTTCTCGGACGAAATCTTTCATTCACGCAATAAATCTTCAATAACATCCATCTATTTTATCTTAGGTCGTTTAAATAATTTGTCATCTTCATTTTCGCCAACATACTTGTACATTTAAATAAACAATTCAAGTTTTTTACCTTGCACATTTATTTTTATTAAAACAAAAGTTATATTTAATACTATGACAGACTCGATTGTTTCGTTGCATTCTTTTGTATAAAATGCAATGTTATGAAATGAGTTTTCATTATGTTGGTGTAAAGTTGTTGATTACAATTACAAGAGTTCCCAGAAAATTTTCTTATAAAATTGTAGAGTAATAAATAATATCGTTTATATTTCATGCTGGCACATGCACCCTTTTTGGCATAGTAATTAAGAGAGTTAAACGAAGTATAAAACCGATATTGTGCGTATTATAAATGAAGGCCCGAATTCGCGTAACTGTAAAAATCATTAATAATTTCCAAGAATCACTGTCTGATAGGAACATTATTAATTGCTCTTCAAAATGAGCTCAAAATTAAACGAAAATAACACTTTTGTTCTTGTCAACTGAAAGATGAAACAAATATCGTACAGTTTCTGTTATGTGATCAAATTCTGTGAATTACTGGTAATTGCATTTAATGAGAAACTTAGGATTCCTAAAAAGTCTATTTAGAGTAAAACGAAAGTTTGAAATTTATATTGCGTTAAGTATTTCGCAAACAGATTGATATTTCGTCATGTGCTATGTTTATGTTTACATAGAGATGATTAAATCGGATGCAATGGAATCTGGTCTAAAAAATAAGTGTGTAGATAATTTTTTTGTAATTATTTACACTTCTGTGTTATACAAGGTGATTTGAAAGTAGCTTAAAACTAAAAAAATTGAATGAATGTATATTTACAAAATCTAGAAGAACAAGTGTCGCACGGGAAGTAACGAAAGTTTAAAATGAAAATAAAAATCTAAAAAGAAACAACGCCCAATTTTCTTTAGAATCTTGAAAACAGTTATTGAAATTGAGTGCATTTTCAATCGATTTCTCGGATCAAATTACATTACTTTAAAGTACTCACATGCCTGTGTTTTGAATAACTAAATTTTCATGAATTTCTTTTCAATTTTCTTTGATAATAACGTATTAAATTAATTTTCCAGGGTATAAAACCTAGAGCCACAGAAGTAGATTTAATTTGGTGAAAATTGTTTGTCGACGGTGGAAATCGTACACAAGTTTTCAAATCTACAGGCCGACTCGAAACCACTGAGCCATCTACTGAATTAACTTATTATTACTTTTCTGTTTTCATACTTTAATTTACTTATTAAATATGTATTATCAGTACTTTAATGATACTCATTATAACACAGATTTTCATTATGGTACAGATTTTTATTATGATACAGTTTATTGACCGATAACCGCATAATATTGACTATTTCCATAGATTTCAAGATTTATTTAATAAAATAGAAACTTTTTATTTATTTTCTGACATTCGTGTATAATGAATATTAATACACTTGTATGAAGTACTTTATACTAGTGTATTAATAGCTAACATTATGTACAATCTTAATTTTTAAATAAGTAGTTTACATAAATAGATATATTATCACGCCTTCTACCTATTACTGGGCGTGGCACTCTGCCTAAGCAGATATATTTGTGATATATTTTTTCGCGTGAAGTGCGGTTACCAGTCGTCAAATCACAGCCCCCAAAGATGTTAGTGGAGGGGGAGCCACAGGAGTAGATTTAATTTGGTGAAAATTGTTTTTTGGCTACGGGAATCGAACCCGGACAGACCGACTCGACGCCACCTAAAATAAATAAATATATCATCACACCTTTTACCCATTACTGAGTGTGGCACTCTGCCTAAGCAGATCTCGTTAAGTGATATATTTTTTCGCGTGAAGTGCAGTTACCAGCCGTCAAATCATAGCCCCTAAAGATTTAGTGGAGGGGGAGATTTAAATTGGTGAAAATTGTTTGTCGGCTGTGGGGATCGAACCAGGGTTCTCAAGATCTACAGACCGACTCGATACCACTGAGCCACCTACCCCATTTAAAATTAAATTAAATTAAATTTAAATTTACATATAACACATGTAAATAAATATTGTAATCTATTTAAAGTTTTGTGTGACTATACAACAAGCCTGTACTTAGAGAATGAATAATTTAAATGACACTTGAAAATATAATTTTAGATTGTAAAATCTGGCCAGGATAACTTTGATCTAGATTGAACATACATACTGTTGATCTAATTTTAAAGTAATAATAAGTCGTCTGACTCAATTTTATGTGAAACCAATTTGTAATTAAGGCCGGCCCTGTGAGAACATTTCAAAGAGCGTATTGTGAACAAAATGTTCAAGGATAATTCCCATGGGCGTCCCATCGCATGTTACAAATACTTTCCGAGATTCTGTGCATTTTTTCCCTCTCGATTTGATTCCCATAACCTAACTTTTTTCGCGAAATACAAGCGAGGTCGATCCGAAACGATAGTTTTCTTTTTTGTTCAGAAAACAAATAGTCGTTTAAGTGGAGGTTATCTCAGATTTGTTTTGACAGAAATTTCAAGCATTTAAAAAAAATGGTCCAAGCGGGAAGAATTGTGAGACATTTCAGAAGGATAAACACGAATTTGACTTCTATAATGGTCAGGTTTTTCGTTCTCTAGTAAATATATGAAGATTCTACGATATTTACTTTCTAACTGTTATGTAAAACATTTCAATTAATGCGAGTAAAAACATCTTTTTATATTTTCGTTACAAAATATATATTTAGATTATAATTTTATTGCATAAGTTTATCGAAAATCCATTCGGATTTGTTTTCGAAGAGTATAGCCTAGTCCAAAATGTCTAAATTTTTCTATAGTTACAAAATTATTACAAAAAAAATGTTTATATATAACATAATAATATATACAGGCTGTTCATTTTTTTCATAAAAACTGTTATCTAAGGGTATAGAAATATCATATCACTGAATTTAGAATAAAATTCTCTATCGAATAAGCAAATAAAAAAATATAGTTCCATTAAAAATAACATGGTATTCCCAGTTTGTGAATCACGGATTGACAAATAAAATTTATGCTCATTAAAATAATCATATAAAATAGAAATTGTTTGCTAATTTGACCGAATTGTAAATTAAACGTTTTATTCTTCCAATATAGTTCTTTTGAATTATCAATTTTATTTTTATGGATTGTATTTCATTTATCATTTGAATTACTGAAACTACTTGGATTACTTTACTTATTCTGAATCAGTAAATATAGTAATGCGGGAAAAGTCAGTCAAATGATATACGAATATAAGAAATAAGTGATCGATTTCAGTAATTAGAAATTAGACTTGATTCAAATGTCAAATTAATTAATTTATAAAAACGAGTTTGAAATTATGGATTTAAAAATATGCATGATTTAAAATGCTACAGCACGACAGAAGTAAATAGTTTATAATTGTTAGTTTTCAGTTTTGAAACATTCATTGCAAATGAAGCGATAGGTAATTATTATACAGGGCGTGATGATATATTTATTTTATTTTATCAAAAATGAAAAAAAACTATTGAATATTTCTCAAGAAAAAAATAACTGCTACATTAGTAATTTAAGAACATTATTAAATGATTTTTATCGTAGATTTGAGTGTTTTCGTTTGTGAATACACATTTTATAGAGTCGCAGAAATTTTCTGGAATTTTTTCGTGAAGAAAACAATAGTTGCAATTTTTATGGGAATTTAAATAAAGATAAATATGTAAATTTACGCACATTTGCAATGAAACTGTCATATTTGATTCGACATATATTTATAAACACCTCTTCTGACTCAAGAACTGCAATAAAAGCCCAACAAGATCCAGTTTAACAGATTAACACGGTGTAATAAAAATGGGAGTTTCTATTTAAGTTTTTGAAAATCTCTCCCACCCCGCCAACCAGGGGGTGAGGGGTATGTTTGCATATCATGTCTGAATAGTTGTAGAAAAATAAAAAAACTTTGTAATCGAATGTAAACGTTTCCAGACTTTTTGGACACGCTGTATACCATATGTGTGTTAAGAAAAAAGTATGATTTCGATTTAGGATCGTAGTAAACAAATGCAACAAAAACGTGGGTTTCATAGATCAGGTCATTTGTTTCTTTGCCAGGTAAACTAAGGATCTTAAGTTCCAGGTGTTTGATATCCTTACCCGATGTCTATGCCATTTTGACATTAAGGGCTGCTTGGCCATACGGTTAGCATGTGACGTGCAGAAGAGCAGTGGTAACAAAACATTATACCAAATGTCATGGCCTCGCAGGTAAGTTAGGTTAGGTTAAAGTAGGGGGTTTCAGTTTATGACTCGAGGGCTAAATGTACCCCTTAGCATTTGTTGAATTGACCAAGGGAGGCGGTCAAATAATCGCAAGTAAAATAAGATTTGGAAAAACTTTTACCCATTACTGGGTGCGGCACACTGCTGAAGCAGATCGCGGTAAGTGATATATTTCTTTGCGTGAAGTGTGGTTACCAGCCGTCAAATCACGGCCCCCAAAGATGTTAATAGAAGAGTGGCCACAAGGGTAGATTTAATTTTGTGAAAATTGTCGGATGTGTGGATCGAACCAGGGTTTTCAAGATCCACAGGCCGACTCGATACCCCTGAGCCACCGACCCCATATAATTATAATTTAATTATTAACATATTAGAAATAACTTTCAAACCAGTGGCACTAATAATGTTCACTTTAAAAAAAAATTATTTCTGTTTCATAATCAGTACTTTAGGTACTATATAGGGTTTACATAAGTGCCACAAGTTGTGACACATACTGTATATCCTTTTTTTAAAACATAGCTTGTATACAGGCTGTTTCAAAATTCTTACAAAATAAAATTAAAGGGTTTTTTTCCGAAATTCGCAAAAATAATTGCACATTACTTGAAGCAAACATTTTTCAAGCCACCGGCTTACTAGGTTGCAGTAATGAATAAAAATTAGTAAACATTAAAATTTATTTAATTTAATTAAAGTTCTCTCAATATTGAATGTTTACTAATTTGTATTCATTACTGTAACCTATCAGATCAGAGGCACGAACATTGTTTCAAGTAATATGCAATTATTTTTGCGTTGTATCAGTACAGACAATAACATTTTTTCTACAACAATTTTGCATTTGGAATTTTGTAGAATATGTCTATGCAATGTATACTCTGTCGCTAACATAATTGTATGGTGAGGACTTTTGGTTTACCCCTTATTGGCTAAACTATGTACATTTTCTCCAAATTAAAAATAAGAATGTTATTCAGTGTATAGAAAATATAAAAAGATTCCATTTAAAGCAGGGTTCGAAGATATATATCGATCGATATATATCATGATATTTATTTTGATATATATCGTCATATTTTTGCAATGATATATATCCATTATATAAAAATATCAAATAGTTTTTGAGATATAGCCTCCGGAAAATTGAAATTTTTCGAATTTTTCAGTTTTTCTACTTTTACGAGGCTATATCTCGAAAACTAAATGTGATATGAAAACGCGGTCAACGGCAGTAATTTTCTCGTGCTTCAGTTAATTTATAAACATAGTTTCAGCGATTTTTATTTTTTTCAATTTTCCGCCAAAAAAATCGCAAAAAGCGGTTTTTTAACATTTTCTCGAAAACCAGAAGTCATATGCATTTGAAGATTGCACCACTGGATTCAGTGGGTCAAAATACATATGTATGTAAATTTTCGTTTTAATAATCCTACGATTAAGGATTTTTGGGAAAATTGAATTAAAATCTGAAAAAACCAAAGGGGTACCCCTTAGGAAATAATTAAAAATATTAAATTGCTTAAAATTGTATGAAAATTTGCTTATAAGTCAATTCGGACTCGGGGAATTCAACGCCGTTGAGCGCATTTCCATATCTTGTTTAGTTTTTGAGATATAGCCTCCGGAGAATTGAAATTTTTCGAATTTTTCAGTTCTTCTACTTTTCCGAGGCTATATCTCGAAAACTAAATGTGATATGAAAACGCGGTCAACGGCATTAATTTTCTCGTGCTTCAGTTAACTTATAAACATAGTTTCAGCGATTTTTATTTTTTTCAATTTTCCGCCAAGAAAATCGCAAAAAGCGGTTTTTTAACATTTTCTCGAAAACCAGAAGTCATATGCATTTGAAGATTGCACCACTGGATTCAGTGGGTCAAAATACATATGTATGTAAATTTTCGTTTTAATAATCCTACGATTAAGGATTTTTGGGAAAATTGAATTAAAATCTGAAAAAACCAAAGGGGTACCCCTTAGGAAATAATTAAAAATATTAAATTGCTTAAAATTGTATGAAAATTTGCTTATAAGTCAATTCGGACTCGGGGAATTCAACGCCGTTGAGCGCATTTCCATATCTTGTTTAGTTTTTGAGATATAGCCTCCGGAAAATTGAAATTTTTCGAATTTTTCAGTTTTTCTACTTTTACGAGGCTATATCTCGAAAACTAAATGTGATATGAAAACGCGGTCAACGGCATTAATTTTCTCGTGCTTCAGTTAACTTATAAACATAGTTTCAGCGATTTTTATTTTTTTCAATTTTCCGCCAAGAAAATCGCAAAAAGCGGTTTTTTTAACATTTTCTCGAAAACCAGAAGTCATATGCATTTGAAGATTGCACCACTGGATTCAGTGGGTCAAAATACATATGTATGTAAATTTTCGTTTTAATAATCCTACGATTAAGGATTTTTGGGAAAAAAGAAAATTCTTACTTTACTAGCTTTTGACTAACTTCACATCAACGACATAAATCCAAATTGTGTGCCATTTGTGATGTCATTAACGGCAAAGTCTGAACCATTTCCAAAATGTTTATTTGGTACTCATTTTAGAAATACGAATCATTTAATATGGTGGAAAAGTGTAACTATCAATGAGTCAGAGTGGACAAATAAAAGTACATTTATTGAACTATGTGAACAGTTACACACTGCTGTAGCAGGCACAGCAGGGCTGGAACGATATTTCTCCACTTTTGGCATTGTCCAATCTCAATTACGTAATCGTCTCGGTATGTTTAAATATTTAAACCAAAAAGAAACTACAAAAAAAAACTAATTTAGATTGGATTTGGCCAAGTGAGTCTCTATCTGCAACGATATGTTCAGGAAGTTCATCAGAAGATGATGATTTGCTCTAGGATATAGGATTATTTAAATATTCTTACTATTCTTAGTACTATATAATATTTGTGTATCCATTCAATGTATATTTACTTTTTTTCATTACCTATGTTAATTTTTTATTTAGGAGTAATAATTTATTTTGTATTTTCTATTGTGATAATAAATGTGTACAAAAACTAAAATTCAAAAATAAATATCCAAAAAGTGATATTTATCTGATATATATCATGATATTTACGAACCCTGATTTAAAGTATGTTTCTTTTTCAATATAAATAATTAAATATACAAAAAAATCATCATCATCATCTGTGGCGCTACAGCCCAAATCGGACCAGGGCCTACCGGACACACCGAGCCGCAGTTTTTACACTGCCGTACTGCCGGTTTTCGTAGTCAAATGCTACATTATTTCAGGCGTATAAGTGACTAGCTTATAGCGCCCGAATGTGATAAATACATGTAAAAAATATTAAATAAAACTCTAGGCAAAGTATAACTCACTTCTTCACCTAGGTAGGTGAAGAAGTGAGTTATACCATGCTGATGAGCTCTAACAATAGCGAAACGCGTCCATGGTTACTAACTGTGCTGGCCGGCCTCCAACGATGCCCTCATAAGGTGACTCGGAGGCTGAATTTTGTGAGACTTTGCCTAGAGTTTTATTTAATATTTTTTATTATACCTAGTCTCACCAAGTACATGAATGACAATTAATTTTGTCTTGTTGTTATTTTATAAAAACATGTAACTGTATTTTATACTTTACGACAAATCACACATTGTCGACAGGCAGATTCGAACTGACGAACCTTGGCTCGGGTAACGTTACAGTATGTTAAGAGATGTGCCTTAACACGCTCGGCCACCGCGTACAAAAAAATACCACCCACAAATTTCTGTCAATTAATTAACACACACATATTTTTGTTCGAATCTTATAAGTTTTTTTATGCAAATTTACCAGTCACTAGCGTTTACTTGAACGAAATCTTAATTACAAATTTCATTAATACAAGATGCTATGGCAATTTTAATTTATTATTAATTACTTAAGTAGGTAAATTGAAAATACATCTTTTGAAAGCAGATTCAAACGGTAAACGTATATTATACACGGGAATAGTTTGACACGAGCATCAGCGAATGAGACGG
The DNA here is from genome assembly GCA_947425015.1 of Pterostichus niger. NCBI lineage: Eukaryota > Metazoa > Arthropoda > Insecta > Coleoptera > Carabidae > Pterostichus > Pterostichus niger. Next base: position 29,743,878 of record OX380347.1, read on the forward strand.
AGACGATGATGTCCGTATGGACATGATTTTAAACATCAACATGGTACATCGTATTTATTAGAAATTATAATTAACAGAGGCGAAAATGAAAGTATACCAACGTAGGCATACTGGCCTCAATTATTATATTGATTATGTGATGGGCCATGGTAGTGTGAATGTGCAGGACGAATGACGGTATACCAGCCTTCTTACAGCACCGGAATAAGATACATTTTCGAAATAACAAAATTATTTGAAAACTCTTTATCTATTTTAATACTCAATGCGCTTTCGCAGCACAAGACAGCTGACGAGAAAATTATTTTATTTTATTTTATTTCTTTCTAGAGATGAGTACTATAATTGAGCCGGTTCAGTACCGTGAACGAAGTGAACCGGATCGCAGTAGAACTCGGTCAATATCCGATAATATACGACCGAATCCAATTTGTCTACGAATACCACATAATGATTGAAACTGTTAGAAAAATATTACTGTCAAAATAAATCAAATAAGTTTTGCAGAATTTTTAAAATGTTTGTTTTTCAAGTTGTATACAATAAAAGTGTTGTTTTAAAATATCTATTAAGGTTTCCTGTTTAACTCTTAGAATTTGAGAACAAAAATTATATTTTAATAAGTCAGTAAAATGTTTCCATATTGAGCTAATTATAAATAACTTTAATTGCAATAACAAATAAAATATTAATTAACGAATGTAATGCGCAAGCTATCGTTTATCGCTTTACGGTTCGTGTATCCGAGCTGCGAAACCGAAATCCAAGCGGTTCAGTCATTACGTCGCATTAACAATAGATCAGAAAGATTTATAAAGTGTTCCGGGTCTCGAAGAGTCTAGTCAGTGAGTCGGATCTTTTTATCGATCGAGATCCGGTTCTGTCAAAAGATCCGACATTACTGTAATCTTTCAGTTCAGTGAGACGATAAATGTATGCCTCAAATAATATGCAACTATTTTTGCAAATTCTGGAAAAATTCATTTTGTGTTATAGTACATCAAATAATGTATTTTCTTATTTTTATGGAGTAGGTGATCAGTGATATCGAATCGACCTATGCGCGGGTTCGATTCCCACAGCCGACAAACAATTTTTACAACGTTAAATCTAGCCCTGTGGCTTCCCCTCCATTATAATAACTTTGTGGGCCGTGATTTGATGGCTGGTAACCGCATTTTACGCGCATAAATATATCACTTACCGAGATCTGCTATGGCAGAGTGACATACCCAGTAATGGGTAAAAGGCGTGATGATTTATTTTTTTGTATAGAAACATCATTATTATTGCTGTTAATATTATAAAAATAAAATAAATAAATATATCATCACGCCTTTTACCCATCACTGGGTGTGGCACTCTGCCTAAGCAGATCTCGGTAAGTGATATATTTTTTCGCGTGAAGTGTTGTTACCAGCCGTCAAATCACGGCCTCCAAAGATATTAGTGGAGGAGGAGCCACAGGGATAGATTTTTTAAATTGGTGAAAATTGTTTGTCGGCTGTGGGGATCGAACCAAGGTTCTCAAGATCCACAGGCCGACTCGATATTATTATAGAATAATACTATTTTTATAATAGTAAATTAAATACTATTAACGGAAATCTTGAATCAATCATTGTCTAAAAGAATAAAGTGTTATTTACAAATTTTGAGTAAAATATTCGCGAAGAGTATTAAGTGCTAGTACGTCCCTGTCAGCCAACACTAAACCAACATTCTTCCCAGCTACAAACGCAAATGCACGATTGGGAAACGGACATGTTTGAAATTTCATGTCATTTCTAATTAATAATGGTACCTAGCTAACACTAATGTGAACACTACGCTAAGTATATGCTACGCTACACTGGAGTGAAGTTAGCGTAGGCACAAACATAACCTAACTTAACGTAACCAGTACCACCCGCCATTTGTATTAGGGCACGTGGGCAGTGGGAAAACAGACATTTGGCTATAGGTTAACGTTACGTTCGTACGTTTACGTCATACTGAAAAACGTGTTTACATTTAGCGCCCAAACGGAAGTGTTTTTTCGGATGCGGGTATTAATTGATTTTTAGTTAGTTTTGAGGAAATTGTAGATATAATACTGGTTCAATTATTTATTTTTTGTAATTACAAAAATATCTTTCTGTAATATTTCTTTACAAATTGACAAATTAAATATAAATATCATAACATGCATTTTGCTATGTCACTCATGTCGGCAACTTTTTATTAGGTAAGTTATTCAAAACATGGAGTAAATGGAGCGTAGTAACGCGTTGGACTATGGATTTGAGAACCTAAGTTCGATTCCCATAACTGACAAACTTAATTCACCATATTTAAAATGTGTTTGTGACTTTCTCATGACTACATATATGCAACAACAGAGTGCCACGCTCTTATTTGTCATCGTAAAGTTGACATTTTCTGTGGAACAATCGAAAAATAAAGATATTAATTGCGCGCGTTTCCAATGGCAACACAAGAAAAAGATAATAAATGCGCGCTTGCTTCAATAGTTACCAGAGATACAAACAAAACAGAAACTTGTTTATTTTTAGTACGTATATATTTTTAAATAATTTAAGATGCAATCGTAGAAAAAATTATATTGCAGTTTTCGCCTTCAGCTCGCACTGCAATTATCGTGCTCGAGTAAAAAAGAATCACTTTACGCTCTTAATTCACAAATAACTATTTTGATCGAATACAGTATTCTGCATTTTGCCGGCACATTTCTTTCAAAATGTTTCAAATTATCGCTTTTTGCTTTTATCATTTCCTTATCCTATGAAGTCTTTTTTTAGCATCTAGTATATATTATTAGATCAAAAGAATTATGGTCGAGAGCAAACATGCGAACAAAATTTAATTAGGATAATAAGTTATTTGTAAAAAAAATTCAAAATCATTGATTTGTAAAAACGTGATAGGTAAAAACAAATCATGCAAAGCAGTAAATAAATAATTGTTTTAAAATATGCTTCAATCTATGATCATCATTTTAGAAATTATCATTGCATTTATGTAACAACGCAAAAAGAAGTAATGGCTTACTTTCCAAATTCATAACAGCATAAACAATATATAAATTATAAAACTAATGTTATTAATTTTATAGTACACTGCAGCATAATTAACAACCACAAATTAATATAAATACTTAGTGAATTGTTTTCAGAGCGTAACAATTAACATGGAATTATTATATGTTTTTAACGTCTTATTGGAAACGGTTTTAGTTGTCCATTTTTGTTTATATTTTCGAACAGATGGAAAGCAGATATAGTATTATAGCGATTAATTTCTGAAAAAATTCGTATATAAGATACTATAACATATTGTTAACAGATGTCTCGATAAATAGTACAATTAATCGTTGATGAAATACTTATTACAGTCATTAAATTAAAGATCACAAAAATAATAAATTTTATTTAAAAGTACAAGATTTTTTAAATTTAAAATAATAGTTTGGCAAATTGCAGAGAATTTTATAGACAAAAAGTATAGTACGTCTGAAAATTTGACTTTTAAATTCCATTTACACTAATTGTTAAAAATTCTTGTTTTCAGGCAAATGTATGCTCTGCGTAGATTATAAAGTATGTCTAGATAAGACGAAAATTGCTTGACATCTTTTCAAATACAGATTGAGTTTATATAGGGTCTGGCGCGACCGTAGTTACTTAGTAAAATACTTATCCCCTGTTGCTATTCTTGGTTTAGTAACGTGTGCATGTTTTTTTTTTGTAATAATTTTGAAACACCCTGTATTGGTAAAAATTTTAATATATTGATCTAAGTTCATAATCCTGGTGATTGGCATTGCAAACATAAATAAATGCCCAGATAATTATCAGAAATTTAATTATGTAATTTGAAGCAAAATTTGCAGCATATTCATAAATAAATTAAAACGTTACAATAAATACCAGAACTATTTTTTCATTGATACGGCGTAGGGATACATTAGGATTTTCATTTGATTGGTAATTTGTATTAAATTACTTCAACAATACCGAATAATATTAACTCAATCTAGTTCAAATAATCCGCATTTTTAAGCATATTTGAAAGGTAAACTAAAAATAAATTGTACCTAATATAATGGTTGATTTGTGTTGGGTTAATTGGATTAAAGTGTGAGTTAACCTAAAAATTAGTATATTAAAAAATACATATACCGGGTGTTGGACTGAAATATGTAACATTTTATTTTTTTAATATAATGATTGTTGCTTCCCTAATTAAATTAGACCAAAAGTGTAAATACAAAAAATGTTAAGTATTAAAATCTGCATCTAATGAGTATCTACTTGATGCTAAATTGTTTTTTATGCAAGAGTAACAAACAAACGAAAAGTGTTTTACAAAAATGACATCAACGTGATCCGTTTCTAAAATAACTTTAAACTAGCAATTAACAAAAACAAATTAAGTTTATAATCTCGCATATTGTACAAATTTAAATTATACATTTTATAATAAACTATAGATTCTTTTAATAATTAAAGTTTCAAGATGTAAAAACGACATGTATCCTTATATCACATAAATTAAATGCTAGAATCAAAGTTTAAAGCAAGCAAAATAATGATTTGTAAATTGAATGATGTTTAAAAGTTTTTACATATTTAAAATATCTCTATTTTTAAGCGAGTAAATGACAAAAGTTAGTTTTAGAATATAATTTGACGGCTGGTAACCGCACTTGACGCGAAAAACTATATCACTTACCGAAATCTGCTTAGGCAGAGTGCCACAACCAGTAATGGGTAAAAGGCGTGATGATATATTTATTTATTTTGAATCTAATAAGGCAGAAATACAATTCTAATTGATTCAAGTTTCAAGTTGCAAAAACGACTTGTGTCCACATGTTGATAAATTAGGAAATATTTAAAATGCAATTTCTTTCTTTTGACAAATAAGTGAAGGTATAAATTTGCAACGTGAGAACAAAAAAAAAGTAATAATAATATTCTAATAAAATTGAGAGATAGTATTTTTGATTTCTTTATCACCATGAGTATTAAGTCTTAGCCGAATATAGGTGCAGATTTTTTCTGTATTTATGAATGTCCGATGTGTACGACAGTAAACAGTGATAGATGAAACTTTCATTTTAGCTGTAGATAAGGTAAATCTTGAATTAGACGTGAAGATTTATTTTTGTTGTTTAATAATTTTAGACATATGAAAGTTTGGAACGGTAAACGTCCAACAGTTTGAAAGGAGAACGTTAAACTGTAATTTGACGCCATTGTGCACACTTCACTTCTATTTAGTTTACATCTTTATTCACACGAAAAAAACTATTACATTTTATTCATTTTATAGTTTTACAGTTTTATTTCATTAGAGAAAGATCGCAAGTTAACTATTTAATATTAAAATTATGTATTTTGGGGTTATAACTTTTTTATGTTATTTATCTATTAATTTTGTGCCCGGCAGTATGATGATGTGGTTAGAGCTATGGCATTCGAATCCGAAGATCTCGAGTTTGAATCCCACTTAAACTGAAAGTAATGCCTATGACACACTTGTCGAAGAGATTCGATGAAACAACAGAACGCACCCCTCATGGACGAGAAATAAAAGCTTTAAAGTTGACAAAGAAAAACTAAAATGCAAAAATGAGACACAAAAGATACGAATGAAATGAAATACGTTCGTTTAATCAATGAGCTCTTCGATGGAAATAGAGAAGCCTCTATTTTTCGTGGCTTTGACGGCTGGTAACCGCACGTCATGCGAAGAAATATATCACTTACCGTGATCTGTTACAGTCAGTAATGGGTAAAAGGCGTGATGATATATTTATTTATTTGATTGAAGACCATTTATTTTAAAGATCCAATATAAAATCAAATAAATAAATATATCATCACGCCTTTTACCCATTACTGGGTGTGGCACTTTGCCGAAGCAGATTTTAGTAAGTGATACTAGCCGTCAAATCATGGCCCCCAAATATTTTAGTGGAGAGGGAGCCACAGGAGTAGATTTTAATTTGGTGAAAATTGTTTGTCGGCTGTGGGGATCGTACCAGGGTTTTCAAGATCCACTTAATATTAAATAAAGAAAAGGCTTTTAAAATACATATTTATAAAATTAAAACTATAAATTCTTTCAAATATTTGAATATAATTTATAGTTTTAATTTTACATTAGATTTATAAAATATCTCTTGTTGTACTGTTAAATAGTAAGAATAAATCAATAAAGAAATTTGTTTCCTAATTTGAGTTCAATAAATTTCCTTGTACAAATGTATCCTAATACGTCCGATGGTATTAAGAAAGCATCATTAAAAAGCATTCGATGTAGATATGAGCGTAAGAGCAGGTAATTATACGTTAATTACAGAAATAAATTCATAAAGCACGGACGAGGGGCAAAAGCATGGTACCCATCACCCATCACGGAATAGGTAATAAGGCATTAGGAATGAAAGCGACCATTCTATTCTAGGATGCTCAGATCCAGGAGAAAATATTTATGAAATTTAACCTGTTACACGTGCAAACAATTTAGAAAGTAAAAAGCAGTGTTTTACCAACAAAAAACATCTTTCTTACATGCACGTCTTTCGTTTAAAAGGCGAAGAAAGGTTTTTAAGTTTTTGTGAAAAGTAAATTTGATTTTAACGACAAATTAGCTGTTTTTGTGTCGGGCAATTCGAAATGAAAACTGTGTTACATGGTAATAAGTTGCATTAAACTTGATACTTGATTTAATATGAAAGAGGAGAAAAAACTCTTAAATGCATCAAAACTATTTGATTCAGAAGTGTAAACTTTTCACTTTAGCTGTGAGCGAAGATTTATTGAATTTGTTTTGAATTTATGGTGAATACCATAAAAATTATGAACAGGAGTGCAATATTTTTGTTTTAAGAAAAAAATGTCATCAAGTGGATTACAAGAAACTTAGGAAATCATGGATTATTTTCACGTAAACGTGAAAACTAAAGATCAATTAAAAATAACGAAGAAATAGAAGTAGCTGTTTTGAGTTTTGTCGCTCGTAATCCAAATACGTGAAATTGCAAAAGAACAATTTATTTCAAATATGTCGGTTTGGCGAATTTTGAAAAACATAAATAAATACATTATTATTACAGGCAATAAATAATCATAATTTAAGTTAAATTCTTTCATAACCTACTGAAAAATAACTAAAAATCAAATTTATTTAAATTTCAATTAAGTTTTTCTTAATATCTTTGTATATACAGGCTGTCCCAAATAACATTACGTTCTTAAATATCTCGAAAAGAATGCATCTTAACAACAAGTGTGCCGAATAAAAACCTTCATAGTTTTGGGGGGCATAATATTAATTAGTTAATTTTTTCTAGCAAAGTCATATTTTTACGATTACAGCGCCACCTGTTGGGTGTACAAAAAAAGTTTCCGAATAAAACCAACATACTTTTTTAAGCTCTTTCCTAATCTGCAATAACAAATAATGGTTCCCATTAAAGTTTTTTAAGTCGACCCCCTTTCCAACCCACCCCTAGGGGTGTGGAGGGGCATCTTGTCAGAATTCGATGTCCCCCCCAAAACTATGAAGGTTTTGATTCAGCACACTTGTTGTTAAGATGCATTCTTTTCGAGATATTCAAGAACGTAATGTTATTTGGGACACCCTGTATAAGGATATAAAATTATTGCAATGTTGAATACAGAAAAAAATACTCTAGCGAATGGGTTTAAAAAATACATACATCTCGTTTTTAAAATATAACTTTGTAGCTTAAGAATCAATAATTTTTTCCATAGTTTCCTTTGGTCCTCTATAAGATAGCCTTATAGTATTTTATTGTATCTTTAATAACATGGAAGTTATATAAAATAACTCGTTAGGTTGTTAGATCCTGTATATGTTATTTATGTTACGCTGTACAACAGGAACTTAAACCCAATTACAGTACAGGGTCCGCACTCACCGAGCCGCAGTGTAGTAGTTTATATAATTTTTAGCTTGAGTGAGATTCGAATTCGGGATCTTCGGATTCGAATTCCGTATTGCTATCCACACCATCGTACTGATAAATAATAAATATAACCTTAAATTTAAATGTCAAACCACTTGGTATAGTCATAACTTTTTATATTTGTAATAACTTTCCTGAATAATAAAGATTAACACCATTAAATGACAACATTTTTTTGGCCATTGAATAATAAATAAATTATTTCAGGGGACATTTTGATTAACTACATACTCCAAAGTAAATCGTTGCAATAAAGCAACTCAAATGCACTAGCAAGGGTTGAACGATCATATATATTTGAATTTATATTATAAAGGGAATTTTAAAAAACAATGTACATTATTTTATCTCTCAACTTTTTGTTTTATGTAGAGATGGGCGAATATCAAATTTCTCGAATTCGAATATCGAATATGAATATTAATCAGATCTCGAATATTCGAGGTACTCGAATATTCGAATACTCCTAAAAGTTAATATATTTATTATTAATAATTATTTAATTATGTCCTTTTCATTATTTGAATGAAATTGTTAAGATAAAATGAAAAAGACGAAAACTTCAAATTTAAGGTGAAACTTACGAAAACAAATTTGAAATATGGTACGTCTTCATGGTTTTGAAACAAAATATCTTTGTTATTAATAACTTCAAAGTATTGTAATAGCTTTAAGTTTATGTACAAATGATAAAGAAAAACATAGTCAAAAATTGAGGTCAACATATAGCGCGATATTCGAGGTATTCGAATGTTCGCTATACTGACGTTAATATTCGAAAACCTCGAATATCGAATAATGTCAATATTCGCGGCATTCGACTATTCGCGGATGATATTCGCCCATCTCTAGTTTTATGTTATGTTATGTTATGAGTTAATCGATTTGTGTATCGAACGGCTCAAAATTGGGATTAAGTTCCAGTTGTATAAATAAAAATATTTTTCAAAAATTTTAAAAACTACCCTTATAAATTTGTACAAATCAACAACTGCATTTGAATGATAATTTGCCAAGCGAATAAATTATTTGCTTTCGCGCATCAGAAACCATTGGCTCTTAGTTGTTTGTGAGTAGGTATCATCCTCATTTGACTCAACATAGAGAAAGGTTGCAATAATAATACGGTACGTTGAATAGAATTAAAAATAGCATTAAGCACGGTAGGGTTATAAGACACAGATAACGGTTTTATTAGACCGGCAACGTAGTTTGCAAAGCTAAGCTGCTAACGCTATGCTAACGTTATGCTAGCGCTATGCTAACGCTAAATCAATGCTTGGTGTTTGGGAGCTTATCCCATAGGTGCCGACTTTTTAATTTGTATTTGGTTTTATTTAATTTTGATAAATAAACGTGTCCAACTGTTTTTTTATTTCTTCAAGATTAGCATTAACTGGGATCATAATTTGACGGATAGTAACCACATATCTTTCTGTTTTTTAATAGTATATTATGTAACAAGCCTACGGCTCGTATCGTAAACTTCATACTAGTGTATTAATAGCCATTATACACGAGCATATATTATTTTTCTACGATCAACATTAAGAGTAAATAAATATATCATCACACCTTTTACCCATTACTGCGTGTTGCTCTCAGCCGTAGCAGATCTTGGTAAATGATTCTTCGCCTGAAGTGCGGTTACTAGCGGTTAAATACGGCCCTCAAAGATGTTAGTGGAGGGATAGCCACAGGGGTAGATTTAATTTGGTGAAAATTGTTTATTGGCTGTGGAAATAGAACCCTCTGAGCCACTTACCCCAGGATTATTAAAATATGAGACATAACTTGACGATTAATATACAGGGTGTTTTAAAATTATTGCAAAATAGTTTAAGAGTATATATTATTTGATATACTAACTACAACGCAAAAATACTTTTTCAGAAATTCACAAAAATTGTAACTTCAATACCATTCTGAATTTAAAAAGAGAAAATAAAACTACGCTTTTGCAATCTTAAAATATGTTGTTTTTTCTATATAGATGTAATGTACGTTGACAGTTTTCTATTTTGATTAGGGCTGCAAATTGCTAAAAAAAATCGGTTCAGTTTCAATTAGCGGTTCACCATATTTTATCAGTTTGGTTCTTGTTCCGATTTAAAGAAATTAATTTTTACTGGTTGTTTATGATTTTAACCCTTTCGTTCCTCCTGTAAATGCATATGTAAATATTAAAAAATAAAATATTCAATTTCATTTTATATTAAATAGATAGTAAAAGAGGACACCGATTATCCGAGAACGTTTCGGTTCGGTTTCCCGGTTAAAGAAAGAGGTGGTTAGGTTCAAGTTTCAGTTCAGTTTACAGCCCTGGTTTTGATATTTTAGAAGGTATGGTGCCCTTTTGATGTTTCGTATTCTCCGTCAATGGCTAGTGGTAGTGGTAGTGCCGTGTTATGTATGTATGTAGGTAGAGCTGTGCCGGAGTTCGAGAGATATATAATGTACAGCATTCCTAAGTGAAGACGCTTCCGCACGAGAAAGTAGTAATGCAACTTGGACAGACATATAGGTGACTTGCTTGACTGTGGCTCTGTGCCTTGCTGCTTTGCTGCCTGTAGCCTGTGGCTTGACTATCGCGAGATGAAGCTTAGTAGGTACACTCACAGGTATTGGAATACGAACCGATGTTAGGATATCAATCAGGAATCACTTTCGAGAAGTACATTGAAAATGATAAAATAGGTCATTCAAAATTTAATTACTAATTAATCTTCTTGAGTTTAATGTTTATGTTTCGAAAATGAAATGTTTACTAATTATAAGGTATAATGTGGATTTGAGAACCTGAATTCAATTTCCGCAGTTGATAAACCACATTACCTACCCCATAGTAATGGGGTAGGTGGCTCAGTGGTATCGAGTCGGCCTGTGGATCTTGAGAACATTGGTTCGATCCCCACAGGCGACAAATAATTTTCACGAACTTAAATCTATCCCTGTGGCTCCCCGTCCACTAATATCTTTGGGGGCCGTGATTTGACGGCTGGTAACCGCACTTCACGTGAAAAAATATATCACTTACCGAGATTTGCTTAGGCAGAATGCCACGCCCAGTAATGGGTAAAAGGCGTGATGATATATTTAAAAAGATATAAATTTTTAATCGACTGTTTTTAATTAAATTTAAAACAGTTTTTTTGGATTTCAGTCAATTATCTTTATGTCAAAATTATCCCTGTAGCTCCCGCTCCCCTAACATCTTTGGGACTCATGATTTGACGATTAGTAACCGAATTTCATACGTATAAATATAACGCATACCAAATTCTACCACGGCAATTTGCTAAATCCCGGTAATGGGTAAAATATTAGACATTACTTCTGTGGTTTCTTATTCACTAACATCTTTGGGGGTCGTGATTTGTCGACTGGTAACCTCGTTGCACACGCATAAATATATCACATACAAAGATTTGCTACGGCAGAGTGCCACACGCAGTAATGGATAAAAGGCGTATTGATATATTTATGTATTTTTTAACAATTTTCAAAGAAAAACAATGTTTTGTAAAATATAGAGATGAGTAGTTTGTGACCCTGTTCAATTGAGCCGGTTCAGTTCCGTGAACCGGATCCCTAAATGAAAATGATCCAGTCAATTTCCGGTAATATATGAACGAATCCGATTTGACTAAGTCAATTAAATTACAAAAGTAATGTCATTTTAGAAGGCGATTTTATAATCATGTCTTGATTGTTTTCAAAACGAGTTAAAGAAAAAGTTTCAAATAAAAATGTAAATATCTTGCTACATAAGTAAAATTATTTAATTAGTATTAAGAACAATTTTTATGGGGTAGGTGGCTCAATGGTATCGAGTCGGCCTGTGAATCTTGAGAACCCTGCTTCGATCCCCACAGCCGACAAACAATTTTCACCAATTTAAATCTACCCCTGTGGCTCCCCCTCCACTAATATCATTGGGAGCCGTGATTTGATGACTGGTAACCGCACTTCACGTGAAAAAATATATCACTTACCGAAATCTGCTTTGGTAGAATGCCACACCCAGTAATGGGTAAAATGCGTGATGATACATTTATTTTATTTAAGAACAATTTTTATAAATACTGTTTTTAATAATCGATTTAATACCTAACATAAATGAATAAACTTCATACATCAGAATGTATTTGTAACGAAATGAAAATTAGGAAGGCATGAGAAAATTGTTTAAAGTAATACCGTAAGGATTCTTTTTCAAAAGATTAGTATTTTAATTTCCTGTAGTATAATCCTAGGTATACGTTCTATTCTATACGATTGCCGTTTAACTTTGCCTATCTCTTAAGTTTGTCTATGACGGCCAAGCAATGCGCTGTTAACAAGAATTCGATACATTTTGTAACCAATAAACAATGTACTTTTAAATAGTTGCAATCTAAATTTTATTCCAAACAGACACAGATTCGAACCCAGAACATGGAACAATGAAGTGATATAAAGCTTAATGTTTCATGCTCGACAACGAGCTAATAAAATATCCAATACTTTACGGAACATAAATTTATATTTTTTTCAAGTGAAAATTAATTCAGAAAAGGGAAAACTAACATTACTAAATTTCGTTACAAAGTTACGAATCATCAAATGAAGGAAATAGCGTGCTTAAACATAATTATTGTTATTATTAATTATTATATTATGTTCAAATTAAAATACAAATAAAACAATAATGATAAAACTCCAAAATAACTGTTATGTTCTCATCTTTATTCAGCAATTTTGTATTCTTCCTGCATTGTTGAGTACGATTTGTCTCGCTTATAATTAATTACTTTGCATCTAAATGAATAATTGGTTAGTACAATACAGATAATAAATTTCAAATAAAAGTCACAAGTAAATGAAAGTACAGATTTACTTTACTCAGTAAGTTTAGTCTTTCACATGTACCATTTCAATTTCTAAATGAGCTTTTAAGTTGTCGTTTAAATATTTTATATATCATCGTGCTTTTCCCACGATAAATTAGAATGACGTATAGAAATAAAAAATTATGTAAAATAAAACGAATAACGCTAGGTTAACGTTAGCGTTACTAAACTTGTGCAAATAACTTATTAATAAATTAGTAAATTAATAGACCAACATAGCTCTTGCAAGATCGATCAGTTTTTTTCCAGGTTAATTATGTAAATTGTATACGAATTAAATTATAAAAAGGTTAATGTTTCCTCTGATTTATTTTCTTGCACTAATAATGATTATGCATAATTCTTTTCCCTTTATTAACATTTAGAAACAGGAAGTAGAACTATATTGTTTTTAGTTTCAGGTTCAGATTTATATCTAATAAATAAATATATCATCACGCCTTTTACCCATTACTGAGTGTGGCATTCTGCTGTAGCAGATCTAGTGATACATTTCTTCGCGTGAAGTGCGGTTATCAGCCGTAAAATCACAGCCCCCAAAGATGTTAGTGGAGGGGTAGGCATAGGAGTAGTTTTAAAATGGTGAAAATAGTTTGTCGATTTTGGGAATCGAACCCGAGTTCTCATATTCACATCGCGACTCAGCCAGCTACCCCATATATACTGCTTCGAATTTTAGAACCCAAATACTTTGCTTCGGTTAACCGTTTAATATAAAGGTTAATACGGGTTCGAGTTCAAGAAATATTTTTTTTGCAGAAAAAAATCAGAATATTAATCATTAAATCACATTTATAAATTATAATTATAATATATTTTTTATATTTTTAGGCCTATGGATTTGAGAACCTGGGTTCGATTCCCGCAGCTCACAAACATCTTTGGGGTCCTGATTGAACGGATAGTAACCGCACTTCACGCGAAGATAATACAGGATGTTTCAAAATTTTTACAAAAAAATTAAGGATATATATTATTGAATGTACTGATTACAACGCAAAAAGACTTTTCCGAAATTCGCAAAAATAATTGCACATCTTTTGTGCCCTGGACTGATAGGTTACAATAATAAATCAAAATTAGTAAACTTTACACAATTTTAATTAAATAAAATAAATTTTAATACTTATTAATTTTTGTTCGTTACTCTAACCTTGCAATCTAGTCTAGTAATGTGCAATTATTTCGCGAATTTCAGAAATATTCTTTTTGCGTTGAATTCAGTCCATCAAATAATGTATACCATTTTTTTGCAATAATTTTAGAACTCTATATATCACTTACCGATATTTGCTTTGGCAGAGTGCCACACCTCGCAATAGGTAACAGGCGTGATGATATATTTATTTATTTTATTTATGGAAGTGTTAATTTATAATTGTTATGTTTTATATAATTATCATTTTGTATTTTCCTGAAATCAAAAAAATGTTCTAATTTTATTCTATATATATAGTCAGTAAAAAATTATTGATTATCTTATAATATATTGGTTTGTAATTTTTTTTTGTTTTTTGTTAATTTGGATTTTAGGATTCCTGTTCGGTTCCGGTTCAGAAATAATCTAATAACTATATTAACTCACAATTTATCCAATCCTGGGCATTAGTAGATTATAAAATAAAAAAAAACAATGAAAATTTTAGCGCCTAAATAATTTGAAGTTATTTCCTCGTCTTTAAATTGAGATGTTTTTAATTGCTTTTAATCTGATGATATAAATTAGATTACGACAGTAAAATTTCATTAAGATGAATTAATTATATCATAAATGCGATCAGTGACAAACATTTGATCCATAAATTAATTAAATTATCAAATGCAATAAAATTCAATCAATGATTTCGCAGATTCAAAGAGTAAAGATAAATATATGCAAAATTTCCCAGTAAGAGAATGGCATAGTGTATAGTGTAAAACCACTAGACATATATTCTCTGTCCCATAAACTACGTGTCGACTTCTGAATTCCAATGGTGCCTCTTTTATGGGCTGCGTTCCAAAATTCTCATCAAATAGAGAATAGTTTAAAATTGTTTCAATATAGCTTATTACTCACTTTATAAATATGTAGATCTACAGGTTGTGTAAATATTAGTTTTACAATTTTAATAGCTGAATAAATAAAAATATTTCTAAGTATTTCTCATTTTCTCAAGAGATATTTTGAATTAGAAAATCGTAATTTCAAAATATACATATATTTTTAAGTACAAATTTGAAAGTATTGAATTTCCGCTAAAATAATAATTAAATATGATTTTAAAATTTGAATTTAATTGGGAGAAAGGTAATAAAAAAAATCGGTACAATTATAAATATCGTGATCTATGTCTCAGTTCATTTTTAGTTATTATTATTTTATTATAATTATGAATATATTTTATTCTTTGCCGTATGTACGTTACATTTGTATAACGCCCTTTTCCCTCCACTAATATATTTAATTTGCATAAATATCAATGATGATGATGTAAATATCAATACATTAAAGATAAATTGTAATTCAATAAAATTTACGTCCGCATTGCTGCATATTCAATACTCTAGCCGTCATACTCGAAATGTGTAGACAACAAAATGTGGTTTTGAAATGAATTATTTCTTTGTAAAATAGTTGGACAGCATTAGAGATGGATATGTGGGATTTTTTAACTTAATCGGATCGAAAAAAAGATACGTCTCACTGACTCGCCTTTTCGAGACACAGCACATTTTATACATCTTTCTGATTTTATAGTTCAAAGCAACGACTGAACCGCTCGGATGCACGATCCGTAAAGCGATAAATAATTCAAATGATAGAATGCAAGTAGCTCTGTCTCAAGTTGCACATTACATTTGTAATTAATTTGTTATTGCAATTGAAGTTATTTATAATGAGTTCCCGCAAAATTAGTTCAATATGGAAACATTTTACTGACTTAGGTGATAATAATAAAGTAAAATGAGATTATAGTTTCCATATTGTATCTTATGTACCCGCTAAACCCAGTAACTAGTTGTGTTACTGTTCTTGGAACCGTGGTCTGCTGGTCGAGCAGACAAATTTGCACGTTATTTTGTATTTATTATCTATTCTTAAAATATTTATTAAATTAGAAACAACAACAATTAAAATAAATGATCTGTACTCAACATCAATATAAATAACTCATTTATAGTACAGAAAAGATAAATTGCTTTGCTTATATAAATATTAAGGAATAACATCATGTATTTGACGGCTGGTAACTGCAGTTCACATGCATAAGTATATTACTTACTGAGATCTACAACGATAGAGTGCCACTGCCAAAATGGGTGAAGACATGTTTATTTTTTGTGAAATTTTGGTTGAACCGGTTCAAAAATATAAATTTTTTAAATTACGTTTCTATATAGATCAGAGCACGAGAAATACGCTCGTTCAAACCGCATTTCAATATCTCTTTTAGTTTTTAAGTTATATCGATTTTAGACTTTTTTTAAAACTCAACTTCGAGAGCCCATATCTCGAAAACTAAAAGAGTTATTGAAATGCGGTTTCAACGAGTGTATTTCTCGTGCGCTACTTGACTTATACCGAAATTTTACCATTTTTGAAAATTTTTCAACTTTTTGTCAAAATTTTCTTTTCTCAATATTTCCAAAAGTTGAAGAGATAATGAAAATTTGAAAACACCAGTGAATTCCTCGCGTAAAAATACATAGGTATGCAAATTTTTACAGAAAAATTCGCACGGATACATTTTTTATTACAAAAAATCGAAAAATGGCGTTTTTTCGGATTTTGGCTATTTTTTGATTTATTGTAATAAAAAATTTATCCGTGCGAATTTTTCTGTAAAAATTTGCATACATATGTATTTTCACGCGAGGAATTCACTGGTGTTTTCAGATTTTTATTATCTCTTCAACTTTTGGAAATATTGAGAAAAGAAAATTTTGACAAATAATTGAAAAAATTTCAAAAATGGTAAAATTTCGGTATAAGTTAAGTAGCGCAAGAGAAATGCACTCGTTCAAACCGCATTTCAATATCTTTTTTATTTTTCGAGATATGAGCTCTCAAAGTTGAGTTTTAAAAAAAGTCTAAAATCGATATAACTTAAAAACTAAAAGAGATATTGAAATGCGGTTTGAACGAGTGTATTTCTCGTGCTCTGAACTATATAGAAACATAATTTTTAAAAATTCGATTTTTGAACCGGTACAACCAAAATTTCACAAAAAATAAATATATTATGCTTTTGAACCACTTTGCTGTAGTACATCTCAGTAAGTAATATATTTATGCTTGTGAACTGCAGTTACCAGCCATCAAATCGCGGTTCAATATGTCATCTCAACGAAGCTTTTGCGTGCGTACTTCTGAACTAACACTTACATACACCATGGTTGACACTTAGTAGTTACAGGAGACGTTTTCACCAATATGCATAGTGGAATCCACAGATAGTTCGTTCCTCTAAAGCCTTTATAATATTGCATGAAAAAATACAAAATAATTCTGTATTTTGGGAAGAAATAATGATTCCAAAACTAATACATTTTTATTTTTTCATAACCTTTCATTTCATATACAAATTGTATATTGAAATGCTCTGTAATCTGTGAAAAGTTTGATAATGTCCAAACACAAAAATTACTGTATCTTGTTTATTATAAACTTTATCAAAAAACTGACTAACAAATGTTAATATTTTTATATCATCATTATTTATATAAAATTTGAATAAATTTGGTCAGTTAGAAGAGCAGATAAGTTGATAGCTAAAATGTATATGAATACTGCGGCTTGGTGAGTACCCTGTACTATAAATGGAATTAAGTTCCTGTTGTGCAGAGTAGCATATATAAATATCATGATTATTGTTATAAATAAATATATCATCACGCCTTTTACCCATCTCTGTAAGTGACATATTTACGCCGAAAAATCACGGAATGAAAAATGCAAACAAAATGAAGAAAACAGTGTAATGTTTAATAACAATTAAGATAAGTCTCTACTCTTGTTGCAGATTGAGGTACACAGCCAGAGTCTGAACTGGAACCAGTATACATGTATGTACAGGTGTGCTAAGTTGCAGTCTCCAGCCTCTGGCTGAGTCAGTGAAGGAAATCCACAATCAGTATGTCACACGCTTTTTCCTTTCTCATAAAACATCTTTTATGGCGAAGCTATTTATTTATTTATATACCTCCATCGGCCTACTGTTCTTTTTATTCATTCAAATATGTGGATACTATCATAGAAAAGAAATTTCTAGCGTGCCAGATGTAAATTAATATGTTAAATAGTTTATAAAAACGAAATTTAAATATTTTATTTCTGTTTTCGATGTTTTGCATTTAATGACAACAAGCTAGATTAAATTAGAAACGGTGTGACATATTAGATTTTGATTTATAGTTTCTGTTAATATTAAATTTTTATTAATTTGCATAATTTCCTCTCTTCTCTTACTTTTAAGTATTTATTAAAATGTACATTCATATTTAATTTATTTAAAAAGTACTATAAATTTATTCAAAAAGTATTATAAATGAAAATATGGGATAGATAGCACAAATTAATATTTTATTTTTCATTAACAAACAATAAGTTAATCATTTATTTCTGAATAATTTCCTCTTTTCTCTTAGTTTTAAGTGTATTAAAAATGTACATTCATACTTAATTGATTTAAAAAGTACTATAAATTCAATCAAAAAATATTATAAATGAAAATATGGGATAGATAGCACAAATTAATATTTTATTTTTCATTTTTTTTTATTTGCTTAAATTATTGTTTAAACCCTTAGGAATAAGGGACAATTAATTTAAATGCCGCGCGAAAGTATTTCAGAGGGAAAAAAGCATATATCTATTAGTACTAGTATTTATATATATATATATATATATATATATATATATATATATATATATATATATTTTCTTGAAATCATATTTTCAAAATCGGCCGAAAAGAAATCTGAAATACTAATTGATGGATCGTGCTGAATCTTTTTATTTCTTATTCTAGATATAAAATACTCAAAAACTATGGGGGCTTTTTTTTAGTGCTTCATTCGTTTCCTATGGTCGTTTTTATACAGAAATTTAGTCCTGAATAATGAACTTTTTTTCAAACGTGCGCCATTTTGTTACAAATCAAAATTTTCAAAATCCAGCCCGAAGTTTTTTAGACAATACATCAGAGATTAAGAAAACATATCCCTTTTTGATCCAGGTCTATTGCTGTTCCCGGAATGTTTTCGCCCGATTTGCCCTACGCGCCGAGAGGAGTCGCTATTTTTTTAAATTTCTGACGACAATTTTGAATATTTTCTTTAAAAAAAATTTTTAAATAAAGTTTAAAGAGCACTATATAAAGATCCAAAAACAGTTCTTAAGCAGCACGTTTAGATTTCGTTAAAAAAATCTTGAAAATTACCCTTTTTTCCTTGTCTACATTGGCCTTACCCCTTAATTTAATCATTTATTTCTGTAGTTTATAGTCTTTGTTAGTACGGATTTTTTTTCCTAAAATAGTTTTTGAACATTATCTCTAAAACAATAAGACATTTATGGACTCGGCGATTACACCATAGGATTCAGCGGGTCAAAATACATATGTACGTAAATTTTAAATGGAGTATTTACTATAAGTTGTTAGCTTCTATGAATTTTCTAAAAGAGCTACAAGATCAATAGCAATCAAATGAATGCGCCTAATAGTGAAGTAATCTTCGAAAGCATTGAAGAAATTTGAGTTCAAGGGTTCAACATAAGTCCGTCCCTGTCCTGACACAGGTCATCGCGACGTTTACCTTTCAACCTAACCTATAAAATGGTATGCAACTGTTACAAGCGTCATCAGTATCATCCAATCATTGCTTCGCTGTTCGTTGGTACTTCGCATTGTACTGTTCCTACAAAACCTAGCTGCACTTTTGCAAGTGTATTTGAAAGCCTGTGTACAGTACAAAACAATTTTGTTAACTAGAAAGCTTTGTAACAAATAAATAAGCATATTGTTTTATTTTGTTTTGTTTTCGTGTAATAAATATGTCACGAAATGTTTGAAATAAAACACAGTCAAGTAAATATTGTGGCATTTAGATTTTTGTTTGTTATTAGTAAATGTAAATTTACATTTGTAAATCATTTATTGATTGCAATGAGAAACAGTTACTGGACCAATACAATTGACATTTCTTTTATTTTTTTTTTAGTTGGTGATATTTCAATTTAAACTGCTTGAGTCTGAAGTTGCCACCTGAATATTAATTTTTTTTAAAAACGAGATATATTAATGTTATTATGAAAAATAAATAAATATATCATCACGCGTTTTACCTATTACTGGGTGTGGCACTCAGCCGTAGCAGCTCTCTGTAAGTGATATATTTCTTTGTGTTACCAGGCGTCAAAACTCGATCTCCCAAAGATGTTAGTAGAGGGGAAGCCACAGTAATAATTTTAATGTGGCGAAAATAATAATAATAATTAACTGAAAATTTCAAAATTTGGGTTTGAGAAAACAGTAGAAAAAATAATATGTTTTATTATTATTGTCACTATTATTTTGAAAAAAAAAATAAAAACACACGTTCAGTATAATTTATAATTAATTTTGTTTAAGCAATTTTATTTATTTATTTAATAAACTTGTGAAATTAATTATAAACCAAATAAATATATCTCGCTTTTTATCCAGTACTGGGTGTGGCACACAGCCGTAGCAGATTTCAGTAAGTGATAGATTTTTTCGAGTAAAGTGCGGTTACCAGCCGTCTAATCACGGATTTCAAAATACAGGGGGAACCACAGTGGTAGTTTTAATGTGGTGGAAATTGTTTGTCGGCTGTAAGAATCGAACCCGGGTTCTCAAATCCACACCACTGAGTCATCTACACCATATTATATCTTGTACATATTTTTCAATTAAAGTTTGAAAATACAAAATTTATTTTCAAATAATAATACAACAAAATTTAAAATTTCGATTTAATTTCTCAAAAAAGTTTGCGAGAAATTTAATCAAAATATGAAAATAATTTAAAATATAATGGTTCAAATATCAGCAAATTTTTATTCCTTTTCAATTCCACAATTTTGAGAAAGAAATAAATTTAAAAAATATGTAAAAACATACTTTTTCCAAAATTATAGAGTTTAAATGAACACGGAGTAGATGGCTCAGTGGTACCGGGCTGTGGATTTAAAACTACCCCTGTGGCTTCCTCTCCATTAACATCTTTGAGGGCCATGATTTGACGGTTGGCAATAGTATTTCACGTGAAGAAATATCACTTACCAAGATCTGCTATGGCAAAGTGCCACATCCAGTAACGGGTAAAATGAGTTATGATATATTTATTTATTAAAATACTAATTTTAAAATTTTCTTGAATTATTTACAAATAAATTCACAGTTTATAATATTATTTTATTACTTTCAACCTTTAAATAAAAGATATTCGAAACCGAAAATCCCTAGTTCGAATCCCACTCAAGCTAAAATATATGACTTTGTATTAATTGGGATTAAGTTCCTGTTGTACACAGTAGTATAAATACAAAAAATATCCTGTTTCAAAAAGATCAGTTTTCAGTGGCCAATTGGTGCATGATATTAGTATTTTTAAATGTGTTCATAAAGTAATAAAATAATGAATGACGTCATTTTATTTAATATGTAAGGCCGTATAACATGAATTTATTGCAGTACATAATCTAGAGCTTATAGTGATACTTAACTTATGTTTATAAGCAAAGTTTGAATTCTTGAACACTTGCATCCGAAGCAAGCGTGTTATTACTTAGTCACAATATATAAATATAAATCTATTGCGTTCAATCTGAAATTAAAACCATAAATAAATAAATAAATATATCATCACGCCTTTTACCCATTACTGTGTGTGGCACTCTGCCGTAGCAGATTTCGGTAAGTGATATATTTCTTCGCGTGAAGTTCGGTTACCAGCCGTCAAATCACAGTCCCCAAAGATATTAGTGGTGGGGGAGCCACAGGGGTAGATTTTAAATTGGTGAAAATTGTTTGTCGGCTGTGGGGATCGAACCATGATTCTCAAGATCCACAGGCCGACCAGGGCCGTCTTAAGCATCTCCTGGGCCCTAGGCAATATAATATTTAGAGCCCCAAAACATATAAATATATATAAATACATTGTATCGGAGTGTCAGTGTCACATTATAATTATTATATTATTTTGCATTTGTGTTACTAGCTGCCATCCCTCAATAGAATTCATATCAAATGTAGTAATTATTAAAAATATTTTGGTCAGAAAATGACTTAAAACTTAAAATGTGTATATTTTTTTCTATTTTTTTCATTTTAGTCGAACGATTCGGGGCCCCCAGAGTCACGGGCCCCCAGCACTTGCCTAGTTTGCCTAGGCGAAAAGACGGCCCTGAGGCCGACTCGATACCACTGAGCCACCTACCCCATAAATATTATAAATATAAATTTTCCAAATTAAATCAATTATAACCCAGCCTTCAATGTTATTTATAAAACTAATTATTAAATAATATATTTCCAATATTGGTACAGGTACTTCACATATTGGATAACAGTTCCGGGAAAAAATAATAAAAGTTAAATAAAATTTATGTACTTGATAAAAATGTCAGTAGCTGCAGAAAGTGAACATAACTATAAAGACTGTATACATTGAGCGTCTCGTATTTCTAGGACACAATGAGATCAATGACATATCATTTATTGATCAAAAAGCCTTCAGCGATTTATATCATGTCCATTTCCGAATACAGCTTTGTATTTTTTGTTGAACTGCAAGCTTTTAACAAAATATAGCGAGCATATTCTGAACACTTTCTACATAATTTACTACTTAGGAAGTGTCGCCGGCTGACGGGGGAGGGGTCCAATGAACTCTGACCCCTATTATTGGGGCGAAGGTATTATATTATTACATATAAGCACTTACCGGGTGGTCCAGAAATGTCACTGCAAAGCTGCTGCCTGCTGCTTGCTGCATGTGGTTTACGCGTACAGATTTTCAGTCACAATTATGTCTAATTACACTTATTAACTTTAATTGTATTGTATCATAAGTTCGTTTTAAGCACTGAATATACACAATTTTTTAATCACTGCAAAAACTAACTCCATTATTCAATTATAACCTCAATTTTGACGTATAAAAATATGACATTGTCCCTGAATTGAATATTTTTTACCTTGTGCAATATATCCTGTTGTGTTACATGAGCTTCAATGCTGTTTATCATTACTCATTTCAAAATGTAATTCTCTAATTGTGGGTTCGCTATGAATAAAAATTATTAAAGTAGATGAATTTTCTGTTGAGAAATAATCACAATGGGAAAATCTTGGAGAGTGTTTTGTTTTATAAAGCAAAGAACAATTATTCGGAAACTTGTACATTAGATCGTTTGTGTAAATAAGCTATGGCTTGTCACCTTGCATCTGATAACATAATACCCGTGTAACTTAATTAAATATTGCACTTTTATCATTAGAAGCACGTGACTACGTCGTTAGCATACTGTAATCATTTATGTTATTCATTTCAACACGGCAACACCCTCTACTCTGATTCAGACACGTTATAATTTGATAAACTAACACAATACGGATACAGGTCATTCAAATTACTAAATACCCACACTGTACTACACGAAAACAGAATATCAATGCATTTAACTTTAATTATTTACTAGGTCCATACTAAAATGACTGATGTTTTAGTTTAGATAAAGGTTATGTCATTGTACAGAAAATAAAAATACTTTATTATTGTTTCCCATCCTTTTAAAACACTATTCACATATTTTTAAATGTTTTTCTAAATTTATTTAAGAGATATGCACTAAAATAATTGCACTTTGCAAAGATAAAAACAACACAATACGATATTTCACCAACAAAAACAAGATCTGTCGATCTGTTACGTCGATTAATTTGAGAATTTCTGTAATTTGTTTGTAGAAACTATCCATTGCGCAAACTCGTTCTTAATATTTGGATGTCATAAAATGGCGTCTATTTTGAAATTAATTTATGAAAGCACTTAAGAATTCATCAATAATGTTTAATCAATTTGTCAAGCTGTAAATCTTTCTAAAAACTAGTACATATACACATATCTTGATGATGCATACGTAGAACTTATGTAATAGGATAATGGAGTTACTTTTACTACGTTAGCTTGCGATATGTCATCCGAGTGAACGGCAAAACATTAGAAAATTGCCCCATCGCAGCGAATAATGATAAACAGGCAATGTTGGCTTAGGTTAAGTTCATGACGTGAATTAATCGAAGTGAGGAATACAAATACGGATGTTCATTTCCGACTAGTTACTGATTATTCTTTGTCAGATCAGTGGAATGTAAATGACTTTGCGTGTGTTCTACTTGTTAGAAGGGGAAATGTACTGATTGCGGCAACTGAATCTCAGTTTGTCGAACGGAAAATTTACGAAGTGATCACTGTCAGTGGGAAGTAATAAAAGTAAATAAAATATGGCTTGTTTCCAACTTGGAAATTGATATGTATTTTGAAAATGAATGAAATGAGGATAGCATAACAGTAAAATGCGTACCAGGATGGCACGAACGCGATTCTATAAAATTAATAAAAGTTAACTTACGGTATTCTAAATACATTGGCTGAAATGAATAAGGTACTTGGTACCAACCAAATCCCAAACCTGAAAGAGAAATAATAAAAACAATCAAATATAATTGATACTATATTATTACATGTAATATGTTTTACATTTTTCACATAAATATACAATAATATATTACAAAAAGGTCTTTTCACAATTTCTAATAGGTCCTTATCATTAACTTGTCGAAAAAAAAAACAGATAAGTAGTACTTTATAACAAGTGGCAACATTTCTGAGCGAGAGTACTCAAACGTCCTTCTACTAAGGAATAGTTGAGTAACCATCACTCAAACAACCTGTGAATGACTTAGTTTTCTTAAATAACAGGAACATGATATCTTTGTTCAAAAACAATCTATTGTTTTCAATCTTAAATCCTAATCATGCTGAATTCATTACAAAAAAATGCCAAGAGACGAAAACATTTCGTTTATAAAAATAGATCACTTACTGTCAATCCAAACCAGAATACTAGCAAAATACTGTTCAAAACATTTTTAAATAGATCATTCTGACTTAGTTTCGTTTCAAATAGATCACAAATGACAAACATTCAAACAAACTCTCATGTTATGTGTGATTACATACTAATTTGCCCACAGACAAGGGACAGCCGAGCGTGAATTCCACAGGGCCTAGTAAAAGAAGGCGCATATCTCATCAAACACCACATTAACCTCAAAATGTATACCCCAATCTTTCGGTTCTTGTAGTGTTGCATTTTCTTTGCAAAGAGTTGCCAAATCTTCACTCAAATTTGTACTTAAATGAAGTCAATCATAATCAGTCATAGTATAACAATTATTTCACATAATGAATCTGATAGCATTTTGTCCAACAATGAATAATGAATTAGTAATTGAACATAATGGTATCGTGCGTCGTTTCTACAATGAATCAAGAATCACGTATCATAATTGCATTGTTCGAAGTCAAGAATTAGTCTGGAAATATGTTGGTTGATACGATTTTGTTCAGAAATGGATGAACACAATGGTATCAATGGTAAATAGTCATGTAGTAGTATTATCGTGAAAAGTTGGCAACCCAATTTGCGATGTGCGCCATCTTTGAGTTGGCTACGGTGCGGTGCGGTGCAGTGCGCTGTGGAAATCACGCGGGCGATCCATACAAAACAGACATCGTAAATATCGTGCTGCTCAAGCCGCGAGAACAGACGTTAACATTACCGTGATCAGACTACTATGTTTAAGTACGCATGCAAATAAATAAATCGGGGAATTTGTCTAAGTTGCCCGCTCCGACTCGGCACCCGTATAACATAAAGCTAAATTAATAATAATAATAATAAATAACTGTACAACGTGCTTTGGTCGGCTAGGGCCTGCGTGCCATCAGTCGGGCGTCGGGGCGTCGGGGCGTCGGGCGTCGTGTCACACTCACTCGCATCATCACAAAGTCCAGTCACACGGGGTGGGGGTGGGGGGTGAGGGTTGTTGTGGAGTATCGCTATATCGAGGGTCGTGGGGTCGTGGGGTTGTGGGATAGTGGGGACACGTAGACTACTACACATGAGGCTACACTTCCGTGGCGTACATCGCCGTATGTGCGTGTGCGTGCGACGCCGGCGCATGCGCATGCCCATGCCCATGGAAGTGCTCCTCTATCACATAGACGCCGCTCGTCGGAGTCGCCGCCGCCGACAGGACGGCACTCACGCCGTCCTTGTCCAGAGGCCTCTTCAGTAACGACGGATCACTACAACACAGCAACAACAATGCAATGAACATCAGGTTTATATTCAGCAGTGTTGCAGTTTGTGTGCAGGTATTGAGTTGTGTTGTTGTAAGTGGTGATGGTAAGCGTTAGCATTAGCGTTAACGTTAGAGAGAGGCTGAGCAACTAACCTCGTGTTGCAGAGTGACGACGAGTTGGACAAGACAGATATCCGCTTGTCGCAGGCGGGGGTTTGGCTGGGATGCGTTGTCTGCACACTGGACACGGCAGACTGACGCCCGCTGGGGCACAGGTTCTCGAACGAGTCCTCGTGTAGCTTCCCGGACAGCAGAGCGGACGCACGGTGTGCTGCCGTCTCTGTGTTGAGCTGCTTGTGGGACCTCGTTCGCTGCAGCGTGTACACGGGGACCTGTAGTGGCACTTGCAACGGTAGCTGATGATGCACCTTGGCGAAACACTGCTCACTGTCACTAACACTGCTACTAACATCGTCGCCAGGTCCGGCCACACTTGAACTCAGCACATTGTTCGTACACTTGCCCCACGAGTTTTTGATTACGTGTGTCTCGGGCCCGATAGTGTTCGTTGCGCGTTTCGCCATGCTACTGTGCACCGTGTTTTGCTCGTTCTGCATGCGAGCCTCTTCGTCCGCGCGGGCCTGTTCGCGTTTCCGTCGTTGTTTCAGGCACATGACGACGACCGCGGCAATCAACACCAGGATCGGTACAAACGTCGACAGCGTCGCGATCACCACTACGTGCTCTGTTGTTAGTCCCGAGTGCACACTGATGTACGCACCACTCACTGATTCTACGGAATCGTTCGCGCAAGTAGACCCGCTGAAGTTGGCCGGGCACACACACTCGAAATGATTTACACGATTTATACAAGTTCCGCCATTTAGACAAGGCTGAGATTCACATTCGTTCACTTGGACGCTGCAGTCGGTTCCCGTGAAACCCGGGCGACACACACAGCGGAAAGAATTTGTCAGTTTCTGGCAGGTTCCTCCATTGGCACAGGGTTTGGTCAGGCAATAATCAACATCTTCTTGACAGAGATTTCCCACGAATCCAGGTACGCATTGACACCGAAAAGTATTGACGCCATCAATGCAAGTGCCTCCATTCAAACAGGGATCTCCGATGCAGTCGTCGATGTTGCTGTCGCAATGTTGTCCCGTAAATCCGGAAGGGCAGACACACTTGTACCCATCAGAGCCATGTTCAATACAACTCGCACTGTTTTTGCACGGATTGGGCGAACAAACGTTGATTTGATGTTCGCATTTGACGCCGGTGAAACCTGCCGGACAAATACACCGGAATCCCATGGCATTTCCAACGGGGCCTGGTGATGGCATGCAGGAACCGCCGTTGCGACAGGGTGAGTCGTCACATGTCTCGCTGATTTCACAACGAGCTCCGAGCCAACCTGCAGGGCATTCACAACGTGGATGGGTGCCATTGTGAGTGTAGGTACCGCCATTCAGACATCGATGGTGGGTGTCTGTTTTGAATTCGCAGTCGGTGCCGTTGAATCCTGGAGGACAGCTGCAGGTGTATGAGCCCTGGCCAGTGTTGAAGCAGGTGCCGCTGTTACGGCATGGTTTGTGGTTAGTGCAGTAGTTGAGGTCCTGGTTGCAGAACAGACCACCCCAACCTTCATCGCACAAGCAGTCCCAGGGCTTCGTGCAGGTTCCGTGCATGCAGCCCGGGTATCGCTGACATTCGTTGCACAAAGGGCCCTCCCAACCGCTGTAGCATCTGCAATCAAACACACAGACCACATTAGAATTAATCAATAAATGAACATGTACAAATGCATTCACACCATGCATAGAGGTAGAGGCCAAATATTTTCCAAGAGTTCAGCTGACTTTATTACAATGAATAATATTTGGAAATGTTTAATAAAATGATTGAATAATGGCACGACGTGACTTTTTATAATCTCCGAGAAAATGAAGGAGACGTGACTGTGAACCCTGTAATAACACGCCGGCGTATTCACACGGACTTCCGATACGAAAACGTTAAAAAACAAATCAATTCAATAATAATCATCGTACCGGCTTGAAACGAGCGGATGAATTTTTTTAAATGGCTACTTCATTCTTATGCACGGAGGTTCGGTGGGAACAGACTACAACGGAAACGGGAATAAAACGACTCGATGCAAAAACAGAAAACACACCGCCGCACCGGCAACAATACCAATACACAACTAACAATTATTGATATCTGATATAACCCGCTTTTATTGAAGAAATACAGGAAAAAAATACGCACGTACCATTGTGACAATTTCGTTACTGTAAGACATTAATTCCATAAATTAAACCTCTTTTAATTCATGAGAAATACGGTACATTGTATTATAAAAACAAATATAAAATTTGGTTCTTGTTCGATCAACATTGTTAAGAAAATAATGTGTTGATAATATATGCGTGGTTGTCGTGTGACTTGTGTGAGAGTTGATCTGGAAGCGTTGAAGCGCCGAAGCCGATCGACCGGCAACCGGCGACCGGCGCCGGCGAGTGTGCGATCGTGCGAGCGCGACACCGGAAATGGATGTGATTCGCGTTCGTTCAGTCGCTCAGTCCCTCTCTGTCGCCAGTTTGTTGCTAGCGCAATTGGCAATCATCGCATCGTATTGCATCCTGTACAGAGGACTGAGCTGAGCATCCGAGAAGTAGAGGAGCATATTCGCGCGTCCAAGAATTATGGAATAATAGCGGTGAAAAAATAAATTGTCGGTGGATATGATTCGCGAGAGTGATGTCTGCGGCTGTGGCTGACCACAGCGATAGAGACGAACAGAGAGTGAGTGATAGAGAAAGAGAGAGAGAGAGAAAAAAGATAGAGAGAGAGGGGTTAGACACGCCTACACCGCGCACCGTTCCCACGGCGGGCCCGGTGGCAAGTATGCGGGTCAAGGAGAGGTTACACTCGCACACCGCGGTCCGCGGTCCGCAGTCCCGCAGTCCCGCAGTCCGCGAGCCATATACTGCAAGCCGAGTCAGAGTCATCCGTGCCATCACAACAACATCTACTAATGTATGGACACAGATGCATTGGCATTGGCATTTGCAAATCACTGCATACAATAAACTAGAACTATTATATGAATATGATACTTACATGCACTCATTGGGCTGGTTGCAGTGTCCGTGTTGGTCGTCGCAGCCTGGGAGACACCGCGCTGCAGACAAAACATCACATTAGCAAAAAACGAATAACGAAAAAAGCCACAGCTGACTGGCTGATCATTGGTGCGTTTGCGTTTTCAGAATTGAAAGAGTTGCAGCAGACTACGGTTAACGGCTTTAATTAGTCAATAATGATGCGAGCGAGAGAGAAACAAAGAGCGTGCCTGACCGGCGAGAGGAGAATGGTGAGGAGAGGAGAGGAGAGGAAGGCGAGAGTGCATCGCATCAGGATGGGAACCAACAGCAACAGCAACAGCAACAGCAACAGCAGAGCAGTCGCTGAGCTTGGTTGCTGCTTGTGCTAAGCTAAAGAAAGGTAGCGTCACTTGCAGGTATGACTGCGTGTCTGGCCGACAGCGGGACGCGGGGCGCGGAGCCAAGCACCTATCGTGGGAAGGTACCGCGTACCGCGTACCACACTGCCACAACGGAGCGGAGCGACGGACTTCTGTTCCTGGCAATCCGAATAACTAACTACAAGACGCTCCGCTCCGCTCTGCTTCTACTTCACCACCAATACCAATACCGACACCGACACCGACGGCGCCTTTAAGTGTCATAGGAAGTCAAGTAAAACACTTCACTTACGTTTAGTGCAGTAGTCACCCTGCCACCCGGGCAGACAGACGCGGCTGCCCGTGGGAGAGCAATCATAGTGGCCGAAGCTGTCGTTACGGGGCCGACACAGGTTCTCGCAACCGGCGCCGTAATAATGCGGATCGCACATCACGCGGAAATCGTATCGCATGACGGAGTGTGCCGTGCGCTTCTCATCCTCTGTCCACTTGTCGCCCACGTCCAGGATCCGCTGCGTACTTAGCCGCGTGATCAACACTGCAACACAAGAATCAAACACACACATCGTCAACAAAACAACTTGCTTACTTATACTTATAATCACCACAAAAAGATGAGACTTATCTGGCTATTACTTTCTGTAATACATCAACTAGAACAAGATAGAGTAAAAAAAGACTGTGGGAGAAAATGGAAACGTGAATGGTTCTAGTATTTGAACACGAAACTCCAATATTGACACGCAAGGCACGTCAACCGAGACGTACAACTCTTCTTGCCTCCAACTGCTTTCTTGCATCTTGATCAACCCAACTCCCGAATTATGTCTGTGGCTAATACACTTACAACTCATTCTATGTTGTAGTTGTACATGATTACTGAACTGTCAGTAAATTCCGGGTTTTATGAAAATAATACTTTATCTCGACTATTTCCTACTTCAAGACAGATAATTTCCCATTGTTTAGAACAAATCTCGTTAGTATTCATCTATTGTGCTCTCAGTTGAATTATACAGTTAATAATTAATTACAAGTGAAATATGAAGACGACACGAATACGGGGATTAGGCTGAACGCTAGAACACACTGTGACGTTAGATACTTGTATATTACGCGATACCATATACCTGTGGCTGTTGGCTGTCGCCTGTCGTCGAGTCGTCAAGTCGTAGTCACTAGTCAGTCAACGAACAACGCACACAAGTTGTAATAACTGGAATACAATACACAAAGCTCGATTGTTTCTAAGAACGGAGACGTGTTTAGTTGCGCCGTGTGTGTTCGCCACCATTCACCCTTTTCCCTGATCTCCCATCACGAATTTAGAAACAAAACAAAAAACTTAAAGATTTTCACTCGTTTATAAAAAAACAAAAAAGTGTTCTCTGCCTGTCAATCGAACTTAAATTTCTAAACTATTTACATAAAGTAAGAAACTTCTAAAAAAGGGAAACTTATCGAAGATGGTATCAAGTTACTAACGTCAAGTTTATTCGTAGGTCGAAGGGTGAATTTTTGACCAGGGGGCACAATTAAATGCGGTGGGCAGAGCTTTGGGCCACCGGGACTACCGAGGCTACCAAAGCAGCAAGCAGTGAGGCTGCCAGAACCAGGCAGGGGCCCCACTTCAACGGCAGTTGGCTGCAGATGACAGCCGATGATGAATGGACACAAACGATGCAGCAGACACGAATTGGGGTATGGGGTATGGGGTAGGGGATATGTTTGATTTCTAACGATAATAGTCGGTTAAAAAACAACTCGAGTATCCACTATACATCTTTTGGGGACACAAAAATTTGCTTCGTTAAACCGCGACATCAATTTTATTAAAAATTATGTAACGAAATCCTTTGAAAACAACACTTTTACTAAAGTTATAAATTTAAAAAAAAATCGGGAAAACAAGTTATTTAAATTAAATGTAAATTTATAAAAAAACATGAACAAAAATAGATAGAATTTGAGAAAGGGTTAAAAGTAAAATGACGCCAGCAAAGTAAGTTACTAGGTTAGGCAGCTAGAAAATTATTGATTGGCTAGCGTAAAACTGCAATGAACCAATGATATCATTTCTCCCATTTGACAGAGTTGAGCCTTATTACAATTATGACAGACACGACTAACTAACTGCAGAGATAGTGGAAGTTGTTTAGCTCGTTGCTAATTGCACACACTAATTAGCGAAGTTCACACGTTTTATTAAAACAATATTTTGTGCTTTCAATAACGGAAGACTATGCGAACTTACAGCCACAAGCAAGCACTTTCAGGGAAACAAAGTCGTTAAAATGAAACATTGATGAAGTTTTAACTCTGCCATTAATTTTAGGGTTATTATATTTAACATGAACAGTAGCAGCTATAAAATGGAAACTTGGGCGCTCATTTTATATGCACTTGCAAAGATAAAAGGTACACAAACTTTGTAAACAAACAATAGTTTGGATTTAACACAAAATTCCCTATAGAGAATGGATGTAAAAGTACGTAATTATTTTTATTGTCGAGTGAGAATGATCTGTGAACCAAGTATACAAAGAAATAGTTTTATAAACAAATAAAAGTTGGTGATTGAAAGAAAGGCAGTAAGTTTCCAAGATACTCTCAAGACATCAATTACAGGCAACAAAACTGCTAAGAAGAAGCCATCTATTGTACGAACTAGAGAGGTTAAGCCATTTTTGCATGCGGGACAAAGAGCACTGCAGCAAACGAACACATGAGCATGAGACGGACGAGACGGGAAGAGAAGAGAAGAGGAGAAGTGAAGAAGCGGACCTTTCTCCTCGTGAAGAAAGGTGCCATGGGAAGAAGTGCAGATGCCGCGTACAATATGAGCGAGCGCAGACGGCTTACGGCTGCCAGCGAACCGATACCGGAAGAGCCTTCAGGAAACGGGATAGCGGGACGGACGGGACGCTACCTGGCAGATGACAGCCAAGACACACACACACTACCATGGGAACGTCGAACGCGACTTATTCCATGCTTGCTAAACAAATATTATGAATTTTTTGTTATTGTATCATCCGTCATTTTTAAAAACAGTTCCACAAAAGACGATGCTTATTTGTAAACACTTGCTTCACAATCTTCGCTATTCATACAACGAGAAATATTCTTATGTAAATACTAAATTACAATCGAGCAGAAGAGATTAAAATTCTTTAAGCGAGTAAATAATAAACCAGTCTCATCTTATTCTGGGGAACGATTATATTTTTAGCGATTTACTACTCTATCATCTTGAGCGCCCGAAAACTAGGCTGGTATGATTTCAAAAAAGAGAAAAGGTTAAAAATGTTATTTTTGACTCACCTCCATTGCGGGCCGTGTCGTTGGTGTCATGTAGGGCTTCGACAATCAGTGTGAACCATCTCTGTAAGAAAGCAACAAGAAGATATGAAATAAAACATTTGTAAGAGGTACATCAGCGAACTTTCACCATACAACATAGCACGCGCACTCACACAAAACATAAACATAACAAAACAGATGCTTCGCAGTGCGGATAACGTTTCCAGCGAACGAATTTCTTGCCACGGACACAGATTCTTAGGTTAGATGTTAGAATCTTGTCCGCCATCTTGCTTCACTGTCAGTTATCATTTTTTGACATTTAAACTACTTTTCAAACAAACACAATAACAATGTTAAAGTTGAACAAGAAATTTCTTTTGCTGTTTTTCGTTCTCTGCTAAGATAAATGACTTTTCAATTGTTAATTAATTTCCTTTTAGATGAATTATTGTAAAAAGGTAAATTACGAGCTAATAATAGTAGCTATCATTTAGTTAAAAGTTTTTGTTTATATTTTTGGTAAAATGACATGATGTTGAAAGCTGTTTTTGTTGTTTGATTAAATTTACCGTCTTATGCAATGATAATTCAAGTTAAACGGCAAGCTAATAGCTGTTATGATAATGATAAGTGACCACTTTTAGTTTGTTAAAATAATTGTGATAAACAAGTTTTATATATACACACGCTAATCTTGTGCGAATTACAAACAAATATAGTTGTGGGAATATGTCATAATGCTAATGAATGGCTTATAAACTGCTGGTCACCAAAACGGCCGGTTACCGACGATTCGTAAACTGGTTTTTTCGTCGTTGTTCTCGCGGAGTACGGTACCATTTCCGGTACTCATTCACAACGCTGCTCGCATCCGCACTGCACGAGTTTAATCCTATTCTAAAGCACTTCACTTCAGAATACATTATTTATTCACTATCTACTTCAACTTTTAACAATCTTTAAAACTCCTAAACTTAACTTTTACCAAAGTAGCTCCTACTGCTTTTGTTTTTTGTTTACATCTGTTATCTTTGTTTATCTATTACATATTTACTAGTAAAACTGAACAAACTATATTGAATCATCTCTTAAACAATACCAATTTAATTTTTATATTTATTTTGACACAAGAAAATGAAATTTATAAAGTCGAGTAATTGTTTAATGTTGTAATCCTTGAAAAAAGATTTGAATGATAGTGAAAAAATGTAGTGAAAAGGAGAAAGTATTTTGACAAATTGAGATAAGTTATAGGGTGAAAAAGAATCTCGAGCATTTAGTTGAAAAACGCATCGTAACGCAGTGAGCAAGTAGTGATAAGGGAAATGGTACAGGAACAAATACGTGACGTTTCGTTTGATCGATAAATCAATTATAATTAGTTTTGAATTTGTGCAGTGTGTCGAGCGAGCGTTCCCACGGATCGAGCAACCGGCTGATATACCTGTGCAGCGCGGGAGAGGAGGACCGCTGACCGCCAATGAAGTCTCGAGAACCGGCAACTCGTCTCGTTTCGTCTCGTCTAGAAACGATGCGGCTGCTGTACACCGTACACTGTACTGTGTTCTCCGCTGCAGTGAGAACATCTCTTCGAAATTAACGCGGTGTTGTTACATTCTTATGGGCGGATATTAAAAATGATTTGATACCCGGTTTATCTTACACCGGACTCACGTTCACGTTCAGTTTCTAATGGTTATCATTTACCCTTTCGCTTTAAATTCAAGAATTAAATCTATCGCCTAATATCTATTATTATCTTTCTTCAATTTGTCTTTTTCATTTATGATGTAATCCAATCGGTTTGTAATACTTGTGAAAATATGATGCTCAAGAGAAAAACTAGAATGTTTACGTAATTCAATGCATTCTCATTTATGAATCTGTATTTTTAACTTCGACGTCATGCAACTGCATTGAAATTGAAACATTCTATTGTCATACGATAATCAAATTAGACAATTACAATTTTGGAGTCTGAAACTTGTAATGTGTTATTGAAAAGCTGTAGTGAGATGAATTTATAATCATGTCATCATTGTTTTGAAACACAATTCACATTTTTTTAATTATCTGTGATCTCACAGAATTGTAAAAAGTTGATGTGTTTAAATCCGGTATAAAATTGAAAGATGGTCATATCGGGTGAACGAATATTTTGAAAAGAAATCTAGTGAGGGTGAATCGAGTGTGGATAATATAATGGCAAGGAAAGATCGAAAGAGGAAGCTTCCGTCGCCATAAAATGAAGAAGAGAAGTGAAGAGCGAAGTTTTAAGTGGTCTGCCGTGGCACGGAAGAAGAACCTGAACGAGCGCACATGAAACGTCCGAGTGAATTTTCGAACGCAGTCAGCCCTGCTTGGCTGCGTTCGTAACTCCGTAACCATGCTGGCGCAACGGCAAGCCAGCGCTACGAAATTGCTCAACGGAAATTGTACAGTCCGCACAGAAAACCGAACTCGACCGTATCCGGACTAAGAAATACACACGCACCTATATGCCTTCGCTATATTTTTATAACAAGACCACAACTTCTTACAAAACTTTAAAATCCCATGACGAATTTTATTGAGTGCAATTAATTTTGTTTATGTTACTTTATTGAATCAATTAACAAAATCAATTATAGACGATAATTAAAAGAAAAAAAAATAATTTTCTTCCGAGAAGAATCACTTGAATAATGAATAAAAAATAAATATACATTTTGATTGATGTCGATAAAGATTATATTGCAAAGTAAACTC
The DNA here is from genome assembly GCA_947425015.1 of Pterostichus niger. NCBI lineage: Eukaryota > Metazoa > Arthropoda > Insecta > Coleoptera > Carabidae > Pterostichus > Pterostichus niger. The sequence continues at coordinate 29,779,701 of OX380347.1, forward strand.
ATCACTACTATTATTAATTAATTATTATTTTTTAATTATAAAAATTAAAAATGAAACACGAAATATTAATTTCCTGTAATTTTTTTTTCATGTTGACATAAACAAATCGAATAATTATAAATTAATATTCAATGAAACATAATACCATTTCATAATAACAAACAAAAAATGTTTTGCATATTCATATCGTGTTTGCTAGTGACTTTAAAACGCGTTCAACACAAATTATTTCTCTCAACTTCAAGAGGCATCGAGCTAACAACAAAAAGATCCCATCGTTGGTCTGTTCCCAACAATCTTCGGTAATTAATAAGGTTACACAAGAACCTCACATAGGAAGAGAAGAAAAAAAAACAAACAGCAGTGTACAGATAGGTAGAAGCTACACGGTAACATGTAGTCTGGTTTCAGAAGCCGCTGCTAGCTGCTACCCAGGGTAGCGGGTAGCCGATAACGAACGAACGGTGGTGTGCGTGAGCCAGGACCGTAATTTGGGGTTCTGCCGCCGGCAAGGTTCTCGACCGGCGTTTTTAACCAACTTGTGTTGTAAATATGACAGATCATTTTTGCATTACGGGTTTATGGAAATTTGACATCAGATCATTTTAACATCTAATTTGTAATAAGAAAGTTTGACTCATTTATTAGATTATCTGTAAAAACTAATTACTTATAATAAAGAATAATTCGTAATTATGAAATTACATAAAATACTAATCACTTATAATTTATGTGTTTGCAGCAAAATTTGTATGTAGATTTAGTTTTACATACAATGTTTTTTTTTTATTAGAAAGTTTCTTAAAATACTTTAATTAGGGAACTTGATTTCATACGGAAAAAATATAACGATACAGTTTTATAAACAAAATTTTAAACAGTAAATAAAAATATTATTTAAGTTCTGAAAAGTACAAGCGGAAAAACATGTTCTTTTGTATTAGTTTGTTTTGAAGGAAAAATGCATTATAGCTATTTTTTAGGTTACAGAAAAATTTATAGTTTTTGCAATTTAGGAATATATTAATAAACGTATAATAAATTTGGTTTTGAGGTAAACTTATAAATATGTTTAAGAGCTAGTTCCGCAAATATCATGTTTTTTTGGTAAAAAAAATATGGACGCGTAAGTTTGAAGGGATGTTAAGTCGATTACGGGCCTGACTGTAAGCGTGCGTATGTGCGGGTAAACGTGACAACACCGAACGAACTTTGAGGGCAGGTGCAAGTTACACTTTTTGTAAATAATACGCAACAGACTGTATGGTTCGACATTGGTCAAAGCAAGAACCGATGGTAAGTTTGTATCCGGTCACAAAGTACTTTTGAGGCCGGACGATGAACAAATGATTTGGTCATATCTTCGATTGCATTCAGCTTTGAGTTCGCGCCGTAGTTCGCAGGAGATAGTTTATGTTTGTTCTTCACACACTGCAGCTGCATGAGGGGACAACGTTTATTTTATTTATTTTTACCGAAAGTTGCATGCAAGTCGAGGAAACCGGCGCGGTTAATATTTGTTCACGATATGATAATATCCTCGGGCGATTTTAATTAACTAAACACGGATGGCAACACTGAGAAAAAAATAGATTGTTTTGTTAATAGTTAGGCTAGTTCTCACATTTAATTGACCTCTTCTATTTTACGAATGTGTAGAGTTTTAACGGATTTTAAAAACTAAATGAAATATTTATTCTGTTTTCTGTTTGCGAAAAGGGATTAGTTTTAGTTCGTTAGATTATGCAAATATACAGGGTGGTTGTCAATGCGTGCGCTGTGTAGTTGTCCTACGTCTTTCGTGGCACCCTTTTATGCAACGGACATTTAAAAAGGGCAGTGGATTTTAAAAGGTAACACATAAAAGACGAAACGGGTGCAAGCTGCCAATGGTGGCCACGCGCAGATCCGGACTCGGCAAATTTCAATTAAAGAACTTTTTACAAAAACAAATTATTGAAATACTCGCGGATAGTTTTATTACAAATGAAAATATTTTTATTTTTGAAGCTTGCATGTTCACTTTGTAATTTACGATTGGAACCTTGCCAAATCGTTTGAAGTTTTGTACAGACATTTGATACAGTATTTGTTTTGAAAATATAGTTGTTACGATAATTTATTCATTAAAAACGTGCACTTGATAAAATATGAGACAAGTTGAAATTTATTTGGGATTGATATACTTTTTAAATACGCCCCTGTTTTTACTAAGTTGGCAACGTCGCACCAGAGCACACAATATGCCATAGGTGCGTTAACTAACACAGAGAATGGAACTGGCCCAGTGTGCACCCTAAAAAACTACCCGGACCCGGTGTTCACTTTTAAACCCTACCAGAAACATATCTGACTTTTAAACTTGAAAGCATTTCAACAAACCCTAATGACTAACAATTCGATATTTGTTTCTGTTTAAAATTTAATAACTCTATGAAGATGTGAAACCAGCTATTATTCTAATTACAAGCATAACAATAAAATGTCGTGTAATAACAAAAAAGTCATTTTTCTTTAGTTTAGCTACACCTCCGTAACTCATCTCACAATTATTTATACTCGTAATTATCGCGCGGATTTTAATAATTATGATTACCGCTCAAACACGACCAAGAGATACATCACTCGGTTGGCGGTAATCATACAAAAATAAACCACATAATTAATATTTTGTAATCTTCATATTTTTGTTTTAATGAGCAAACGAACGTAAGAGTAAGTATCAGTTACGTAAAGGATGACAGAATAAAAAAAGAGTAACTTACCGGCCAGGTAAAGTCGAACGGAAATTGAATGGGGTTGATAAATCCTTCCTGGCGAGACTCCAACATGTTGACGGAGTTGCCACCCAGCACAGGGGTAATGACATCCCCGAAGGTGCAGGGCGAATCGTCGATCTGCGCCTGGTAATGTTTCAGACAGACTCGGAAGCGTGTCCTGCAGGATCCACGACACTCTGAATTTGGATTGCTTTTCCCACTGCAGCACTTCCCGGAGTCGTTCTTGCCGCTGATGTTGTCGAAGGACTTCAGGCGAAGCTCGAATACGCCTGAACTCTCCGCCTACGCAATAAGTACACGTATGTTGTTTGACAACAATCGAACACGCGGTCCATTTGAAGTCTGAGTGAATGAAACACTGACCCAGTGTCAAAGAACCGGCATCGCTACATTAATCATTCCCGATAGACGCTCAAAAACACTGCGATCAAATGAATGAACCAATGAACCGGTAGTTCGGTAAAAGTTCTCACGCTGTGTGGCGTTTGCAACGAGACACTGGCCAAAAAAGTCACTTTCTCAGTGTTTCATTGCAAATGCTTAGAATTTGATGTTTAAAGTTTCGGCGCGAGCAAATGTCATCTTTAGAAAAAAATGTAAATTTAATTGGTGTGACAGATATTAGATACACTCGCGAAGCGAAACATGAATATTGAAGGGAAAAGCGTCGAGCGTGCTTACCTGGTGGAGGGTAACGAAGACGCCGGTGAGAACGATGTATATCCAATGCATGATTGACGCAATATTTCCAGAGGTGTTGTAACCGAAAAGAGATGGTAGCGGTTACCGGGTTACCTCAGAGGCAATCTGCAACACCACGCCATAGGCAAATGTTCCAGAGTTCGGCTTTGCGGTTTGCACTAGCCACAGTGCCACAGACAGATCACTAAATTCGGTGTTAATCAGACGACACTATTTCAGTATCGGCGAACATCACACACTAGTAGTCGACGCACAGATTCACAAGAACAAGTAACACTAGGTCACTAACAGCACTGTCTACTCGGTACTCGGTGCGGGAGAACAACAACAACAGAACAGAACGTCGGAGTCGAAGTGTTGCATGTAGGTGTACAAGACGAAGACGAATACGAAGTGACACGCACCGCGGTCGAGTGCAGACTGCGGCTGACGGCTCACGGATCACACGGCTACGGCTACGAGCTTCAGGCGTCCCAAGTCCGTCTGTCGACACCGGCTGTGTGGTGGGGGAGGGGATGAGCCAGTGCCAGTGCTGTGCTGCGACTGCTGTGAGTGGTCTCTCGCGGGCCGCTCTCGCAACATGCGCTGACTACGCCGCTTGCCGGCAGGGCGCTGCACACTCACACTACAACACACGAACGAACACAACAAACTGAGTACGGAGTACGGAGGACTGAGGATCAGATGGAAGGAACGTTTCTCTGCTCTGCTCTAGTCTGCTCGCTTGCAACCAACCCTCGACTGGCGGCAGCTACCCGGCCACGCTTACTTATAACATGGGGGACGAACAGCTGCAGCTGCCGGCTGCACTGGTGCTATCTGCCCATGGCCATGCCCATGCCCATGCCCATACCCATGTTCTACCTATACTATACTACACTACAACATACTCCCACCTACTATCGGCGTCGCGACGACCGGTCAACGGCGCGTTTACCTGCTTGGTGCCCGCTAGCCCGCTTTATTTCCGTCTCTCGCTTCGCGTCTTACTACTCACGAGAGCTCTTGGCATTGACACTACTCACTTGTGAGACCACATCTAATTAGGACACATTTCTATTCGTTATTTAGGTCATTCCGCCCTTTAACTTTACAATCAATACACAGCAAACTATATTTAATACCTGCACTTTTTCTTTTTTCTCTTTCCGCGTTTTCCACAAGAATGCGCGACGACATTTTATTATACAGGAATAAATACCGCTAAAGACCATAACTCAAATATTATCTCTCTTACAAGTACGTAGGTATTATTTGCTTTTAATACTTGGCTATGCAAGGAATTCATTATTTTCGCGTAATTACATTCATCAAAACAATGTCTAACAAAGCATCTACTATATATGCTAATTTTTTCCTTCAAAATAAATTACGCTAAATTAATTTTTAATAATTATTACGACATAGTTTCCAAATAGAATTTTTGACGTATTTACGCAACAATTATGCTTCATAGTTACTTTCTTCACAAACACAAAATTTTAAACAAATGATAAAATGTTAGGTATCTGAAAATAACAACTTTTTCTCTATAATAAATGACGTCGTGTAGGTAGCTGAGAAGAAAATAAACTTGTCTGCAAATATAAAACAAAAACGAGTAAAAAAAATGATAAAAATATAAAATCGAGATAAACTCCTGTACACATAAATGGTCATCACTGGTTGAAGATTACGGTAGGCCCACGATCTCATACTCGTAAGGGGAGAGAGGAAGACATTGGCACGCTTATATTCGCCGTAGCACGTGGCATAAGAAATCGGGTCCTTCACTGAGAAAGAAACGTAAACAAGCAAAGATGCTGGTAGCTGCGCCAGGGTGTTTTCGCAAGACAACGCAGCAGCGCAGCAGATGGTCGTCTTACTTTGCCCTGAACGCTATCTTGCCGTTTGTAGCGTTTGTTCGATGCCCAACGGCGAAACTATTGCCATTTTCAAACCCGATGTCTTGGACGACCGGCTGCTATTATGCCGAGATGATGTTTTCGCTAGACTTGCTAAAATGAGTTTTAACCCACAAAGATTATTTTCGCTAGTTGAGCCTTTAGCTCTACTTATTATAATATCCGTGCTCTGTGCTCGCTTTCTATAATAATGAAATTTGTATTTCCTGAAAATACGACGATATTTTCACCATCATTGCATGCTAGAAAGGTATTGTATTAAAATCATATTTTTAAGAATTACTTTCTATTTCTAATTTAATTTATTGAATACTATCGAATGAACATGAAGTTTGAAATTCACAGTTGTTCAAAAAATTTATATCATGATGCGATTCAGGTATTCTTTACGTCAAGACAAAACAAATAAAATTCTGGCCAATTTCATGGCATTGGCAATAACTAAACATTGTCATCATGCATTTATATTTCTTAGAAATATGACATGGCAAAAATATAAATATTTCCGTATTATAATTCTTACTTGAATGTTAAATATTTTCATGGTGAACAATATTTATTCATTACCTTTTTTTTGTGAAACATTTTTGGTATTTACCTGCTAAACCCATTATGAACATAAATACAGGGTGTGGAGAAAGTGCGATCAAAAAGACATTAAAAACTATTGCAATTATTTTTTTATAATTTCATAAAAATTATCACAAAAAACAAACAGCAACAAGAATAATTATTTTAATGATAAGTGTAAAATACATATATGTATATTTATTTAAATATATTAAAAAAAAAACAAGAGCATATAATAGAAATGTATTATTTCTAATATGTTGATTCGCTTATTTATAAAAACGAAAGAGATTACTTTTAATACCATTTAAATACTTTTGTAATCTCAAAAACATCAACTTGTAATGTAACATTTTCAATGTTATAGAATGTATGAAAACATTTAAAATTCATTTAATTTAGTTAAAATTGTGTAACCGTTGTTTCAATGTAACTAATTTTTATTCATTACTGTAACTTATCAGGCCAGTGGTACGAAGAATGTTTGTTTCTAGTAATGTTCAATTATTTTTGCGAATTTCTGAAAAAATATTTTTGCGTTATTATCAGTACATACAAAAATATAAACCCTTAATGTTTTTTTGCAATAATTTTGAAACACTCTGTATAGCATTATTTCTCACTTGAATATTAAAATAGGTACCGAAATATAAATAAGTAACTTATAAAATTTATTTCTAAATACATATAAGGTTTAAAAACTAATTAAATATTTATATTAATTAGAATTTCAGGACGAAAACATATTTTCTTAAAATAATTGTAATTGTGTAATACAATGTTTTATAATTCCTTTTATTGCCGCTAAATTACGAAATAATTAACTAATTTTCGGGGGGAGGGCTCAAATTTGACGGCTGGTAATTACATTTCACATATTAAGCAGAGTTCCACACCGAACTAACGTGATAATTTTGTATGAAAATATTTATTTTAAGGTCTGTACGGTAAAAATTATATAAAACTATCACTCAGTGAGTGCGGACCCTGTTCTGTAATTAGGATTAAATTCCTGTTGTACAGCGTAACATAAATAAATAAATAAAAGTAAAAATGTGTCAATTTTTTGGTGAAAATTTCCAAGGGAAAATTGCAAGAAAAACAAATAAAATACGTGAAGAAACAATAGCTCCTTCTTTTCCTAGCATATCGTGTGAATTATAAACACGGCATTAAGTGTTAGTGTAGATTTACTGTGTCATCTCGGTGGTCCTATAACGATACGGGGCCAAGAGAGAGAGACATTTCGGCAAACAAATACCTATATGAAGGTGGCTACTTCCGGTGGTGCAATATGTTTTGTGATCTTGGGCTTCCGCTGTCTCCCTTACTCCCATAGTTTCCGGTATTGCCTCACTCAGGTTCTTTTCCTCTGGGAAGATTTGAATTGTGAATTTAGATATGAAATAAGTATTATTATGTGTGATGTGATACTTGTTTAACCTTTTCATAAACGAAATAGTTATTTACGATACTAGTACGTAAAGCTAGTCTTTAGGCACGAGAGCGAAGCTAGTGTTTTAAGACTCACAATACTTTATCTATACTTTATTATTGATATAAATGTCATCTTTCAATATGAAAAAGTAATTTTTTCTACTCCCATGATTAAAATGTCATTAAACGCACTAGTTTCCACGGCGCTAAATACTCGTAATATATTAATAACATGTTGACAAGCTGTACGAACGTTTTAGTCACGGGATGAAGTTAGCCCCCTGCATCTGTCATTGTAACATAACCTTAATTTTAAATAATTTATAAAACTTTACATTTTTTGTTGCATTATTTTGCGATCGTAGAAAAAGTATAGTATGTAATTAGTTCTATAAACTCTTTAGATGCTCGTTTTTATTTATTAAATTAAACATTAAAATTTATTTTATTTAATTAAAATTTTATGTTTACTCATTTGTATTCATTACTGTAACCTATCAGTCCAGTGGCATGAAAAATGTTTGTTTCAAGTAATGTGCAATTATTTTTGAGAATTTAGGAAAAATTCTTTCTTACATACAATAATATAGATCTTTATTTTTTTGCATTAATTTTGAAACATTCTGTATACTTTTATGTTTTCCCTGAAATATAAAAACATCCTGTATTTTAGATAATCTAGAATAATTGTTAATTTTATCTTTATATATATTTTTTAATTGTTTTGAATTAATTAAAACACAAATAAATATTATATCTTGTCATTCGCTTACCAGCCGTCATAGCACCTACAGAGATGTTTTATGTATTAAAAATTGTACTGTGATTGAACCCAGTTCTGTCAGAACCCAACACTTAATACAATTAGTTAATTGTTATAAAGTTATTAATGCAAAATATGATTTTCATACCTTATTATTATTGAGTGTAGAAATTGAATGAAACATGTAGAACAATTCTTAAAAAACTAAGACACAAATGAGGCCCTCTTTACTAATAAGCCAAAGTTTATATTTGTTTTCAGCCACCCTAAACGCTCAACTATGCAAGAATAAGTATATACACTGTGGATCTTCTATTTTTGGACAGTGTAAATATAGCTTGTGGTAACACATCCAATTGCTAGTAAAGGGTTAAGAACATACACCTAAAATATATCACTTTTAATCTACTGTTTGCATTCGACATTTCTACTTAAAATGTACCCATCCAGATTAACAATTAAAAACATTCACCACACGAAAAGTAAATAAACACTAAATATTAACTAAACACCATTTAAAAAAATCTGTCAAAAACTAAACATAACCTAATATTCCATTTTAATGTTTTGATTCTTTTTCACGATAAAAATTGTTTTGTGATAAGCTGTTTAAATTTTCTTTCTTTAGTTTAATTTTAGTTGGACATGATAAAAACTTTGTGTCCTAATTTTTTTTTACAAGTTTGACATAAGTTATAAATCAATTCTGCAAAGCATGTAACATTTTTAGCCATATAGAGCAAATTTTTATCGCTGGTATTCTAGGAATTTGGACCAGCGCCAAACGTCAATATTCAAGATTTTGAGTAACATAGAGCATTTATATATGTTAACTGCCAGATATAAAGTTAACCTATAAACATTAGTTGAAAGATAGAATCTTTACAATGTTTCTCGTATGGATAGAAAAATGATACCGACTAATAGAGGAATTTGACATATCAATTTTATTTAATAATATCAAAAGTATGAGCCGTTGGCACTTGGTGAAACATTATGAATAAGAATATAATTTTGTGAAACTACATCAAGTGTCTACGTTCTTTATTCTTAATTTTAATTAAACTTTAAAAGAGGACATAAGTCTGATAAGATAACAGACAAATTATTTCTGGAAAATTAATGTTAAAATGAAAATAGAAAATGTTGATATAAACAGTTTGCAAGATACAAAAACTAAGTTTGGAAATAATTAAAAGAAAGTAATAATAATAACAATATCATCACGCCTTTTACCCATTACTGGGTGTGGCTCTTTTCCCGTAGCAGATTTCAGTAGCCGTCAAATAACACCCCTCAAAGATGTTAGTAGAGGGGAAGCCACAAGGGTAGATTTAATTTGACGAAAATTGTTTGTCGGCTGTGGAGTCGAACCAGGGTTCTCAAGATCCCCAGGCCGAGTCGATACCACTGAAAATCTGTTTTTTGCAACAAACCCTTCAATTTTAAATAGTTTTTTTTAACCTTGCCCTCATTGAAATATTATTATAAGTCAAAAGCAATATCTATAGCTTCAAGACCTATTCTACACGCAGTAAATATTATATAATAAATTATTCACTGAGTTTAAATCAGGGTTCGAAGATATATATATCGATCGATATATATCATGATATTTATTTTAATATATATCGTCATATTTTTGCAATGATATATATCCATTATATAAAAATATCAAATAGTTTTTGTGATATAACCTCCGGAAAAGTGAAATTTTTCGTATTTTTCAGTTTTTCTACTTTTCCGAGGCTATATCTCGAAAACTAAATGTGATATGAAAACGCGCTCAACGGCATTAATTTTCTCGTGCTTCAGTTAACTTATAAACATAGTTTCAGCGATTTTTATTTTTTTTCAATTTTCCGCCAAAAAAAATCGCAAAAAGCGTTTTTTTAACATTTTCTCGAAAACCAGAAGTCATATGCATTTGAAGATTGCACCACTGGATTCAGTGGGTCAAAATACATATGTATGTAAATTTTCGTTACAATATTCCTATGATTAAGGATTTTTAGGAAAATTGAATTAAAATCTGAAAAAACCAAAGGGGTACCCCTTAGGAAATAATTAAAAATATTAAATTGCATAAAATTGTATGAAAATTTGCTTACAAGTCAATTCGGACACGGGGAATTCAACGCCGTTGAGCGCATTTCCATATCTTGTTTAGTTTTTGAGATATAGCCTCCGGAAAAGTGAAATTTTTCGAATTTTTCAGTTTTTCTAAATGTGTACAAAAACTAAAATTAAAAAATAAATATCCAAAAAGTGATATTTATCTGATATATATCCTATATATCAGATATTTTGATATTTATTATAAATATCATGATATTTACGAACCCTGGTTTAAATTACTTACAGCTCAAATTGTTTAGAAGTCATGTAAAAAAATTCTTAATAGTAAATTGTTTTTAATTGCATTACATCAGATCAAATCTTGTAAACGCTACTCTAGCAATATTATGTAGTATACTAAATCAATTTCGTGTAACATGATTTTTGATTCAATAAAATAAATCAATTATAAGTGCGGACCTAGAAACGTCACAATTAAATTTACTGATTTGAATTGATGGATACATTTTCTATGATAAAAATGATAATGATGGCTCAGTGGTATCGAGTCGGCCTGTGGATCTTGAGAACCCTGGTTCGATCCCCACAGCCGACAAACAATTTTCACCAATTTAAAAAATCTACCCCTGTGGCTCCTCCACCACTAATATCTTTGGAGGCCGTGATTTGACGGCTGGTAACCGCACTTCACGCGAAAAAATATCACTTACCGAGATCTGCTTAGGCAGAGTGCCACACCCAATGATGGGTAAAAGGCGTGATGATATATTTATTTATATTTATTTAAAATAAAAAAGTAGAATAATTAAGTTAAGTAAAATTCCAAAATTCATTTCTTTTCAGAATAATCTACCTTGATATGTATCAGAAGATGTGGTGAAAAGGATTAAAGTTTCTTTTCTTGAATGACCTGGCTCGGGCACCGGGCACGCTCCAAAAGATCTTGAATAACGTCTGCGAATGTTACAAAAGATCTTTCAAGCCATCAAGTCCTTTCAGTCAAAGAGCACGTGCTACCGGACCCCAAATGTTATTCATTTGTTTATCTATATATCAAATCTGTATCTCTATTTATGTCACTCTGAATACTATTCAGCCGGAATTATATTATGTGATAGAGAGAGAATTTAATTACATACTGACAGTTTGTGACCTTTAATTGATATTAATGCCATGAATTTTAATGACAATTTGAAATTTAAATATATTATATAGTTTTTCGTATAGTCATTAATTAAATATGAAATTGAATAATTTAAAATACATTTTATGAAAATCAAATAATTTTAATGACAGGCGAAATGTGCAATTTAATCATGGTTGACGTAATATGATTACAGCGTTATTATATTATTTATTTTACTGCAGTTTTTATTTTCAATAAAATTAATCAGAAATAGCTAACAGGTTAGGTCAATTACAGCAATAACTTTTCTTGAACTATAGAAAAATATCATTTTATGTGATTATAGGTACCTACAATTTTAAGCATTGGTTGGTGCTTCAATAGGTTCCGGGTTAGATAAATATACAATGTTACTGATAACATAGTAAAAACTAAAAAGTATCATTTACAAAATCTTTTCAAATCATTTTTTAATTGTTGTTGAGACGAGATCAATATCGAGTTTTGCCAAAATTTTCGCTAGTTTTTACTTTACCTTTATATATGAAAATTCACATATAATAAGACGATTAGGTATGTCAATTTGTTTTAAATAAAATATATAGCGACACTGGAACATAGGACTTTAACATGTAGACTCATTTTTAGAGAAAAAAGCTTTAAATAAATGTTGTTTCAATAGCAATCGTACTTTTACAAAACTATGTATTTATAAGTAAGAATGAATTTAAAGGAAAAAAATCTGATAACATATTTATCGTGAATTACAATCATCAGTTATAATAACAGTAAAAACCAGTTGCTGAGTAATGCCGAAAATCCAATTAAACGTGCAGCAACACCAAAGACCAAAATGAGTTTTTTACGGAAGATTTTGTAAGGGTTCTTGGCGATTATGATTAGATCTTCTCCAGACCTGGGCCAAGGTACCAGGAGTTCCAGTGTTCCAGGTCTACGCGGGTGGAGCAGATGTTCACTAAGAACAAGCTGAAGACTAAAGTAGCTCCTAGCGCTTGACGGATCCTTACAGCATGCAGCAGCTTCGAGTTCGAGGTTCGAGCTCTGCGCGCGCACACTCATGTGTACCAGGTGTTATACATGCTCCATGTTCGTAGTCCGAACCCGAAATACATCTGCGCGTAAATGGACTTCACTTTAGCTAACTCCTTGCGGTATGAATTTGGCACGTACTGCGTACATCGTACTTGCTTTCAAGAGATGGAGATGCTTTTTTCGTAGACAAATATTGATGGAACATGTTTACAACCCGTTCGCTCATGTGAATATTTTTTGCTGGGATTTACGGACTCGGTTTTCATCTGGCGCTGCGTATGAAATAAACAAATGCAAACAGCTTTGATCGGAATTAAAATTTTCATTTATGACAGAAAGAAATTTTATGATTTTATGTAACATACTCATATACGACATACTACCAGGTGTTTACTTTTTATATCAGAATTTTTTTACTTCTTTTATGTCGATAATTAAATTAATTCGGTGAACCATTTTTTCAACTTTCTTTTCAATCTTAAAAAAGTATATACTCAGTTTCAACGAAATGTGTTAGTTTTTAACAATAAATTAATAATGTAGTAACACTGAATTATGAGTAAAAGGCGTGATGATATATTTATAACTTTATTACCGTAATTTGAAAATCACAAACTAGTTTTTTCCGACCTTAATTGAAATAGACGTTTCCTTTACATGAAAATAAAAAACTGGCTATTCTCTCCAAAGGAAGGACATTAACCATTTTTTCATCCTAGGAAGGAAAGTTACAGTCTTCCTCCCTTATTCATAGTTTGTTTCATACCAACCATCAGTATGTATTTATTTATTCATATATCGTAACTATTTTTAATTTAAATAACATAAAAGTATAGTCGTAGAAAAAATCATATCTTTGAAGTAAAGTGTCATTTTCTCCCACTTTACACAGATTGCTATTCCGTTATAAATACATACAGTTGTAACTCCCAAAATTGGGTAAATAATAAATTGTGTGATAAGTTCATCAATTCACAAAAAGTGCAATAATTTGTAGCAATAATACAGAACTTTATTGGACGAGCTGTAATTTATAGGCAAGGGAGATTGATAAATAAGGCGATTATGTACGATTTGCATACAATGCTTTATTTTCGACTGCCTTTGAGGCGATTTGTTTTTAAAATGTATTAATGTGTATCTCAAATTAAGCTTTTGTTTCACAATGTTATTTATTAACTGTCAAATTTGTCAAATTTGTAAAACTTAAAAATCTCAAAAGATGTAAAATAATTTGCATTGAATACAAAGGAATTAATTAATTAGATATAAGATGTATTTTGAAATTGACAGGTGTTCAATGTTGCTATTTTATCGTACTAGTCCAATAAAGTGCTATTTTATGGAGACTAAACAGTGTCATAAATCAAGTAGTTATAGTGCAGTCGAACATAAAAATGTTTATATAGTAATTCTAAACAGAAGAATCTGATTTAGATTTAGTTGCAATACTGATGAAAATATATTCCTCCCCAGAAGCAATTAGGCAAATGAAGGAAATTGTTGCATTGTTTCGAAACATTTGAAGCAAAATGAAATCAGTGAATGCATTCTGTACGCCGTGAGCCGTATGTTCATCCCGGGGGCAAAGCATCATTACACCAACTAAGGCTCTCAAGTTTTCAAAGGGGGAAGGAGGGTACCACACACCACTTGCTGAGCCTAAACGTCCGGTCATATGGCAGAAGCTGCCAAAACAATACAACCGTGTTGTGTATAAGAACCAGGTTATCGCGCCATCCCATCCTATCCCGTGGTGGTGATTCGTCAGTTCTTCTCTCCACAGATCCCCTATCCGTGAGATGGGATTCTGTGGTCCAGACGCTTCCGGTGCAAGATGAAATCTGGTTCTGGTTAATTGAGTTATTGTCGACAGATTCTGATTAATGGTGAATTGTGAATTGTAGTTTAGCTAAATCGGTTTTTGGGGATTTGTTTTTTTGTGCAGAGTTTAACAGCTATTAAAGATAAATAGATTTTGTTTTATTAACTTATTTGTTTCTGCCATACAATTATACAATAACGTTATTTGCCCAATTTGGAATATTAAACATTTTAAATGGGTGGTATTGAGTCAGCCTGTGGATCTTGAGAACCCTTGTTTGATCCCCAAAGTCGACAAACAATTTTCACCAATTTAAATCTACCCCTGTTGCTCCTCCACCGCTAATATCTTTTGGGGCCGTGATTTGACGGCTGGTAACCGCACTTCATTTCACTTACCGAGATCTGCTTAGGCAGAGTGCCACACCCAGTAAAGGGTAAAAGGCGTGATGATATATTTATTATATTTATTTATGTATTTAAATCTTAAATAGAAAAAATTGTATTGAATTTTGCTCGTGGACTCTCAATCAGACGAACTTTATATATTCTGATTGCTTAATTATAAATAAATATATCATTCCGTCTTTTCCCCATTACTGGGTGTTGTATTTTCGCCGTAACAGGTAAGTGATATATTTCTTCGCGTGAAGTGCTGATACAGCCGCCAAATCACGGCTCTCAAAGACGTAAATAGAAAAGGAGTCACAGGGGTAGATTTAATTTGGTGAAAATTCTTTGTTCGGGAATAGAACCCCAGGTTTTCAAATCCACTGAATTCACTTTTAATTATTATTTTTTAATTTACTTATTAAATATGTATTATCAGTACTTTAATGACACTCATTAACACACAGATTTTTCATTACGATACAGATATTCATTATGATACAGATTATTGGTCAATAACCGCACAGCATTGACTGTTAAAATAGTAAGTTTTTCTTCATTTTTGGACAATCGTCTATAATGCATATTAATGCACTTGCATGTAGTACTTTATACTCTTGTATATAAACTTGTTATATAATCATAATTTTTAAGTAAATAGTAGAGATGGGCGAATATCAAATTTCTCGAATTCGAATATCGAATACGAATATTAATCAGATCTCGAATATTCGAGGTACCTACTCGAATATTCGAATACTCCTAAAAGTTAATATATTTATTATTAATAATTATTTAATTATGTCCTTTTCATTATTTGAATGAAATTGTTAAGATAAATAAAATTAAAACAAAAAGTACAAACAAAAAAGAAAAAGACGAAAACTTCAAATTTAAGGTGGAACGTACGGGCTGATGTTGGCGAAAAACAAATTTGAAATATGGTACGTCTTCATGGTTTTGAAACAAAATATCTTTGTTATTAATAACTTCAAAGTATTGTAATAGCTTTAAGTTTATGTACAAATGATAAAGAAAAACATAGTCAAAAATTGAGGTCAACATATAGCGCGATATTCGAGGTATTCGAATGTTCGCTATACTGACGTTAATATTCGAAAATCTCGAATATCGAATAATGTCAATATTCGCGGCATTCGACTATTCGCGGATGATATTCGCCCAGCTGTAGTAAATAGTTTACATTACCACTGAGTTTATTTAATTTTGTAAAAACAATTCAATTCTTCCAAAATATTCTAGGTTCATTTTCGATACACTAATTGAAGTCTCTGCATTTATTATTGCAAAATTATTAGTATTACAATGTTCACTTGAAAATAAGTCATAAAAGTTAACAAGAGATAAATTGTTTTAACTTTATCGTCGTTTTACAGTTT
This sequence comes from Pterostichus niger, assembly GCA_947425015.1. Lineage (NCBI taxonomy): Eukaryota > Metazoa > Arthropoda > Insecta > Coleoptera > Carabidae > Pterostichus > Pterostichus niger. Next base: position 29,795,729 of record OX380347.1, read on the forward strand.
TACTACTTCCGAATATACCAAGAAATCGTTTTATCTTCGGAAGCATAAAAATATACGTATGTAATATAAAAAGAATAATGAGGATTTTCAGTTATAACACGTGAAAAATATGTTGATACAATGTTTTAGTGTTGTAAGGGCATACAGAATGCATGTTACAAACTTTTTCATTTCTTGGCTTCGTGCTATTCGACGACATCGCTCTTATCTATTTCCCCATAATGTATATAAACCACAGGTCCGTACTCACACAGATTTATTTAAATTTCATATAACAAACAGTTCACCTACAATATATTTTCATTTTATTTATTCATTCCTCCGTTAATCCTCATTATTGTATTATTACAAATAAATAAATAAATATATTATCACGCCTTTTATCTCGATAATTGATATATATTTCTTCGCGTGAGGTGCGGTTACCAGCCGTCAAATAACGACAACCAAAGATGTTAGTGAAGGGTGAGCCACAGGGGTAGATTTAATTTGGTGAAAATTGCTTGTCGGCTTTGGTTTTCGATACCACTGAACCACCTACTCCATTGCCATGCCTTCATTATACAGGGTGTTTCAGGACTAGTGTAACAAACTTTAACAGCTTATTCCTGAGGTCATTTTGAGTCAAAAATGTCATATGAACATAGGTCCTATTCCTTCTAGTTACCAAAATACAAGAGGTTGAAGTTCTATAAATAACACGAAATTTTCCAATTTTTGTAATCAAGATACTTTCGGAAAACAAGAGTTTTATTGAAAAGTCATACCCTATTTGTCTTAATTAATTTTATTTAATAATATTAACGAATACGATTTAGAGAACAAAACATAAAATGACAAAATTAAATAGACACAGAACAACATAACCAAACTTGGAATAGGTTAACACAATATGAAACAAGATAACAAATTTAAAAAAAATACAGCAAGTGTTAAAACTCAGCTCCTTGAAATCGTGTGCATGTTAATATTAATAAATAAATTTAATGAAGACAAATAGGGTATGACTTTTCAATAAAACTCTTGTTTTCCGAAAGTATCTTGATTTTAAATTTTAAAATTTCGTGTTATTTATAGAAGTTCAACCTCTTGTATTTTGGTAACTAAAAGGAATAGAACCTATGTTCATATGACATTTTTGGCTCAAAATGACCTCAGGAATAAGCTGTTAAAGTTTGTTACACTAGTCCTGAAACACCCTGTATATTTACAAGTATTCTATAATAGTATAAACAAAATATATCTCAGTTTAGTACACATTCTGGCTTGCACAATTACCAGTCGAGGGTTAATAATTTACTATTTATTCCCGCTTCAAGATTACATAATACTGAGGAAAACATTTCAAACATAGCTATACAAATTTATAATAAGTTGCCTGTGTACATAAATAATGAAATAAATTGAAACATGCATTTTTCTAAACAAATATTATATCACTGAATTCAGAATAAAATTCTCTATCAAACAAGCAAAGAAAGAAAATATAAAAATAAATAAATAAATATATCATCACGCCTTTTACCCATCACTGGGTGTGGCACTCTGCCTAAGCAGATCTCGGTAAATGATATATTTTTTCGCGTGAAGTGCGGTTTCCAGCCGTCAAATCACGGCCTCCAAAGATATTAGTGGAGGAGGAGCCACAGGGGTAGATTTTTTAAATTGGTGAAAATTGTTTGTCGGCTGTGGGGATCGAATCCATTTTAAATAACAAAGTTGGTATCCACAGTTTGTGAACCACTGGTTGAAAAATATATTTTTATGCTCATTAAAATAGTCTTATAAAATAGAAATTGTTTGCTAATTTAACCGATCTCGTAGGGCTATAGTTCTCGAGATAGCAATAGTGGACAAAATAAAATGAACAACCTGTATATATAACTATCTGTAATATAAAACTATCCTGAATATTTTGACTTTCCGAAAGTATATGTAGAAGTAACAATTTTTAGCAGCCGGTCCTGTACGATGAGACAAAGTTCTTTCAAATCAAAACTGCAGTCACGGAAAGTCGAACTATTGTACATATAATATTGCTCACGCTATCACGTATCGTAAGCCGTAATAGCAATCATAATAAATAAAAATAATAATAAACAGTTATATAAATGATTAAACAATGTCCAGATTGCAAATGATTAATAGAGACACTTACATTTTTCATCGTATCCTTTGCATTTTTCCATTTCTACTCCGTTCTTCATTGCTTCTTGCAAGTTTTACTAAAAGTATCATCCTCTGAAACAAAATGAAAATGGTCATTAGAAAAATATAAAACTTAAATTTTAATAATGGTTTACTGTATCTACTCGAAATCGGCAATAACAATTTGGTATTTCAATGTTGTTATAGTCCCCATCATTTTAAAATAAAAGTCACGAAAATTTACTTCTTCTAAATGTAGGCATGTAAATATTTCAAGGCATTGAAATCAATTAAGACCAAAATCAAGTTGATTTTACTGATTGGTTATTCGAACGCGGGATCTTTGGATATGAATACCGCAATGCTAACCACGCCACCGTTTTAGAGATATGAACGAAAATTCGAAAGAAAATTATCTATTTCTTAGTTTCTTATTTGTCATTATAAACTTTTTATTTCTCATCATTTCCCGAAGCTCGATTTTTCAGATATTTCTTCTAGTACTAGTCGTCAAATTTAGGATATCAGGATATTAATGGAGGTAAAATCAAAAGTATGAGTTTTAAATAGTGAATATTTTAACTTATTTTTATCAGTAGTATCAGTTTACGGGATGACGATAGCAGATTTTTTGCGCTAATAAATGTTTAAAGTATTTTCACTAATAAAGAATATTTTAGTTGTGAATTTCAAGGATCAAATTCTGGAAGAAAAATAAATGCTCTATTGAAACTTTCAGTTATTGTTGTCTAATGAGGATATCAAAAATGTATGAAATGTATCAAAAAGTGTTGGTATCTTTTAAGAATGTCTGGTTGCAACGCAAGAGAAAATTCGTACAATTCAGTGAAGAATTTACTATCTCCTTTTAACGCGAAACTAAATATTAATTAAAATGTAGCTAATTAATTCTACTGACTCAGTTTTCTTTAGATTTTGCGTTTTCTGTTCATGGTTGTTGAGCACGTGAATAGAACTAACATATATAAAATATTCCAAGTATTTTTGTTTGCAATCGTAGGTGTTGGAAAAAGAAATGTTTTGTTTCATCCTATCGTTGAATTTTATTAACTAAAATTTTCTTTATGCTATTACTGCTTACTACATTAATCTACGGTCAAAAAAATATACAGGGTGTTTCACAACTTAGAACAAAAAATTAAAGGGTATATTCTGTACGACGTGCTGATCATGAAACAAAAAGAATTTTTTTTAAATTCGAAAAATTAAGGGTTGTTAATCTAAAACATTTTTTGTAGTACTGCACTGGATCACTTTCCTATTAAACACAAACAATGAAGTAGGTATCAACTACGAAAGAATAATTACACAATTCAATTATTAGCAGTTATTTATAATAGAATTTTATTTAATTAATAACTTTAACATAATCATCCACCCAGTGGCAGTGGCAACGAAAAATTTTGGACTGGGAAATATGGAAAATAGTTTTGTGATTTAAAAAAAAATTCTTTTTGTTTCATGATCAGCACGTCGTACATAATATACCCTTTAATTTTTTGCTCTAAGTTGTGAAACAACCTGTATATTTATGATAATCTAGTGAAATTAATATTTGTGAGTATTACTTAAAAATTATCCCTATTGCTCAACTTGCAGTAACATCTATGGGTTCTGGTATTTGACAGTTGGTAACCGTACTTCATACTAAATAAATATAAACTATAGACCTACAACATCGATTACAATAAAGTAAAATAAATATTGCTATATTAATTATACAGGGTGTTTTTAAGTTCGGAAAAATGAGGAGTTTATATTATATGACGCACTAATCATAAATCATAGGACAAAAATCGTAATATTAAGAACATAGTTCTAGGAGTATATTTTAGTGGCACTGGTCAACATACATACATAACATCACGCTATATCCCATTAAATGGGGTAGCACAAATCCCTGAAAGCTCATTCATTCCTCACACCGGAAATCCTCCATCACGCAACAAACCCTCAATTACATTACATTCGTTTCATAAACCTTTCAGTTATGCTCACTCCTCTAAAAACGATTCTATAAAGAAATGAAGGAAGTATTAGCTTGTTTTGGAAGTAAATTGCAGTATATCTACACATACTCCGCAAGTTTCCTCATTCACACCCAACATTCACTACCATACATCAACGTAGGCACTAACACACCATTATAAACACTGAATCGAGCATCTCTGGATACATTCTGATGTTGTACAATGAATAAATTGACTATTGTAGTATTTATAATTATAATTTAATTATTATTTTACCAAAAATAACTACCAGACTCCTTAATTTTGAGAATTAAAACAAATTTTTTTATTCTATGATCAGTACGTCATATAATATATACCCCAAGAATAATAATACTCAGTATTAAATGCGCACTATTTTCATAGTTAGCCATAGTTGGTCTAAATATATCTAATTTCTAGTCGCGTTTGAAATATTGCATTATGATATATGCTCAAAAAATTAATTACTAAATATTGTTAACTTTCTGTTTTCAAATGTCAATTAATTTTTGTAGTTATTATTATAGCTTTTTTTAAATATTAGAAATGAAAGGTGCCCTGTTTCGAGCTACCAATATTCCGCCATTTTGTGCTGTCAAAACATTGGCTTCGCGTATGTAATAGTATAGGTATGATTACATAGATTAATGTAAACAACGAGTATTCAAGTAGATGAAATTACGATATACTGTATTGTGTTACATCTGAATTATTTAAAATTCTTAACTGCTAGTATTCGCTCTAATAATTATTATAATTAAGAAATGAAACTAGTTATTCGGAACTAGATAATTTAGAGCCTGGTTAGTTACTTGTACTAACTGTAAAAACAATTTTATATTTTTATTTTTTGTTACTTTTATATTTAAGCAGATTTGAAGATTTGAACCTCTGTAACTATTTTCACCAAATTAAAACTACCCCTGTGGCTTCTGCCCCACTAACATATTTGGGGGGCGGGATTTAACAGCTGGGAGCCGAACTTCACGCGAAGAAATATATCACAATAATGGGTAAAAAGCGTGATGATATATTTATTTTATTTATAAGATTTTTTTAACCGAACCACCCTAGGGATCTTGAGAACTGAGACTTCGGTTAAATTGGACAAAAGTTGCCTCATTAAAGGGCCAATTCAGATAGGTTTTTGTAGGCCATTAGTTATTAGCAAAAATAGAAAATTTACGATTTTAAAAAAATATTTTTTCTACGATTGCTATGAAAGGATGAAAATTACGCTCTCATTTGTCATCGTAAAGTTGATGTTTTCTGTGGAACAATCGAAAAATAACTTTGTCGCACGGTGCGATATTGAAAGCGCGTTTCCAATGGCAACGCGCGAAAAAGATGCGTGCTTTCAGTAGTTACCAGGGATACAAACAAAACAGAAACTTGTCATATTGACAGTTGACAGAACGAATTTATATTTAGTACGTATACGTTTTTTTAATAATATAAGATGCAATCGTAGAAAAAAATATGAGTGTATCACAAGCGTAAAGTGTCTTTGTTCCTCTTACACTATTGCAGCTCTCGCCTTCGGCTCGCGCTGCAATTACCGTGCTCGAGTAACAAAGAATCACTTTGCGCTCTTAATACACAAACAACTATTTATTTCCTAAATGGTGAAAGATAGAGAAAAAGTTTCAAATATATTAGTTGATAAAGCCCTCTTTACACTGGAGAATATAAATATGTTTTATATCTCATAGTTTATATTTATTTATATTATTTTTGTAATTAATAAAGTGAATAAATTAAGAAATCAATTAATTGTATTAGTTCAGCGTTAACCCTCAGCTGTCAAATCGAAAGGGCAGAAGTAAATTAACCCCTAAAAGTGCATAGTCAGATATTTAAACTATTTTTTACGAGTACGCTGACACTGCGCTTGTTCTAAGTCTACCCTAGAATTGTGCAAACGGTTCAAATCTCATTTTACGTAACGTATTTTCTACATTCAACAATACAGGTATGTCCCGTCCCTTTGAAGCGTTGCTAAGGCCCTTTGTGTTAGTTTCTTACGGGGGTTTATGTCATAGAGCAACGGACACCAAGGTACTAGGACTTTTCAACATTTTTCCTTGTTTCTCTTGATTTATCGTTAGATTAGTTTTCTCAAAGAGAAATGAATATTTAATTTTTTTATTATTCTATTGGAAATAGACATTTGTAGACGATATGATTTCCACACTAGTGAATTTTCGAAAAGTTATTTCCAATAATAATTCAGATATTTATTTGCGCAACTGACATACTACTAAAACACGTGTAACGATATCGTTGCCGTACTAATGTCGCTAAACAATTTGTTAAACGATATTTATTACAATTTCATGTTTGATTTTTTGTTACTTTAATATTTAAGCAGATTTGAAGATTTTAAACCTCAGTAACTATTTTCACAAAATTAAAACTACCCCTGTGGTTTCTGCCTCACTAACATATTTGGGGGGCGAGATTTTACAGCTGGTAGCCGAACTTCACGCGAAGAAATATATCACAATAATGGGTAAGAAGCGTGATGATATATTTATTTATTTATTTATAAGATGTTTTTTAACCGAACCATCCTTGGGATCTTTAGAACTGTAAGAGTTATAATTTCGGTTAAATTGGACAAAAGTTGCCTCATTAGGGAGCCAATTCAGACAGGTTTTTGTAGGCCACTACATATTAGCAAAAATAGAAAATTAACGATTTCAAAAAAATATTTTTTCTACGATTACTATGAAAGGATGAAAATTAAGCTCTCATTCATCATCGTAAATTTGATGTTTTCTGTGGAACAATCGAAAACTAACTTTGTCAAAACCTTTCTACTAATCATGTCGTTATTATGTTGTTATGGTGGTTATAACGACAATACCCAACTTCATGTTTATTTTGACAGAACATATTTACCTAGTTTTACTTCGAATTATGGACAATAATTTTTGTTTTTTTGTTTTAATTGAATATATTTACATTTATTTTTCAATTGAAATTTGACATATTGAAACGTAATTCTTGATTCATTATTTTATTAATTTCGTTACGCTCTACAGCAGGAACTGAATCCCAATTACAGTATAAGGTCTGGACTTACCGAGCCTCAATATGATAGTTCATATAATTTTTAGCTTGAGTGATATTCGAACTCGAAATCTCAGGATTCGAATTTCGTAACGCTACTCACACCACTGTACTGCCAAACATTTAAATTACCACTGACAGCCTTTTGGACCGTGAAATGACAGCTGGTAATCGCACTCCACGTACAAAATATCAGTTATCTTTGCTATAATGGAATAATATTTTTATTTTTTACAAAATCTAGTAAGCAAGTATTCTTTAACTTTCCCTCAAATCACGGCCCCCAAAAGTGTTACTAGAGGGGTATTTTATTGTGGTGTAAAATCGAACCCGGATCTTCAAATCCACAAATCAACTCAATACCACTGAAACCTATCTCATTAATTGAGTAATTTATGATTAAAAATTCGCCATCACACTTTTAGTAGATTTTGTTGTTTTCCATTGCCAGAATAAATCTATAAATGTATGTCTTTTAGTATATAGGTTTTTAAGAATTAAATCTTTAAGAGTATGTTGTTATGATGCATTCTAGTAGTGCATAGTTGTTTAGATAAATTTAAAAATCTATTTCGGATATCAGAATTCACAGAAAAGTTGCATAAGATGATACAAAAATACTAATTTAAGTGGGACACGTCTGGAAATTTTAGCTATATGCAACATGAAGAAAAACTAACAACAATATCATTTCTGAAGATATAATCATATCAATAATTATTATTTACGAAACAGGTGTACAGGAGCGAATGAATGGATATGAATGAAGGTTTGTTGCGTGATGATGGATTTTGATTGTGAGGAAGGAAAGAGGAAGTGTTAATGCGGTTGAAACGAGAATCGTTTATCAGAATGAGAATGTTGATGTGAACTGATTTTATATGAATCTTTTAATGGATGTCCTGTGAATGTTTCAGGGGTTCGTGCTACCCCATTTTATGGGATATAGTTTGATGTTATGTATGTATGTATAATTAAACAATTACTTATGTCATTATTGAATGATTGAAATCTTGACAACACAATGACACGAAGCAGTATGTTATTTCTGCCTTGAAATATTTATTTATTTATTATGCTACTCATTTTGTTAAAGTGTTGATGGTCCTAAAAAGGACCGTTGTTTTTTATTATTATCAATAACATTAAATGTTTTTATTATATTTTAAATTTAATACAGTATAAACTCAGAATTATCTGAAATTAAGTGCTCAAATAAATCTCCAACTGTGGCATAGATGGAACACTAACCCATATTTTCTTTATTATTAATAATTCCTTGAATTGTGTCTATTGATGGAATTGGTCTAAAATCAATCTCTCATTTGTCTTAAACTATTACCACTATAATAGAACATAAGAAAATCATTTCTTTCATTAATTGAGTAATGATCCACCATTTTTTCTTATAATTCTCTTAAGTTAAAGACTAATAAATAACTACTGGCAATGAATTCATAAAACAAGGAATATTTTTCTGCGGACAATTGTTTAATTTCCCTATATTTAAGCTAATTTTCAACATTTTCAAATTAATTTCTGCCGTTATAAAGCATGCAAAATTAATTCTGTTCATTAGTGTTAATTTTATGCTCTACAACATTTATTTGAGGCATTTTTCTCTACAATAATAAGGGAAGCAGAAAATTATAAAAATATGATTTTACAATTATCGCCTCATCTGGCTTGAAGTATAGTTATGAATATTTGATATAGAAGACGTAAAAATGTATGAAATTAAAATTGTATAGAAAGCAAACAAGATTTGTAGATAATTATTGAAAATCAATATGTTATTGTTGTAGAATTTGCAAAGTAATTTCAACATCTGTTGCCTCCTAGCAAAATTTTGAAAAGTAAACACAGTCCCGAGGAAAAAACATTTTCCTCTGAGAACAATTTTTGCACATGCAGATTGAAAAAAGCAGCCTGTTGCTTCAACCTAGGTAGTATCTAGTTGCAGTCCAGCTGCTGACTAAAAAACTTAGACTGTGACACTATCTGTGTACTGTAAGCAAGGTGTGCCAAATCAGGTACATTCTAACCGGAGTTCATCACAGATCTAGAAGAGAAAAAGCAACAGCCCTCTTCGTGTATACCTGCGTGCGTAGAAAATATAAGGTACAGCAACAGGCGATATATGCGTGGCGCAATGCGTATTCAAAAACACAAAAAAGTGTTTGTGACTAGGTTCATACCATCTGTGCTTAAATGAGAGATTAGACTAGCAATATGCTGCTAGGTTTTCTTTACGATTCACCATTATTTCTTTACTATTTTTTGGTTTTTTTTTACTGCAAGAGTTTTCAATAATAATATAAATATATCGTGGTATGATTTCCTTTCAAACAGAAGATGTAGCAGTCTTGGGATCGATGCCGCATTAGACACTATGACAGAAAAATTCGAGTCACGACATACTTTGTACCTAGGTGATGTGGTGCAGCGGTTAGTATCTCTGCCCAGCAAGCAGAAGGTCCCTGGTTTGAATCCAAGCGTCTCCGGAATTTTTCTATCATAAATTTAAATATAACCATATAGGTGGCTCAGTGGTATCGAGTCGGTTTGTGGATCTTGAGAACTCTGGTTCGATTCCCACAGCCGATAAACAATTTTCACCAATTTAAATCTACCCCTGTGGCTTCCCCTCCACTAATATCTTTAGGAAGCGTGATTTGACGGCTGGTAACCGCACTTCACGCGAAAAATATACCGAGATCTGCTTAGGCAAAGTGCCACACCCATATTTATTTTATTCATATCTCAATTATTAAAATATAACCCGTTTTACCAAGATCGAGTGTGGCACTCTGCCGTGGCAGATCTCGATAAGAGATATATTTATATGAGGGAAATACTAGCTGTCAAACCACGACCAACCAAAGATTAATAATCAATGATTGATTTCAAAAAAGTTTCTACCTTGTCGCCATTTTGTTTTAAGATAAAAGAAAATTGCGAAAAAATTTTTCATTTTAAACTTTCTATCTGCTGTTATTTTTCGAGCGAAGCTCAGTCTTCCAGATATTAAAACTTTAATTGAGAAATATTTTTATGCTTGTTTGTTTCATAATATAGAAATGTGTGATTTTAAAGGTTATGTTTTTAATTGAATACAGTTGAGCCATGTAAATATTCATCTGTTCACCGTTTGTAGCATATGTTGAATTGTCTATTCTACGCTGTCATCTTATAGTGATAAGTGTCTAATTAAGAAGTTATTAATTTAAACAAGCTGAGCTAGATAGGCACCAACTAATGATCTTCATAATCCTAACATTTCTCTTCACCCACTTACATAAGATTACATCAATTTATATTAAAATGCCTCGAATCATTTCATTATATTCCACAACAGATTTATTATTTACACATACTACACAGTTGGCAAGCGAAACAAAAAATTGCACTCATTATTTCTAGTTTGTTACACAAACAATTCTAGAGGAAAATCTGACCATCTTAAACAAATATGGGACTTATTTCTGCAACAATTACACATTACTTCTAATAGCAAAATTGGATGCACTATAATTTTTTCTTTTGTTTAACAATTAACAAACAAACAACATTATTTATTCAATGTTAATTTGATTTGAAGTGAATTAAGTTGTAAGTTTTTTATTTGAAGGCAGGAATGTTAAAAAAATAAGAAAAACTTTCTGGTGTTTGGATAGTTTTATTTTAATCAAATAATGTCATTAAAGTTTCGATAAGAGGTATAGAAACACCCTGTATAAGTCAATTACATTTGCTTTAACGTCTGGTAGTTGCACATCATGCGCATAAATATATCACTTACCAAAATTTGCTATAATTTGCAATAATAGGCAAAAGACGTGGTGATATATAATTTCTATAGCTTTCAAATTACAGCTTGTCAAAGTTTTATTTTCTTAAACAGTTAAAATTGCTTAAAAGAGCTTAGGGTTAAACCACCCCTGTATCGGAAATGCATATTATAACGAGTAGCGTGTAAGAAAGCACTAAAATAAAATGAATTGAGGGCAAAGACATCTATCGGAACTGCATCTAAAATGTTATTTGAATGTATATATCGTTTTTTAACTTAAGCAAATGTAATGACATTTCTGATAAAATAGACTATTTTATGAAGGAAATTATATTTATTTGATGTCAAGCAATGTAATATACATATTACAACGCATAAAATATGTTTCGTGCACGGCAGAAACTATTAATTCTGATTCTGACTGAAATGATATAACTTCATTGCAACGACTGAAAGCTTCGATCAGAAAAGATAAACTCGTATATAATGTAAAAGTCTTGATAATATTAAATCGTAAGTATCAAATAAGAAGTAAACAAATTTAGTTTCCGGTTGGAATTGAATTGAATGTCAAAAGAAAGTGAAGTCCAGTTAAGAAGCTGTAACAACTCTCAAACATAAATTGTCGCAAAACTATCAGTCAAACTGGACATACGAAGAAATCTATTGAAAAGAAAACAGTTAAATGAAAAGCATTCTCAGGTATCGAGGTCCAATGTTCGATGGTCGTATTCAATGATTCAACAATGCCGATTGACAGAACAATACCGAACACACAATGAAATTCTCTGCCAGTCTTACGTAAGGTATGCAAAGAGAACTTTCAATGTCATGTTCAAAAATGAAACATTCCGACTGAAAATTGGATTATTTCCAAAGAAAAAACTCGAGATTCATTTAGATAAACACACTTGAATACTTTTTACGTCCTTATTATGCAAATATGTCCGAGCAGACATCTGCAGATTAATTTCCTCATAACAGTTTTTTATTTTTACGTAATAATAAGGGGTCCACTTCATGATTGTGAAATAACATAACATTTTATTTATTTTTCAAAGTTACACGAAAATATTTATCAACAATAAAACAACAATTATTAATCATCACAACTTTTACCCAATTTATTCATTCTTTGGATATACCGGGAGTTTTTCTTATCAGTAAACATAGGGATATATCATTACCATAGTTACAGTTAAAAAGTTTGACAGCAATACATTCGAGCGTTTATTTTAAAAGTAAACATAGGGAAAATAATATTTTCAGCAATGCATTGAAGTGTAATAGTCTATAGGCTAAAAGAAACATTTTAAGTTTAAACAAATTAAATGAATTTGAATTACTTTAAATTACATTAACTAAACGTTAGGTATTAATTTAGAACCTCAAAACAATCCAAAAGTTCTTTTGTGTAGAGGTTTGTTCGCAAATTCTTCGTTTAAGCTCGTACATACAAATAATGAGAATTTTGGGTTGAACCACTTAAAAAATAGAAAATTATTAAAATGTGGTTCTATATAATTCAGACCGCGAGAAATCAAATGGCACAAAGCGCATCTTCATATCTTTTTTAGTTTTTGAGTTACAGCGATTTTTGACTTTTTTTTAAGCTCAACTTTAAAAGCCCATAACTCAAAAACTAAAAGAGATATTGAAATGCGGTTTGAACGAGTGTATTTCTCGTGCGCTACAGGTATTTTGAAAATATTGAAAATTTTTCAATTTTTTTCAAAATTTTTTTTCCTCAATATTTCAAAAACTTGAAAAGATAATGAAAATCTGAAAACACCAGTGAATTTCTCTCGTTAAAATACATAGGTATGCAAATTTTTAGAACAAAATTCGCACGGATAAATTTTTTATTACAAAAAAACGAAAAATGACCAAAATTCGAAAAAACACCAAGGGGTACCCCTTAAGAAATTTTCAACAAACGGCCATTTTCGATTTTTTGTAATAAAAAATGTATCCGTTCGAATTTTCTTCTGAAAATTTGCATACCTATGTATTTTCACGCGAGGAATTCACTGGTGTTTTCAGATTTCCATTATCTTTACAACTTTTTGAAATATCGACAAAAGAAAATTTCGAAAAAAATTGAAAAATTGAAAAATTTTCAAAATACCGGTACAAGTTAAGTAGCGCACGAGAAATACACTCGTTCAAACCGCATTTCAATATCTCTTTTAGTTTTTGGGTTATGGCGTCTCAAAGTTGAGCTTTAAAATATTTTGTTGGAACCACACTCAATATTACTCTCTTTTATAACAACTCTAAATAATTTTCCCCATTTAAATTTCCATTTATATAAAAACGCCCCACTATTTGATCCCCTATTAACCCGGTCTGATTTTGAAAGAGGACAGTTTTATTACTTTGACAACTATAGATGACAGCAATGTTATTTTCCCTATGTTTACTTTTAAAATAAACGCTCTAATGCATTGCTGTCAAACTTTGTAACTGTAACTATGGTAATGGCATATCCCTATGTTTACTGATAAAAAAAACTCCCGGTATAAACCTAATTCATGTGATTATCAGCCGTCAAATCAAGATACCCATAGTGTATGAGAAACATGAATTCATACGAACATCTCTTGCTCACAATTTTAAATATCTACTTGATATGTCAAATCTCAAATGGCCGTCAGTACGGTGGTGTGGATAGCGATACGGAATTCGAATCCGGAGATCCCCAGTTCTAATCTCACTCAAGCTAAAAATTATATGAACTACTACACTGCGGCTCGGTGAGTGCGGACTCTGTACTGTAATTGGGATTAAGGTCCTGTTGTACAGCGTAACATTAATAAATAAATAAATAAAAATTATGTCATTCTTCTAGTTTGTGGTAGATTCATAGTCTGTCATTTACTTTTGTAATATTTGTCAAAGAAAATAAGATATTTCAAAAATATTTTGTGAAAATAAAATATAATATTACGTTTTTTTATTCATTACTGGGCTTGTCACTGTCGTTACAGATCTCTGTAAGTTATATATTTATGGACATGAAGTGCGGTTAAAGGCTGTCAAATCACGACCCCCAAAGATTTTAGTGGAGAGGGGGCTATAAAAGTAATTTTTAATATGGTGAAAATTATTTGTCGGCTGTGGGACTCGAACCCGGCTTCTGAATTCTACAGTACGACCAGATTTGGTTTATTTTGCGAAAATAAAATTTGTAAACATAATTCATAATGAGTGATGTTAATTGTTGATAAATTGAGCGCGCTATTCATAAAATATTTAAAAATTTTGAAAATGTGTAAAGTGAAATATGTTTGAATGTAAGATAAGTCATAAATGTGTTTAGATAGCGTAGTAGTAATGAAATAGTAAAAATACGGGCAATTAAATTAATTTTCAAATAAATGACAGTTTAGTCATGTACAAATGTTAGTAATGGTTTTAGAAAATTTAGTGCCGTGTAGGTCAGATTTACAGCAAACAGGAAAAGAACCACATAAAATTGACAATATCCGGAAAACATAAAAGACGACAAGCACAGACTATCAGCACCACACTCACACATACAAACATAACCTTACAACACAACAGACAAGCACCAGCCTCGATTAACGATGAAATAATGAAATTTAGCAGGGTGCTAAAATCAGATCGCTTCAAGGTCAGGTGAACAATGCTAGCTCAGGTTTCCAGACACGGACTCAACTAGCAGTTGGCGCGCGTTGACCAATCGAATACAGTCACTGATAAACGTCACCTGCCCTTGCAGTGGCTGTGGTTGTGGCTGTGGATGTGGATGTGGATGTGGATGTGGCTCCCGCCGTCCCGCCACGTTGTGTTGTGAAAGAACACGTGGTACCAGCGGTGTTGTATAACCTCATTTTCAAGTGGTTTTGTTTCTGTTTTGCATTTGGTTTGAAGCATGTTATTAGTTTATCAAGCAATGCAGATTTTAAGGTGTTAAGGATGTGGATGTCAGATGTAACGTTATCTCAAATCTCAACTAGGTTCCGGAAATTTAAATAAATATATTTATCAACATTTTTTTCTTGAGACGTAGCAGCTGGACTGCTGGTGCTGATGTCACGAAGATTCCATTATTTTAAAAAATAGAAGAAGAACGATAACATCGATATTTTGTTCTTTACAATTTACATAAATAATTAACGAATTAAAACAGTATATTGCATAATTTTTAAGATCTTTTTTTTACTTTTATTCCTTCTATAAGAGCAGATGTATATTTACTATAGTATCTTTTTGCTAAAAAATCTTTTGAAACAAATAATAATTGCTATTGACTTTCTTTCACTACTTTCTGCCAAAATATTAATTATTACATTGGTTCAGGAATATTTATAACAGAAATTTTTGGGCGGGAATTGAATCTTATCCTTAATTGAGTCTGTAGTTGGCATCTGAACACAAAACTTTCCGAAAATGAAACATACAATGATTGTACATATTTTTGAAGTTAAAGGTTGAAAATATTATAATAAATTTATGTACTAATAATAATATAAAATTTGTGTGGCAATTTAGCAATTTTCATCTCACGAGCTAGAGCTTGCAAAATAAATATATCATCACGCTTTTTACCCATTATTTGGTATGGCAGACTTCCGTAGCAATAGCGTCAAATCACGGTCTCCGAAGATGTTAGTCATAGGGGTATTTTAATGTGCGAATCGAACTTGGGTTTTTATTTGCTTAAATCCGAACACACATTTTTGCCTCAATTTGATTTAAATAAAAAGTATCATCATCATCTGTGGCGCTACAGCCCAAATCGGGCCTGGGCCTACCGGACACACCGAGCCGCAGTTTTTTTTACACTGCCGTACTGCCGGTTTTCCTAGTTAAATGCTACATTATTTAAGGCGTATAAGTGACTAGCTTAAATAAAAAGTATATTACGTTGTAACTGGAATAAATAAGATTTCTTAAATTATGTCTTGGATGTTTTTAAAGACGGGATCACGTCTAGGCGGGAAATGTCTATATCCGCTACCTTCTTTCGTTCACATCCACAGCGTCGATTGGCACGTGGCACGCGCCACATCGCCACACATTGAGCGAGGAGTACATCGGTCCTCGGTCGCTCGACTGTGGCGCCACAGCCACGTGCCCTGCTGCCGAGCCGCCGAACCGATGTGTCGTGTGCCAGGTGGTTGTTGGTTGTAACGCGACATGTGCGCTTTCTAGAAACTCGGGATGAAATCTGGTATCCTGTTGTTGTGGAGCCCAGAGAGACCGGAACTACCTTAATGAAGAGGTAGAGGGATATAGATTAATTGTTAGTTATGGTGCAACTGCACTGCGACTGCGGATACTCCTAACGTAGATTTATACTAGTTTAGAAAATCATTATAATGGAACTGCAAACTGCTACCTACTCTATGAATCTTGATAATTACTTTTTTAAAGTTGATAGCTATGTTTATTTATTTATTACGTTACACAGCATAATATTACGCGTAATTACAAATCAGGGAAATTCGAACCATACCTTCGAAATTTTCTATTTTCCTAATTATTTTAAACAAAAAAAGTCATAAAATTTTGCATTTAAGTAGGAAACTAAGAAATAAATCAATCGAATTCTTGTGTCAAATTACTTTGCTTAAAAGTACTCGTATGCCAACTAAATTTTCATGAATTTTCTCCACAATTTTCTTTCAAAATTATGTACTAAATGAATTTTCTGGAGGAATACATATTGTGTAACTAGTACGAAAAGTGATACATTTCCGATGTAGCAATTTTGGGACAAGATGTTTGTCACAGGAATCCGGAAAGTTTAATTTCCACATTTTATATTTTATTCGTTAGTATTAAATAAAACTAATTATTTAGTGTTGCACTCGATCTCGGTAAGTGATATATTTACGGGCGTGAAGTGCGGTTACCTGTCGTTAAATCATTTTTATATGTTTAATTTATGTTGTTTTAAAGATCATAGTGTATGATGATTTCTTTTAAGAACGAAATAACTTGAAATAAAAAGATATTATTTCAAATGTAAATTGCAGTGGGATAGACGGATATAGTAATGTTAAATCGAGGCAAAATTTTGCCCTTATGGTGCCTACACCGGAACTAGCAATAAAGCTTCTGCGATTAACAGTTTCTAACTTCGAGATTAATTATTAGTTACATGGCAGTTTTTTTTTGTCTGTTGAGATTTGAGTCTGAATACGATTCGTTGCAGATTTTATGTTAGCAGAGGGGTGCCTTATGCTGCACACACGTTTTTTACAGATTTGATTTTTTAAGCTGCACATATGGTAAGCAGAATACGTCGCCTGTCAAACCATGACTGAGTACTAAAATGATTTATTTTGATTTTTAGCTACCGGAGGTATTTGAGACTTTTTTCGATTATAGACCTTACTTCCGCCTTTTTTAATTTTACTTAGAAACTCATTATATATATATACATATATACATTGATTCAAGATATCAGTTCAAGATTATTAAAAATAAAACAGGGCCTCCTTCGTGGATAAAAAAATAAAAACAATTTAAATTACAAAATTAGAAAAAAAATAAATTGTCAAAATTTATTTATACAGGCTGTTTTAAAATTATTGGAAAAAAATTTAAGGGTATATATGATGAACTGAATACAATGCAAAAACATTTTTTTCCGGAATTCGTAAAAATAATTGCACATTACTTGAAGCAAACATTTTTCGAACCACTGGATTGATAAATTACAATAATGAATACAAATTAGTAAACGTTAAAATTTATTTTATTTAATTAAAATTGTGTAACAGTTCTTTCAATGTTTAATGTTTACTCATTTTTATTAATTACTGTAACCTATCAGTCCAGTGGCACGAAAATTGTTTGTTTCAAGTAATGTGCAATTATTTTTGTGAATTTCGGAAATTGTAATCAGTACATATAATAATACATATCCTTATTTTTTGCAATAATTTTGAAACCTCCATTTTAATTTTTCCTATTTACAAAGGGTACAAAATGGCGAACTAACACTACTTGGATTAATTGGGTAGGCCCTCAAACATTGTTAGTCCAAGGCTCCAAAAGTTAACAGTCCGCCCCTGAACCCGTAAGATATAAAAATGTGTGTACAATATACTATATTTCTATAATAGTTATTGTACGACAAGGATGAAATGAGACTCATTTCGCACGAGTTGAAGGATAATGCAATTCATATGAGTATAAATAGAAATCAATTTCACTATTCTAATATAACAATCCTTAATTAGGAACCTAACAACGAAACAACCCACACAGGAGCGGATTCAGGCTTGGTATATTTAAAAAGCTAATATCAGGACAAAAATATAAAGATGAAAATATGAAATATGCTTCCAGTTGACTGTATTTTATTATGGGGGAGAAATATAATTTTAAATTTAAATGCAAATTACCCCGAAAAAAACAAACACCAATTTATTTACTTTCATACTACTGAAATTGTGTGCACATAATTATTCTTAAAATAAAAATCCCTATAGATCATAAATCACATTCCCTTTATCTCGACATTAACCAAACACGATGCAACTACGCGTCAAAAAATCTCAAAATTCCTGTTAATTTCCGCAGGCATCCCACAAGTTCTTAACAAAGACTGTATTGAACTATTGAGTTTGCATTGCGATAGTGGATTGTGCACGTGCCATATTCAGGTGTCTGATCTATGTGCAGCAAGCGATCACATATCAGCACGGTACGATGACAAAGAGGCCGATTTATACACATGATGAAGGTGTGTTCACCCCAGATATGACAGAAGGGCTTTGTGGTGTACCGGACATAGGAGTGTCTTGTGATCTGGTTCATGTCGTACAGAAGCACATCTTTAGATAAGGGATGCAATCGAAAGACCTTTATGCAAATTATTATGGGGTAGGTAGCTCAGTGGTATCGAGTCGGCCTGTGGATCTTATGAACCCTGGTTCGATCCCCACAGACGACAAACAATTTTCACCAATTTAAATCTACCCCTGTAGCTCCCCCTCCACTAATATCTTTGGGGGCCGTGATTTAACGGATGGTAACCGCAGAAATATATCACTTACCGAGACCTGCTTAGGCAGAGTGCCACACCCAGTAATGGGTAAAAGGCGTGATGATATACTTATTTATTTATGATTTGAATATTTTAATCAAGTATAGTATATTCAGAATTTGTTGTACGATAATCATTTTTAAATAAATCTGGTAGCAAATTTAGTTCTTCGTATATTTTCATCATCACGAGTTTTACCCATAACTGGGTGTGGCACTCTGCCGTAAGCAGATCTCGGTAAGTGATATATTTCTGCGGTTACCATCCGTTAAATAACGGTCTCCAAAGATGTTAGTGGAGGGAAGCCACAGGGGTAGATTTAAATTGGTGAAAATTAATTTTAAATAAAAAATAAATATATCATCACGCCTTTTACCTATTATTGGGTGTGGCACTCTGCCGTAAGCAGATCTCGATAAGTGATATATTTCTTCGCGTGAAGTACCAGCCGTTAAATCACGGTCCCCAAAGATGTTAGTGAAGGGGGAGCCACAGGGATAGATTTAAATTGGTGAAAATTAATTTTAAATGATAATTATCTTTGTTATGTTATTAATTAACAATGAAGAAGTCTTTTGCAGTTTAATGAATTTATTTTATTAAAAAAAAATATCTTTGACAGTTTAACTAGACAACATCGGTCGGAAATATATCACTTTTCCTATAAGTTACAGAATATGCTATTATACAACTGCTAATATTAGTATAAGTTGAACTGCAATTAAAATATCGTAACAAACTAATTTTAATATTAGTAAATTAAGATTTCAATCAGTTAAGAAGAAGAAACTAAAATTTAATTAGTATTTAAAGTAAATACTTAAACAATTTATGAAATATAAATAAATATATCATCACGCCTTTTATCCATTAGTGGGTGTTGCAAATTTCGGGTATATTTTTTTAGCGTAAACTGCGGGTATTAGCCGTCAAGTTACGGTCCTCACAGATGTTAGTGGAGAAGGAGCCACAGGGGTGAAAATTGTTTGTCGGTTGTGGGAATCGAACCCGGGTTTTCAAATTCACAAGCCGATTCAATACCACTGAGCCACCTACCGTAACTAGTTGGTTTTAAACATATGTCCCTTGTGGTATCCTAATTTTTCTCTAGATTACAAAATCTTGAACAACCGGAAATGAATGTCCTAGTGTCCGTCAAAAGTAGCATCTTCCCAATCTGGCAACAATTTAACACATATGTGAAATTTGCGCACGTGTCCATTCCACCTAGTAGCCGATGATCGTTCAGTTTCCGTTCCTTAGTCATTTCGCAAGCGCCTGTTGATCCATCTCTACATCTCTCCATCCCTCCCTGCTCCAGAACCAGGATAAGATCCTCGTTCTCCGATTCAGTTCTCGGATAACCGGAAGTCTATTTCCTCTTCCGTGCCGAGGCTGCAGAGGAAGTGCTATATTTAGTAAGTACCTACCACTACGAGAACAGTGGTCTGAGCGCCGGCAAGGGCAGAGAGGCAAAGAAAGGAAATGCACACCTAGCGTTCATTCAGCAAACCACTTTGCACAGCTGTGGACGGACCTGTGTTGTGTTCTTCGTGCACGGTGTTTCAGCCACCATGCAAACTATTTTTAAATACCTTTCTTTCAAATCACTGAAGAGGGTAAAGCTCGAAAGTAAATACTAAATTTTCGAGAGCAGTATTTTCAGATTCTCTATTTCTATATCTAAGAAAATAACTGTTTATCTTTGCTACTTTTTACAAATTTCTTTCAACTTCTATAAACAATAATATTTACTTAAATAAATTCGCCAATAACAAACTCAATTTGACTTGTTAAATAAATGTTATTGAAATCGATCAAAAAATACAGGAGTTTAAGAAACAAAAAAAAATGAACGACATTCATAAATATATCCACTTAAATCAAAGACAGATTCTCCAGCTATAGATAGGATCAATATTCAGAATTTTTATTATTATTTAAGTATCTTTAAAAGTAAATGAGCTAAAAAATATGTAAAAGTGGTTCGTTTTCTGTAGTGCCTTTAAGGTATAGCACATTAAATAAATTAGAGATGGGCGAATATCATCCGCGAATAGTCGAATGCCGCGAATATTGACATTATTCGATGTTCGAGATTTTCGAATATTAACGTCAGTATCGCAAACATTCGAATACCTCGAATATGGCGCCATATGTTGTCCTCAATTTTTGACTATGTTTTTCTTTATCATTTGTACATAAACTTAAAGCTATTACAATACTTTGAAGTTATTAATAACAAAGATATTTTGTTTCAAAACCATGAAGACGTACCATATTTCAAATTTGTTTTTCGCCAACATTTGAAGTTTTCGTCTTTTTCTTTTTTGTTTTAATTTTATTTTACTTAACAATTTCATTCAAATAATGAAAAGAACATAATTAAATAATTATTAATAATAAATAAATTAACTTTTAGGAGTATTCGAATATTCGAGTACCTCGAATATTCGAGATCTGATTAATATTCGTATTCGATATTCGAATTCGAGAAATTTGATATTCGCCCATCTCTAAAATAAATACATTTATAATGTCTTTGAAAATGAGCATTACTTCTGTTTCATTTGACCAACCGGAAAAATAAAAACAATTATTTCAATATTTCCAAATAAAATATAAATAAATATATCACGCCTTCTATCCATTACTGGGTGTGGCACTCTGACATAGCAGATATATTTCTTCACGTGACCAGCCGTCAAATCAGGGTTCGTCAAAGGATAGATTAAATTTGGTAAAAATAAAATATGAAACATACTTACTACACAATTCATTTGCAATATGTATAAAACAATTTTATAGTATGATTTGATAACAGGAAGTAGATTGAAAGGTAAAAAAATAAATTATGAAATGAATGTAAGAACGCTGACGTTAAGTAAGAAACTTTTTCTGAATTAATGAGAAAGGTCTCCTGATTTGATTTGAAATGAGATTCAAGTATTTTGAGAGGAAAAGGTGGCCTTTTCTTAAAGGTGCAAGGTAGAAACCCAGACACCTGCCCTTAAATTTTATAGATATGCAACGGTTCATTAATATAATGGAAACTAGCCTATTTCGTTTAATTCCAGTTTTATGTTGCAGATATCAACTTTTTTTAAACAACAAAATCGTCCGTATTAAATGAATAATTTATTACTTACCGCAATTACATTTGAAATTACTAATTGTTGTTTTCTATAAAAGAAATTGTGATATTTTTCCTTTTTCATTAAAGTGCGCTGAATTGTTTCAAGTTTCCTATCACCGATGTGCAGAAAGCGAATCTGCCATTGGGAATGCAGTAAAAGTGAATTATTGCATTTTAATTGTTTTAATAATTACAAATTAATCCATTCACTCCAGTTTAAGATCTAACTGAGGAAAGTCAACAGTTTCCCATGACTTAAAACATTAACTCTAAACGACGACAATACTTATAGAAAATATTCAATAATTACACACCACAAAATACAATAATCACGAATAACCAAATTAAATGATTTAAAAATCATTTTAAATTATTTTTTTTTATTTTGTATTAATTTAATTATATTTCAGGTACAGAACAAAAAAAGTTTTTAAAAACTATTTTTAAGGTGTTTTTGTAAAACAGACAAAATAATTTTCAATATTTATTTATTAAATGAATTAATATTATACAAAACACAATATCCATTCAATGGAATCATGATTTGACAGCTGGTAACCGCACTTCACGCGAAGAAATATATCACGTACCGAGATCTGCTACACAATATCCATTCAATCATAAAAAAATATAAATACCTAAACTGAATCATACATTCTTATGAAAAAATATCACTCTCATTTATCTTTCTATTATTCGTTAGTTGTTTTACAGTTATAATATTTGAACAAAAATACCATTTTTCCTGCCTTTTCAACACTTATTTCTTAATTTGGCCATCCAAGTTGTAAACATTATATTCGAGCTTATAGTTTAAGAAATTCATGTAAAAACTTATAATATGCAATAATTATCGAAGCTATATATATATATTTTAAAGGAATTCCTCATATGAATAGTTAAGTACTAATAACTTTTAATCTAATTAGTTATATAATTATAAAAAATTAAAAAATCTGATTTAACATTTTTTTTCAATCATAATTTTTGTCAAATCTGCTATTAACAATTTATATAATTATAGTCTGCATCTTAATTGACTAACGGTTTTAATTGTTGTGCAATAAATATAATTAATAATTTGACAATCATGAATTTGGAACAATTAATGAATGTGTAACATTTTAAATATCAACATAAAAATAGTAAATTGTGAAATATTTTATATCATTTGAAAATTTGAATTACTTTTGTGTAAAATAATAACTAATTATGTATTTATAAGTAGATCAATTATTAATTTTTAAATTAAATCTAATACGCCAACGAATTTCTAAATTTTTACGATATAAATTGGTCGTTAAGTACATTATTTCAAACTATGTAGTTATTAACTCTTTACTTGAAGACATCAATTTAAGTCTATTAATTCCGATCCCCCAAATATTACGTATTTATCTACGAGTATGTAAGACTTTCCTATTACAAGACCATTCATTTAAGGCCTGTTTACATATTACAAAGGCCATATGGAAGGGTTAAACTAGATAATTAGTATACATATGCCACGAGTAGCGGTATCCAGGCGTGAAAGGGTGAAAAGCACCTTCTGGTGTCTGTTGAGCTATCATCTCTATGTCTCAGCAGCTTCAGCGTCATCTGTGATGTGAATGTGATGTGACCGAAGCTCTCGCGTCCTTTGTGGCTGCCTGCTGTGCTTACTTATGACAGAATTTAACTTTCAATGTGATATCGACTCAGTAGACAGTTTGGTAACGGTGGTTCAATCATTCCAGAGAATTTTATTCTTGTCATTTTACGCTTGGGTGTCCACTCGTTTCGAAAGGGGTAAATTTATAGAGTTCGGTTACACATAAATGAACTGTCAGTAACTGGAACGAGGCGAGACGCTAAATTGTTTTGATATCATTTTCTTATAACTACTTTACAACAATTATATTTGATGAACATCTGTCAAACTTAGTTTTCGTTCACTAATGAAACGTTTAAATAAAAGATTGCTTCTAATTTTGTCTTCTTTCAAAATTGCAAGATAAAAGCAACCATTTTTTTTGTCTGAAATATTTGAGACGAGAGACAATTCGAGAAATGCATACGAGAAAACATAAACGTGTATTTAAATGGTTTTCAACCAATTTTTTCTTATGCCTATGGCACACTGGTCGAAGAGCTCTTCAATGAAACAACAGAACGCAGCAGTCATCGAAGAAAAATAGAGGCTCCTCTATTTTCATTGAAGAGCTCATCGATGAAACGAACGTATCTCATTTCACTCGTATCTTTTGGCTCTCATTTCACGTTAGCATATTTTTGAAATTTAGTTTTTCTTTCTCAACTTTAGAAGCTTTTATTTTTCGTCAATGACGGATGCGTTCTGTTGTTTCATCGAAGAGCTCATCAATGCTCTTCGATGCTCTTCGACCTGTGTGCCATAGGCATTAGATATATTTTGTAATCTACATAGAGCATACATTTGCCTGGACACAAGAATTTGTAACAGTAGGATCGATTAGTGGGAATGGAGGGATTTAAAAGAGATTTTTTCAAATGATTGCTGAGCGAACACATTCGGGGAATCACAGAACCACTGCGCAACCTGTACAACGCGGATCTTAAATATAAATCAATGATTGTTCAATATTGCTACAAATATGACTTAAAAAAATACAATAATAATGGTATGAGTCATTTAAAATATAAGAAAATTTGAAACAAAAATGAGCGAAGTAATTCAAACTTAAATTACTGTATTTTAAAACATGTTATGGATTTCGGGACCTCAACAATTTCGAACGACCCGCATTTCGGGGTCCGCTACCCCAAGATGAGTTGAGATGAATTTCTCGTTTCAAAAATATGACACGAGTCTATTTTGGATCTGGTCTCACGGAATTATTACTACTAATATCTATTGAATTAAGATAAGTATTTAAAATGTAACTGCTCGTCAAGATGGCGTTGTAATGAAGGATATTATTTAAATTTAAAGGCCGTGATTTGACGGCTGGTAACCGCACTTCACGCGAAGAAATATATCACCTACCGAAATCTATTTATTTATTTGTGTAAACAAGTTTTGTTTCCAATTATAGAGTGTCATAGTGTTTTGACAACAAATGGGAAACGTAAAAACGATTGAACATCTGAAGAATAAGCAAATATTTGTAGTTAGTGAGAAAGCATACATCATAAATCGGTTGTAAGTAGATTTTTTAGCAAACACAAAACATCAAAACATCACGTATGCAAGGATCGTCAGTCGAATACACGACACTTAGATCCAGGTAAAAAAACGTTTTTTTTCGGATGCGACAAACAAAATATCAGCATGCGAACATCTGCAAGTTCGAGAAAACCCAAGACCAGAGAGACATATGGTTCGTTCTTGGCACGTGCCGGCTGTGAAAATACGTGAATAGGCTGTTTTCTTCCTCTTTGAGAATCGCTACCTGCTTTCCGTAATACCGTACACATCTTGCCTTCTTGCCGCGCTGTGTAACTTAACCTACAATTCTTGAAAGTCGGCAGATATTTTTCTCATTATGCTCCAATACTACTTTACCAAATGTTTTCTTTATTGCGGACCACTTGCTGGAAATCTCATTATGGCTAGCTCCATTTTCCCACCAACAGAATTATGCAGACATTTGAAGGTTTTATTATTTTCTTTCATTTAAAGTTAAAGAATATTTAAAATAAATAAATACATATATCACGCTTTTTACACATTACTGGGTGTGGTACTCTGTCGAAGCAGATCACGGCCCCCAAAGATGTTAGTGTAGGGAGGGACACAGGGGTAGATTTAATTTGGCGAAAATTGTTTGCCAGCTGTAGAGATCGAACCAGGGTTCTTAAGATACTCAGGCCGACTTGATACCATTGAGCCACCTACTCCATAAGAATTTTTAAATACAAGCTATTAAATATTTTTGATAAAAAAATAATTAAGGCGAATGTATAGTTAGTTGAGCAGTTCAGCATTGTGCATAAAATTGTTAAGCGAAGAATAGCATCACGCAGTAAGTATTTTACTGAGTAACTACGGTCGCACCAGACTCCATAAACTCTAGCTGTATTTAAATGGTTTTCAAGCAATTTTCATCTTACTTAGATATATTTTGTAATCTACGTAGAGCATATATTTGCCTGGAAACAAGAATTTTTAACAAAAAAAAAGGCATTATACCAGGTAGCTACATAATAACTAATTAATAAATGATTATTTGTAGGCAGTGTTTATACTTTTATTTTAATAAATAATTAAATGTACTAGTAAACCAGTGACACTAAAAATGTTCGGTAGGAATAAAATACCCTAATTTTTGCGACTTCTTTTTGTTCTATAATCAGTATATCAAATTATATATGTCATTAAAGTTTCGTGTAGAGGTATAGAAAAACTCTGTATACTTGTATACTTGTATGCTAAATTAAATAAATAAATAAATAAATGTTTTAGGTCTTTAAATAAAGTAAAAACAAAGTTCTCTGAATCGTGACGAATGACTTAGACAGTCTTCGGCATCAGCCACTGCACGCAGCACGAAGAAGCTCTGAACTGCGAGCACTACGCTGTTCACGCGGCCGTGAAGCAACACATGGCGACATGGTACATTGTTTCGCATTACTGAAGTGTGGCAGACCCGTGGTGCCACGGTGCCACAATTGCCACGTGATGCCCAACCGTTGTACCATGAGCAGCAAACACCGATCTCAACAGTTCAGATTTGGTGCAAGACATGTGCTTGACATTTATAAGACTTTAAACTGATATTTAATACTGGACATTTGGGAATTGGGCACTAGCAATCTGCTGGATTGTTTACGTGTTCTGCATACTACAATGTACAAGAATTGTGTTTGTATTGTAATTTTGGTTTTTTCAAAAATTGCTTATTATGCAAATTCTTACTCTACTACCACTTAAATAAATGCTAATATTTTGCGTGGTTTCAATGAATAGACATGACTTATTGCTTTTAACTAACATATTTTATACAGATTTTACAAATTAACAAAATTTTCTTTTGTACACAGAGTGTAAATGATAAATTTTTGATCAAAAAACTTTAGAAATATATTTGGTAAATTAATTTTCCAATTACTTTTTATATTAAGGATTTACCACTATAGTTGACGAAAATCAGTTAATTTTAGGTACAAAAACAAGATTCTTAGACGTTGGGCAAATTCTGATTTTACAATGCCAAAATGCATACGAAAATTCTACTCTAGTTTCAAGATCAGCCACGTTTTTTTGTGGTCCTGTAATATGAGTTAAAATGTCCTATAAGGCGTATTTGTACAATATTGACAATATTGATATATGCAATGATTCTTTACAATCAATAAAATCAAACTATTACTACTATTTTCTGAGATGTATAATATATTTTTTCAATATTACTTTGTAAATGACATTTCCCTCACTCAATTTAGTTGTGATAGTATGACCGTTTCTTTACCTAGGGATGAAAGTAAATTACTTTCCTCACTAGTGAGGGAAACGGTTACTATCATAACTAAATTGAGTGAAGGAAATATCATTTGACATGGTGACCAAGGAAACGTGATATACATTTGCAAATACAACTCTTTTAATTTATATAAAATAATTATTAAATATCATGTATTTGTTAATGCAAACATAAATACGAAATTTTCACATTTAATTTGAAAAACATTGTATGTAACACACGTGGGGAAGGACCATTGTAAAGCTCATACTATTGGAATAGTAACTGTTTTCCTCACTAGTAAGAAAAGTTACTTACTTTCCTCACAAGTGAGGAAAACAGTTACTATCACAACTAAGTTGAGTGAAAGAAATATCATTTGACATGGTGACCAAGGAAACGTAATGTGTATTTGTAAATACAACTCCTTTGATTTATATAAAATAATTATTAAATTGTAAATGTAAAAATGTAATTTTAAAGTTTAATGTTAAAAAAATAGTATGTAACACACGTAGAAAAGGACCATTGTAAAGCTCATACTATTGGAATAGTAACTGTTTTCCTCACTAGTGAGAAAAGTTACTTACCTTCCTCACTAGTGAGGGAAACGGTTACTATCACAATTAAGTTGAGTGAGGGAAATGTCATTTGACATGATGGCCAAGGAAACGTAATGTGTATTTGTAAATACAACTCCTTTGATTTATATAAAATAATTATTAAATTTCAAATGTGCAAAACTTGTACAATTGGAACTCTCGCTATCGCTTTCGTACTTGTTTTGAACTTAAATCTTTTCCTCATTAATTTACAATATACTATAATTTTCTAATTGTAAATATTGATTATGTAAATTTTTTGCTATATTGCATTTATTGTTAATTCAATACATTTTGGAATTTTATTTATTAATTGGAACATTATCCTGTTTAGTGCTTAATTTCAAAAAATAAATAATTGTAATTTACAGAAGTAATCCAATATGAAATGAATATTTAGTCGCAAGCATGAGAAATTGTGAAGTATATATAGTAAGAGAGTCGCGCAAGGAACATAGTTCCAGACCTGCCCCAATAAATTCATCTACATCAAGCGAATATAAACAACACACTCAAGTCAACTCTCAAACATATTCACGGTGTAAAAACAATTCGATCACATTACAAATACAGTCGTAATCGTAATCGTATTCGATCGAATTGGGATCGTGATCGTGAGATCATACGATCGTGGATTGAGAATCGAAACTATAATATGTGACACGAGACAGTTGAACCTGCTAAATATGTGAGCAGGTGTGGTAGAGTAGCAGCCTAGCAGCAGCACACCGCTTGCCTTGCTACACGTACACCTGTCGCCGACAGACATACGGACATACGAACACACTGAACACACTGAACACACCGTACACAACACTACATGCGTATACATATATATGTATATGAGTGCGAGTATTGCAGACGCCAGCAAAGTGCGTAAATGGACTACGAGTACCAAAGATTCTGCAGACTCTACAATTCAATTTATTGTTCTGTTCATGGACATGATCACCTTGTGATCGGGCATGACACGCGTACATGGACAGCCTTATAGTACGACCAGCGATCATTAATTGAAGCTACTGTTCAAAATTCTTCTTTTCAGGTAAACATGTAAATTTCTTGAAAATTATTCAAATACAGATAGAGTTACCTGGCGCGACAGTAAAATACTTGGCACTTCTTCAGTATATAGTAGAGATGGGCGAATATCAAATTTCTCGAATTCGAATATCGAATACGAATATTAATCAGATCTCGAATATTCGAGTACTCCTAAAAGTTAATATATTTATTATTAATAATTATTTAATTATGTCCTTTTCATTATTTGAATGAAATTGTTAAGATAAAATAAAATTAAAACAAAAAGTACAAACAAAAAAGAAGAAGACGAAAACTTCAAATTTAAGGTGAAACGTACGGGCTGATGTTGGCGAAAAACAAATTTGAAATATGGTACGTCTTCATGGTTTTGAAACAAAATATAAATAATTATTAATAACTTCAAAGTATTGTAATAGCTTTAAGTTTATGTACAAATGATAAAGAAAAACATAGTCAAAAATTGAGGTCAACATATAGCGCGATATTCGAGGTATTCGAATGTTCGCTATACTGACGTTAATATTCGAAAATCTCGAATATCGAATAATGTCAATATTCGCGACATTCGACTATTCGCGGATGATATTCGCCCATCTCTAGTATATAGTGTTCCTAGGTTCATATCGTTTCTTGTTGGACAAGTAGAAAGTATAAACCATGTAAAAATTACATTACTGTGAAGCATTATAGCATGCATATTATGTAAATGCAATAAAACTATTTTATTTATTATGTTTATTCAGAAACTGACACAAAATGTTGGAGGTTACATATCTAGCATGGACGTAGCTCATAATACTTATCTCTTTCTTTCTCTCTCTCTCTAGCTACATAATCTACTATTTGATGTATAATTTAAAAGAATAATTAGATATATTGAAATGGTTCTAAAATAAATTAATATCACATTTGTTTTGTTATTACCGTCCTTTTTCCGGTAGAGTAAAATTATAAATATTAGAGTAGAGAAATGCAGAAACTATATAAGTCTTTTTAGCCAATAATAAAAAAGTTAATAAATAAATAAATATATCATCACGCCTTTTACCTATAACTAAGCGTGGTACTCTCCCGTAGAAGATCTAGGTAAGTGATATATTTTGTTACGTAAAGTGTAGTTATCAACCGTCAAATCACGAGCCTCTAAGATGTTCGTGAAGGGGGAGCCACACGGGTAGTTTTAATTTTTTAATTTGGTGAAAATTGTTTGTCGACTGTGGGAATCGAACCCAGGTTTTCAAATCCACTGAGCCACCTAACCCATAATATTTACAAAATGATATATTAATTTTTGAAGTGATTTCATTTAAATTAAAATAATATTGAATAATCTTAAAAAATAGTTGTGACTTAATGGCTAAGGAGCAATAGAATATATAAAGAAATTTATTTGAACAATTTCGAAACCTGCGACGCAAAAATCAACAAATATAAAATGAGCAGTTGACAGAACAAAATAATTGGCGCATTTACATGTACGAGCACTGAATACTCGTTTACGTAAGTATAAACACCTTGCAATAAATAATGACAATAATTTACCTAACAAAAACAAGTGACACTAAAAATAGATATTCAAATAACTCGTGAACAAAAGCTGTAAATTTTTCATTTACAAGGCTTCAATACCTGCATTTTATACTCATTTTGTTTTATTTCTATTTGCATTATTTTTTATAGGCGATATCAGAAACTTTTCTCTTTATGTACGGGCATAAAATTTAGATTTACACAAACTAAAAAAATAAATACAAAACTACCACATTATAGATTAAATTATATAGAGAAAAATTAGAATTACCGCCAGACCTTTAGATTCTAAAATCGTAGAAAGTCGGGTTTAAAATTGTAAAATGACTAGTGTTAATATTTCACCTAAATTAAAATCTAGATTTAAAGTTTTTACGCAAAGTTTATAACTTTAATGATGTTTAATAGTTTAAACATATTTAAAATATCTCTATTTATAAGCAAGTAATAGACAAAAGTTCGCTTGTGATTAAAATTTGATTTTATTCCAATTTTTTAGTCTATTTTTGTTATGTCATTTTCAACTTTAATCTAATGACTCTTTTTATAAACTGAAAGAATTGATACAAGAGTCGTTTACAGTAACATTATTATTTAAGGAAAGTAAATGCTTAATTAACGTAAATGACAATAAATTATAAAGAGAAAAAATTTCTATTCTCCTTAAATAACAATGGCTGGTAGCACAAGCTTTGTTTTTGGCTGTTTTAAGAGCAGTGTATTTGGGGGTTTTAGTTATATCTAACATGTTAAAACCGTGCTCTTAAAACACCCAAAAACAGAGCTTGTGCTACCAGCCAATGTCACTGTATCTTTTGTGTCAAATCTTATAGTTTATGAAAGAGTCATGGAGGCTGCTTACGACACAACAAAAATAGAGGGAAAACATTGAAATAAAATCATGTTTAAATTTCAGGTGAAGTTCATAACGTTCAAGGTTCAAGGAGATATTAAAATTTTTATCTTTATATTTTAATTTCATATACATTTTCATTAAAAAATACTATAATATTGGTGGTAAAAGTGGCTCAGTGGTATCGAGTTGGTCTGTGGATTTGATAATCCTGGTTCGATTTCCACAGACGACAAACAATTTTCACCACGTTAAAACTACCCCTGCGGCGACTCCTGTACTAACATCTTTGGAAGCTGTAGTTTGTTGACTGGTAACCGCACTTCACGTGAAGAAATATATCATTTACAGAGATCTACAAAGTGCAAAGTTAATATATTCTACTGAATTGCTGAGAGTTGAATATATGATTTAGATTTGTTTCGCTTTTTTTGTCCATTCTATTGGCAGGATAATATTTTCTATTTACCCAGCTCTTAATTATGCTAAACTTTATCCAGAGATGGAAAAAGCAAGGCCAAGTCAAGTTTACGGAAATTCCAGCATTATTTCCTTGTATGACGTCGTGTCATATCATATGGTGTAATGTAAATGTATTGATATCGATATTTAAACGTTGTGTTATGTCCACGTAAAGACGTCGGCGACATCCGGTTCCGATGAGCAATCTTCCAATTAATCGTCTCTATAAACAACGAAAACCGTTCATTTTTGCATATTCTAATTTAGTAGCTGTTCTGGATATAGCGAACTCCGAACACTGAACAGCGTTAGCGAAGCGTTCAATGTTGCAGGTGCTTAATTAATTAGATCAACTTAGTGACCTGGTACAGTACACCGCAAAATTTGTTTTATATTTTTGGGCCCGAAATTTTTACCCTAATTTATTTTTACGTAACAGAAAATTTATCTCAATTTTTATCGATCTCTAGATTTTGATGATTTTTATAATTTACTGCTTTCCTTATTATTTTAGAGAAAAAAGCTTTAAATAAATGTTGTATAGCATAAAATTCTGCATTCACAATCAATAAACTGAATTTATCTTTTACATTTTTGGTCCCAAAATTTTTACCCTAATTTGTTTTTACATAACAGGAAATTTATCTCAATTTTTATCGACCTATAGGTTTTGATGATTTTTATAATTTACTGCTTTCCTTATTATTTTAGAGAAAAAAGCTTTAAATAAATGTTGTAGAGCATAAAATTCTGCATTCACAATCAATAAACTGAATTTATCTTTTACATTTTTGGTCCCGAAATTTTTACCCTAATTTATTTTTACGTAACAGAAAATTTATCTCAATTTTTATCGATCTCTAGGTTTTGATGATTTTTATAATTTACTGCTTTCCTTATTATTTTAGAGAAAAAAGCTTTAAATAAATGTTGTAGGGCATAAAATTCTGCATTCACAATCAATACACTGAATTTATCTTTTACATTTTTGGTCCCGAAATTTTTACCCTAATTTATTTTTACATAACAGAAAATTTATCTCAATTTTTATCGATCTCTAGGTTTTGATGATTTTTGTAATTTACTGCTTTCCTTATTATTTTAGAGAAAAAAGCTTTAAATAAATGTTGTACAGCATAAAATTCTACATTCATAATCAATAAACTGAATTAATCTTGCATCTTAAAAATGTTGAAAATTAGCTTAAAAATTGGGCGTAAAATTATTCTCACATACGGGCTACCGTAGCAGATCTCTGATGAGTGATATATTTCTTCGCGAGAAGTGCGGTTACCAGCCGTTTTAACGTGGTGAAAATTGTCGGCTGTGGGAATCTCAATTCCACTGAGCCACCTACCCCATTTATTTATTAAGCTTCAATAAAGCTTTTAAAATAGTTACATATTAAAGTGCAAAAAGCTGTGCTATTTGAATAGGTCATCGAATGCATAATCTTCCAATTTAAAGTAAAAATAGTTGAAACTCGGTAAATGTACAAAATATGAAAGTTAGGTGAGTGACAGTGAAATAGTTTTGTTTAACGAGCAGTTTGAGTGAACGTTCTCTGGTTCTCTTACGATGCGTTACGTTTGCGCGCACGAAGAAGCGCTCTCTGCATGCGTGTGTTGAGAGTGTGTGTGTTTGCGGTCAGCGCACTCCATGTAGTGCTACGGTTCGCAGATTGCACGTACGTGTGTACGTATGACTATTATACTGTTTGTATACGTGTGTTATGGATTTGTTGGTAATACAACGAATTGTTTACCCATTCGATGTAAATAAATTGTTTTACGCATTTTCTACAAATAGAATTTGTTAGTTTTTATGCTGCATTTATGCTAATTTTACACTGGATTTTATATTTTGTGTGTTTTAGTACACATTTGAACTAAATGTCATTTCTGAAATCATTCAATGTAACAATAATCAAAATACTTAAAAGTTTTTAAACGTTTTCAAATGTTTTGAGAAATATATAATAATAATAATTTGACGGCTGGTAACCGCATTTCACGCGAAAAAATATATCACTTACCGAGATCTGCTACAGCAGAGTGCTACATCTAGTAATGGGTAAAAGGCGTGATGATGATGATATATAGAATAATAAAAAAATCACGCCTTTTACCCATTACTGGGTATGGCACTCTGTCGTAGCAGATCTCGGTAAATGATATATTCCTTCACGTGAAGTGCGGTTATCGTTAGATGTTAGCCACAAGGATAATTTCAATGTTAAAATTGTTTGTCGACTGTGGGAATCGAACCCGGATTCTCAAATCCACAAAACGACTCGATACCACTGAACCACCTACCCCAAATAATAACTAGTATTTAAAATAAATACTTAACAATTGACGAAATCAAACTGAAATATAAACAAAAAAATTAGGTTAAATCCCATCCGTGCTCCAATTTTTCTATTTAAAATTCAATTTAATAGTTATTCGTATATCAAGGTTGTAAAAGTGTTCTTTTTTGGCCGAATTTAATTTTTGCAACCGAGGCAAATGCCGAGGTTAACTAATCGGATAGGTTAAAAAATAACTTTTCAACCGAGGTACACATAATAGTTTTTAAACGGCTATCATAAAAAGTTATATATTTTTATTAAATCATAAATTTCATATTTAATTGTTTCATGTCATTTGTAGGAGTGTTTTACTGTCACTTGAACAATAAGTAACAAAATATCGCTTTACTGTCAAAATATTTTAAAACTTAAAAATAGGTAAACATATAAATGTAAATAAAATTGTAACTACTTCTAAATATATTTATGGTTAGCTTTATAAACGACAAATTAATTTACCTTCAAAGTAAATTAAATTAATTCATACAAAATTGTCATTAGAAAAAATAATTTTGACAATTTTGTTTCTTTTCCAAGGCTATCTAAATTTAATTTCTGGCGTTATAAAGCATGCAAAATTAATTATTTGAATGTAAAATTTTATGCTCTACAATATTTATTTGAAGCTTTTTTCTCTAAAATAATAAGGAAAGCAGGAAATTATGAAAATATAATTCCGGTGTCGCGGTCACCATCCTGTATATTTTCTGATATGCTATAAATATATATATATATATATATACGTATTTTATTAGTTTGTTCTTGAAATTATTTGTAAATAAAATAAAAAATGAAGAACTGAATTTCTTACATGAACTATTTTTTAGAAATATTCAATAAATTTTGTCTCAAATGAATGAAGAAAAAGCAACTAATTTCGAAAATATTTTCAATATAATTTCAGTTTACAGAAAAATATAACAAGATTGAAAATATTAAAGTGTTTCAATTAAATTATAATTAAATCATTGTGTTGTTTCTTATCATTAAATGTGAAAAATAAATTATGAAATATTTCTTTTAAAGAAACAATGAATGTGACTTATGTGGAAATAGCAAAAAGACATGATTATTGTAGTTATAGCAATGTACGAGAATTAAAAAAGATCGCATGTAAGAATGTAAAATATTTTGAATGATTTAGTTTCTTTAACTGTGGGCATTTTATTATCTACCTTCCTAATTGCTAATTTGAATTCTAAAAAGCGTAAAATGTATTAGCATACAAGGAAACAATCATGTGATATAAAACAAATAATAATCATTGTTTTTATTTTATGACTAAATCAAATAAGAATTTCTATAAATTGGATTGGATTCTTGGAAAAAATAATTTGATGGTCGATTGTCATACACTAATGAACAAGAATAAATGTCGGGATATACTGGGTGTAGAATTGAAATATGTTACATAGGAATTACAACATATTTGTTTAATATAATGATTGTTGCTTCCCTAATTAAATTAGACCAAAAGTGTAAAATACAAAAAATGTCAAGTATTAAAAACTGCATCTAATGAGTATCTAATTGTTAATTAACAGTCGGTTCCAATTTTTAGCTATTTTATTGCGCATATATAAATTTATATATGTCATTAAAGTTTCGTATAGAAGTATAGAAACACCCTATATACTTGTATACAAATACCCATTACTGGGTGTGGCACTCTACCGAAGCAGATCTTGGTAAGTGATATATTTCTTTGCGTCAAGTGCGGTTACCAGCCATCAAATCACGGCCCCCAAAGATGTTATTGCAGGGGGAGTCACAATTGGTGAAAATTGTTTGTCGGCTTGGGGATCGAACCAGGGTTCTCAAGCTTTAAGTCTTTAAATAAAGTAAAAACAAAGTTCTCTGAAAAGTAACGAATGACTTAGACATTCTTCGGCATCAGCCACTGCATGAAAAACGAAGAAGCTCTGAATATATATACAGGGTGTTTCACAACTTAGAGCAAAAAATTAAAGGGTATATTCTGTACGACGTGCTGATCATGAAACAAAAATATTTTTTTTTAAATTAGAAAAATTAAGGGTTGTTAACCTAAAACTTTTTTTGTAGTACTGCACTGGATTCGCTTTCCTATTAAACACAAACAATGAAGTAGGTATCAACTACGAAAGAATAATTACACAATTCAATTATTAGCAATTATTTATAATAGAATTTTATTTAATTAATAACTTTAACATAATCATCCACCCAGTGGCAGTGGCAACGAAAAATTTTGGACCGGGAAACATGGAAAATAGTTTTGCGATTTAAGAAAAAATTCTTTTTGTTTCATGATCATCGCGTCGTACAGAATATACCCTTTAATTTTTTGCTCTAAGTTGTGAAACATCCTGTATATATATATATATATATATATACCCATATGAAAAGTAACTAATAAAAATTAAACTGAATTATGTTTAGTTAGCAAGTTCAATTGTGTCAATATTTAATAATTAAACCAGGGTTAATAACATCAAATCTGCGACAAGTTCAAACTGGATTAACTACAAAAAATTAGCATGCGTCATTTCTTGTAAAAATATGTCATGAATGTCTCTAAAATTAGATAATAAATTTGGTATTTAATTGTGTGACAAAAAAATGATTCTTTTATTTTGTCTAGGCAATGTTTTGACGAGACTTCAACATACATCAAAATTCAATGTCAAACTTTGTTAAAATTATCTGGCATATATTCAGTACATACACCCAAGCAAGTCAACGATACTTTGAATAATAATAGTAACGCTCAAAAACGAGCTTGCCAACTTATTTATACCTGCAAACAATTAAAAAAACTGAACGTTGACATGTGTTGCATTTTTTACATATTTATGCTGGGTGATATGATGCATATTAGCAAAAAGTGCTAAATACTCGCCCAAATTAAAAAGAAAATTTCACTCACCAATATTTTTTTTGCTATATATTAGTATGACATCATCATTAAAAGAAAAATAAGAATAGGGATTATAAAATAAGAGTGCCCTCATAGTAGCGAAAATTGGAACTATAACTAACCTAATAAATAAGTACTTGAAAAATAAATAAAAATTAATGATTATTGAACAAGTATTTACAATAAAGAAGGCAATAAAACTATAATTAATAAATCCATAAAACCCTTGGTATACATATATATATATACCGGGTGTCTACTTTTTTTCCGAACATAGGAAATTCCATGTTAAAATTTTGATTTAGTGATATCTCTTTACCTATTACTTTTAGAACAAAATTGTACTGAAGAAAAATGTTCAGAATGAAAAACTGCATCCATAGAGTATAAGTTTGTTGTTCAATTGTTTTTTATGTCCGAGTTAGAAGCAAAAGAAAATACACGCTTTAAAGCAATTATCATGGCACTCTGATAATTACTTTAAAATAGAGATGGGCGAATATCAAATTTCTCGAATTCAAATATCGAATACGAATATTCGAGTACTCCTAAAAGTAAATATATTTATTATTAATAATTATTTAATTATGTCCTTTTCATTATTTGAATGAAATTGTTAAGATAAAATAAAATTAAAACAAAAAGTACAAACAAAAAAGAAAAAGACGAAAACTTAAAATTTAAGGTGGAACGTACGGGCTGATGTTGGCGAAAAACAAATTTGAAATATGGTACGTCTTCATGGTTTTGAAACAAAATATCTTTGTTATTAATAACTTTAAAGTATTGTAATAGCTTTAAGTTTATGTACAAATGATAAAGAAAAACATAGTCAAAAATTGAGGTCAACATATAGCGCGATATTCGAGGTATTCGAATGTTCGCTATACTGACGTTAATATTCGAAAATCTCGAATATCGAATTATGTCAATATTCGCGGCATTCGACTATTCACGGATGATATTCGCCCATCTCTACTTTAAAGCGTGTATTTTCTTAAAACAGCCTGTATATAACCACAAAATTAGCTGTCAAACGAAGACAGCAGACTTGAAAAGTATAAAGAATTCGAAATGAACTAGATGTGCATGAGAGAAGGTTAAAAAAGAACGCAATTCTCTGCCATCAGAATGAATGGCGTTAAAATCTTTATCTTTATCTCTGGTACGAAGTTTTTGAGTCTAGTCATAATATAAATTTTCACCAAATTAAATCTACCCCATCCACGAGATCTGTTACGGCAGAGTGCCACACCCAGTAATGGGTAAAAGGCGTGATGATATATTTATTTATTTATTGGATTTATTATTTTGTGACTATAGTGGAGAACCCCACAAAACGTAACGACTCTTGTTTGAAACTGAAATATAAATATTCATCATTTTCCTGCTAGAACATATTGAAATGATAATTTTATTCAATTAAATTTTTGGTCACATATAATGAAAAGTTAAGAATTTAAATTAAGGGATGTTACACATTGAACAGGGTAAAATACAGATGTTCAAATGTAAATTTAAATTAAATATAAAAGACATAACTAGTATAAATATAGAAAACGTCTGAATAAATATACAGCGTGGTGACCGCGACACCGGAACATAGGACTTTAACATGTTAAATCGTATTTTTATAATTTCCTGCTTTCCTTATTATTTTAGAGATAAAAGTTTGAAATACATTTTGTAGAGCATAATATTCTATACAAAATGAGAATTTCTTTTATTACAATTTATTATATAAAATAGTCATTCAAAATAAGTTTTTCTTCTGACAATTTTGTTTCATTTCCAACACTATCCCTAGTTTTAAGCTAATTTTCAACATTTTCAATTTAATTTCCGCCGTTATAAAAATGTGATTTTACATGTTAATGTTCTATGTTCTGGTGTTGCGGTCACCATAAGAAAATGATAAAAATATAAAGTCAGAATTTTTCAATAATTGTCAAATAAAATCATTAATTGAAATCAATAAAACTATTTAAAACATAAATGAGGTTAACTAACATAAATATCGTTAGAACAAAGACAATTTAACGAGCACTTAACATAAAAGAAACAATAAACATAAGTATAGCTTTACAAAATAAGTATACGGCATAGCTAAAATGAAAACTCATTCAATATAATTTGTAATGTACATTACTTGTGGTTTTCGAAAGAAAATGTACATACCAAATTGTCTTTACCACATATAATATGGCCATGATACGTTAACCGCAAAATAATACAATGTTATTATTTTATTGCTGTCAAAATTATTCACGACTTTATGTTTTATGCATAAAGATGAATATTGAACATTTTCTAATTTTAAATCAATTTCAAAACTATAACTTTACAAGGTCTTGCAAAAAACATACTTTTATACTTTTAGTATTAAACAAAGAATGCCTGTCACCCTCATAAACTTAGAAAAACTGTGATTATAAGAATGAAGTTAATTTTTGTATTATGCTCATGAAAAAATATAATTATTTAGAAAAACTTCTTTATTCTTACTTTTGGTTCAGGTACGTTGATGTCATATGTCACCCGTTACTTTAAGTCATTAAGTATAATTGCCATTCGTATGCAGCAGCACGTGACATACACACACACATACATACACATCACAATTTATAGTCGTAATATAAGATGTTTCTTTTTAAAAAGAGTATTCTTATATTTGCATTTATTCCAGGAAAATTATTTTACGTTGATTGTGGCTTAGGAAAGGCCAATACTCGTACTTTTCTTCAATGACATCTTTTTCAAAGT
The DNA here is from genome assembly GCA_947425015.1 of Pterostichus niger. NCBI lineage: Eukaryota > Metazoa > Arthropoda > Insecta > Coleoptera > Carabidae > Pterostichus > Pterostichus niger. Next base: position 29,835,851 of record OX380347.1, read on the forward strand.
CAAATCAAAATAAATAATTTATTTGTTTACAGAAAATTAATTTTAAATATTTAAAAGACCGGACTTTGCGCTGACAATAAGAAAAGATGGGAAGTTGAAAATGAATTAAAAATAAGAAACCAAAGAAAGATAAAAGAAATAACTTTTGTCTCCAATTTTTATACGAATTTTAGTTTATCTTGATTTTGGTTTCAATCGATTTCTTGGATCAAATTTATATGAATATACAGGGTGTTTCTATACCTCTGCACTTGTTGTATCTACGTATTAGATGCATTTTGCAATTACGAAACAATTGTAATTGTTATAATGTTATAAATAGAAAACTTGATTTTTATTACAACAATTTTCTTGAAAATTGCTGTAGCTATTTTGTAATTAAATATGAGATTGTTTGTTCTAATATATATTTTAATAATATTAATTCTCTTATAATTTTAATTTTAATAAGCCAGGTCCGTAATCAAGTTTTTAAAGTAGTTTTATTTAATTTTCCATTCTACTATCGTTTCTTATTGTATTTTTAATTAGATTCTCTCCAGCTTCACAATTTAATTAATTGCTTTCAATCAAGCTATTTGAAGTTGTAAATAACATGTTTCCACTTTTTATAGTCGGATGATGAATTGATTGACATTGACAATACATAAAAACTAAATCTATTAATATCTTAAACTGTTGGTGTCAATTATACTGTTTGTTATTTAATTATCATTGGTTAGTTTTATATATTTTTACAGTAATATTAAATAAGTTTAACATTCCTTGTATCGTTATAATTAACTAAATAACATATGCATTTTGAATAAGGTAATTATTACAATTTCCTTTATTTGGAATACAGGGTGTTTGAAAAAAAAATATCAAGGGTATATATTAAATGTACTATTAAACCAGTGGCACTAAAAATGTTCGCTAGGAATGAAATACCCTAATTTTTGCGAATTTCAAAACAATTATTTTTGTTCTATAATTAGTATATCAAATTATATGCTATTAAAGTATCGTGCAGAGGTATAGAAACACACTGTATAATTTTTTACCTGAAATATAAAAACATCCTGTATATCTATTTATATTTAACAATCAATTAATTTGTTGTTTTTGTTATTAGTGGTGCTAGAATATACCATAAAATGTGAATTTGTATAAAAAAATCAATTAATCGACGACATAAAACTCTATTTCCGTACATCCAGGAACTAAACACGTGCACGATAAAATTTGAAAAATCCCTAAGTACACGTAGGTACAATAAGGGCTCAGTTACGCGTAGACGGGTAAATGTTTGGAATAGGAAGTTCATGATCTTATCACTATCAAAACAAGGGACTGAGGAACAAGAGCGGGCGATAAGAAGGAAGTAAATGTGATAAGAACTTTGTGGCAGCGTTCAGCGTAGTAGTGCGTCGAAGTGTGTGCGTGTGCGAGTGTGCGTGTGTGTGTGTTGCGATGCAGCTGTATCGACAAGTTCCTCTACAGATGTCGGAGACGCTATGGGCAAAATTAGCGTGCAGGGTCAACTTAGCCCATTTACCTACTCACAAAGTGTTACAGCAGGAAGAAGAAACTGTTTCGCAAACGTTTTCTCCATACTATCAAAAATTCGCAAAATTATACGTTCGTAAATATTGAAATGAAAAATTTTTCAAATAAAAAATAAGAAAAACTAATTTTTAAATCACTATATTTCTTGTTAAAATAATTATTTGACAGTGAATATAATATGTAAATTAATAATTATGTTATATGGAATAAATTTTGAGTATGAGTATTGACTAAAATGTAATTCTCTACGAAATGAAGTTAGTTTTGCGTAAACATATTTCCACCTAATTACAGAACACACTATAGTTGTTAAAAACGACTGTTACCAACTCAAACTTACGATATTTAGCCAATTGTGAGTGTGGCAGTTTCGCAAAGAAAAAAAAATTAGTTTTAGAAATAAGATTTTTCTAATAATTCGAGTATGATTTGACACGAAAAAATATATCACTTACCGAGAACTGCTACAGTGGAGATTTATGTATTGAATAATGTTTAAAAGTTTTAACATATTTAAAATATTTTTAAGCGAGAAAATGTTAAAAAAAACATATTTTTTTAGTTCTTTCACAATTGGATCTGTGGCAATTTTTAAAAATAATTTCTGCAATAATCTATATATACAAATAAATAAATATATCATCACGCCTTTTACCCATCACTGGGTGTGGCACTCTGCCTAAGCAAATCTCGGTAAGTGATATATTTTTTCGTATACACAATTATTGAATATCATCTTATAGCAAATGATCGATTATGTTTGATATTCATCCGAGCTTTCCTGAAAATCTTGAATAATTTTGAGATTGTATTAAATACGGTACTGTAATTTAGAGGCACACACGTCTTGTGTCCAAGCAGCAGATGTCTTGCCTGCGCCTGCGCCTGCGCCCTCGCACGCCTTAGCTGCGTCTTAGGCCACCCGACCAACAAGTCACTATCAGCCAATGGTGCGTGTTGCCTTCAACTCCGTGTCGTGCTTCGTTGTCAATGTACCAAATTTCATTTCAACAGCTGCTGTATACCTATACCTATCGATGTGCATGTATTTGTTTATTATTTAAATTAACTTTCATCTGTATTCGCACGGGTGTTAAGAGAATTTATTATTTTCAGAACAATGCATTTCCTTGTAATAAAGACAATTTGGACACAATTATTATCAAATACATTTTGTATACATTTCTTAAGCCTAACATATTTTAAATTTAATATTTTTAAACCTACATCATTTATAATTATTACATTTTTCTAAAATGTAACTAAAATAAAATAAAAAAATAAATAAATATATCATCACGCCTTTTACCCATCACTGGGTGTGGCACTCTGCCTAAGCAGATCTCGGTAAGTGATATATTTTTTCGCGTGAAGTGCGGTTACTAGCCGTCAAATCACGGCCTCCAAAGATATTAGTGGAGGAGGTAGATTTTTTTAAATTGGTGAAAATTGTTTGTCGGCTGTGGGGATCGAACCAGGGTTCTCAAGATCCACAGGCCGACTCGATACCACTGAGCCACCTACCCCATAAACTAAAATAAAGAAATAAATATATCATCATTTCTTTTACCCATTACTGGATGTGGCACTGTATTTATACGCATTACAAGCCGTCAATTTACGGTCCCCAAAATTAATAATGAAAGAGAAACCACACATAATTTTTTAATCAAATTTAGGTTTTCAAATCCACATTCCGACTTGATACCACTGAGCCACATACTTAAGTTACCAATTTTATACAACAATTAATATTTTTAGAACCAAATGATGACACATATCTTTCGTTTTAAATTAATGACGTAACTATCATTCAAATTTAAATAGATTTTATTTCAACCTTGAAAACCTCTTCAAGTTTATTTTTTTTAATTATTGAAACTATTAAATTATTTCATGTATTAAGAGTTTTATACTAAAATTTTGTATGATTTGAATCGATAATTTGTTAAACGAATGTTTGTAATTGATTTTCACTGTATTTAAAATTATTCCTATGGGGTCTAATAACATAAATAAAAAACGTTATGGTATGTACTTCGAATCACACTCAAACAAAAAATATATACCTATTTTGTTACTCAGTGTATCCGGGTATAAGTAAATCATTACAGGGTGTTTCAAAATTATGGCAAAAAAATTAAGGATATATCTTATTGTATGTACTGATTACAACGCAAAAAGAATTTTTCCGAAATTCGCAAAAGTACATTACTTGACACAAACATTTTTCGTGCCACTGGACAGTAATGAATAAAAATGAGTAAACATTAAACATTGAAAGAACTGTTACATAATTTTAATTAAACTAATTAATCTTAACTAACTTTTATTCAATTCAGATTCAAGTAATTTACAATTATTTTTGCGAATTTCGGAAAAAATATTTTTACGTTGTATTCAGTACATTAAATAATATATGCCCTTTATTTTTCATGCAATAATTTTTAAATACGTTCTATATTTATTTTATCATGATATTTTATAAAAATAATATATTAAATATAAATTAACAACATTATTATTTAACACAAAAGTTGAAGTAAAATGTATTTACTTTACAAAATTTACTAAAAGCAAATCATTTAACCTGTATTGTGATGCGTAATATAATTAAAAGGTCTACCAAGAAAAGGATTATAATATTTAAAATTCTAGGAAAAAAGTAATATGATCATACGTCGCCATGTATGACAACATTCATGATATGAAAACAGAGATTAGATGTCTTAAATTGCGCATAAAAATTAATCTCAAAAAAAGACTTCAATGCTGCATCATACACGTAACCCGAAAAATTGCCCAATTAAATTAATCTAATTTATTAACAACAATTAATTGCTATTATGTGGGTTTATTAATATCACCGGTATATTTAAATAGTTTAAAATTTAATTAGAATTCAGCTGAAGGCTTTGAAAAATGGATTTTATATAACAAAGTTTATGATTTAGAATTATACGTAATGAAAATAATTTCTTTTGCACCTGTTCGCAACTTTTTTGCTTTTTCATAATACCTTTTACTCCCGCCCAAAACATTTATTATTAGCATCATAAGATTAATTGATATCTTGGCTAAAATATGTGTTAATAACGTTGCTATTAAATTGAGATTTTTGCAGATATTTTCTTTATTAGCATAATATGAAATTAATTACTATATTTTTTGTTTTATTCACATTTTGGAGAGTTATAATTAAAGGTAGTCAAAAAGTAAAGAGTTAAAATCAAGATTTTGAAACGTGCTATATCGTTAAAGATTATTTATTTACTATACTGTATATGGGAAAATAAACTCAATTATAGGGAAACTATAGATAATAGTAGAATTAGTTGCAATTGTATTTTTCCAAATATAATTTGAAGTCAGAGCAGTATGAAGACGAGAACTATTATATAAAAAAAATTAGTAAATATAATATTACTAAGGACTATTTGCTGCTTCAGTTTATACTAGTCATAAATAAAAGTAACTAAAAACAATGACGTCATATCTTACTACGTTTATATGTAGGTATCATAATTTCTACGCTTCTTAATATTCAATTAAATTTACAATGACTTCTTGACTTTTTTAACGTCGCCAAATAAAACATGAAAATTGTAATTCTTTAATATTTCTCTTTTTTTCTTTAAAGCCTGATACATTTAGCATTTACTAAATTTGGGGGTAGGTGGCTCAGTGGTATCGAGTCATCTTGTGGATTTGAGAACCCGGTTTCGATTCCCACAGCCGACAAACAACGTCTTTGAGGGCCGGGATTCGACGGCCGAATATATATATATATATATATATATATATATATATATATTTATCAGTAAACATAGGGATTACCATAGTTACAGTTACAAAGTTTGACAGCAATGCATTAGAGCGTTTATTTTAAAAGTAAACATAGGGAAAATAACATTGCTGTCATCTATAGTTGTCAAAGTAATAATAGTTTATTAAGATTTGCTATCGCAAAGCTGCCATGTTCATGACTGATCGAAATTTTGACATATAAACATGCAGATGTGAATTCCTGGTTGAACCAGTTCAAAAAGTCAAAAATTTTATAATATGGTTCTATATAGTTCAGAGCACGAGAAATGCACTCGTTCAAACCGCATTTCAATATCTTTTTTAGTTTTCGAGTTACAGCGATTTTTGACTTTTTTTAAAGATCAACTTTGAGACGCCATAACTCAAAAACTAAAAGAGATATTGAAATGCGGTTTGAACGAGTGTATTTCTCGTGCGCTACTTAACTTGTACCGGTATTTTGAAAATTTTTCAATTTTTTAATTTTTTTCGCAATTTTTTTTTGTCGATATTTCAAAAAGTTGTAAAGATAATGGAAATCTGAAAACACCAGTGAATTCCTCGCGTGAAAATACATAGGTATGCAAATTTTCAGAAAAAAATTCGAACGGATACATTTTTTATTACAAAAAATCGAAAATGGCCGTTTTTTTAAAATTTCTTAAGGGGTACCCCTTGGTGTTTTTTCGAATTTTGGCCATTTTTCGTTTTTTTGTAATAAAAAAATTATCCGTGCGAATTTTGTTGTAAAAATTTGCATACCTATGTATTTTTACGAGAGAAATTCACTGGTGTTTTCAGATTTTCATTATCTTTTCAAGTTTTTGAAATATTGAGGAAGAAAAATTTTGAAAAAAATTGAAAAATTTTCAATATTTTCAAAATACCTGTACAAGTTAAGTAGCGCTCGAGAAATACACTCGTTCAAACCGCATTTCAATATCTCTTTTAGTTTTTGAGTTATGGGCTTTCAAAGTTGAGCTTAAAAAAAAGTCAAAAATCGCTGCTGATCATGAAACAAAAAGAATTTTTTTTTAAATCGCAAAACTATTTTCTATGTTTCCCAGTTCAAAATTTTTCGTTGCCACTGCCACTGGGTGGATGATTATGTTAAAGTTATTAATTAAATAAAATTCTATTATAAATAACTGGTTGGAATTATATTAATATGAGCTGTAAGACTCTTGTATTTGGTTTTAATTGCGTCCGAGTGGTTCGGAGTCCGCTATAAAATGTAGGTTCCTCCTATAATTAGGATTAATTTCGTATTGTGTGTATTATTAAACATCCTTTCCATAAAATAAAACTCTTCACTGTCTAATACCGTTGTAAAAATTCACACGTATGTTTATTATAATACCCTACCCTATTCACAAAGCAAATAACACTTTAGGCTCTATATACGTTTCCTATACCCTACATAGGGTTTCATACAATGCCTCGCTCAACAGGTAAGCCAAGGTGGGATAGAATAAAGATTTCTAGCTGCGGTCAGGTCATCATCCATTCAGGCGCATCTATTTTTCCATTAATACAAGATGTTTTTTTCACATGTTCGTATTGTACTTGTATCGTGGGAGTTTTAAATCGTAGTGCAGATATGAGCTGAAGGTCTCTCGTGGTTTTCGTAACACCTTGTGTAGCTTGCAGTTGGTGCGCATGATTGAAATGATTGATGATAGATCTATGTGAACATTGTTTCAGTTTTTCATACTTCGGAAGAACAACAAATTAAATAATAATAATAGTAAATAGTTATATAAACACGATATATTATCAATAAATGAAACAAAAAATATTATTAATATCATCACGTCATTCATCCATTACTGGGTGTGGCACTCTGCCGTAGCAGATCTCGGTAAGTAATATATTTTGTGCGTGCGGTTACCGTATGTCAAATCGTGATCCCTACAAATTTTAGTGGAGGAAAACCATAGTATACACTTAATTAAATATTTATAAAATTTGCTTATAATTCAACTCAGAAATAGTCTCCGGAAAGGTTAAAAGTCGAGTCATTGAATCGGATCGAGATCCACTGATTTGATCCATCTAGTGCGGAGCAACAAATGCTTAAATACTTAAATAATAATAATAATAATTTTATTTGGCAAAATTACAGCAAAAGCTGATCTCCCAAAATAACAAAATAAATTACGGTATAGCATAATTAAATTTTAAGTTATTAGGCATACATAAAATAGTAATGGTAATTAATAAACATGATGAATAATCTAATTAAATGTAGACAAATATGGATTAACAATAGATATTAAAAAAGATCATCAGATTAAAGATTCAATTAAGTGAAATTGTACCACTAAGTAACAATTTTTTCAATAAGTCCAAAGATTTGAGGGTAGATATTTCTATGTTAAATTATGGATTTATAGTGATTTTCTATCTGAAATTAATAAAGTAAATGCGAGATTGCGTGATGACATATTCTTATTATTCTTCTAGATCAATGGGATGCAAGTCCAAAACAATAATTTTGCAAATAATTATAGTAGTAGAGTAGTTAAAATATGAATTATTGTAAATAATGTGGGTAAAATGACGATATTACTAGCCTAGTTTTCTAAGAATACATTGCGTGATATTATGTAGGTATATGTATATAAATGTATTTATGTTTGTATGTAAATAAACGTTCTTTCTTCTAGACATATCTCTGATCTTCATAGATATAATTTCTTTCCCGTATTTACTTGAATTCATAAGAACCAATTACGATAAATAGTTTCCATAAATGTGTATACATATACGAAAATCGCTCCAATTGATATAACATGCAATTTGTTTACAAAAATCACTACAGATTCTTTAATGTAAACATGGATCTTGTTTGAATATCAAATACGTTATCAAATGATATAAAATAAATATGAATAAATAGATACTAGATTAAAAGTATAGTTTGCGGAAATATTTATGAAAATCAGTGGGGCGCAGATTTGCATCATACCGTGAGAACAAATACGAGAATGATGATGAAAATATAGTTTTCGTATTAAATGTGACAGTCGTACCTAAAGTTTTATTTCCCATAAGGTTGGACATACTCTAACATCTATTTTAAATCTAACCTAACATTAAATCATAATTTACCCAGTTGTTGACATTCTCTATTATATAAAATTAATGTCATTTTTTTTAAATTACAAAATATCATGCTATATTTTATATGAGCATGTTGTGACGTATTGTGCAAATAACTCTCTTTAAATTTTAAACATAATGGCAATAATAAATATGAAATTTCACCTGGCTAGTCCAGTACCGTATTTAGAAGAATGATATTGAAAGATACACCAAAAAAATCGTGAGAAAATATAATACATTTATTATTAAAAAAAGTGGTTATGTGGTCGGTTTGTGAATTTGAGAACCCGGGTTCAATTAACATAACCGGCAAATAATTTTCACCAAATTAAATCTACCCCCTGTAGCTCTCCCTCTACTGATGTGTTTGGAGGCCGTGATTTGACGGTTGATAACCGCACTTCACGCGAAGAAATATATAACTTACCGAGATCTGTTATGACGAGGTGCCACACCGAGTAATGGATAAAAGGTGTAATGATATATTTATTTATATATTCTTTTAATTATTGATTCGATTGGTTTTAATTAAGGACATCTATTATTATACGTATCACTTACCGAGATCTGTTTCGGCAGAGTGTCACATCTCGTAATGGGTAAAAAGCGTGATGATATATTTATTTATTTAAAACTACTCTTGTGACTTCCGCTCCACTAATTTGACGACTGGTAACTACATTTTACGCAAAAATATATACCACTTACCGAGATGTGCTACGGCAGACTACCATACCAAGTAATGGATAAAAGGCGTGATGATATATTTATATATTTTATTTTAATTCCAAATCTAATTTTACTTTGTATCTACAAATTTAATTTGATCAATTGTTAAGTTTTGATTAAGAAAATACTAACAATTATTAAAATATAATCAGAATGATGTAGTACGGTTCTGATGAAAAACAACGCAATGCAATACGATGCGATGCCATTTGATTTCGCTTGTGGCAGTTTTGTGGAATTCTCTTCTCATTGTATAGTACGTCCAGCAATCATTTGGGAAAATTACTTAATAAATCCCTTCATTCACACTAATCAATGCTACTGTTATAAATTATTATTTTTAGACAAATGTATGCTCTACGTAGATTACAAAATACATCTAAGAAAGATGAAAATTGCTTGAAAACTTTTCAAATACAGATAGAGTTTATGGTGTCTAGCGCGACCATAGTTACTCTGTAAAATACTTATCCCGGGATGCTATTCTTGGCTTAGTAACGTGTGCACAATACTGAGCTGTGTTACTGGTAATATTTTGTACCGAATATAAGCGAAAATTATTAAATTTATTTAGAATTATTAACATAAAAAAATGCACATTATTTTCGAATAAAATAAATATATAATGTAGTTGTAGATATCCCATTAACTCTTTTTATTGTGGCAGTTTGCCTTGGAGACCTATTTCCACATTTCAAAAATAATTAATTTTAATTATTAATTAATTAAACAACCAACAAGTGGTTTCTTACTTTTATTGTATTTTTCTGAAATTTTGTTGCAATGTTTTTTACGATTGTTAATTTATATACTCATTGTACTTCTACCTATGGTATGTATTTATTGTATTTAGTTTACTTTAATTATTATAAATTATGTTATTTTTATCCTGAGACATTGTTATATATACAGGATGTTTCACAACTTAGAGCAAAAAAATAAAGGGTATATTCTGTACGACGTGCAGATCATGAAACAAAAAGAATTTTTTTTTAAATCGCAAAAATATTTTCCATGTTTCCCAGTCCAAAATTTGTCGTTGCCACTGCCACTGGGTGGATGATTATGTTAAAGTTATTAATTAAATAAAATTATATTATAAATATCTGCTAATAATTGAATTGTGTAATTATTCTTTCGTAGTTGATACCTACTTTATTGTTTGTGTTTAATAGGAAAGCGAATCCAGTGCAGTACTACAAAAAATGTTTTAGGTAAACAACCCTTAATTTTTCGAATTAAAAAAAAAATTCTTTTTGTTTCATGATCAGCACGTCGTACAGAATATACCCTTTAATTTTTTGCTCTAAGTTGTGATACACTCTGTATATATTATATCTTTACGTTTCTCTATTATAGTTCCTCCGAGGATGGTAATATTATTACCGAAACGTTAGAGTATTTGAACTGGTTTTATTTACTCCCTTGTCCAAATTCCGCGTTTTTTTAATTAACTATTAATTACTGGACGCTATTCTACTCATCATTTATTTTAATTTGAATTTTCACTACCAGGCTCAGAGTCTGACAAATTTAAATTAATAATAACTGGCTGGTTAGGATGCAATTATTCAGCAGCAGGCAGCACTAATTCAATGTAGAGATTTTGAAACAAATTATCTAATTTTTACTTGAGAGTTTAATGAAGTTTATTACTTTTTACATCAATTGAATGTAAAAAATAGGAATATGCGTCGATATATCTACAGAAGAATTAATAATGATACGTTAATATAATCCTGTAATTCGTGCAAAATATGGTGAATGTTCAATATTATGCATATGTTGCTAAGTATTTTACTGAGTAACTACGGTCGCACCAGACCCCATAAACTCTATCTGTATTTGAATAGTTTTCAAGCAATTTTCATCTTTCCTAGATATATTTTGTAATCTACGTAGAGCCTACATTTGACAGTAGCATCGATTAGTGTGAATGCAAGGATTTAGAAGTAATTTTAGCAAATGATCGCTGGACGTACTATACGCAGTAGCATTCGACCATTGAAGCAATGAGGCAGCGAACACGTTGTTTGTGTGTATGGGTAGTTTCAGTTTCCGCAGCAAATGAATTCCATCTTTCATGGGAACTAGGAAGTGGCTTTTTACGTTTACGAATACTCCATTCGTCTCGAAGCTACGAACGTAACAGAGTTTTAATTGTGCGCATTACTACGTTGTTATAAACGTTGGACTCGATTATTTCTTTACTACTTACCAGATACTATACATTATTTTATCCATATTTATTATTTTCTTGTTTAGTTTATTGAATGATGTTGACCGCATCTTCATATTTTCTTTTATTTTTAAGAGTTTTCGGAAAAGTTTAAGTTTTCCCAAATTTTACCTCGTCATATTTTGTATTTTTCAGAGTCTATATATTTGAAAAACTAAAGGAGATATAAAAATGCGCTCAACACCATTGAATATCTCGTCCTTAAATTAACTTAAAAACAAATTTTCAGTAATTTTTATTTAAATTTAACCACAATCATTTTTATATATATTTCCGAGGCAATATCTCAAAAACTAAATGAGATATAAAGATGCGCTCTACACCATTTTCTCGTGTATCAATGAATTTATAAACAAATTTTCAGTCATTTTATTTTTTTCGCTTAAATTTTCTCATATAACCAGTTTTTGATCAATATCTCAAAAACTATAAGACATATGAGCTTGGGGAATTTACCATTGCATTCAGTGGGTCAAAATACATATGTATGACAATTTTTATTATAATATTTGTATGAGAAATAATTTTAGAGAAAATAGTTCGAAATTGGCTTAAAATCGAAAAAAACTCAAGGGGTACCCCTTAAGAAATTTTCAAAAATAAAAAATCGCCTAAAATTTTCTTATAAGTCAATTCAGTCACGAGGAATTCAATACCATTGATCGCATCTTCATATCTTCTTTAGTTTGTAAAATATAGCCTCCGGAAAAGTTAAAATTTTTCCAAATAAACGAGATACAAAATTGTTTTTCCCCTGCTTTAATTGCCTTATAAATAAATTTTCAGCAATTTTCATGTTTCATATTTTACAAAAAATCAAACAATTTTTTACAATACTCTAAAACCTAGAAAACATATATTTTAATGTTTATATTACCATGGCAACCATGCTTAATACAATGTTTCTATTGGCTGTTAATTAGTGTCGTACAATTTTCTTTCAAAATGACATACTAAATGAATTTTTTAGAGGATTAACTCTAATTAGACCGATTTCGAGATCGTTGAAGCAACACAGAGACAGATTAGGATTTCTGATATTTTATATATTTACTAAATTTAGGATGGCTTCGAAATGGGTAATAACTTTATTATCTATTAGAGCATTTATATTTAGAACGTTTGCATAATTTTATAAATTAGAGCAGCTGGATTATGTATAAAAAATTAAAAATAATTTTTAAATCGCTATAATTAAAAAATAGCTAATGTCTTAATTATTATTAAAATTATTTTGCATATATTATTTTGTTATCATATTATGTTGGGTTTACAATATTATAATTCTGCTAAACATATAAACCAATTATATTTTCATCAGGGCCGTCTTAGAAATAATTCGTCTCCAAGCAACTTGTAGCTAAATACTAAAGTCTTCATTTTCCATGATTTAATTTATTTTTAAATAATTTGGAGTGTTTGTTTTGCTTAACATTTCAATTATAAAGTAAGTATTTAGTCGCCCGTACTCAGGACTATTTCAATTTATTTGTATTCTTACTACCTGTATAAATACATTCTAGTGGTACTGTGACGAACATAATTTTGAAATAATTAATTTTATTACCTGTCTTCCGTAATTACTTTGCAAATGAGGATTAAAACGGTAAATTTATAAGAGATATCTCATCTAAAATACAGGTAACATTTTAATAAACAATAAGAGAGCAACATAGTAGAAAAGTAAACAGCTTTAAATTATTTGTTGAGAGATAATATATTATCTATGTATATATGTTTAAATATATGTTATAGGTTATATCAAACGGCTTGACAATTACGTCACAAATAAAAGTGTAAATAACTGAAACCCAATAATATATTATAAAGCTCATGAAAATCAAAAACATAATCTCAATATCGAGTCGGCCAGTGGATCTTGAGAACCCTGGTTCGATCCCTACAGTCGACAAACAATTTTCACCAAATTAAATCTACCCCTGTGACACCCCCCTCCCACCACTAACATCTTTGGGGGCCGTGATTTGACAACTGGTACCGAGATCTGCTACACAATATCCATTCAATGGTATCATAAAAAATATAAATAAACTAAATCATACATTCTTATAAAAAAAATGCCACTCTCATTTATGTTTCGTTAGTTGTTTTACAGTTATAATATTTGAACAAAAATACCAATTTTCCTGCCTTTTCAACACCTAACTTATTTCTTAATTTGGTCATTCAAGTTGTAAAGACGTATAGTCGAGCATATAGTTTAAGACATTGGTGTTAAAATTTGTAATGTACAATAATAATCGAAACTACATATTTGTTAAAGGATTTTTTTTATAAATAGTTAAATACTAATAACTTTTACTCCATATAGTGATATAATTTAAAAATTAAATAATCATGATTAATTGAAAAGATGAATGATTTTTTATTTTTCTTTCAAATCATGATTTTTCTTAACCCTGCTTTTAACTCTTTAGTACTTTTGTGCATAACACAATACAATTTATTAACCTTAGTAGATATTTGTAATTGTTTTCAAATATTTTAAAATAAATAGTTTAGAATTAAAAACCATTATTGCATTAAAGTGTTTAAAAAATCACGTGTAAATAAATTTATTTCTCTGGTTTAGTTGCTAAGATTAATTTAATAATTAAGTTTCTGCATTAAATTAATTCCTAAATATAAAATTAGCAATGAATGAAAATATCGTTAGTAAAAATACGTCTCCGATAGATGTAATATAAAAGCCTCAGTAAAATCGCTTGATCACCCAAATTAATTCCATTTAAAACCATCAGGCTCCATCGAACGAATTTATTAACAAACCATCTGCATGTGTCATTCTGAAACTAATGAATCACCTATTCTCTATTTCCTTAGTCGCTATTTAACACTAGAGAACAAGAGCTTACGATTTAGGCGCGTGTTGCCGTCCACATTTCCATAAAACGGCGTAGCAGCCAAGTCAATTAAATGTGCAGCTGCGTCGTTTCTGTAAAACCTAAACCAAAACCGAGTTGGTTTGTCACGAATCTTGACAACGTTCAAACGCAAATGCGAATTGCGAATGATGTGTAAATATTAAATACGAACGAAGGCTGCTGCTGCTGCCCGACTGTGATTTGTATATTATACAGGCTGGTTATCGCAAAAGTGGTGTGTCAGGATAGGAATGTTTAGCGAAAATTAATTGCGGGATAAATATGATGAATAAGGACAAGCGTATGATTCTTGATTTTAGATTTTTCAAGTGTTTACCTGCAAGTGAGTGGAGTTCACCTTCAAAAATAAGCGCAGAAATATGCTCCCTTCCTTTCTTATCTTTTGGATTCATTTTCTGTTTTTACTATAGAGTGTCCAACTGCAATTGTGTTAAATGTATTTTTAAACAAGCGCAGGTGATGCTGCCTTCATTTCTTTATAGATTCGTTGTTAGAGAAGTGGGCATTAGTGAAGATTTATGAAACAGGTGTACAGGAGCGAATGGATGAATGTGAATGAAGGTTTGTTGCGTGATGATGGATTTTGGTTGTGAGGAAAGAAAGAGTTCGTATGGAGGAAGTGTTAATGTAGTCGAAACGAATATCGTGTGTCAGGATGAGAATGTTGATGGGTTCGTGCTACCCCATTTAATGGGATATAGCGTGATGTTATGTATGTATGTTACCGCGACATCGGAACAGAACATATTTTTATAATTTCCTGCTTCCCTTATTATTTTAGAAACAAAAGCTTCAAATAAATGTTGTACACCATAAAATTCTACATTAAAATTAAATTGAAAATGTTAGCTTAAAAATAGGTGAGAAATAATTCACGTTTTATCTGTCAGCAGAAAAATATTCCTTGTTTCATGAATTTATTGCCAGTAGTTATTTATTAGTCTTTAATTTAAGTGAAATATAAGAAAAAATGGTGGATCATTACTCAATTAACGAAAGAAATGAATGAAGTTTTATTGTAGTGTTAATAGTTTAAAATAAGTGAGAGATTTAATTGCAGGTTCGTACCCTCACAGGCCAATTCCTTCAATACACACAATTCAAAGAGTTATTAATAATTTATGGAGTAGGTGGCTCAGTGGTATCGAGTCGGCCTGTAGATCTTGAGAACCCTGGTTCGATCCCCACAACCGACAAACAATTTTCACTAAATTAAATCTACCTCTGTGGCTCCCCCGCCACTAACATCTTTGGGGGCCGTGTTTTGACGGCTGGCAACCGCACTTCACGCGAATAAATATATCACTTACCGAGATCTGCTTCGACAGAGTGCCACACCCAGTAATGGGAAAAAGTCGTGATGATATATTTATTTATTTATATTAATAATCAAAGAAAATATGAGTCAGTGTTTTATTCATGTCACAGTTGGGGGTTTATTTGGGCACTTCATTTAAGTTTATTCTGTATTAAACTTAAAATATAATAAAAACATTTAATGTTATTGTTAATAACAAAAGACAACAATTCAGGACCATAAAAATTAATAATTCAAAATTTTTTTTCTTCTGATAATTTTGTTTCATTTTCAATTTAATTTCTACTGTTTAAAGCATGCAAAATTAATTCTGTTTATTAATTTTGATGTAGAATTTTATGCTCTACAACATTTATTTGAAGCTTTTATCTCTAAAATAATAAGTGAAGCAGCAATTTATAAAAATATGAATTTACATGTTAAAGTCCTATGTTCCGGTATCGCGGTCACCACCCTGTATATCGGCGAATGCTCAACTTGACGTTTGGAAATTAACGCAATGTTTGGGTTGTACGTTATTGCAAATTGAAATGTTTTGTGTTGTTGTTTTCTTAATTGTTGTTTGCTTTCTGATATTGAAACTGTGTTTTTCATATTGATATTTATTATTAAATGAGTAATTTGTATTGATTGTTTCATACATACACTGACTGTTTATACTTTATTTTATAAATTATGATATTTTCTTAGTTTAAAATTAGAAATGATTCTATTTTCTTATATTCCATGAAAATTATTTTAGAATTTAGAATAGAAATAAGAACACAAACGTTTTATGTTTCATTTCATAACAATTGATACAAAGTACTGCAGCATTTATTTTTACATTAGGAAATTTCAAACTTTCTTGAAATATGAAATTATTAAGAAGAGATTTTGTGATTTTGGCGTAACAAGAGAATAGTTTTAGATAACTTTAATATGTTAAATACTCACAAATATCACTCATAATCTAGCTAATAAAACCAATAAATATGTTTTTAATAATTGTCTAAAATTTGTACTTGAAAATAATTACAAATATGTTGAATTCCGCAAAAATTCTTTGTTACTTGTATTTTACTGCATTTTAAGTAACCACTGTATTTATAGGATCTATTTCATATTTAAGTTTAAAATTAAATCAATTAAAAAATATGTAATTAACATAATCTTGGTAAAATTACTTTTTGATGTTTTTTTAAAATATATTATATATTTATAATAGTTAGATTTCTATCAAGGGTTTTATACAAGGTGTTTCAAAATTATTGCACAAAAAAAATTAATGATATTATATATTATTGTAATATTCCGTAATTCGTAAAAATAATTATATATTACTTGCTACAAATATTTTTCGTGGCACTGGACTGATAGGTTACAAAATTTGTAAACATTAGACAATGAAAGAATTATTACACAATTTTGATTAAATTTTAATGTTTACTAATTTTTATTCATTACTGTAACCTATTAATTCAGTGGCTCGAAAAATGTTTGCTTCAAGTAATGTGTAATTATTTTTACGTTGTATTTCAGTACATCTAATAATATATACCTATTTTTTTCAATCATTTTGAAACACTCTGTATAATTTAATATACTGATTATAGAACAAAAATATGTTTTTTTTTCTTATTCTTAAAAATATGTGTACTTCATTTGAAATTATTTATCTGATGTATAATGAATAAATTGATTATTGTTGTGTTTTATTTAATTATTAATAAATAAAATTAAAATAAATATATCATCACACCTTTTACTCATTACTGGGCGTGGCACTTTGTTGTAGCAGATCTTAGTAAGTGCTAGATTTCTTAACTTAATTATTTTTGTGTTGAATGATTTTAGATTTTGATAATGGCCCAATCCTGGACCAAAACGTCATGCGTCATATCAAAACCGAAAAATATTTATTTTTTATCAAATTAAACCAATAACTTAAAATTAAATTATTTTAAATTACTATGTTACACATACAAATTGTAGAAAGTTAATTAGCATTTTTCTCTAAAAATATATAATACCTCAAATATTGAAGATATTTTAAAAATATTCTTTATGAAGAGTGTGTGTGTATGTGATATGAAAGTTTTCAGAATCCCGCCAAAATTATATCGGCGTATGTTCAAGCTTAAAAAATAGGTAACTATGTCTCATACGACACATGTTCAATAATAATAATAAAAAAGGTCTTATAATCTAACCCGTAACGCCATAACAAACCTGTTGAAATCAAATCCGCATTATGGCACAACGCACAACCGAAGCAAGAGTACATTCAAACCAGAGCATCAAGCATGTGGCGCGTGCTGCATGCAGCTTGCCTTACGTTACGTTGCGTTACGTCAGAGACGAAATTAAATGAACACCCTACCCTGTATAAATTAGTACTTGTATTTTTTTTTGTAATGGATCTGGTATTGGATCATTGACCTATTGATCTGATTTATGAAATAAATAAATAAATAACAAAACAAGCCTGTTATTTATTTATTTATTTGTTATTCTGTACAACAGGAACTTAATCCCAATTACAGTACAGGTTCCGCACTCACCGAGCCGCAGTGTGGTAGTTCATATAATTTTTAGCTTGTGTGAGATTCGAATTCCGTATCGCTATCCACACCACTGTGCTGACGGATGGTATGGTTGTCATGGAAACAATGTAATACATACCCGTTATGATCTATAACGGCCCTCGTACCATATTTTACTATTTTCCGCTTGCAGTTTCATGAAATATGGGGTTCGATCCCCACAGACGACAAACAATTTTCACCAATTAAAATCTACCTCTGTGGCTCCCTCTCCACTAATATCGCCGTGATTTGACGGCTGGTAAAAATATATCACATACCGAGATCTGCTTAGGAAGAGCGGCACACCCAGTAATAGGTAAAAGGCGTGATGATATATTTATTTATTTTAGTTTCATGAAATATTTGGGCCTAAATATGAATATGGCAAAGTCCGGTTCTGAGCACTTCGTTGCGTGGCGTGACGCCACGAACCACGAAGTCCATGCCGTCCGTGTCTTGTGTTCCGTACCCCAAGTCCAGGTGTCAGATACCCTGCACCTGTCCTGTCACAAAATCAATGTCCTGGTAAGCTCCGCTTCATTTATCTCTCGCCTGATTTCGATTCTCATTCGAAGCCTTTGTTTTCTTCATAGTTGGTTTGTGTTTTAGAAATGAATTTAACAGAGGTCTGCTGATGTTTGTTTATTGACAGGTGTTACTTACGTCACTCTGGACACGGTGGGTTAGTTTGTAATCTTAATTTTTTAATTAATACTTGATTCATTTTTTATAGCAATGAGTTGGATCATAAAAAAACAAGTTGTTTTCTTGATTTTACACAATAAATAAGTGTTTTATATATTTATTTATTTTCTACGGTGCATAACAGGAAATTAATACTATTATTTTATATCGAAATGTAGGTTATGTAAGCATTGTAAGGTTTTATGGTTTCCATGGTTATGAGAAAATTGATATTTTGTACTTTACAGTAAGAAATATAAATTGTTGAAAATTCACACAAATAAATATAACAATAATATAATATAATATATGGGGTAGATGGCTCAGTGGTATCGAGTCGTCCTGTGGATCTTGAGAACCCTGGTTCGATCCCCACAGCCGACAAACAATTTTCACCAATTTAAATCTAACCCTGTGGCTTCCACTCCACTAATATCTTTGAGGGCCGTGATTTGACGGCTAGTAACCGCATTTCACGCGAAAAAAATATATCACTTACTGAGATCTGCTTAGGCAGAGTGCCACATCCAGTAATGGGTAAAAGGCGTGATGATATATATATTTATTTATTTTTAAATATAATAAGTTTTAAAATGCACAAAATCCAGAATTTAGTACAAGTAGTGATAGCACATTTATTTATTTATTTAAAAAAAAAATCATTTTGCCTTTTATACAAGTGTGGCAGATTTCGCTGATATTTTTTGCGCATTTATCCATTACTGGGTGTTAGTGATCGGGGAGCCACAAGGGTAAATTTAAATTGGTGAAAATTGTTTGTCGACTGTGGGGATCGAACCATGGTTCTCAAGATATGTTAATTTATGAATTAATCAATATTCTTTGAACAACCTATGATTACTGTAATTTATAAAGAAAAAAACAACATAATGAAATTTAGTTTCCCAAATTTTAATATCAACAAATGAACTTCTTTCAAAACAATTAAGAAGTAAAATTCCCACTAATACTACATAACCTCAAAATAATACAAAAATATCTGATAAAACGACTAACATATCCATACAAAACAAAAATAATATACCGCAAAGTCTAAGAGAGAGTCCGAATTAATTTAATAGTTTCATATTATTCTAAAAATATTTCCCACAAGTACATTTATAATTAGAGATACCGTACTCCATGATGCTGAACAATGAAGAATGAAGCTTTAATATTAACCAAAATTGTGCGCTCACAAGATCAAATACACGCAGGCAGACACACGAGCACACGAGCACACGACGCACGCAATGCAGCAGATACAATCAAATTGTGAATATCCGACTATTATAACCATCGAAGTCATTGGATTTCGTCACGAGACTGAATTCGTTTATGATTTTAATTGCTCTAATCTTAATTATGTCATCGTGCCTTCTTTTTTACATCTTTAAAATTGCAATAATTATGATGGTTTACAATCAGTACAATTTTAAATGTGAGAAAGTGGTCAGAAAAATAACTAAGAAGAAGAATAATTGAATGTATCATTATTCTACTTACCCATTACTGGGTGTGGCAGATCTTTATAAGTAATGTATTCATAATTACATTCCAAAACATATTAGTAGATGGAGAGTAGAGTCGTAAATGCAGCAGAAAAATAGGCACAATTTAGTTACGGGCGTAAAAACAGTAACGCCAAAAAAGTTGTTAATTTAAACTGACCAAACAAAGTACAAATATTCTAATTTTATATTGTTGATGTTGATTATTCAACTGTACGTACGTACAGCTGTGTAGAAATAGTATATTACGCAATAAGTGTGTAATGATAGCTATTATTCATAAAAAAGTCATTAGATGCCTGTATACTTTTTCTACAACTACTCGAAAGGAAATTAAACATTGAAGGAACTGTTGCACATCTTTAATTATATTAAATAAATTTGAATATTTACTAATTTTTATTTATTACTGTAACCTATCAATTCAGTAGCACGAAAAATGTTTGTTTCAAGTAATGTGCATCCATTTTTTGCGAATTTCTGAAATATTCTTTTTCAGTACATCAAATAATATATAGCCATTATTTTTTTCGCAATAATTTTGAAACATCCCGTATTTAATAATAATTGATACCTTATATACCATAATTTTTTTTTCTTTTGAATTATTTTGATTAGTATCCTATTATTATTAATAATAATAATTGATTAAGAAATAAAATACAAATTTACAATAAACATTTAAACAAAATAAAAATGAAAATTTGAAAAAGGAGAGAGGCCTTTGAAGGAAACCTACACGGATAATTTTAAAATGGTGAAAATTAGTTGTTGAAAGTGAGAATCGAAATTAAATTCTCATAACTCATGTTTACAATAATATTTTGAGTATTAGTATAACGAGTTCCAGAAATTGATTTCAATATAGTTGTATAATGATTGAGTGTTATTTTGAACGTTCGGAAAACACTAAAGCAATCTATTTATAAATTGAAGATTGCACTACATACCAAAAATACCGGAAGTAATAAAAAATATTCGAACATACGTCATTTTATGCTCTACTTGTTTCTTACACTAAAACATAATCTTACGTTATTTCTTACATCACTAGGCTTTGGACTTAACTGTCTACTTTAAAGTCTGGAATTTTCACTTTAAAGTCATCATAAACACATAATTATGGAATACCTAAATATACTGCGCTTTTCATGTTTTCATAGCATTTGGTATGAAAACAAATTGCTATGAAATATGGCAGAATTTATTTCCATATTTCGGGAATTAAAATGGTTGTCTCAAACCATCTATGGTTTTACAAGTATAAAGGACAAGAAGGCTGGTTTCAAATCCTCAAATTAATTGTCCGTCAGTACGGTGGTGTGGATAGCGATACGGAAATCGAATTCGGAGATTACCGTAATGTATAATACGAAAAAAACGAAATCGAAATCAAACCTATATAATATTTTCAAAAAACTGTAACCGATATATAAAACGAAAATTGTACTTAACCGTGTCCGAACCTTCGAATGTTTCGGTTCGAATCCCTGGAGATAACCAAATTAGAATTTATCCTAGATTTCTGTATAATTTTTGTCTATTTTCTATACTCAAAATAATTAGTAGAGATCATGATATTTGAATCAAAGTGCTAATTATTGTTCCAATTCTTGCAATTATTCTAATAAGTTCATAAGTAGAAAATTGATGTAAAAATATAACAATTACAATGTTTCTCACCCTGTAAAATATGTATCGAAATGTGAGAAAATTTAATTTTTCCATCTCGATTAATCTTACACTTTCTCAACATAAAATTTGACATTGAAATATTATAGAATTCCTAACACAACTATTATCCAATTAAAATAAAACAATTTTAAACAAAACCATCTATTTACTTCTATCATATTTATAAATCTAATGATCACAACATTCAAAACTATTAAACTAAACATTCAATTTGATTTAATAGCCTAATATCATGTGTTACAGTCATCTAGCAAACATAACAAACACAGCAATACAAAAACGAAAACGTCAGTTTGTAAAAACTGCATTTTGTTGAATATCGTACACTGCACGTCTTAAATAAACGACTTTTTCTTTTTTATTTTTCTCCTTCTTAAAAAACCAATATCGCTAACGATAATGGCCCCCCAGCACGCGATACGGACGCCTATGTGCTGTTCGCCATTCCCTATTCGTTTTTCGTATCTGGCTGAGTTTTTTCGGCACTGCACTTTGCGACAAATATCTGTCGAATTGCACAGCTTATGACTTGGATTCTTCACCGGCATTTTGCAGGGGCAGTTTTAGACAAGAATTTACTTTATCAAGTCGGACTGTGGATTTGAGAACTCTGGTTTGATTTCCACAGTCGACCGCATTTAAATTACATTTTTGAGGGCCGTGATTTGACGACTGTTAACCGCAAAATATATCACTTACCGAGATCTGATACGGCGGAGTGCCACATTCGGTAATGGGTAAAAGGCGGGATGATATATTTATTTGCAATTTTAATAAATTATTTTGCTCAGTAAAAACTGCATTTACTTTTTTACTTAATTTACTTTCTCCAACTTCCATGAAATAACAAATTTGTTAGATTTAATAGGAACTATAACTAAAGTCAGAAAGAATCTTAAAATTTATACAATTAAAATTATATCCATTTCATGGAGTGATGAGTATATAAATAAAATAAATAAATATATCATCACGCTTGTTACCAATTGCTAGGCGTGGCATTCTGCCATAGTAGATCTCAGTAAGTGATATATTTCTTAAACTTAAACCCTACAATTTATGAAAGTAAATTTCTTTTAAATAACGATTGATAAGTTCTCCTGACTCCATCTCTGCATCAGAGACTTTCTGTCGAATTTTCGAACACTTCCTGATTTCCCTGCGATTTTGGTGACGTCGTTTTAGCGTGAAGCCTCTTATCCCCCATTATTTGGTTTGCTTGGCGCATAGGGGAAATTGTGGAAACGTTACGTCGTTTATAAAAGCTGTAGATTGTATTTCTAGTGACACCAGGCCACCAGCACTGGCACTGGGGTATTATCTGACATAATGACACTTTGACTACCGTCATTTATTATGTTTTTTCTTTTGCTCATTTTTTTGAACAAAAAGTGCATGCGTATTATAAATAATCTACATTATTTTCTGGTAAAAACAATGGCTAGCATATTGACGCCGATTCAGGGTGACCAACTTTATTTTTCATCTATCAAAAGTGTAATTATTTCAAATAAATTCTCGCTGTTTACTTTAAAATTCATAAACATTCTTATTTTTTGATAGTTATTTTTGTGTGTTTTTTGTTGAGCGTGAGAATGTTACTTTAGGCGAGACCGCAATTCGAACGAGCCAAAAAACAAGAATTTTGCCCACGAAATACAAACAACATTTTTTCTACAACTGTAAATAAAGAATAATACAATAATTATTGATTTATTTAAGTAAATTGAAGGAAAACAATCAACAATAATATTAATTTGATACTATTAATGAAACCTGACAACAAATAATTTGGGAGCGTGCGCGAGATACACATTTTGCGCACTAGAATACGAAACAGTGCGCAAAATACTCATTTTGAGCACTAGGGTGCAAAATACACGTTGTCATGGTAATGTACATGATGAAAAAATCATGTACTTCGCGTATTGATATTAGTGAAAAAAATGAACATTTTTTGACAGTTGAAAAAATAATTTACATATTCAGGTATACATTTTTCGCTAAATAAAATTTGAACATCATGTTCAAAAATTAAAATCACACATACATACATAACATCACGCTATATCCCATTAAATGGGGTAGCACGAACCCGTCAACATTCTCATCCTGACACACGATACTCGTTTCGACCACATTAACACTTCCTCCATACGAACTCTTTCTTTTCTCACAACCAAAATCATCACGCAACAAACATTCATCCATTCGCTCCAGTACCCTTGTTTCGTAAATCTTTCCTTACACCCACTTTTCTAACAACGAATCATCACTTAAAAATGGAACAATTTTTAGGTCCGAAATGACGTCAACTTTAGAAAGATTAAAAAGTACTGTTAAGATGACTTACCTTTACTGAAGTTCCAAAAAAATGAAGTGTCATAATCCGTGTATTTCAGAAAACCAACCTGAAAATAAAAATGTTTATTAGCAATAAAACATAATAAAGTGAAATGTAAATATTATCACATAGAGATACTTAACATGATTATTAAATTGCGTTTCGTTATAAGTAAATGTAAAAACACTAAACGAGAATAGTTTTTCTGTAAACATTAATTAAAATTTTATAACTTAATTGATAGCATTTAGATTGACGTTCAGAAGAAATCTAAATAACTAATGATTTATTGAGATAGTTTATATAATCTATTACCTATAACATCATTAGGCAAAAACTAAATATTTCGCCAGAAAATCGCAAATCATATTGCAATTAGTATTAAGAAAAACAGATGTAAGTCCTTTCTATTTCATTCATTTTCATGATGTCATTAAATTAATAACTTTCCTTTTTGAAATGATATTTATTTTCTTTTACTTTGTGTTACATAAAAAATAAATATAATAATCTACAGATACTCCAGGGGCGTAGAAACCGCTGTATCAATAATACAGGGCCCCCAAATTAAAAAGGGCCCATCAGCCAACCGGAGAAACAAAATATACAGAATACTTGAATTTTTATTTTGGTATTTCCTAGATTAAACTAGTTGGTTTCAGAGACGTCGAGCGAGGGGCAACTGGAGTTATTTCCCTGGGCCCGCAATTTAAATTAATATATAGATCTGCTACGGCAAAGTGCCACACTCAGTAATGGGTAAAAGGCGTGATGATATATTTATATTTATTTATTTTATAAATCTATAAATGATAAATAAAACCGCAACGAAACTTATCAACAAATATTAAAGTGATTTTGTTTATTATTTACAGATTTACGTAGCCATAGCAGATCTCGGTAAGTGAAATATTTCTTCGCGTGAAGTGCGGTTACCAGCCGTCAAATCACTCCCCCCAAAAATGTTAATGGACACGGACCCCCAGAGCCGACTCGATCTACAAAACTTAGGATTCCATAATAATTCAATTTTAATAGCCCCCCAATATGTTAGTGGAGGTGGAGCTACAGGGGTAGTTATAAAGTGGTGTAAATTGTTTTCCGGTTATTGGAATCGAACTCGGGTTCTCAAATCGACAAATTACTGGGCTAATAAAGATTATGATCAACTACGAAAAGTGAAATTATTTGAAAAGTAGAAAATCTTGAATCGCTGAGCGATTATGCAAACAAAAATCGTCTTCGTTGACGCAGACGCACAAACAAACAGACTTCCGGTTAAACAATGCCTAATGATATATTCCGGTGGCTATCAGTGCACGTAATCGACTCTGGAATGAGATCTCAACATCTTGACTCAAGAACTCCTACTGTTCGAATGGTTTTCGGCTGAATAAAATTAACAATGTGAGAAAAACAACACTTCGTTTATGCGCGAAGCATGTCTGTGTCTATAGAACATAGGTTCGTGTTCGGATGCATTGCTGTGCGAGTGTGCTGCCATCGTAAGCGATGGGAATTGACATGAATCTAGTGAATTGAAAGAAGAAATAGATTGTTAGGAAGTGGGCTCACGGCTGATGTAATTGAATTGTGCACTCACTAGGCTAGACGAGATACTAACGTTCGCGTTGAGAATACAATTGTTTGACGTTTAAATGCCATGTTTTTTATAATTGTTTTATTTTCTTTTTACTATATTTAAGATTGCTAAAGCCCGTGACACATGTTCTTGTTTGTTAAATTATGTATGATGACACCATATCATTCTATTTATTATACAGGCTGTTTTATTTTACTTTGTTAAAAAATAAATATATGTATCAATAATACAGGGCCCTTAAGGGGTAAGGCCACTCTAGACAAGGAAAAAAAGGATAATTTTCTAGATTTTTTTTTAACGAAATCTAAACGTGCTGCTTAAGAACTGTTTTTGGATCTTTATTTAGTGCTCTTTAAACTTTATTTCAAATTTTTTTTTAAAGAAAATATTAAAAATTGTCATCAGAAATTTAAAAAAAATGGCGACTCCTCTCGGGGCGTAGGGCAAATCGGGCGAAAACATTCCGGGAACAGCAATAGACCTAGATCAAAATGAGATATGTTTTCTTAATCTCTGATGTATACTCTAAAAAACTACGGGCTGGATTTAAAAATTTTGATTTTTAACAAAATGGCGCACGTTTGAAAAAAAGTTCATTATTCGGGACTAAATTTCTGTATAAAAACTACCATAAAAAACGAATGAAGCACTTTAAAAAAAAAGCCCCAGTAGTTTTTGAGTATTTCATATCTAGAATTAGAAATAAAAAGATTCAGCACGATCCATCAATTAATATTTCAGATTTCTTTTCGCCCGATTTTGAAAATATGAGAAAAACGCGTTTCGAGTCATATATATATACATATATATATATACTAGTACTAATAGATATATGCTTTTTTTCCTCTGAAATACTTCCGCGCGGCATTTAAATTTATTGTCCCTTATTCCTAAGGGTTTAAACTATAATTTAAGCAAATAAAAAATATATGCTTTTTAAAAAAAATTTAGAGTGGCCTTACCCCTTAAGCTAAAGAGAGCCCACCAGTCAACCGGAGTGAACAAAATATACAGGATAATAGGAAAATTTACATAATTTCAAAGAAAGGCTAGTTTAAATTTTGTCCTTAATTAATACTCTATTTCCATTTTCTATTAAAGTATTTTAATTCGTCTCCGAAACAATTTTTAAGGCATTGTTCAAAAGTTACGTTCTACGAACACAGAAAACAACATAAAAATTCTATCATAACATTCTTTGTGAGTAACAGGATTAACTGTGACTATCAAAAGAGATGTTAATTAAAAAGCGTACAAACAATTTGTAGAGACAATTACTCAGTAACCCAGGATATAGATAAACACCATAACGGCTAACGGAATATTCTTTATAGGTTAAGTAAGGAAAGAAGATGTCAGTTTGAAAATAATAAACTGGTTTGAAATCAAGTCTTTCCCAGATATATCCGCCATAAAATATGACTGAACCTAACTTTACTTGACGCGGAGTGAAAGTCCTATATTATACTAACTGGTATGTCGCTTGAAACTATAAGCTGAGGTCCGATAATATTAAATGTCTGATTCTTCCTTGTCCGGTACTGCTCATGTTGACTGACCGAGTGATGAGAGTAAACATGCATGTTAATATGCTCATAGACGTACAATCATTATTTTCCCAACGGGGGTCATTCACATTAAATAAGTTTTATTTATTTATATTACGCTGTACAACAAGAACTTAATCCCAATTATAGTACAGGGTATGCACTCACCGAGCCGCAGGGTAGTAGTTTATATAATTTTTAGCTTGAGTGAGATTCGAACTCGGGATCTCCTGACTCGAATTTCATATTGCTATCCACACTACCGTACTGAAAAAGTTATTGATATAGGTGTTTCTAAATTTATCCATAACGTTTAAATTGAAAATGTTATTTGATATATCGATTGTGGAACAAAAAGAATATTTGCAGTACACATTTTAGATACCACTGATATGCTCATTCCTAATTTTAGAACACACAGATGTCTCCTTTAAAAATATTAACTTTTTATATTTGACATTTTCTCCATACGTTTCGTATTTTTCGAAATTTTTAGATGTCTCAAGTTAAAAAAAAACACCCTGTATATCACTTACTGATATTTGCTATGGCAGAGTAATGATTGTAAAAGTTACAAATAATTAGGTTATTCAATAATTTGTTGTAATGTTTACAATTATAATTTAAAAATTAATACTTTTTTTAATAACAAGCATACCACTGATAACAAAAATGTTTATTTCGGGTAAACTACACTTAATTTTGTTAATTTAAAAAAATATAATTTTTTTTCATAATCAGTATAACAAATAATATTTATGGTTTACAGTTTATGCGAAACACCCTGTATATAAATGCGGTAGTTCTACTGTAGCCAATCTAGGTATGTGAAATATTTTTGTACTTGTACGGTTACCAGCCGTCACATCCAAGTACCCAAATATTGAAATAATTTGTGAATTTGAGGTAGGTGGCTCAGAGTTATCTAATCGGCTTGTGGATTTGAGAACCCGGGTTCAGTTCCCACAGCCGTCAAACAATTAAAACTCCCCCTCCACTAACATCTTTAGGGCCGTGATTTGATGTCTGGTAACGCGAAGAAATATATCACTTACCGAGACGTATCAAATGATAAGAAAGGAAGGGAATGTCGTACTACTTTTGTTTCTGAAGTACAATATTTATTTGTGTAATCACTCAAAAAGATGATTTTATTATGCCCCCACGGTGAAAATTACTACGTACGGTACTGGCTGTGTAAACATATGAAGATGCGTACAATGTGTGATACACTATCAAAAGAGTTCGAACTCCGAAAGAGTCCATACGAAGTATAAAATATAAAGCTCTGTCACAGCACATCACACGTTCGGGTGTTTGACCCACGAATAACGAATATAACTGACTTACATCGACCTTTTAATTATTTCAATGTAATTAATTTTTCTGGGAATTAATGTCAAGCATATGCCGTGAAAATGTTTTAATTATATTTTATGTCTTTCGTTGAGTGAGATGTATTTCATATTTTACTTAAAACAACAGGTTTTTATTTCGTTAATTTTGTTTCACGTACTCTCACGTATTTTAATTGCTTTTTATTTTTTTAGTTTTACATCTATCTGCTATGCGAATGGTCTTCATTAGTTTTACTAATTTATTACTTTAATTGTTAAATAAATACCTTTTTTAGTTTTTAGTTTTAATATAATTATTGCAACAAACCGCTAAAGCTATCAACATTCACTTTGATTCATTATTTGTTTTCTTCCTAAACAGGTGTTCTTCCAATTATCCATTATTACTTAAATAACAGTTAAATTACATATTGCATTTGTTATTAACAATTTATTAAACAAAGCTTTAATCTTCATTTTTACGACCGGGAGTCAAAAATGTCAAAATTTTACACCTTATACTGTGTGCGAAAAAAATCGTGCACTCAATCCAATACCAGGACGATCAAGTTCATTCATTTTACTTTCAGGGGCAAAAAAAAGATGATTTGGCGAGAAGTTATGAATATTTGCATTTCGCCCTACATTTTCGGCGATTTAAAAACCCGTATTTTGATTTTCTAAATGTGGCTAAAGAAGAATCCAATATTAATAAAAGTACATAAAATTACAGACTGGAACTAAAATTATAATATATTAAACTATTCTCTCACCCTGTATAATAATTATAATAATGATATAAAAATGGAATAAATAAGTATTTAAAGATATTTCTGATTAAATTTAAATATAAATTTACGTGCAAAGTTATAAATTTCATTGTAATAATTCAGTGACTAAATAAAATTTGATTTAAATTCTTTATTCGACGACAATATCTTGATAAGTATATCTTTGAACTTAAAGCGTACTTTATATGATGCGGGTACCTACTCATTGTAATGCACTTATTTGTATTCATTAAATAGTCAAAGGCATTCATATATTATTCATACCATATATGTGTAAAACGCACACATTTTATTT
This sequence comes from Pterostichus niger, assembly GCA_947425015.1. Lineage (NCBI taxonomy): Eukaryota > Metazoa > Arthropoda > Insecta > Coleoptera > Carabidae > Pterostichus > Pterostichus niger. The sequence goes on from OX380347.1 coordinate 29,865,880, forward strand.
GTGAATTAATTTTATACTAATTACCAATTAAGCAGTTCGATTAGTAAGCAATGAAGATCACATTAGAATTCTAACATCTTTATAGGTTAGGTACTAATACATTTACATAATTTGACTTGCTTGAGGTGGCTCAGTGGTATCGAGTCACCCTGTGGATCTTGAGAACTCTGGTTCGATCCCCACAGCCGACAAACAATTTTCACCATATATTTAAAAAGGATGTTTAAAAATTATTGCAAAAAAATTCAGGGTTATATATTATTAGATGTACTGATTACAAAAATATTTTGTCCGAAATTTGAAAAAATAATTGTACATTACTGAATTGATAGTTAACAGTAATAAATAAAAAATAGTGAACATTACAGTTTATTCTTTCAATGTTTAATGTTTACTAATTTTTATTCATTACTATAACATGTCAGTTCAGTGGCACGAAAAATGTTTGCTTCAAGTAATGTGCAATTATTTTTACGAATTTTGGAAAAGATCTTTTTACGTTGTATTCAGTACATTTTTTTTTGTAATAATTTTGAAACACCCTGTATTTATTCTTATTTATAATTATCCATTTGGTGATATGTCGGCTGGTAGGTGCACTTCATGCATATGAATACATCATTTACCAAAATCTGCTACGGCTGAGTGCCAGGCCATTAATGGGTAAAAAGCGTAATGATATATTTATTATTTCACAGTTTTTGTAATGAAACCACTTCGCTAAAGTTGGAGGGAGCAATGTGTCAAAAGTTTGGTTAGTGTTTTAAAAGAAGACATTTATCAAAAAGTACAAAAGATTTTAATATGCAAATTAAAGAGTTTTAAATGTGCAAAGTTATGCAAAAACTGAATGAGAGATTTCCTAAAATTTTCCGAACAAAAACAAAAATAAAAACGTCCATTGTTTTCGTCCAAAACTATAGTCATTATCTTATACTGGCGTCGACCGTTTTAATAAACCATTAGAGTAAGAAGAGGCAAAAAGAAAATCGCCAAGTACCAAAAAATCAATTAATTATAAAGACGTTCGCGGATTTTGCAGATAAAAAGAGAATTTCGCTGCAGACGGGAAAACGAAAAATGAGAAGGAATGAATGCGATTCTATGCACTCCCCTTCTATTTATGCAAATCTTGATTTAATGGTGGGGGACACATTCATCCAGGACCGTGCGAGGATATTTCACTGCATTTTAATTCGTGGTCCTCATTTATTTATTCTACTCTGTACAACAAGAACTCACTAACAATTACAGTACAGGATTCGAACTCATCGAGCCCCAGTGTGGTAGTGCTTATATTTTTAGTTTGAGTGGGATTCGAATTCTGGGTTTTTAGATTAGGGCTGTGCAAAATAATCGATTAATCAAATTTAGTCGATTAATCGATCAAATGATTATTATTTGATTAATCGATTATTTTTAATAATCAATAATCGATTATTAAAAACCATAATCGAACAGCCCTATTTCAGATTCAAATGCCGTAATGTTAATCCGTTATCAGAATAACGTTAACATGCGACATGACTTTTCACGTTTGCAAACATAACCTCAAAATTATTATTTGTACAATATTATAAAATTTTATAAATAAAATACCTTCACTTTGCATTGGAGTTATCGTAAATTCCATTAAACTACCATTATCATATCCGTCAAAATTAACAGAAAAACATAAAAAGAATCCATGTTTACGATTTCGTCGTTTGTACTTATTTGACTATAATTCGTTAATTAATATAAAATACTTGATACAGAATTTTTTAACTTCGTTACCATGGTTGTCTGTTAAAATCCGTATTGAATAATTATTGATTCGTGAAATTTAAATAATAAATACTGAAATAGGCGATGTGAAGTTCAAATATCTGCAATGTTTAATTATATAATCATTAGAAATAAAATAAAATTTTCTATATCTTTGGTAATTATATTTGACTTTAAAAATTAAGTTTCTTTTTTATTAATGAGTTATTATTTAGTTATTTTTTATATGATTACCATGAATTGCACCCTCATTTGTCATCGAAAAGTTGGCGTTTTCTGTGGATCAATCGAAAAATAACTTTGGCGCTCGTCTCCAATGATAACGCGCGAAAAAGTTATTAAATATACGCTTATATCAATAGTTACCAGGGACACAAACAAAACAGAAACTTGTCATATTGACAGTTAACAGAACGAATTTATTTAATAGTAGGAAAAATAAGCCTATAATGGCTATTACTCATTCGGATAACTTTATCCTCATGAATAATAGTTATTATTACACAATATTCTAATTTTGATTATGCCGAATGTTTTATTTTGATACAGGAAAAAATTTAATAATCTCTTTAAAGTTTGAATTTCATGGTTTTTGATAATAAATTCATTTTCAAATCAGAATACAATAAAAGTTACATTTTAAAACTACTCCTGTTGATTGTTATTAATTTTAAAATATAGCTTTTATTGTTTGAAAATGAATCGAAGCAAGACTTGAAAAAGTGAGGTTAAAATGTAAATGTAAGTAAATGCGGTCCTGTACGGGCAATAAGTGATAGCTGAAAGTGATCTGTAACGAAGCAGGAATTGCTAGGGTAGGTATCCGTATCATGCCCCTGTCAAACAGATTGCCTTTTGATAAATTTAACGCCATTTGAATGAGCATCACCATCTAAAGGAATTTAATTAACTGCCGCCTCCCGTCGCATTTGCATTCGAACGGATTAGCCGTAAGCACCCTTGATTATCCTGCTGCATGGAAATGCACCAGTCAAGTCTGAGCCACGCCAGTGGAAATGGAAATCAATTTGATTTCCCTGCGACGAGCGAGTGCGACTGAAGCTGTGATTTATAAAGCTTTACGCCCCTACACTAAAGAGATTTCCGAAACACTGCAGAATTTAAATCCAATTTCGAGTTGTTTATTGCATTTTTGATGCCGCATTTGCACATGGTATAAATACGGCTAAATCTATTCCTTTCACAGGCACACATATAAGTTCTCATTCGATTATTTAAATGTATTTAAATCGGGATTTTAGAAGCTACTTATGGAAATTGCTACTTTCGAATATTTATCTTTTTTATTCTATTGCCACGAGGTACATTTTAAATCAAATAAGATGTATTTATTCATTTATTTTATTTATTTATTTAATAACTACTACGCCTCAATCTCAAAATAAGAAACATGTTGTAGACATATTTTTCTACGATCGTGCAAAAAGTACCTGTTTTTTTACTGCTAAATGCAACCGCGCAATAAAATAGTCATCACGTCTTTTACCCATTTCTGGGTGTGGCACTCCGCCGAAGAAGATCTCAGTAAGTGACATATTTCTTCGCGTGAAGAGTGGTTATCAGCCGTCAAGTCACAACTCCAAAGATGTTAGTGGAGGGGGAGCTACAGGGGTAGTTTTATTGTAGTGAAAATTGTTTGTCGGCTGTGGGAATCGAACTTGGGTATGTAGTATAATTAGTTAAAACTCGATTGTAGGAAAAATTGTGTATGCAACTCGTGTTAAAAGTGCTCTTACTGCATGGGTTTGCAACACTCGCCTACGGCTTCTACTCGTACAATAAAGTGACACTTTCAACACTATTTGAAAATTACTATTATTTATTTATAAACACAACACAAAATAAATATATCATCACGCCTTTTACCCATTACATCATTTTTAATATTAGTGATGAATTTACCAGCCCTAATAAATTGTTTTTAACCTGGTTTAAAACCCCAAAAAACTGAATAGTGAAACCTAAACAATGAAGACACAGTTCTTGACAGTCCAAACAAAAACAAAAGTACAAAACATGTTTGTTACAGTCATTGTAAAATAAAAGTATGGGTCATTTTCGAGGTGATTCTTGGACGAAGGCAGCAGCAGGGTAAGACGGCAAGGCGGTAAGAGTAACGATGCGGAAACCGGAAGAAGACGGTGGCGATGGCACCGACACCAGTGCTCGGCGCAGTCAACCAATTGGACAAAGAATATAAGAGCGTTTTTCTAGCCGGCACATATTACATACAATAAGGCGGTCAACTCTTCTACTCACTTAACTTTATGCTTCTATTTATGTGCGTGTGTTGTGAATGCGCTCAAGCGTAAACTGATGAGGTTTATGAATGAAAGAATGAGATGGCGCCAAATTTCAAATTAAACAAATAATAATATCAAAATAGTTTTGTAGAACCTATACTATAAAAAGTACAAAAGTTATATTCCCTAGATATAAATAAAAATATATCATCACGCCTTTTACCTATAACTGGATGTGGCACTCTGTCATAGCAGATCTTGGTAAGTGATATATTATTTCGGTACTAAAATTGTATTTTTACAAATATACAAATTATATTTATTTTGAAATTTGAAATAATGTATTTATTTTGAACCGAAACCATAAAAAACCGAAAATCGAAAAATACCAAAATCGTAACGAAACTGAAATTTGTAATTTTAAAAACCTAAATCGACTAACCTATATCTATATCTATATCTATATATATATATATATATATATATATATATATATATATATATATATATATATATATATTCTTTTTGTTTTGTGTTGTAATCAGTACATACAATAATATATACCCTTTATTTTTTTGAACACTCTGTATATGTGATGACCAAGGAAAATTATTAACAGTTAAAATTAAAAAACAAAACAGAGAATTCGTGCAATAAATCATAGAATGACAAATAAACGCTCCACATTCATTAATTAATAATTTTTATAAATTATTATTCAATGAAATTATGTATGTATTGCCAAATAAATTTAAAAATTATATGACACCTATTTATTCACAAAAACGCGTCTTTGAGTTAGCTCCAGTTACGTAGAATAAATAAAAGTTGCATTTAAAAGATTTCAATTTTCAGAATATTTATCTATGCTTATACAAACCATCTGTCTGCTTGTGAAAAAAAGTATCAAAAGTATGCAGTAATAAAAGAAAAACAGATAGGATTTAAATGAAATTAGTGATAAAAGCAACATAAAAAAACCCTATGCACTATGCACTCAGCACGCAGCACTCATGCAGTCAATAAGAACAGGAAACACTAGAAAGACAATCCAATCGACGCACAGTCGTTTAAAGCAGATAAAATAAAATAATGAGGTTATAAAATAGTGACAGGTTATGTAGACGACAACGAATGAAGGAAGAATGAATAAACGAGTGAGCGAATGAACGAACAGCAAACACCGACATCGGTATCGATATCGATATACAAGCAATTATAAAGCTATTATCCATGCAAAGCACAGATAGTAAAGTACTGATTCGGTTACGAGTTACGGGTTACTCAGATATAAAATCGGTCATAAAGAACATTTTTAAAACCAGTTACCGAGTTACCTTTACTTCGTCGTAAATCATTTCGCGCATTTAAGAAATAAATTCTGAATGTGTGTTGATTTTCAATTGTTGGCGTAAGGCGTAAGGGTACCATCATGGTCACTGCATCGAGTGCGTCTGCGCGTATGTGGTATTTGTACGTGAACATGCATGCTTTTATTATGCTCACGCGATTGACTTATGGGAAGTATATGGTTTTTCAAGGTCAGTCGGTCTGGTGTATTGTTAAGAAACGCCTGCATAACGATGGAAAAAATCTGACCGAGTATTATATTCGCAATTAACCTTTACCTAACCTAACATACTGATAGCTGAGCAATAATTTTGAACATTCCTTAATGGTACAGGTGCAAATTAATTGCTAACTTGTTGTGTTTGTAATTATTGTTATTAAAGCTAAAGCTAAAAATAACTCGCACTTTTACGAAACTTCTTTAGAGTTTGGATTTCATTACCTGTATGTTCATACAAGGATATCTACATACAGACTGTCTCAAAATTATTGTAAAAGAAATTTCAAAGTATTACGAGTAACAGGGCTGTTCCGACTCAGTGGTGCAAAACGTGCGGGGCACACGGGCGGCGAATTTTTGGTTGAACCGGTTCAAAAATCGAAATTTTTAATAATATATTTCTATATAGTTCAGAGCACGAGAATTACACTCGTTCAAACCGCATTTCAATATCTCTTTTAGTTTTTGAGTTATATCGATTTTTAACTTTTTTTAAAACTCAACTTTGAGACGCCATAACTCAAAAACTAAAAAAGATATTGAAATGCGGTTTGAACGAGTGTATTTCTCGTGCGCTGCTTAACTTGTACCGGTATTTTAAAAATTTTGAAAATTTTTCAATTTTTTTCGCAATTTTTTTTTGTCGATATTTCAAAACGTTGAAAAGATAATGAAAATCTAAAAACACCAGTGAATTCCTCGCATGAAAATACATATGTATGCAAATTTTTAGAGCAAAATTCGCACGGATAAACTTTTTATTACATAAAATCCAAAAATGGCCTAAATCCGAAAAAACGCCAAGGGGTACCCCTTGGTGTTTTTGCGAAATTTTGCCATTTTTCGATTTTTTGTAATAAAAAATGTATCCGTGCGAATTTTGTTGTAAAAATTTGCATACCTATGTATTTTCACGCGAGAAATTCACTGGTGTTTTCAGATTTTCATTATCTCTTCAACTTTTGGAAATATTGAGAAAAGGAAATTTTGAAAAAAAGTTGAAAAAATTTCAAAAATGGTAAAATTTCGGTATAAGTTAAGTAGCGCAAGAGAAATACGCTCGTTCAAACCGCATTTCAATATCTTTTTTTGTTTTCGAGATATGAGCTCTCAAAGTTGAGTTTTAAAAAAAGTCTAAAATCGATATAACTTAAAAACTAAAAGAGATATTGAAATGCGGTTTGAACGAGTGTATTTCTCGTGCGCTGCTTAACTTGTACCGGTATTTTAAAAATTTTGAAAATTTTTCAATTTTTTTCGCAATTTTTTTTTGTCGATATTTCAAAACGTTGAAAAGATAATGAAAATCTAAAAACACCAGTGAATTCCTCGCATGAAAATACATATGTATGCAAATTTTTAGAGCAAAATTCGCACGGATAAACTTTTTATTACATAAAATCCAAAAATGGCCTAAATCCGAAAAAACGCCAAGGGGTACCCCTTGGTGTTTTTGCGAAATTTTGCCATTTTTCGATTTTTTGTAATAAAAAATGTATCCGTGCGAATTTTGTTGTAAAAATTTGCATACCTATGTATTTTCACGCGAGAAATTCACTGGTGTTTTCAGATTTTCATTATCTCTTCAACTTTTGGAAATATTGAGAAAAGGAAATTTTGAAAAAAAGTTGAAAAAATTTCAAAAATGGTAAAATTTCGGTATAAGTTAAGTAGCGCAAGAGAAATACGCTCGTTCAAACCGCATTTCAATATCTTTTTTTGTTTTCGAGATATGAGCTCTCAAAGTTGAGTTTTAAAAAAAGTCTAAAATCGATATAACTTAAAAACTAAAAGAGATATTGAAATGCGGTTTGAACGAGTGTATTTCTCGTGCTCTGAACTATATAGAAATATATTAATAAAAATTTCTTTTTTTGAACCGGTTCAACCAAAAATTCACAAAAAATAAATATATCATGCTTTTGAACCATTACTGGCAGTGGCACTCTGCTGTAGTACATCTCAGTAAGTAATATATTTATGCTTGTATACTGCAGTTACCAGCCGTCAAATCGCGGTCATCTCAACGAAGCTTTTGCGTGCGTGCGTACTTCTGAACTAACACTTACACACACCATGGTTGACACTTAGTAGTTACAGGAGACTTTTCACCAATATGCATAGTGGAATCCACAGATAGTTCGTTCCTCTAAAGCTTCAATATTATTGCATGGAAAAATACAAAATAATTCTGTATTTTGGGAAGAAATAATGATTCCAAAACTAATACATTTTTATTTTTTCATAACCTTTCATTTCATATACAAATTGTATATTGAAATGCTCTGTAATCTGTGAAACGTTTGATAATGTCCAAACACAAAAATGACTGTATCTTGTTTATTATAAACTTTATCAAAAAACTGACTGACAAATGTTAATATTTTTATATCATCATTATTTGAATAAAATTTGAATAAATTTGGTCAGTTAGAAGAGCAGATAAGTTGATAGCATGTTTGAGCATTTCGCTTGTACTCAGGAGCGGCCTTAATATTTTCAGATTATCCAATTTTCCTATTTGAATAAATAAATGAACTATAATAAAATTGTTAAAATAAATTAATCTCGAAATCGCCTCCACTTCAAATAATTTATGTTAAATTAAATTACAACAGCTCATTTTTCATTATAAAAAATATATTTAAAATGAAAGAACAAATTTAAAATTGATCTGATAAGATTGCAGTGAATAATTTGAATGAATAATATGCAAAATGCGACCGTTATTACGAAATAATCTAAATGTAGAATCTCAGGATTCAGGAGCAAACAGCGGACGAAAGCGGAAATAGTAATTATCGACAAGTCAATTAATTAGTTCGCTTGTGACGAGTGGCGATTCGTGTAGCAACGAATAACCAATCACAATCCAGAAAAGCTAGACTCACGTTTCATGTGCAACTGCGCCGGAATTGATTTTCCATCAGTTGACGACAATCTATTATTTTGAAATTGGACAAAAAAGCGACGTCCAAATTTATGATGCCAGTTACATGATTGCGCTTTTTAATTATTAAACAGGATTAATTTCATAAATGAATTACTGCAACAGTTATATGTTTGGTTTGCAGGGCCGGTTTTATATATTTTAAAGCCTGAAGCAGTAATATATTTTGGCTAACAAATAACAATAAAATATGCAACTTAATTTTTTAAAGATTTGTTACAAGCGTAATGGCAACATTAATAACACCGCGCTCGATAAAGATCATTTCAATTTATTCGTGATGTAGGTATTGAAATAGACAGCTCAATTTTTTCATTATGAAAATTAAATTTATTGAGGCATAAATATACATTTCCAATATAATAAAAAATCCTCAAAATTAGGATATGCTTGAAAAATGAACATTAATCACCAAACTCTGAAATTGAAACCCTGTAGCATGTTAGCATCTGCCACTTCGTGCAAGTTCGACATGATTCGCGTGCTCTCGACATAAGCTGCAGCTGTCACATAGACGCATGCGTAGTAATTGCAACGCGCGCAATTCACATACGCAAGGGGTACGCGTAATACTCGGTTTTTTACCCGCCAATGTTTACAAACTTTATTTTATGATGTTATGAATGTGCACATATGATTTCAATTATATAATGTTGAAATTGCTTTTATTGGCGATTATAACCGTGCATTGTTGTGCAATATGTAATACAGTTTCGATTTTGTTATTGTAATTCAATCAATTTAACTTCTGATAACAATTGTAAAAATTATTCATAATCACATATTATATATATTATCCCAAAACAAATGGAAACGTTGTTTCTACTCTCCCACTAGCTGTCAAGAATAACTGTAAAAATATTATTAATTTACTACATTTTGATAACAATTTATAAGATATAACTTATTGCTTTGTGTGAACCTGTAAACATAATTGAATAAATAGTTTAAAGGGCTTTATAGTGTGATGTTATTTGAGTCATAATTTACTACAATAATTCAATCCGTTATTTTTTTTTAATCTACACTTTGCAACTGCACTTCACGCGCATAAATATATCACTCACTGAGATCTGCTAAATCAGAACCCGGGTTCGTTTCTCACAGCCGACAAATATTTTTTTACCACATTAAAACTACCCCTGTGGCTCTCCCTTCACTAACATCTTTGGGGCCAGGATTTGACGATTGATAACCGCACTTCACGCGAAGAATATACACTTACCGAGATCTGCTATGGCGGAATTTTTTATCTAAAATAATTTGATAACTTTGGAGCATCGAAAAACTTAATTCCTATATTAAACTTCTATGACCCGTTTTTTACTGACCACTCTGTATGTAAATAATTGTCTTACGTAATCTTAAAAAATGTATAGTTCATTTATTTCACTATCTAATAAATTTTGACGTAACAGTAAAACATAATATACACTTACATAAATTTGAGTGCAAAAGATAAAAAATAGCACATGTAAATAATGATTAACATATGTAAACGTGAATATATACATGAAGAAAAGTATATCCTCTGATCCAGATTAACATATTTATTAATTCATGTAACAGAAAAATATACACATGTATGTAATATTTATTGTATCTACCGATGACATTCACTGACAACTCTAAATTTATGTCATCATAAAATGAGATAATGCAGTTTAATAATTATTTTATTATTTATTACTTATCTATTAAAATGCCGTAAAACTTGCATGAATCTATTGATTTATATAATGCTTACGCATCGAGATTTATGCAAATTATTTAATAATAAATATTAATTGTTTTTTTTACAAGAACAGAAATATTTAATAATTATAATATTTTTTTTATGTTTGTTTCAATACAGCATAATTGAAACGTAAAAGTAGTTTAAATATAAATCAAAATAATTTATTATTATTATTTATTATTCTGCACATGAACTTAATCCCAATTACAGTACAGGACACTTAAAACTGTTTAATATTTGAAAATATGTTTTTCATAATTTGATTAATTGAAAAATTCACCTTTTAACAAATATTAAATAAAACCATTTTTTTTAAATACATCTTATACAAAACAAAATAAAATACTGAAATATAAATTTAATTTATATTATTTACTATTTTAAATGTTGTTATATAGCTGGTAGCTCAGTTGTATCGACTGTGAACAGGAGAACTCGGGTTCGATTCCCACGACTGATAACATACATTTTAGTGCTACTGGTTTTATTATTAAATTATAATTGTAAACACTACTAATAATCATTAAAATTACCCATGTGGCTTCTTCTCCACTAACATCTTTGGTAGAGGCGTGATTTGACGACTGGTAACCGCATTTCAAGCGCATAAATATATCATTTATTGAGATCTTATACGGCAGACTGCCACACCTAGCAATGGGTAAAAAGCGTGATAATATATTTTTATTTTATTCAATTATTTAGCTAAATATTTAAATACTGACCAAATTTGTTGCTATTTTTATTATATTAATTGTTTGTGTGGTTGGCACTTGGTGAAACATTTTAAATTATAAAATTAAAACACTTGGTATATTTCACATAAACTTTTTTTTTATTTATACGACGCGTTTCGACTTTTCAGTCTTCATCAGGTAATAATACAATGGTTTACAAAAAAAAAGAAAGTACAACACTTATATACTAAAATTAATATTAAGAAGAGGGGAGGAACTTATTTTTATTGTTATTATTATGTCTTCTACTCTGAACAACAAGAACTAAATTCCAATTACAGTACAAGGGCTCATCGAGTTCATATATTTTTAATTTGAGTAGAGTTCCAATTCTACCATACTACGAGGTAGACTGAAAAGTAATGCACACATACTTGTAGATCACGAACGAAATGACCTTCAGAAGCGCGCCAGGTAGCATGTGAAGTAACAATCCCTCTCAATACGCATGCGTAGTTTGAGATCATTGCGTTTATCCAGTGTATTTCGAGAAGAGGAAGTATGAAGACGTGTTATATTGCTATATCAACGCGGATTAAACGGCGTGCTGTTATCGAATTTTGTTTGCATTACTTTTCAGTCTACCCTCATATATACATTATAAAGCAAAAATGTTCAAATTAAAGATATCTATTTATTTCAAAATTTACGATTTTTGAAAAAGGTTGTACTGTCACATATTTCAAAAGACCCACAAACTCAAGTCGTTAAACTTGGTATTAGCTAGTTTCATGAATATTACATCTTATAGAAAAAATAGAATGCAGCATTTTTCCAATAAAATTAATATTAAAAATTTATTTAAAATACTGACTAAATAAATAATAAATACAACGTAATTAAATTAAAGAAGAGCGAATAAAAAAAAACGAAAAAAATTAGCGCCTTCAAAAAAACTGAGTGTATTGTATCAAAGCAACACCGCAAATTTATGAACCCCCCTGGAGCCTACTCTGCGTACTATTTAATCCTTTTCTAACAATTACGTCCCTAGTAAAAAAATCATAAACAATTTTATCAAACATAACTTACAAGGTTGCATCTAAAAAACACCTCAAATACATTTAAAAATAATAATTAACAAGTGCCATAACACGACAAATAGCAAAGATCCTAGGCATTCTTCGTTTTTGCTTGATAATTTTTTGTTATTTGACACCCGCGTCGATATAAAAAATTATGACAAAATACCAACACAGATGATTGTTTTTATAAATAAATATAGATGCTACAGTACAACATGTGGTTTCGAGCAGTCAAGTATGTATTGTACCACACGTAACGAGAAGTAACCACATGTTATGATTTGTGTCGCACGACAAAGTAACCTATAATCATTGAAATGTTATTTGAGAAGGGTAGAACAGGTTAGAAAATTGTTGTTTGTTGACAAAAAGCCTTATTTTACAGAACCTATTAAGTTAATATAGTTTTAATCTTAAATTTCATGTTAGATGATTTCGTTTTTTAAGTGTTTAGATGTTACTTGTTTTTGAAGTTAGATTAAGATGAATTCAAGAATTGGAGCAAAAAGTTGCTTTCGAGAAATTTGGTTCAAAATAAAGTCATTTTGAAATTTAGTAATTTAGTACCAGAAAAACATAGTTTACTTGCGGCGTGCCACCTTTTCATAATTTAAAACTATTTTTTTTAGTTTACAAAAAAAATATAAGGTAGTAAAATCGAGTCGGACTATGGATTTGAGAATCCGAGGTTGATTTTCACAACCCACAAATTTCAACACATTAAAAATACCCCTTATACTAACATCTTTGGGTGCCGTGATTTGACGGTTGATACGTGTATTAATATATCTCTTACAGAGATTTGCTACGGCTGAATTTCACACCCATTAATGGATTAAAAGTCTGAAGATATATTTATTTAAAACTTCGATTGAAACCAGTTTCTCGCCATCTTTATTGTCATTTAATTAGTATTTTTTTAAAATAAATCACTAACATCTTTGAGGGCCGTGAATTGACGACTGGTAACGAACAAAAGTGACGATTTATATTTTTTTGAATAATAATTTTTCTTGTACTTCGTGTATATTGTAACATTCAAAAATCAATTTGATTTTCCATGAAATAAATAGATTATTATTGTAAAGTAAATAATTATTGTTTGGGAAACAATTCTTGAAAGTAATTAAATATATTAGCCGTTTTTATGACAGTTGTGTTTGTAAACAGGGCTTAATAACATAGTAAATGTTTACTTAGTTTTAAAACATACCTGCCAAATTTGCAGTCAACATAGGTTTAGAAGATAAGTATACCCGCATTTTGAAGTAAACTAACTTACTGCTTACTGTCTGTCTATGTCTAGTGACGCATCTTTAATTAAAGATACGTGCTAATCATTAAAAAATTTGTGGTTAAAAAAGTGTTTCTAGTGTCATGTTTATGACTCGTGTAGTTTACGAAAATAAATGAAAGCCCATAGGCGTAGATAATAGTTATTAGTGTATTAAGAGCGTAAAGTAATTCTTTGTTACTCGAGTACGGTAATTGCAGCGCAAGCCGAAGGCGAGAGCTGCAATAGTGTAAAAGGAACAAAGACACTTTACGCTCGTGATACACATATTTTTTTCTACGATTGTATCTTGAATTATTACAAAAAGTACTGAAAATAAATTCATTCTGTCAAATGTTAATATGACAAGTTTCTTCTTTCTAAATGCTCCGAGATAGTCCATACGCTCGTACTCGGTTAATTGCCGATAATATACGAACCAATTCGATTTTACTAAGAATGCTACATTAGTAATTGGCACTGTTAAAAATTATCACAGATTGTAAACTGTAAACTATAGAAATCTCTGTCAAAATAAATCAAATAAGTTTTGCAGAATATGTAAATGTTCTATTTTGCAAGTTGTATACAGTAAAATATCTTGTTTTAAAATGTCTATTAAGGTTTCCTGTTGATTCGTTTTTTAACTGATAGAATTTGGGAACAATAATCACATTTTACTAAATCAGTAAAATGTTTCCATATTGAGCTAATTTTACGGCAACTCATTAAAAATAACTTTAATTGCAATAACAAATAAAATATTAATTAATGAATGTAATGAGCAATCTGAGACAGAGCTATCGTTCGAGTCATTCATTTGTGTTACGGTTCGCGCATGCGAGCTGAGAAGCTGAGAGCCAAACAAATGTATCAATTAAAAATTATTGTTTTTATCAGTCATTTTTATAATATATAACTTTTTCATGTTTTAAATCAAATAAACTCTTAATGAAATAATTTCAGTCATTTTCCGTCATTATAAATATTAGTGTAAATAATATAGCCGACAAACAATTTTCACCACGTTAAAACTACTTCTGTCAGTCCTTTTCCACATCTTTGAGGGCCGTAATTTCACGACTAATAACCGCATTTCAAGCGAGGACATATATCACTTACCGAGATCTGCTACAGTAGAGTGCCACACCCAGTAATGGGTAAAAGGCATGATGATATATTTATTTATTTATTTTATAAGAAAGTAATACTTTTGACGTTTGCAAATATAACCACTAATTACTATCTGTACTATATTATGTAATTTGATACATAAATGTAAATACCTTTAGATTTCTCTTCAATTTTCGTAAATTCCACTGAAATGGCACTTTCACAATCACTATAATAAATATAAAAACAATACATTTCATATACTCGTAAAACAATCCACAGTCAAACGCTGCCTTTAAAGTACTGATAGACAAGCTCATAATTTTGTCGTATGAACTGGTCTGAACAGCGTTTATTAGTTTAAAACACCAGACACAGGGATTGGGACCATTGCAATTTGTGTCCATCAACATTTTAATGAACAATTATTTAGTAAATTTTTGATATTATAATTTTTATTTTAATCAAATAGTCTGAAATTCTTCATTATTAACCGTTATAACAAAATTTAAAAAATATGAAATAAAATCGTTCTTTACTAGTATGATCAACGAATTAAGCATGATTTACTAATCGTTAAATGATTTTAGAAACAAATTCTTCAAATAAAAGTTACGTAAAACTAAGAATTATTATATTTATATTTTAAACAGTTTTCTTAAAAATAAATTTAATCAGTGGTTATAATAATAAATATATCATCACGCCTTTTAGCCATTACTGGGTGTGGCACTCTGCCGTAGCACATCTCGGTAAGTGATATATTTCTACGGGTGAAGTGCGGTTACCAGCCGTCAAATCACAGCCCCGAAAGATGTTAGTGGAGGGCGAGTCACAGGTGAAAATTGTTTGTCAGTTGTGGTGATCGAACCAGGGTGGTTACCACGACACCGGACACCGTACTTTAACATGTAAAATTATATTTTTATAATTTCCTGCTTCCCCTTATTATTTTACAGAAAAAAAACGCTCCACACCCAGTAATGGGTAAAAGACGTGATGTTATATTTATTTATTTTATTTCATTTGTTTTTTACCAAACTATGCAAAGCTTTTGTTTCGCAAATCACGGTTAGTACCGTAATAATTAGCAATATTATACAGCATAATTTTAAAAAATTGAGTCTATTTTCTGCTGAATTGTATAACCGAGTGTTATTTAAAAAGAATTTAGTCCTCCGCCTCTGTATTGTGCGGGTGGATCAACGATCAGCGACCTAGGACTGCAGACCTCACCGTGGCGCGCGACATGAGACGTTCGCTGTTCGCTGTTTGTTCGCTGTTCGCTGTTCGCTGTTCGCTGTTCGCTGTTCGCTGTTCGCTGTTCGCTGTTCGCTGTTCGCTGTTCGCTGTTCGCTGTTCGCTGTTCGCTGTTCGCTGTTCGCTGTTCGCTGTTCGCTGTTCGCTGTTCGCTGTTCGCTGTTCGCTGTTCGCTGTTCGCTGTTCGCTGTTCGCTGTTCGCTGTTCGCTGTTCGCTGTTCGCTGTTCGCTGTTCGCTGTTCGCTGTTCGCTGTTCGCTGTTCGCTGTTCGCTGTTCGCTGTTCGCTGTTCGCTGTTCGCTGTTCGCTGTTCGCTGTTCGCTGTTCGCTGTTCGCTGTTCGCTGTTCGCTGTTCGCTGTTCGCTGTTCGCTGTTCGCTGTTCGCTGTTCGCTGTTCGCTGTTCGCTGTTCGCTGTTCGCTGTTCGCTGTTCGCTGTTCGCTGTTCGCTGTTCGCTGTTCGCTGTTCGCTGTTCGCTGTTCGCTGTTCGCTGTTCGCTGTTCGCTGTTCGCTGTTCGCTGTTCGCTGTTCGCTGTTCGCTGTTCGCTGTTCGCTGTTCGCTGTTCGCTGTTCGCTGTTCGCTGTTCGCTGTTCGCTGTTCGCTGTTCGCTGTTCGCTGTTCGCTGTTCGCTGTTCGCTGTTCGCTGTTCGCTGTTCGCTGTTCGCTGTTCGCTGTTCGCTGTTCGCTGTTCGCTGTTCGCTCCGGATGTTCTACATCTGGTCCAACCAACACCGTGTAGCTACAACTTACACGTGCTACTCACACGTGAACTTCACATTCATTCAACACTATGCCTCATGCGTCATGCTAATAACACAGATCATACTGTCCAAGTGAGAAATGATCAATGAATATAAAGGACTAATCATATGCTATGATGTTTTGCGAATTTGGGGGTGGTTTAATCGTATGAAAAGGTACACGCGATAAATAGCATATGATATATGATGAATAAAATGAGAACAGTTTCACAATAAACATTGACGAAATCGGCACTTATTGGTGAAAGGATGAATAGCTCGGCACATTAAAGCGCCGTTTGGAACCCTAAGAATCCGGGTTTCACCGCCCGTCATGTTTCAAGCTGAATAGCTGTGAAAACCAGAGTCAGCTTTCAGAAAAATAACACAAAATGTTTCTTGAGATATTGACGTTTAAATATAAAGATTAAATAAATTTAAAAATAGGATTTGTACCATTTAGAGCACGAGAAATCGAATGCCGTTGAAAGCATCTTCAATATTTTTTAGTTCTTGCATTTTTTAAATCTCACTTTTGAGTGTCCATATCTCGAAAATAAAAAAAGATATTGAAATATGTATTTCTCGTACTCTAATTTACAAATACATAAATTTGTAAAATCTTACTATTTTTACCAAATGTCCCTTCATCAGTATTTCAAAAATTTGAATAGTTAATAATAAATAAAATAAATATATCATCACGCCTTTTACCCATTAGTGGATGTGGCACTCTGCGTAGCAGATCTCGGTAAGTGATATATTTCTTCGCGTGAAGTGTGATTAACAGCCATCAAATCACGGCCCTCAAAGATGTTGGTGAAGAGGAGCCAGAGGCGTACTTTTAACTTTGAGAAAATTGTTTGTCGACTGTGGGAATCGAACCTAGGTTCTTAAATCCACAAACCGATTCAATACCACTAAGCCACCTACCCCAGTGAATACCTCGCGTAAAAAATACAAGTATACAAATTTTTAGAAATTTTGCATTTAGAATAAAATTTGTAAAAAAGAAAATTAAATTATAACCTAAATTCGTAAAATCTTAAGGTAAATATCTTAAAACAATTAACAAAAAATGACATTTTAGAAATTTTTGTAATAGAGAATTAAATTCGTGCAATTTTTATTTTGACAAATTGCATACATATGTATTTTACGCAAGAAATTCACTGGTGCTTACAATTTTTTTTATTATCTCATTTTTTTTAAATAGCAAAAATTTCCAAATTTTTTAAAATATTTAAATGGTGCAGGCGAAATAGTAAATAACAATATATTTACTTTTTCGAAATATAAGCTATCAAATTTGAAAAAAAGATATGAACGGCATTCGATTTCTCGTTTTCTAAATGATATATAATTTTCGATTTTTGCCTGACTCAACAAAAAATTAAAATAATTTAATAAATCATCAAAAAATTTTCCCATTACTGGGCGTGGCGCTCTATAGTAGCAGATCTTACTATGTGATATATTTTACCGAGTGAAGTGCGATCACCAGATGTCAAATTACTGTCTCCAAATATGTTACTGGTAGGGGATAATTTTAATGTGAGGTAAAAAAGTAAACTGAGCTTACCTCATTATCTGCATGTTTATCTGTGAATATCGACGCATTTGAAAGCATCTCTAAAAAAAACTTTTTGCGCAATCATGAAAATAAAGTTTTTCAATATTTTACCGATGGATAAGAGATAAAAGTAACAGAAAAACACTCAAACGGGGAAGATTATCTACTAACCTTCCAAAAGCAATTTTTAAAATATCTAAACGTCACACGACAAGCTGCAAAACTAAAGTCTGTCTCCGCTTTTTTATCTACACGCAGCAATGTTTTGCAACGGAACATAAATATAACAAATCATAAATAAATACACTGACACGTGTGTGTGTTTGCTAAAAAATACGCACGTGGATAATTTCCATAGGTTATGGCAATGCTTGTGGACGAAGACTGTCGCTGTTACGCGAGACACGAGACACGAAACAGGGTTGCGAATGTGTTCAACACGTTGTAGAAGACAACTCAGCATATTTCCATTTTTTGGAATTGGGGTATTGGTTTTTATGTTTCCTTTCATGACATGTGTGCATCTGTGGATTTTTTGGGACTGGCATATTTTATTCACAATGATGAAATTATATTTAAAGAATTATATATCAAGGCAAGACTATAATTTTATGGATAAAATCAAGCGTTTTCTAAAATCCACAGGGCATAAATATTTATAAAATTAAATTTTTCAATTAGGTAAAGATTATACCGGGTGTCTACTTTTTTTCCGAACATAGGAAATTCAATGTTAAAATTTTGATTTAGTGATATCTCTTTACCTATTAATTTAGAACAAAAGTGTACTGAAGAAAAATGTTCAGAATGAAAAACTGCATTCATAGAGTATAACAATAATTATCAGAGTGCCATGAGAAATAAAACAATAATTTGTATGTTGTGTCTGACATTATTTGACATATTGGACCAGAATTGGAAGCTTACTCTAATTTATTTATTTATTTATTTATTTATTCGAGCATTTAATTTAATAATAAAATTAATTATAGCAACTATTATTTTCTGTTTTCTACATAATCTAGACAAATAAATACCTATTATTTAGTTATCTAATTTGTTTTATTTCTCATGGCACTCTGAATTTCTTTAAAGCGTGTATTTTCTTTTGCTTCCAACTCGGATATAAGAAACAATTGAATACCAAACTTATACTCTATGGATGCAGTTTTTCATTCTGAACATTTTTCTTGAGTATACTTTTGTTCTAAAATTAATAGGTAAAGAGATATCGCTAAGTCTTTTGATTTTAACATTCAATTTCCTATGTTCGGAAAAAAAGTCGACACCCGGTATACATCAAAATACGAACTCTCGTTTCTTCAACGAGAGCGCAACCAGTGTACTGTAACTGCAGTGTATGATAAAAAGTTTTAGTCACAATCAGTAAAAATATACACGGCAGTTGTTAGATATTATATACTAAATACTATCTTCACATATAATTATTTTAAATTTTGAAAAGGTGTGAAATTACCCGAGGCATTATACCAGGTGTAACATAAATAGCGGGACAAAAAAAAACATGGGAAATCAGTTTTTCAGATGGCATTGTTTAACAATTTATTTTTGGAGAAGTTCAAAATTTAAGTCAATTATATAAAATAAATAAATATATCATCACACCTTTTACCCATTACTGGGTGTGGCATTCTGCCTAAGCAGATCTCGGTAAGTGCGAAGTGCGGTTACCAACCGTCAAATCACGCCGCCCAAAGATGTTAGTGGAGGGAGAGTCACAGGGGTATTTATGTTGATGAAAATTGTTTGTCGACTGTGGGGATCGAACCAGGGTTCTTAACATCTGAGCCACCTACCCTATCAGATTTAAAAATGTCGTTTAATTTTAGCGCCGTTACTAAACTATCAATCTCTGTGTATTCATTAGAAGAAATAGTTTGTTTTAACAACAGCAATCAACATTTAATTAATTTTCTAATATCTATAAATATCAACAATAGTTAAAGATACAGTACTTAACATCGAAGAGAAACCAAAATCAATTTTCTAAGTTATAAATTATTGGCAATAAATAATAAATATCTATTATTGTGTACCGAGTTAGCAGTAAATAATGTCTGATTTTACTACTGAAAACAAAAATAATTATTAAAGTTTTTCTCGTCAACTAAGCATATAAAATAATTAATAAATCAATATCTAATAATAACGATAAAAAATATCACCTGTAATTACGTATTCATTAACACATATATCGCCGCTTAATTTATTACAAAATGTACTATTCCCACGCTAAAATTTTCAAACTAGAAACTTTAAGGACAAATCATATAACACGCTTGCAGTGGCGTTCCGAAGGTATTTGCCGCCAATGTGTGAGAATAATTTTACGGATCTCCCCCTCCGCCCTGTTGATTAACTGGAATGTTTTTGAAATATTTTTAACTTAAATAAAACACAGACACAGTAAATGTAAAAAATACACATTCAGATCCAATAATTATTGATATGTCAACTTGTCTTTTTTCTAGTTTTTATTGAAATATCTATTTTAATTTATAACCGGGCATAAAAAAATAAATTAAATGTATTATGAAGTGTACCTTTATTAAATTTTCAGTTGCTTAAACAATGAGCACAAAATCTAGCACAAAAAAACCTTCAAAATTGCAAAAAACACTGGCCCTTTGGAACATATTCTGTCTTGATAATAATAAAATCTAATTTATAAAATACAACTTCCCTGAATTTTCCTTTCCTGTTTGAAGTAAGTTATGTATTAGCAGACTACATATGACATTATGTAAATACCATATTTTGCTCATAAATGCGTAATAATTTTCACTTATAATTAATAAATTATAAATTGATTTACATGAGCAACTAAAAACTGGTATAGTGAATAGAGATACGTAACGACTTATTAAATTAAATGTTTATTATTTATTTTTATGTACTATTTATTTCCACTATGAATAATTTAAATGATTTATGATGGTTTTATTATTATTAAAATTATCGGTTAGCTACAGGCAATATTTAATTCTAATATGTTTTTTTTAATAGCTTACTTTTTATATTTTTCACACGGATAAACTTATAAGGTCTTTTCAAGAGATCTTGACATATTTGGTGTAGTATATTTTGCACATTTATAAATTATATTACAATATAAATATATGCAGGAAGTTCTAATACTTAAAAAAAATAAATGGCAGATTCTACATGATATTTTGGATCTCGAATAAAATAGAATTAAAAAGAATGAAAATTGAAGCAAATAATGACACTTTACTCAATCAAGTGTTATATACGATATTTTATATAATAAAAAATAAATATATCATCATGCCTTTTACCCATTACTAGGAGTAGCACTCTAAAGTAGCAGATCTCAGTAAGAGATATTTTCTTCGCGTGAGGTGTGGTTACTAGCCGTCAAATCACGGGCCCTAAAGAAGTTAGTGGAGGGGAAGCCACAAGGGTAGATGTAATTATTTGTCGGCTGTGAAAATCAAACCCGGATTCTCAAATCCACAGGCCGATTCAATACCACTAAGCCACCTACCCCACTAAGTAAAGTAGATTTGTAAAACTAATAATTTGACTTTTTAAAGTCAAGTGAAAGTATTTTTTACTGTCCGTATATACGACGTCTGTCAATTGATCCAATAAAAACGATAAAATCAGTCTAATTTTTTCACTTCCCAGAAAAATAAAAAGCAGTTTCCTACGCCCCAACCAAAGTTCTTAAAAATCATTTCTTTTCTAAAGAATATAACATCTGTCGCATGGACAATGATTAAGTAAAAAAGAAGGATATTATTGTTGAGCTAAGCGCACAGGTATAAACATCATAGAAAGACGCCAACCGGCAACGGTACGCAAAGGGTTAACTCAACGTTAGCAAATGAACAGAACAGAACAGAAACCAGAAGAAAAGAACGAAGAAAACGGAACAAGACATACGCTGAGCTTGAGAACATGAACATCCCGATTTGTCCAACTGTTGCTTTACGCCTGCGCAGCAAGGAAACGATTATAGAGGTTAGAACGCCATGGGAAAGTCCCGAAATGTGTTTGGGGTGTTCGTTCCTGATAAAAGGAAGATAGGTGACTTAGGAAACAGGACCGGACTATAAACAAAAATACCATATTCAACAAAATTATAGTTTTTATATCTGTTATTTGTAATTTTTCTGACTGTCATACAAGGATAAAATCGCATGATGATACACAATTGAAACCGAAATATTATGCTGCAAATACAGGTTGTTTCAAAATTATTGTAAAAAATTAAAGGATATATATTATTTGATGTACTGAATACAACGCAAAAATATTTTTTCCGAAATTCGCATTAATAAGTACACATTACTTGAAACAAACATTTATGGATATTTGGTGTAATTTTAATAATTATTTGTAGTGTTTACAATTATATTTTAATAATCAAATCAGTACCACTAAAATGTGTATTTTGTGTAAAGTGCAAATAATTAAAAAAATTAAAAACATATTGAGGGGGTTTTAAAATTATTGAAAAAAATATATATACCTTTAAATTTAAACAGCCTGTATATTTTTGATCTAACATTCGTATATTATGTAATATCTGCAATTCAGTTTTGTTTTAAAAGTAATTAAACACCCTGTGTAAATAATAGTAAAGTGAATTAATAAATATCCATTTAAATCAATTTGGAACCCAGTTTCACATTAAAACTACGTATGTGACGCCCCCATCACTAACATCTTTAGGGAACGTAATTTGACAGCTAGTAAACGTAAAAATGTATTAGTTGCCAAGATCAGCTATGGCAGAGTACCACATCCTATATTTTATTTGGAATTTAATGTTTTTTAAAGAAAATTTTGAATGGTATATTTGGTAAAAAAGCGCAAAGGTAAGGTGAACAAGTCCGTCAAAGGCCGTCCCTGGGCTATCCCTTAACGTGGAGCGCACAGGCACTACGGACAAATCAAGGTTAAGGGAATGACACCTGCACACCAGATGCTAGAGCCAGCAGCAGCTTTTGGGCCAGCAACAGCAACAGCAACAGCAACAGCAACAGGCACAACTAACTTATTAAAACCGGTAATACAATGAAAGTACTCTGGTCGCGACATCTGTTTTAGGAGCCGACACTCACTCATCATTTCCAGCGAAAATCATCCCCTTTGCGTCCCGCTAATCCGAACCCAAGGCAATACACAGATTTTATTGCATTGCCGTGGTGCGTTTGCTGCAATCTAAATGAGGATAAACGGACATCTGGTTTGCAGGTTTCGAATCTTTATTATTTTATTGCGTTTACCTAGTTCCTATTCTAAGTACTCTGTCTAGCTTATGACAACATCTGCATAACAGATCCTACTGAATCACTTAGGGCTTTTATTACAATTACCTGCAAAAATGGGAATTCCGGAAATGTGCATTTCATCTGCAAAACATTCTAAGCTCTTGATTTTAGAGCAAATTATTTGAAAATGATAAAAACATCAAGGAGTATTAAATGTACTAAAGAATTGCTTATAAGTCAATTCGGGCATGGGGAATTCAATTCCGTTGAACGTATCTTCATATCTTTTTTCGTTTTTGAAATATATATATCATCACGCATTTTACTCATTACTGAGTGTGGTACTCTGCCTAAGCAGATCTCGGTAAGTGATATAATTTTATCGCGTGAAATGCGGTCAAATCACAACCACCAAAGATATTAGTGGAGGGGGAGCCACAGGGGTATATTTAAATTGGTGAAAATTGTTTGTCGACTGTAGGGATCGAACCAGGGTTCTCAAGATCCACAGGGCGACTCAATACCACTGAGCCACCTACCCCAAACATTTGTTAACTTCAGATTTTCGATTTTCCTGAAGCTATAGCTTAAAAACTAAGCAAGCAATTGCGATAACAAATAGTTTAAAAAGTTTTTTATTATATAAATAAATAAAGATATCATCACGCCTTTTACCCATTACTGGGTTTGGCACTCTGCCATAGCAGATCTCGGTAAGTGATATATAATAGTTTTTACTCAACTTATTCAATATGCGGTAATTGAAACTATAATTTCAACTAGACAATATAGAAAAAAAACACCAGAATCGGGTAAAAATTTGCATACTTGAAAACTTATAAATTCCATGACTATCAAATCATTAAGCAATACTTATTTACTATACAAAGTACTACTTTTACGACCTACGATTGACTAAACATATCGATCGTTATTAAAATGTCATTTAACGGACTGGTTTCCAATGAACTAAATAACATCTTAATCACATGTTCACAAGCCGTTGTTTCGAACTTGAAATATTAAGCACGGGGTGAAGTTAGCTACATGCATCTAGCATTGCAACTTAACCTTACTTAATTCATAAAACTTTAAATTTGTTTGTTGTCTTAATTTGTGATCGTTTTATACACTGCTTCGCATCGCTCAGCTCGTGTCAAAAAATCTTGCAACTAATGTGACGTTTATAAACCTTGTTCGATAATGTACTATTTTAGGTATAATTGTCATCCTTGAATACTGAAAAATTCATTATTTTATTGAGCAGCAAATCTGATAAATAATCCATAATCGTTGCTGGGTGACAAATGAAATTTAATGTATTTTCAGGTTTCATTCTATGCAAGTAATTCATTGTCTACTAATTAATATTGGTTCCAAAGAGGAAGTTTTTATTTTTTTGTAGTATGCTTGTTCTGAAAATAATTATAGTCTTCTTTTTGTAGTGAAATTTGCGTGGTAAAAGTAATTTCTCCGTGTTGCAATAATTAAGTGTGAAAATTGTAAGAAAAAAACCTTCACGGTGCCAAAAATTGCTATGCAATTATTTATCATATCATCTTTTGTCATAATAGAAATACTTTAACAAAAAAAAATAAACTTGGCATTGTTTCAAAAGTGAAAAAATACTCATTTGTAATAAGGACAAAGATCACTTCTCATTTCACGCTTTTGTTAATAAAAGATTGACAGATAAAACATTCTATTTTCGTTTCACATCGCGCGGTAAAATTAAAAATATGTTCTTCCGGTGACGCAATATGTTGAATAATTTTATTAGATATTATGTGTTTATATCTGAGATATTTGCAGTAAATACCTTGGCGGGATGTTATTTTATGATGCATAATTTGTTTTTGCGGGAAAAAACTATTAATTACTGTGTTGATTCAAGGTTTTAATATGCAACGAATTTACGTAAGATCATTCTCAACCATGTTTTAGAAGACGACATAATCATAAGGTAAAATCAAAGAAACAATTCATTTGTTTTCAAGATTTAGTGGCTTAAATAGACATTGAAGTTTATTTATAGTTATTTACGTAAAATGTCAGGAAAGCGTTCAATTATAGGATGATAAATAGCTTACGAATCCTGTACAACGCTTTACTGAAGTGTTACGTATAACATTTTACCTGAAACTTATAAACAATTAATAAATATTTTAAATGAATTTAAATGAAAAGAAATATTTGACTTACATATACAGTCAGTATTTTATGTTGCTAAGTAACTAGACACTTACGTTTTTTTCATTACCTTATTATCCTGCCTAGACATGCAAAAGCAAAGCTTTCCTGATTCTTAAAGGTCAGGCAAATGTTTATTTTCCCGTCATTATTCTTTAACATTTTAACGGTTCTCAGATTTCAGTGGAAATACGCATTTTGGCAAGCCCTGAATCCATTTTGACTAATTTCGTCGTGACGTCTGTACGTACGTACGTATGTATCTCGCATAACTCAAAAACGGTAAGTCGTAGAAAGTTGAGATTTTGTATTTAGGACTGTTATAACATCTAGTTGTGCACCTTCCTTTTTGATCATTATATAAGTGGTACTGTACTTGAAGCCTATAATAGATTTTCATGAAAAACTATATTCAAATATAATTTAAAACTTTCCAAATTTGGTATATAAGACTAGTATATCAATGGAAATAACATAATAGATTTTGGTTAAAATAGACTAACAGTTTTCCTTCAAAACAATGGTATTATTTTAATTTTAGAAATAAAAGCTGCAAATAAAAGATTTAGAGAATTAAATTCTGCGTCTAGCACATTAAGAATTTTTAAATTAGCCTTTTGCATAAGTGAGATATCTAAATTTAAATATTATATATTTTTTGTTCTTTTTAAATTAAGTTTGCTATGGATTAGAACAAAACAAAAAATTAAAAGATTTAATGTCAAATATGTGCAATTAGAAAAATATCTATAGTTTAATACGCGTACAAGGACGTCATGTGGTGTCCACATCAGATTCGATTTAAACCAATGTATTTCTCGTACACTAATTATCCAATACCTAATTTAGTACAAAAATTAAAATTGAACTTTCTCAATAACTCAAAATGTAAAAAAGATTTAATTAAAATATGTAAACATCGCT
Source organism: Pterostichus niger (assembly GCA_947425015.1). Lineage (NCBI taxonomy): Eukaryota > Metazoa > Arthropoda > Insecta > Coleoptera > Carabidae > Pterostichus > Pterostichus niger. Next base: position 29,892,267 of record OX380347.1, read on the forward strand.
TAATTGTTTGCTTATTGACATGATATACAAAATTTTTCAACAAAAATTGACATGGATAATTTTTTTACAATAGGAATTCTAAAATAGACATAAGCAACAGCAATAAGGAAAACAACTCAACTACTTGTAAGCCAGCCCTAAACTTGAACTGCATTTTGGAAACTAGCAATAAAGTGTGGTTAAAAGTCACCCAACACTGATTTTACTTTAAAATTGGGGAGTCCTCTGGACGTGAAACTCTTTTTGTGTATCGTGGCGTCGGCTGATTTGCATTGCACTATGTCTTTCATTTAATGTATGAGCAGGTCAGTCCAGCTCTTGCCAGAAACAGGGCGGAGTGTAGTGTATTGTCTTTATGTCTAGGGTGCATGATTCGGCCTAGCGATTCTGTACGAATATTGAATAATTATTATTCAATATTTAGCAGAATGTAAATAAACCATAATTGGCTCTAGGGCCCGCCATGCATCTCTAACAGAACAGAACAGGAATTCTAAAATAGACATTTTTATAAGACTATTTTTAAGATTGAACAATTTTCTAGTTACGTTCTATATGCTTAAAGTTCTTCATTTCGGTTAACTGAATTTACCGCCAGGGTTGTTAAACATGGAAAAAATAAAGGGTAATTTTTTCGTATGAAGGAAACAAATAGCTGTTTATTTGTGTTCTTGGAATGATTATCTTTGGCGACGGGGGGCAAACGTGTCGGTCAGTGAGTGTGACGACCATGGATTCAATTCTGATTCATTTAATTGTCTTGTTATAGTCTCAAGTAGTTGCCATTGCGAAAATTTAAATTTTAAATTTGGTGATTTAGTAAATAAAAGTGACTGACAGATTTCTTACAAATTTAAAAAATAATTGTATCTATCAAAACTAACTAGAACATTCAAAAGTACATCTAAAGCTCCGAGGAACATTTGTCAAAATTACCTAATCAATATCCATTATTCAGTGACTGCAGCTTGCTTTTTAGTTCTTCCGACCCATCCAAAATTAATCAGTAACTGAATAGAAAAATCAGATTTTTTTGTCGAAAGGGCGCAACTGGCCAATAGGAGCCATGCTTGACTGCTGCGTCAGTCCGACAATTTTATACATTTCATTAATTATAGAATGAATGTTTAAAGTAATGAATTAAAGTTTTTTGTGCATGTAACGGTGTGACCAAGGGGTATTTATTCACATCGAAATTTAAAATTTAACCCCTTAGAGTGAACATATGTGGGTGTTGATTTTTTCAGCTGTATCTCAATAGATATTTAAATGCAGTAAACGTTAACTGTCATTTATAAAAAATTGTTCTTGGAATGAAATACAGGGTGTTTCAAAATTATGATGTTCTGAATACAATGCAATTTCTGCGAAATTCGCAAAAATGATTGCACAATACTTGAAGCAAACATTTTTGGGCCACTGGATTGATAGATTACAGAAATGAATAAAAATTAGTTTTATTTTAATTTCTACTGTTATAAAGCATGCAAAATTAATTTTGTTTATTAATTTTAATGCTTTACAACATTTATTTGAATTTTTTTTCTATACCTCTGTACGAAACTTTAATGACATGTATAATTTATATACTGATTATAGAATAAAAAGAATTTAGGGTATTTCATTCCTACCGAACATTTTTTAGTGTCACTGGTAGTTTAATAGTACATTTAATTATTTATAATTATGTTACTAATGAAATAAAAAGTATAAACACTGCCTACAAATAATCGTGTATTAATTAGTTATTATGTAGGTACCTAGTGTAATGCTTAATTTTTTTTTTTAATTAAATGTACTATTAAACCAGTGACATTAAAATGTTTGCTAGGAATGAAATACCCTATTTTTTTCAAATTTCAAAAAAAAATCTTTTTGTTCTATAATCAGTATATCAAATTATATATGTCATTAAATTTTCGTGCAGAGGTATAGAAACACCCTGTATATATATATTTAGAAATAAATGAAAATGTAAGTAGTGACTGCAATATGAAATGATTGAATCATGAATAATATGTTCATACGATGAATGCGCGGTAACATTGCATGATAGTTCATTGAAGAATACATGGTGCCGGCAAGAATGAAACGTAATTCTCTGGGTATGTATAGGTAGGTCTCGTACTCGTATGTGATAACGAATGTATAAGGCAGTACAGGAGGCAGGTCGCGGTTAGTAGCCACGGTATCTTCATGACTCAAGACTTCCGGTCAGCCGGTCTCACCGGATCTGCGGCTGGACTAGCACAGTCGCCTGGTCGCCCTGGTCGCCCTGGTCGCCCTGGTCGCCCTGGTCGCGAGAAACTGATGCCTGATCTCATCGTACTACGTTTACATCGCACTATTTACTTCCAAATACGAATTACTCCCATATTTCATTTACATTTGGATTTAATCCATTCCATTGGAGTATGTGGCATACTCGCATTTAAAAACAAATTTATAAAATAAGTAAATTCAACATTACATTGTCTTGATAATTTAAACAAAACAGAAAAAAGTTAAAGGTCCTCAAACTTTTTTGTTTCGTAGACAACTTATCATTTTTTTTTTATTTTAAATTTAACAATCCTAGACTGTTTACCTTAATTAAAACTAGTCTAACAGACTAACCATTAATTTTTCTCTAATGTATCTTAAACCTAATTACTTAAAAACTAAATTCTATTCATTAATGTCCTTTAGTGTCTTCAATTATTTATTACCTATACCCACTCGCGCACTATGCTCTGCTTTTACACTGAACACACTACACGAGGTCAAAAGGTTTTTTCCTCTTCAATCTTCGTATTTGATTTTGGTTGTCCAGCAGTTGGAGAGCTTATCATGTCTTTCAGTTTTGGATAGACCCCCTGCTCCCTAATATTGAATTTTTGCAAATTTATCTAGTTCATATGTGTTTTTGACACTTAAAGATTTAATTTTCTAACTGTAGTGAAGAGTAGTGTGAAAAACTTAATAAAACACATATTAAGTTTTATACATTTATTTATTAAAACGAACCAAATTAAATTTAGTATCTGTTCCACAAAATTGCTAAGCAAAAAATATATATTTTTAATGTGAGGGATGAACCTGATGCTTTAATAATAAATTTTCTACATTTGGCATCAATTTAGTTAGTGATGTCCAATCTGTTTTGTTTTTGTTATTAGATTGGCAATCGTGCTGAAATCCTTTTCCACTAGATATGAGGATGGAAAAGTAATTAAAAACTTTCTCACGATATTCCATAATACGGGATAAGTAACAGGTATGTTTTTTTGAAGCCAAAATGACATTGATTCACTTTAACTTTCCCAGATTACATTTTTGAAAATATATATCTCAGGTGTTAAGATGATGGACCCGTGTTTTATTCATGATTATAAATCTACGCAAAAACTCAGGATTATTGCTGTGAAACACCGCCAAACCCTTGATTGAAACATCCTCACGACGATGTTTTTGTACAATTGTGCACAAACGCGGCACCTATCTTGAGCACAGCTTTCACATATAATGCACTTTCAGTCGACGGTCATCCAATACTATTTTGTGGATTTTCTTCACCATTTCTGTCGTGGTCATCTCATTTTGTCGATCATTGCGATGTTCGCCTTAAAAAGGAGCAGAGTTTCCTAGAGTAGAATCTAGATCGGTTTTGATATTGGTTGGACTCAGACCTTACAAATGAAGATATTGTATCATATAAGGATGACTATTCAAACTTAAGCTTTATAAGGTTGGTAATTGTTTCAGATCGGGTACACTTGGGACTACTTTCGTACACCCAGTACTGGGTACAATATCTATTTATTTAATTCAAGATAGTTATGATTTTGAATATTGTACAGGAATATTTTAAAGATTGAAATTAAAATTAAAACTATAAATTAGAAAAATAAAACCTTAGGCATTCTTACAAATTTTTGAATGTGATTTATTCAGTTCTAGAAATATTCCGGTATAATTTTGAGCAGTGTATTATATGTATTTAATTTAGTAGTCGACTAGGATTATTAATATAAAAAATTGTCGTATATTTAGTTAAAGCTTTCAAATAAATATATGAGTAATTAATTAAATCACCGATGTTTCAAATAGTACAATAGCCTATTTCAAAGATTATTGACTGTTTGACAATATGAATGAATAAATTATTTTATCTAAACATACACTGTAGTAAATTAAACAATATTTTCATAATACTGTTATGGTCATTTTAGTGATAAGATTTCTATTTTAAGCTTGTATGCACACTTACATTAGGTATAAAATTAATTGTTTGACAGCTGTCAAAAATCTAAATGCAGCAACTAACATTTTATTTCATTTATTGAACGTAAATCTATATTTTAAATTTTGTTGATACCTAGGAAATAGTAATCCACAAACATTCATAAATTAACTTTCTTTAAACACTAATGCAGTAAATGAAATATTTTCACAATAATTCTGTTTAAGTGACACTATGTAAACGTACTGTTGAATTTAAACGTCTAACTTCAGACAACTGGAAGTCACTAGTGCAAGAAAGCCACAATAGGGGGTAGGTTCATGTTGCTTTATCAAGACTTTATAAATTACCAGCAAGGATAAGAAACAGTCCAGACATTGGACACAATTACACTCTAACATTCGGAACAATGTGTTTTCTTTTTACCTAACTTTTTTCCACTACATATACTAATGAAACATCGGGTATAATTGCTAACAAAAAATAATCATAATAATTATAAAAAAGGATAAAGTCTTTTGAGTCAAGTGCAGTTGTAATAAAAAATGAATGTTTTTCTGGCAAAAAATGTATGTCCACTGCATGTCTATCTAGCTGAAATAATAATCCTATTATTTTGCGAATTTTATAATTAAGCGATTTTTTGCGTAATAACGTAGCTTCAAGACCTGTGACGATTTTTACACTTGGTCGAAAGGGTGCATTACAAAAATACTCAATTAAGATCATATCTAAACTAAATAAATAATTACGCCTTTTACCCATTTCTGGATGTTTCACTCTACAGTAGCAGATATAAGTAATTATTTATTTATTTATTTATGTTACGCTGTACAAAAGGAATTTAATCCCAATTACAGTACAGGATCCGCACTCACCGAGCCGCAGTGTGATAGTTTATATAATTTTTAGCTTGAGTGAGATTCGAACTCGGGATCTCCGGATTTGAATTCCGTATCACTATCCACACCACCGTACTGACGGACAATGTGTGTGAAGCACGGGTACCAGCCGTCATTTCATGCCCTGCATATTTAAAAATTTCAATTTTCTTTATATGACGTCAGCGAAAAAGTCACCTGTTAATATGACAAATACATACTTGACCATCTAGCAAAGTACAATTCTTTATATTAAGTATCTAATTTTAAAATTTTAAATAAATATTATATTTTGTATTGGAAATTAGCTAAGTTCTTTTGCTATAATTTTGAAACACCTGTATATCGTACTAAGAAATTAAGAACCTGAGTCGATTGGTTAGTATTACTTCCAGGGATTCGAACTGAAAAAAAATTAGGTTCGATTACGGTTAATGGTTTTAATGTCGGTAAAATTTCTGTTTATCGGTTTCGGCTTTTTGATATTATCGTATTCTTACTATTTTCGGTTCAGTACGTTATTTATAACATTTTAAATTTACGGTTTTAAACCCGAAATAACATCGATTCGGTTACAGAACAATTAAATTTTCGTTTCGGTCTTCGGTTTCCATATTACAAAACCAAAAATTTCAGTTTCGGTTTCATAACTAGTGAAGAGAATTTTGAAGCAGTTTTTGATTATTTTCGGTTCAGTCCTTTTTTTATAACAGTTTAATTTTACAGTTTTAAACCCGAAATAACATCGGTTCGGTTACAGAACAATTAATTTTTCGTTTCGGTCTCCTGTTTCAATATAATAAAACAAAAACTATCGGTTTCAGTTTCATAGCAAGTGAAGAGAATTTTGAAGCGGTTTTTGATTATTTTCGGTTCAGTACGTTATTTCTACCGGTTTAAATTTACGTTTTAGAACTGAAATAATATCGGTTCGATTACGTTTTCAGTTATAAAATGAATTAATTTTTTTACATATTTCAAAACAAAAAATATATGTTTTGGTGAAATTGGTGCGGTTTTCGAATATGGTTTCGTTACGGTTCAAGTCCCTGATTAGCGCTGTGATAATTTATTTTGATGGTTACATTTCAAAGACACTTATTAATTTGTCATCAAAGGTTGAATTAAGAATGAAATAAACAATATTTATAATAAGTCAGTATCTGTTTAAATCTTTAATTTTAATTATTTAAATTGTACAAAACTAAACCTATTAAAAACGAGATTTGAATCAAATATAATTTCTTTTTTAACTAACTAGTTTTATCTTACAATCTAATGAGCGTATCGTTTCCTGTCCAAGACTGATTCTTTAACATTAGTTCACGGGTAAGCGTGAATACAGTGGCGGAGGACATACGTGGGAAATGAAGCAATTTTATTTATATCTAAACATTTAGATATTTCATTAGCTTAACAATTTTATTATTTAATTGCCGAGTCGACCAGTGTATTTGAGAACCTGAATTCAATTCCTACAAACGACAATCAATTTTCATCACATTAAAACTACTCCTGTGGCTCTCCCTCCATTAACATCTTTGGGGGCCGTGGTTTGACGACTGGTAACCGCATTTCACGCGTAGAAATATATACCAAGATCTGATAAAGCGTGATTAAATATTTATTTATTTAAATATTTAAAATTGAAATTTAAATAAAAACTTTGTAACAGAAATACAGAAAATAAATAAATATATCATCACGTCTTTTACCCAGTACTGGGTGTGGCAGAATTTGATAAGTGATATATTTCTTCACGTAAAGTGCGATTACTAGCCGTCAAATTACGCCTTCTAAAGATGTTAGTGAAGGGGGAGCCACAGGGGTAGTTTTAAATTGTTTGTCGTGTGTGGGAATCGAACTCGGGTTCTCAAGTCCAATTGTTATTTATTTATTTATGTTACGCTGTACAACAGGAACTTAATCCCAATTACAGTACAAGGTCCGCACTCACCGAGCCGCAGTGTAGTACTTTAATTTTTAGCTTGAGTGAGATTTGAACTCGGGATCACCGAATTCCTTGACGGTGAAATATCTGAAGAAATACACATCGAAATAAAAAAAAACACGTGTTTAATATTTTTCGTAACCTATCTTATGTCACCAAGGACGATCCCTCATCGCCACCCCCTGGGGGTGCGGCGGGGTGTCACTTTGAAATCTTAAATATCAACCCCCATATTTTAGAAATGGCGCTGTAATCAGAAAAATATTTATTGTCATGATTCTCATTTAAGATTTCAAAGTGGCCCCCTGCCCCACGCCCAGGGGATGGCGGTGGGGGATTGTACTTGTTGACATAAGATACGTTTTTGAAAAATATTAAACACGTGTTTTTTTGTTTTTTTTTCATTCGATGTGTATTTCTCAAGATATTTTTCACCGTCCCGTAACTTTTTGAACACGCTGTATAACGAATTTTCAGTATCTCCCATTGCTGCGTAAAAACTGATTTCCCTGTATACGAAAAAAGAATACTTAACATTAGCATCGATTAGTGGGAATGGAGGAATTTAAAAGTCAATCTTCTAAGTAAATTTAGAGGTCGTAGGTACTACAAAAATTATTATAAAAATTCTTCTAGGTGTTGTTATTGTTACATCAAATTAGATTAAAAATATTATCACAAATAACTATGATTACTGCACAAAATCGCAGAATTCATCTTGAAAATAATGTCAGGTGTCCGTGTACTGCTAATATAAAAATAATAATAATTATAAAGTTGCGGTAATAAAGATGCTATCCGCGTGGTTGGGACAAACACTACCACTACAAATTGTGGTATCATAGAAAGGTTTATTAATAGTATAAAAATAACCCCGAGCCTTCTGTAACTGAGGTTGGTCGTTGGATCACCAGTTCATCTGCTCGCTAACTACACACCCAGTATTATATTTGATATATTAGTCCGAGAGTGGTAATTTGTTGTCCTTGGGAATTGATGTTTCTATATTTTGTTAAATAAGTTTATACTTTAGAAACAAATAATATTTTATATAAATCGTCAAATTGTAATTTTTATTTGTTTCAACGTTCGTTAATAAAATTAAAATGGTAGCATATTATTATTTATTAATTATAAAATTATGTTAATAATAATGGGGTAGGTGGTTCAGTGGTATCGAGTCGGCCAGTGGATCTTGAAAACCCTGGTTCGATCCCCACAGCCGACAATCAATTTTCACCAAATTCAATCTACTCCTGTGGCTCCTCCACTAACATCTTGGGGGCCGGGGTTTGACGGTTGGTAACCGCACTTAATGCAAAGAAATATATCATTTACCAAGATCTGCTATGGGAGAATGCCACATCCAGAATGGGTAAAAGGCGTGATGATATATTTATTTTATTTATAATTATAATTATGAATATATTAGAAATAACTTTCAAAGCAATGGCAATGTTTACTTCATGTAAGGTGCAATTAATTTTGCGAATTTTGAAAAAAAACAGAATAAGAATATGATAAATATAAACATAAAATTTAATCAAATATGCAGAATATATATTAGTTCATTATATTGCATGTCCATATGCAAATTTTAATCACGCCTTTTACCTATTACTGGGTATTGAATTAGCCGTAGCAGATCTCGGTAAAAGATATATTTCTTCGCGTGACATTGGTTATCATCCGTCAAATCACGGTCCCCAAATATGTTAGTGGTGGGGAAGCCATCCAGTAATGAGTAAAAGGCGTGATTATATATAATATTTATATAAAATTTTATAATTTTGTTCATGTAAACGATTATCTGTTGATCAATAAGAAATTTATAAATTTGCAAAAATTGCTAGCAAGTTACACTCGTATGTGGAAATAGGATGTAATATGACATATTTATTTAGGCAGTTAATTTAATTTACATGTATGATGCCATTTAAGTTGAAATAAATTAGTATTGAATCACATGAAAATAAACGAGTAAAAATTAGTTATGGCAGCATTCTACGAAATGCGGTGAAAGTAAAAGTAAAAGATGCGCTTTTAATACACAACTAGTTTTGAAATCAGTTATTAATATATAAATAGTGTGATGTTTCTAATTTTGCATAAATTATCCCGTGTTTTCCTATATAATTTGCAATTAACTATTTTCTCTTTTCAACTTTATACACATCTATACTCATATAAAATCTTTTAATATATATTATAGATATTAATAATTATAATTATACCATTTATATTTAATTCGAACTTAGGAAGTAAGTACTGTTGAAAGCTAGAGAAAAGATGACAAAATTATACTAAATTTCATTACTGGTTGAGCTATCATTGTAATTTCGAATAAATCAAATATTTAAAATTTATTTTTCTCAAGAGTTTTTAAATAAACATTTAGCATCGTATATTGATTATTTCCAAATCTTTTAAATTAGTTTAAATCATTTTGCACACACTGTACATATGTAATAAATATAAACAATTTATCCAGAGCTTCCTAAATGAGTTTAAAATAAATCCAGGATACAAATTCAAATTCAGGACTCCTGTTTTTGTAGTAATAATATTAAATATTATAATATATTATTTCCAAATCTATTAAATTAGTTTACAACATTTTGCACACACTGTAAACATGAAATAAATATAAACAATTAAGACAGAGCTTCCTAAATAAGTTTAAAATAAATCCAGGATACAAATTTAATTGCAGGACTCTTGTTTTTGTAGCAATAATATTAAATATTATAATATATTATTTCCAAATCTATTAAATTATTTTACAACATTTTGCACACACTGTAAACATGAAATAAATATAAACAATTAATCCAGAGCTTCCTAAATAAGTTTAAAATAAATCCAGGATACAAATTTAAATTCAGGACTCCTGTTTTTGTAGTAATAATATTAAATATTATAATATATTATTTCCAAATCTATTAAATTAGTTTACAACATTTTGCACACACTGTAAACATGAAATAAATATAAACAATTAAGACAGAGCTTCCTAAATAAGTTTAAAATAAATCCAGGATACAAATTTAATTGCAGGACTCTTGTTTTTGTAGCAATAATATTAAATATTATAATATATTATTTCCAAATCTATTAAATTATTTTACAACATTTTGCACACACTGTAAACATGAAATAAATATAAACAATTAATCCAGAGCTTCCTAAATAAGTTTAAAATAAATCCAGGATACAAATTTAAATTCAGGACTCCTGTTTTTGTAGTAATAATATTAAATATTGTAATATATTATTTTCAAATCTATTAAATTAGTTTACAACATTTTGCACACACTGTACATATGTAATAAACATAAACAATTAATACAGTACTTCCTAAATAAGTTTAAAATAAATCCAGGATACAAATTTAATTGCAGGACTCTTGTTTTTGTAGCAATAATATTAAATATTACAATATATTATTTCCAAATCTATTAAATTAGTTTAAATCATTTTACATTGTATCTGATTTGAAAATGCAGAAATATGATTTTTAATGTGTGGCACTCTGCCATAGCAAATCTCGGTAAGTGATATATTTCTTCGCGTGAAGTACAGTTACCTGCCGTCAAATAACGGCCCCCAAATATGTTAGTGGAGGGGGAGCCACAGGGGAAGATTTAATTTGGTGTAAATTGTTTATCGGCTATGGGGATCGAACCAGGGTTTTCAAGATCCACTGGTCGACTCGATACCACTGTGCCACCTACCCCGTAACATAATAATAATAATAATAAACTTTATTGATTCGAAATCAATTGCAAGTTTCAGCCTAAAGCTGAACTTCCATCTAAACAAGTTACATATAAAGATTAATTATATTACAATAAAATTTCACCAATTTAAATCTACCCCTGTGGCTCCTCCTGCACTAATATCTTTGGGGACTGTGATTTGACGGCTGGTAACCGCACTTCACGCGTAGAAATATATCACTTACCGAGATCTGCTCCGGCAGAGTGCCACACCCAAAATGGATAAAAGGCGTTATTTTACAATAAAAATAAAAGAAAAATATAAAATATAAAGTAATGCTAAACACCCTAAACTTAATTTAATTTGTACAAATTCTATAATCAATTTTAAAGATTTAATGGACAGATTTTAAATCGTTGGGTATGTTATTGTAAAGCGCAGGAGACAAATAAGAAAATGAGCTTTTGAATTTATTTTTATGAAATGGGGATACAAAACATAAATTCTTGTCACGTAGTTTGTAAATAATATGTAATATTGTGGAAATCAACAAATATATGAGTTAATTTCTGGTTCATTTTTGAATATACGAATGTATAATATTTAGAATTGCATCTTATAAAAGAATGTTGGTAAACAAGTCCTAGTAACCCAGCTCAATATCAAAGAAAGATGAAATATTTTTGACAGTTTTTCAAACCTTTTTTTCAGTTTGTAACTATTTGGCAACGTGGTGTCTGCACCCAAAAATAGCAAAGATCTCTCCTCAATTCACTGCAGTTGTAAACACAGTGTGTGCGTGAACGTAGATACTCATGACGTCAGATACACAAGTTAGGTTATGTATGGTCAACACACAACAGTTCGGCAGTTAGCCGTTGCAGCGCTGTCCTATTTAGCCGAGACGCCACTGTATTGAGTGTTTTTTTTCCTTTCGTGGTGGCAGAACTTAAAATATACCGGATGCCGCCACGTCTCACAACTCTCCGCGGTGTAGAAGAACATTTTTCGATTATAATTTACGGGTTTTTTAAATGGATGGTCTTTTCGGTAATATTGTGAAATTATTGATAAACGACCATTGATTTGGTGGGAACGTAAATTGATAAACTTGTTTGATAAAATCATGTAACCGATATTTAAATTATTAACTTATTTGTCAATCGGTAAATGATTTTATTTTATTACGTAACTGTTATCAAGAAATTTTTTATTTGTTTGACAGTTGATGTTCCGGATATAACCTAACAAATATTCTGTAATTGTTCTTATTATTATTTATGGTCGTAGGTAACATATAATACACAACTCGAATTGTAACGTAATTACTGTACTCGCCAAGGCTCGTGTGCAACTTTTTCACTCGCACGTAATGTGCTTGTTACAATTCTCGTTATGTAATATACTATTATCGTCCAGTCACAGGAATATCAACAATTTAAATGCAATTATACAATACATCTATTTCAATTCCAGTAATAAATATATTAGAATTTTATATTAAGTATATTATTATTTTTTTATCCGAAATTAGTACTTGTATATCATGTAGTATCTGCCATTTAATTATGTTTTTTAAATATTGAAACGCCTTATCAACTTATCGAGATCTGCTACGGCAGGATGTCACAGCCAGTATTGGGTAAAATGTGTAATTGTATATTCATTTTATTTATTTAAATAAAAACCAACGTTCAATCTCCAACGTTGTAAATTTATCGCTAACTGAAAATTTCACGCGTCAAAATACACCAAACATTCTTATCTTCAATCAAACATTTTAACCCTAACCTAACATTGTCCCATTTGCGCGTGCGTCGTTTGTCGTACGTCGTATATAGCAAAGGTGACTAGATCATTTTATCTAGATCTTGATACGGAAACCAGAGAGCCGAATAATTGTCCGCAAAATAAAACCAGCTGTTGGCCCGCGCGATGGCCAAACCCTTAGCCCTTATGGAAGCATTTTGGAAACAATTGGAAGATATGACACGTTCTACACGACAGCTGCTAAATTATATTAACATAACATACTGACTGTGGATGGTTTGTCTTCGTTTTGTTAAATACTTTCACGGATGACAGGAATGATTGATAATTTAATTGGCTGATGTAGAATTGTATTTGACGTTTGGCAGATTAAATTTGAATTTTGAAACTAGATAACTAGAATATATATCCTGTCAAGAATTATTGCAGAAAAACAAAAATATGAAACTTCTTTAGAAATCAAACAAAAATGCAGAAATACAGATTGTAAATATTAACCCGTACTGTGCAATATTTAAATTTAATTTGTAAAATAAAATAACTATATCATCACGCCTTTTACCTATTACTGGGTGTGGTTACCAGTCGTCAAATCACGGCCCCGAAAGATGTTAATAGAATGAGAGCCACAGGGGTAGATTTAATTTGACGAAAATTATTTGTCGGCTGTGGGAATGGAACCAGGGTTCTCAAGATCCACCACTGAGCCACCTACCCCATATTTGATTTGTGTAAAAATAAATAATGAAATTCTATGGGATAGGTGGATCAGGTTTTGATCATTCCAAACATTTTTCAACATCAGCTTTTCGACTTTCCCGGGGCTATAGCTCAAAAACTAAGCAAGCTATTAAGATGAGCTCAACGGCATTGAGTTTCTCGTGTTTCAGTTAACTTATAAACATGTTTTAAGCTATTTTTAAAATTTCGAAAAATTTTCTCCAAATTTAAACAGTTTTTGAAATAATTATTGACTTGGCGATTACACCATTGGATTCAGCGGGACAAAATACATATGTATGTAAATTTTCGTTAAAATATTGGTCCGAGAAAACGTTTTAGAGCAAATTGTTTGAAAAACGTAAAAACGCCAAGAGGTACCCCTAAGAAAAAAAAACAAAGAATTTCAAAAAAATTAAATCGCATAAAATGAGCTAAAAATTTACTTATAAGTCAATTCGAGCACAGGGAATTCAATGTCGGCAAGCGTGTCTTCATATCTTTTTTAGTTTTTGAGATATAGTCTTTCGACTTTCCCGATGCGCTCAGCGGCATTGAATTTATAAATTATAGGAGTAGATTCAAATAAACAGTAGTTTGGGTCGGACTGGATATCAAACAAACTTTACTCCACATTAAAACTATTCCTGTGGCGTCTCCTCCACTAACACCTTTAAGGGCCATTATTTGACGGTTGGTAACCGCATTTCACGTGTAAAATATATCGCTCATCGAAATCTGCTACGACGGAATACCACACCCAGTAATGAATAAAACGTGTGATGATATATTTATGTATTTAATTATCTCAACATATACTATTTGTTTCCTATTGAAATATTTTCTATTAATTATACAGCATAGGCAAATCATTTTCTATTCGATTCCTTCTTTGAAGATAAAAACGAAGAAAACAAGTAATTTCTCTTGTAAAGAACATGAATAAAAGTGTGTTGTTTTCTTAACTACTTTCTTTAATGGTTCAGACATAAAATTCATTAAAAAGTCTGGAAAAAAACTCCCTTTGGAAGTAATGTGTCGTTCTGCAGAGCCGAAACAAGGGGAGACTCAAATTTGCAAGTAATTTAGAAATTAGTAGCATATGTTTAAATGTGTACTGCCAAAATTAGCTACGAATTAAATTAGTTCATTTTGTTTTATAAACTTAAATTATATATCAAACTAACTTTTGACTCAAATTGCATCTTTAATTTTAATATATTATTATACTTGATATAAAAAATATCAGAGTATTTCTCACGAGAGAACAGGAAGTAGAAAGATTAAAATGAAAAATAAAAACAAGAAAATAGATAAATTAAACAATTTTTCAACCTAATTTTGTTTTAAATTTTCGGTTGTATTTCGAAAACAGTTGATGACATTGAGTTGATTATGGTTCCAATTAAGTTCTTCAATTAAATTATATCGCCCTAAAATTCTAAATTAATACATAAATAAATATATCATCACGCCATTTACTCATTACTGGGTGTGGAACTCTGCCGCAGCAGATCTCGGTAAGTGATACAAGCCATCAAAAAGACACATTTAAAAAGTCCATTTATTCATTATACAACATCAAGTAAATGCCTATTAATACTGTTATAATTATAATTTAATTAATAATATATTAGAAATAACTCTCAAACCAGTGGTACTAAATATGTATACTTCATGTGAAGTGCAATTAATTTAACGAATTTTGAAAGAAAATATTTTTGTTATATATAAAATTGAAATTTGCAATATAGGAAATACAATGGTATATTTTTAATATGATAATTGTTGTTTCCCTACATCAAAAGTGTAAATACAAAAAAGTATTAAAAACTGCATCTAATGAGTATCTACTTGTGGCTCAATTGTTTTTTATGCAAGAGTAACAAGCAAATGAATAATGGCAAAAATGCAAATAATTTTGCGAATATGGTAAAAATCTTTCTATAAAAAAAAACAAAGACAAAATTAATTGTCCGTTCCTTGGTGAAACTAGGTTTAATAAAACATAAAAATATTAAAGTAACACTTGTCTAAGTCTCACAAAATTTCAGCCTCCAAGTTACTAACTGTGCTGGCCAGCCTCTGACGATGACCTGAAAAGTCGATTTGGAGACTGAAATTTTGTGAGACTTAGACAAGTGTTTTTTTAATATTTTTATATTTTAAAAAATCTTTCTGTTTCATTGAGTATTATATGGGGTTAAAATAAGTGGCATAAGTTGTGAAACACCCTATATATAATAGTGTTTGCTACGGTCCTGCGTTTTCAACCAATTTAATAGCAATGTCTTGAGCACACGCTAAGAACAAGTCTCGTGCAGTAAGACTAGAACAAATGCCCTGAAATTCCTGCGCCCCGTTCTAATTCCCGTTTAAATGGAAACTTAATGTAGGGGAAACTGTACTACCGTTTTTCGTTCTGCCGTTACCGTATCGTTGTATTTTCTCCACATTCAACATAATGTGTCAGTTTATTTGCCATTAATTTCCAACTGCAATTCCAGAGGGTAAACATTCGTAACTCAAAGCGTTTTTCGCTTTTTTGTAAAACGAGTCCTGTTTTACTGACATTCTTGTAGGGTGTAGATGAGTACTTGTGATGTCACCTTTTAACTTTACTCGAAAAAACTAATTTATTTTCCCTGTAAGAAATAAATATAACCGCGGTCGGCACCAAGGCAAGCCAGGGGACCTCATTTATTTAAACAATATGTTACAGTACTGTGGTGTAGGTGTCATTACGGAATTCGAATCCGGAGATCTTTAGTTCGAATCCCACTGAAGCTAAGAATTATATGAACTACCACATTGCGTGATTTGACGGCTGGTAACTTCAATTCGTGTGCATAAATATCGTATATCACTTATTATTATAAAATAAATAAATAAATATATCATCACGCCTTTTACCCATTACTGGGTGTGGCACTTTGCCTAAGCAGATCTCGGTAAGTAATATATTTTTTCGCGTGAAGTGCGATTACCAGCCGTCAAATCACAGCCCACAAAGATATTAGTGAAGGGGGAGCCACAGGGGTAAATTTAAATTGGTGAAAATTGTTTGTCGGCTGTGGGGATCGAACCACGGTTCTCAAGATCCACAGGCCGACTCGATACCACTGAGCCACCTACTCCATATTATTATTATTAAATTCTAAATAAAAACAAGTTGAATGAACTCCTAGCTTACAAAATATTCTTCCAGATTTTTTGAAGTTCTTCCTTAAAATAAAACTCATAAAAAAAAATAAAACAATATTTAATATAGAACTAGAAATAATAATGTCCAAGGATTTTGAACCAGTAACGAAAACAAACAACAAACCGGTAATAATTTTAACAAAGTTTACTATTTTGAATTTACCTGATTTAGTAATATAATATGTATTGTAATATTGCAAACATTTATAAACAGAATATAAATCATACAATCTACGGTCAAAGTTTGACAATTCTCGCAAACATAACCTCAAAAGATTAAGTTAATGCATATTTATTATTGCTATTACGTTTCAGTTTCAATTATTATGTTTTAAAATAGATTATCAAAAGTTCAATACAATAATTGCCACTCAGTAAATCATATTAATTTTGGCGCCACATGTTTTAAAAGGATATAAATTATTGTAAATATAATACAAACAAATGATCTTGAAATGGTGTAGTACTTGAATTTTCGGTGTTTCATATAAATTTTGTTTCTTTTTCACTTCCTTGTACGAAGTAAAGGAAATATTGTAATCGCGAAAATGTTCGGTTTTCAGATTTCAGCGAAAATATTCATTTTGACCATCCCTGAATCCATTTTGACTAATTTCGTCGTGACGTCTGTACGTACGTATGTATCTCGCATAACTCAAAAACGGTAAGCCGTAGAAAGTTGAAATTTTGTATTTATGACTGTTATAACATCTAGCTTACTTTACTTGAAGCATATAATAGATTTTAATGAAAAACTATATTAATATATAATCCAAAACTTTTCAAATTTGGTATATAAGACTACTATAACAAGAGAAATAACATAATAGATTTTGGTTAAAATGGACTAACAGCAAGTGATACATTACATGAAGCTGCTAACAGTTTTTCTAGAAAAAAATTGTTTTATTTTTATTTTAGAAATAAATGCTGCAAATAAAAGTTTTAGAGAAATAATTTCTGCGTCTAGCACATTAAGAATTATTAAATTAGCCCTTTGTATAAGCGAGATATGTAAATTTAAAATTATATAATTTTTTGGTTTTTGTAATTAAAGTTGCTATGGATTAAGATAAAAATAAGAAAAAAATAAAAATGTCAATGGCAAATTACTTCAAATACGTGCAATTAAAAAAATATCTACAGTTTAATACGCGTACAAGGAAGTCATGTGGTGTCCACACTTTTAAAATGTACAATTTATTTTTGTGTTTTTGAGTAAATCAAGAAAAATTTTAGTACCCATTCCGATAATTATATGTTTTGTTGTTTTAACTGATTTGTATAAATACTAGAAATAATTTTACAAAGAAAAAATCTAAAGTTCGACATAATGTATTATATACAGGATGTTACACAACTTATTTTAACCCCATATAGTTCTCATTTTCTTAACTATGTGAAAATTGTAGAATTTGTAACAAGATTTTTTGGTTTTTAATTTAAACTTAACGTTAACACTACCTCCGCTAACATCTTTGGTAGCCGTGATTTGACGGCTAGTAACCGCACTTCACGCGAGTTATGGCAGAGTGCTACACCCAGTAATGAATAAAAGACGTAATGATATATTTATTTATTTGAATTTCAACTTGTAGAAATAGCATAATATAATTGAAACTTACGTGTGCCTGATTGAATTATGTTTGACGTAGACATATCTGCTGAAGCAGAGAATGTACAGCGCATATTTTAGCCCTTAGCAGAGATAATAGTGTTCCCCTAGCAACGTCAGATGTCAGTTGCGCACTGATGATCTCATTTACTTACAGTTCTTAAAGACTAAAAATACGACACGTGAAATTTATGCTCTCAAACTTGACTTGAGTAAGCCTGAAACTCCACTTCATTGAGATAGTGTAATCGCTAGCTACTCGGGTGCATTATTTTGTGCCTTGGCTGCCTTGTGGGTTGTGGTGAGGATAGTGAAACTTGAAACAGAAGCCAGGGAAGAGATTTACACAAAACTTTGTTACGAGGTGCTAGCACCACAATTTGCAAGTCTCCGGAAAATAAATAACGCATTCTAACCAGTTTTAGGAATATTATTCAAGTACCAGCTGACAAATTGTAACACCCATCGATTCTTATGAATCATTAGGATGCACAATGTTACACTTTTATAAAGAGTGTTTCTATACTTGTGAGTCAAACTTGAAAGGTAGATGATATGATATGATAACGGAACAAAATGAATATTTTTAAATGTCATTGCAGACAACTCTAGAGTGAAGTCTTTTAGTAGATGAAAGAGTCATGGGATTAAGACTGCCAAAATAGAAAAAAAATCAAAATTGAATCACATAGCGACCGTAGCTCAGTTGGTTCATAGGTGCCAGGTTCAAATATGAGCGATACTCTAATTTTTCTCTTAGTAATTCGATTTAAAAAGACTTTTTCAAAAATTGTTAGCTGTTCTTAATAATTAACTAATAATTAATGAACGTTGCAAGTGCTCATTTATTTGATAATATACAGGTTGTTTCAAAATTATTGCATAAAACTTAAAGGGTATATTTTAATAATTTTAATAATTGCACATTACTTGAATCAAACATTTTTCGTGCCACTGAATTGATAGATTCTATTAATGTTTAATGTTTACTAATTTTTATTCATACTGTAACCTATCAGTCCAATGGCATGAAATATGTTTGTTTCAAGTAATGTGTAATTATATTTGCGAATTTCTAAAAAATATTGTGTTGTAATCAGTACATACAATAATATATATCTTTAATTTTTTGAAATAATTTTGAAACACTGAATAATTAATAATTGACTATTGTTTATAATTAACATTTAATTATGAATATATAAGAAATAACTATCAAACCAATTTTAATAAACATGTTTTATTTAAGGTAAAACACCCTTATTTTTGTTATATAATATTACACTTAAAGTTTGATCTACAAATATAGAAACACCCTGTATTGTACAACTAGCATAAACATACAGAGTGTTTCGTTATATGCAAATTAAGGATAAAAATTAATTTAGAATTATTTATTTTTATTCTAAATTATTTTTTTTCTGACAATTTTATTTCATTTCCAAGACTATCCCTATTTTTAAACTAATTTTCAACATTTTCAATTTAATTTCTGCCGATATAAAACATGCAAAATTAATTTTAATATAGACTTTTATGCTCGACAACATTTATTTGAAGCTTTTTTCTTTAAAATAATAAGGAAAGCAAGAAATTATAAAAATATAATTTTACATAATATAGTACTATATTCCGGTATCACGGTCACCACCCTGTAGATAATAATAAAAGTAATATTAGCGCTAATTTTTATTATGAATCTGCCTGAAAATATTTTACTTACATCTTCTACTCGTATAAATTTTAGATACTTGTCCTATTTTAGCTGAAAACTTATTAGAAAGTACCCTGAACATTTTGCTAAATCCCGCTCAAAACATACATTAAGAAAGGTTAAACTGGATAACATTGGATATTCATCTAAGTGAAAAATGAGTTATACCTAACTTTAAAAAACAATTTAGCTACTGGCTAGATAAAAGGAATATTAATTTGATGAGTGTTGTCGAAAAGATAGGTAAATTTAGTATATTCGATAATTAATTACATAACAGAAATAATACCATAGTATTAGAATGGTAATTTTTATCATTAATAAATAATAAAATAGGAATATAATTTAGTGACATCGCATCAGAAAGAAGAGTTTGAGTTCGACTCCTGCATCCGTCAAACTGATTTTCATCACATTCAAAAATATCCCTCCACTAGCATCTTTAGCTGGCGTGGTTTTGATAACTTTAGTACATCAAATAATGTACAGGGGTGTTTCAAAATTACTACAAAGAAATTAAAGGGTATATATTATTTAATGTACTGAATACAATGCAAAAAGAAATTTTTCGAAATTCGTAAAAATAATTATACATTATTTTTCGTGGCACTGGATTAATAGGTTATAATAATAAAATAAATTTAATTATAATTGTGTAACAGTTTGTTTAATATTTACTCATTTTTATTCATTACTGTAAGCTATCATTCTAGTGGTATGAAAAATGTTGTTTCAAGTAATGTGCAATTATTTTTACGAATATTGGAAAAATTATTGTTACGTTTTATTTAGTACATTCAATAATATTTATACTCTTTAATATTTTTACAATAATTTTCAAATACCCTGTATAACAAAGCTAATTCAATAATTATTTTATTATTTGTAAACATATTGGCTGGTAGCACAAGCTCTGTTTTTGCCTGTTTTAAGAGCAGTGTATTTGGGTGTTTTAGCTATCTCTAACATGTTAAAACCGTGCTCTTAGAACACCCAAAAACAGAGCTTGTGTTACCAGTCAATGTTCTTTTCATAAATTGTTTTATTTCTGATTCGGCCGGATTTTGTATGTGATATGATGGAACCGAATATCCTGATAAATGACAGAATCTGCCGGATTTGGTATCAAAACCGGATTTTCGTTCCATCATTAATACAAATTAATATTTAATAAATTTTTCAATGACTTGTTTAATCCGAAACAATGTGATCTAATTTTATTTGAATTTCTTATACTCGTATCATAATTATTCAATGATGTAAGAAAATTATCTTTATTTTCTGTAATCATTAGAAGTGTAGAATAAATAAATAGACAAATAATAACTTTTGCGCAAAGGAAAATTAATAAACATACATATTTATTATTTATTATTATTTCATTTTTAAATCATTATTTATAATAGAAACATTATTTTAACAGACTGAGTTCCCGAGTTCGAATCGCACTCAAACTAAAATGAAGTACCTCACTTCAACTCAATGTGTACCAACCTTATATGTACTGTAATTGGGATTAAGTTATTGTTGCAATACATTATTGAGTAGACTTGAGTATTTGAGTACCCGGATTCGATTCCCACAACAGACAAACAATTTGCACCACCTTAAAGCTACCCCTGTGGCTTCCTTTCCACTAATATCTTGATTTGACGGCTGGTGAGATCTGCTACAGAGGAGTGCCACACCCAGTAATGGGTAAAAGACGTGATGATATATTTATTTGACTGATAACATTTATCTCACCACTGCCTTTCTCCTTGCTAATGTCTTTTTAGGGACTTCCCCCAGTGGCAATGTTTGAGACAAGGCCTACCAACTTCTAGCTATGCCACTTATTAAATTAATCTTCAAATAAGTTGAAAATCTAAAATAACAATGTCTGAAAATAATGAAAG
Organism: Pterostichus niger; assembly: GCA_947425015.1. Lineage (NCBI taxonomy): Eukaryota > Metazoa > Arthropoda > Insecta > Coleoptera > Carabidae > Pterostichus > Pterostichus niger. Next base: position 29,913,962 of record OX380347.1, read on the forward strand.
CAAAGATATATTTTTTCCGAGTTTGTACGTGTATGTGTTGGTGAATTGTGGTGTGGCGTAAGTGTGTGTGAATTTGTAAATGAATGAATTTGTAAATTCTGGCTCTGGCAATGGTGTGACGATGTGAATGTTGTGTGCTATGGAATGCAGACAAAAGCGTCGAGACACTGATGAGAATTTGACGACGGCGGACGTCGCCTCTGACTAGTGACTACGAATACGAATACCGCCCCCTCTCAAAGGGCCTAGTTAACTTATACGTCTATCTTTTTATAGACGACCTTAAAAAAGTCAAGGGCAACGATATTTTCATTTTTGTTGCTCTATACTTATCTTAGTTTATGGGGAATTCAATGTGAATTATTGCTATTAAAATTAAGTATTAATTGAGACAAGGCAGTGTTGCAGTAGCAATGACATAAATCTTTTTTCTTTCTTTGTATAGCAAAATAAAATTTAGAATAGGACATTTACAACGTTTATAGATGGGCAAAAATATTATGTTACCATCACGTAAACATTACTATCTACTTTTCTTCCGGCGTTTAAATCGATTTTAGATCGGTATTAGTAATGACCACTTTATTAAGTGTTAACACGAAATTAAGAAATAAGACAGGAAAATTGATATTTTTGTTCAAATATTATAACTGTAAAACAACTAACGAATAATAGAAAGATAAATAAAATAAATAAATAAAAATATATCATCACGCCTTTTACCCATTACTGGATGTGGCACTCTACAGTAGAAGATCTCTGTAAGTGATATATTTCTTCGCGTGAAGTGCTGTTACCAGCCGTCAATTCATGGCCCCCAAAGATGTTAGTGGAGGGGGAGCCACAGGGGTAGATTTTAAATTGGTGAAAATGGTTTGTCGGCTATGAGGATCGAACCAGGGTTCTCAAGATCCACAGGCAGCCTCGATACCACTGAGCCACCTACCCCGAAAGATAAATGAAAGTGACATTTTTTCATTGGTGAATTTTCACCTGTGGCTCCCCCTCCACTAATATCTTTGGGGGACGACTGGTAACAGCACTTCACGCGAAAAAATATATCACTTACCGAAATCTGCTTAGGTAAAGTGCCACACCCAGTAATGGGTAAAAGGCGTGATGATAATATATACATTTTTTTATAAGAATGTATGATTTAGTTTATTTATATTTTTTTATGATTCCATTGAATGAATATTGTGTTTTGTTTAATATTAATTCATTTAATAAATAAATATTGCAAATTATTTTACAAAAACTTTAAAAATGGTTTTTAAACAACTGAATATTTATGAACACACACGACTTGAACCTGGGACCTATGATTTGAATTAACGTACTTCCAGTTTGTGAAACAGCAGCACTTTTTTCTAATGATAAGGGATTTTAAAGCAACAAAAAATGTGTTTTACATAAAACAGAAATTTGAGGAACACTTAAAATTTTTACTCCAATATTATAATTTATTACCAACCATAAAATTGGGAACTAACACTTCATTAGTGAACTGTGGAGACATTAAATCTAAATATAACATATATTTTTGTTTGTTTACCACGTTTAAAAAAAATCCAACTAGAAGATGAAGAAAAATATTGAAACAATTACATAAACAGTATCAGTTATGATAGTTTCAGTGCTTGTCAAAAGCAAATATAAATTTAACGAGAAATTTAAGCTTTAGTGACAATAAATTTAATTTGCACTAAACTATATTTATAGTAACGAAATAGCTGAATTTCGACACGGATATTAGTAAAATGAATAATAAAATATTCCAAGAATTGAGAAAAGTCAACACATTTCATATTTACTCGAAGTGTAGGTGGGCACGTGTTGGCAATTTGACACCCAGGCAGAGGCAAAAATACTGTAGACTATTTAACAGAGATTGTGTGAAACAGGCTTTATACAGGATCGGAGAATCATCTCCTATGTAATCAAATGAAGAGAAAAATTGGGATACCGCCAGGATTTGAATCTTGGACCTCTGATTATATGTTTTAAACAAATGAACTTGGATGGGTTTCGAACTCGACATCTTTGCATTCGCAAACAAAAAGCTATGTCAAATATATTGACGTTCATTTTTTTTATTGTCTTAAGCAAGGACCTGAACCGAATAATTTTGGGGTTTTGGGTTTTTGTATCAATAATATTTCGATTTTGCTTACCGGGTATACAATGTTTTGAAAATATTATATTAGTTCCGATTTCGGTTACGATTTTTTTAAATTATAAATTTCGGTTTCGGTATTTTTCGGTTTAAAATAAACACATTATTTCAAATTTCAAAATAAATATAATTTGCATATTTGTAAAAATATAATTCTCAAAATAGGTATATCAAACAAATTATATACAGGGTGTTTCAAAATTATTGTAACGCAAAAACTATTTGTCCAAAATTATTGCACATTACTTGCAACAAACGTTTTTCGTGCCACTGCATTGAAATGTTTTTGGTTTGAGATTTTATTGAATTTCGAAATACATATCTAATATATGGGGTAGCGGCTTAGTGGTATCGAGTCGGTCTGTGGAAAACCCGGGTTCGATTCCTACCATCGACAAACAATTTTCACCACATTAAAATTACCCCTGTGGCTCCCCCTGCACTAGAATCTTTGTGCGCCGTGATTTGCAATCGGTAATCACATTTATGAAGATCTGCTACGGCGGAGTACCACACCCAGTAATGGGTAAATTTTTTAGTGATATATTTATTTATTTTTTTACAATTATAATTTTATAAATAACTATCAAAGTATTGTCACTAAAAATGTGTACATGAAATTCAAATAATTTTGCGAATTTTAACTTTGTTTTGAAACACCTTGTATTTGTGCTAGTATATTAAACCCGAACTGGACAAAGAATAAATAAAAACAATATAGGCCTAAGGGGCCATCCATAAATTACGTAACATAAATTTCGACTATTTTAGATACCCCTCCCCCCCTTGTAACATACCCGTAACGCAAACACACAGCCCCCCCCTTAAATATTACTTTAAGTTATTTTGTCGGTACCTAATAAACTTCAAAAGAATATCACATACCGAAATTTGCAATTTCACATTGCACTTAGGATGGGTATAAAGACTTGTAAAATATTTATTAAAGCTCTTAATTAAGTATTTAAACTGTAAGTGACATTTACAACTGAAAAAAAAACTTGCAGGCATTGCATAGTAAAATTCTTAGTTTATGAATTGCGACTCAAATTTAAGATCGTAATAAAATTTAAAAATAGTGTAAATTCAAAGAAAACCAAAAATAATGATTTCCGTTGAAATCGGAAGGTGGACATATCTAAAATTGTTCGAGTTTATCCATCAATATTTTTCTTCGAGTATTTACAAGGTTCTTGTTGTTAAAACGAAGACGATATTAAATAAAGTTCGACATGAGAATGCGAAAAATGTATTGCACCTATTTTAGAAAGTCTTGGTATGCCATAGCCGCTTCTCTGCATCTTTCATTTGTCACGAGTTCAAGAATCGACGAACGAGAACCTTCGCTACACCGCAATGCACAGGCATTTGCAACCGTATGTTTCAGGAACATAAAGATCAAAGTTCTGCACTTGCTTTACAGGAATTTGGTTTTGATGTTAAGTGCAGGAATTTGATTATTTTATTTTATGGTTATTAAAAATTTTTAGTTTATTAAGTATGAAATTCTTCAACGTAAGCTAATGAAATTTTCAATATTTCACATCTAATTAATTTTAACCGTCATATTAGAAAATATTTACTTATTTGATTTACAGTTTATTAAAATTGTTACAGAAATATTGATTCTCAAAATACTGCTACCCGTCTAAACATTTTTGTTTTGGAAATGCATAAGATAGGTTAAAATATGTGTTAAAACGTATTTTTAGATCATCTTATTGAGGTCAGCATTTAAAAATTTTATTGCTTTGAAACTCTGTAAATATTTATGACTGCACTATAATTATCTTTGTTACAAGTAACAAAACAACAATTTTACTAATAAATTAATTTTCCAAACTTTCTTTAATTATTTTCTCAATTTAATAGTTTTTTGTTGTTGTAAATTGGCTTCAAATATATCTAAAGAGCTAGAGACCTTACGGTCATGCAACTACTTAAAACTTTGGTTTAAGACCACGGACTCGAACCGTAACGAAACCGTAACCGAAAACCGAAACCGATAATTCTTGTTTTGAAATATGGTTCCTGAAAACTGAAACGAAAATTTAATTGATTCTGTACCCGAAAACATAACGGTGCTAATATTATTTCTGTTCTAAAACTAAACCGAAAATATAAGCATGGCATACATAAAAAATATTGCAGAAAACAGAAATAGAAATAGTATTAGCAAATTTGCAAATTTAGTTATTTAAAGAATATATTGCAATTATATAGTGTGCGTGATACAGGGTGTTTCAAAATTATTGCAAAAGAATTTTTCCTAAATTCGCAAAAATAAATGCACATTACTTGAAACAAACACCTTCACGTTTACTAATTTTTGTTCATTACTGTAAACTTTCAATCCAGTGACTCGAAAAATGTTTATATTATATTCAGTACATCAAATAATATATACCCTCTATTTTTGTAAGTAAATTATATTTTGTAGAAAGTTTTGAAAATTATATCAACTGAATAAGTTATTTTATAAATGCAACAAGAGATTAAAAATACACCCATACCTCGCTTTACGGCCTAGATACGTGCCACGAAACTTGGCCGCAAAGCGAAAAGCCGTATAAGGAATCAATCAATTCTAATACAAATTCATACAAATTTTTTTTGCCGTTATAGCGAAACATTTTAGGCCGTAAATCGAAAACGTGCCTTAATTGAAAAGGGTCGTTATGACGAAATGCCATATAAAGAGCGGCCGTATAGCGAGGTATGTGTGAACTGTATATTATTATGAACTATTAATTCATGACATATTTGAAAGAAGAAATTAAAAAAAAATAACTGAAAATAATTTCTATGGTTGTGGTATTAACAGGATATCCTAATACCATTTAATATAATGGTCGTGCCTTCTAACCTTGTTCACTACCATCTTCAAGAATGACAAATAAATACTGACAAATTACATATTAATCTTCATTTCGATATTGAGGACTGACCTCCATTGAAGGTCGTGCTCTTTGTATTACCACAATAACTTGTAATTTTCGACTATGAAATTGCAGACATTATTTAAGTATCGCATGATTGAATAATATTAAGATAAAGATTTTATAATTTATCGAAATGGTTCAATATAAAAGTAGTAAATGTCAATTCATCTGATCAGTAGATATGACACATTTTTGTAATTTGATTAGTAATTAACATGTATTTTGTAATTGAAATTTTTGAGTACTTCCTGTCCTTTATAATTCTGTATAATACTATTAGTTTTTAATGAGTTGTAATATACTATAACCTATAAATTTGTTTCGGCTGTTTACAAAACATCCTGTTTATCTATTATTAGATATTTTAATCGTATTTTTAATTAAAGTCTCTTTGAATTTAGGTCTTGCATGTTTCGTCAAATGACAAAATAATTTCAAAGCTTGCAAGGTTAAACAACTAAATTTATTTTATTTCATCTTATTTTATCCTGTTACGCTGCTATTAAGTAATTTATATTAAATTTGTGTAATAAAATGAAATCTGAAAAACAATAGTTCTCGACTCATGTAAAACACTCTCAAACGGAATGGCGTAATTTGATGGTTCGAATCCCACACCAATATTCCGCACGTCTTTCATAAACATATTCAAGTAGATGTGACAGCTACCACTTTCAGAGATAATAAATAAATATATCATCACGCCTGCCCAAGCAGATCTCGATATGTGATATATATATATCTTCGTGTGAAATGCAGTTACCAGCAGTCAAATCACGGCCCCGAAAGATGTTAGTGGAGGGGAAGCCACAGGGATAGATTTAATTTGGTGAGGGTTCTCAAGATCCACAGGCCGACTCGATACCACTGAGCCACCTACCCCACTTTCAGGGATGAATAGTAGTATATTGTAATGCTAGTGTGGAAAGGGTTTAATTGCAAAACGAGTACGAGTTTTGCAATGGTCCTTTCCCACTTGTGTTACATACTATTTTTTTCAACACTAAACGTGACAATTACGTTTGCGATACAAGAAATTTAATAATTATTTTATACAAATCAAAGGAGTTGTATTTGCAAATACACATTACGTTTCCTTGGTCACCATGTTAAATGACATTTCTCTCACTCAATTTAATTAGTAACCGTTTTCCTCACTAGAGAAAGGAAAGTTATTTACTTTCATCACTAGTGAGGGAAACGGTTACTATCAAACTTAAACCCTCATGCCTCAGTTAGAAATATTTTGCATCCCTTGAAAAACATTCTGCCGGCGGCATTGTAAGAATTTAAAAAAGGTCTTCACCATATATTTGGTCCAGTGTATCATTCGTGTACGAGTACGAGTTTTGCAATGGTCCTTTTCCACTTGTGTTACATACTATTTTTTTCAACACTAAACGTGACAATTACGTTTGCGATACAAGAAATTTAATAATTATTTTATACAAATCAAAGGAGTTGTATTTGCAAATACACATTACGTTTCTTTGGTCACCATGTTAAATGACATTTCTCTCACTCAATTTAATTAGTAACCGTTTTCCTCACTAGTGAAGGAAAGTTATTTACTTTCATCACTAGTGAGGGAAACGGTTACTATCAAAATTAAACCCTCCTGCCTTAGTTATTCTAGCATATCAAGAATTGTTTTAAAAGAATTTTAAAAAGGTCTTCACCATATATTTGGTTCAGTGTATCATCCGTTTTTCTTTGGTAGTTAATGATTTTAGTAAGTAAGATTTAGTGTCAAAAAAACGTATCTAACCTAACCTAACCTAACCTCATTTGAGCGTAATACATAAACAGTGGCATTTCTAGCTGATGGTGATCTCTGATTGTGAACTGTGCTAGTTGTACGCCGTGTGCCGTATTAGAAATGCTGATGCGATGCTTAGGAGCATAGCCGTTTCTTGTTTAGCGAACAACTTGTTTAATATTTACGGAATCATCACTTGTAGCGTTAGAAAGACCTACCTCTTACTTTCTCTCGCTAAATTCAGGCCAGCACCTACATGCCTATGTGTTAACTGAGCTAAGCATCTTCACTTTATGAGTGTGTTGGTGTCTGTCTCATGTACGTGTGTTATTGTAATGTTAACTGATATTTCCGGATGAAAATTTTTCGAATTTTTAGTTCGTTTTTCCGGAAATGCTAATTTGTTTGACTTGCTTGCTTTCTTGGAACTTGGAATTGAAAAAGGGAAGTGTTCAAATATAAATTTGCATTTCATGGAATTAACTTTAGTCTCAAAATATGTTGGATTACAATTTTTTTTATTTATAATTTCGAAACGAAAATAGAATATCTCCTATTTTTACTCAGATGCGCTGCAATGGGGTCCTCCACAATTTTTTTTATGAAACTCCATCTAAATTGAAAGTAATGTACAGTTTTAGAAAGTCTTAATTGTTATTCATTAAGCAGTAATGACTTTTTTAATTTAAGGAAATATGATCTATTTTATCATTTACTAAAATATATAAACGGAGTTTAATTAACTGCAATAGCAAATAATTAAAAATCTGTAAGGATATCAGTTATTTCAAGAAGGTTTGAATACCACTGATACTTTTCATATTTATTAGTTAAGAAATAAATAAATATATCATCACGCCTTTTACCCATTCCTGGGTGTGGCATTCTACCGTAAGCAGATCTCGGTAAGTGATTACTACATTAAAACTACCCTCCACTAACATCTTTGAGAGCCGTGATTTGACGGCTGGTAACCGAACTTCACGCGAAGAAATATATCACTTACCAAAATCTGCTACGGCAGAGCCACACTCAGTAATGGGTAAAATTCGTGATATATTTTTAAAAAATCAATTAAAATGGTGCTTTAAACTTCAATAGTATTTTCTACATATTTCGTATTGGGAATGAAGTACTTATTTACTGTTTTGAGTTTTTTTATTAAAGAATAAAAATTTTATAATTGTCAATTGGATTTCAGGCTTTAACGAAAAAAAGACATTTTAAATAATTTAAATTATAATTTTTTTATTAGTCGATATTTCAGCACAATATTTTGAACAGTTTAAACAATAAAACTGCAAATAAAATAACTTTAAAGTTACATAAAAAAAAAATAGTTTTTAAGGATAAAACACCTCAACAATGTTTTATCCGAAACGTCACCAAATTATAAAAAAAATTGTTTAAACTCTCTTTTTTTGCTAAAGCCTGAAATCCAATCAACAATTATATCATTCGGCTTATTAAAAAGAACAAAAATATTTTGGATTTTACAAACCGAAATTAGATAAAAATTAAAGATGATAAAATGAGATATTATAGTGAAATTATTTAATATTTGCAAATGTCAAAATAATCAGAATATATCACTGCAAACTAATTTTGTTGTAGGTGTAAAGAAGAGTATATCGAACTCTATAATTTGCTAAATTAAAGATCATTTCGTACTGCCTCAATATCAAATAGTTAACAATATAATTAAGTTATTAAAAACATCATTTCATATTTTTAAATGGCTTGCTCAATACCATCTCTTTGACAGCATATAATTAAACTGCATTAATCTCCGTAAAGGAATTTTCTACTAATTTATGTAATTTGTTACGCAAAAAGTTATAAAAATGACGATTTTAAAAGTATTTTCCGCCTTTCCCAAACACATAAAGTACAAATACTTTCACAATATAAAGCCAATAAATTGTTAAATGAATTCAAATATATTTCAAAATCAATCAGTAAATTAAATCAATACTTATGAGTTATTAAGTAACACTAAATGTTTTAAATATCTATTAAAACATATAAAATAAATTAGTATTCTAGAAACGAAGAGTTAATAACATGAATAAGGCCCCATTTGGTCGTAAATAATAAATAACACATCAGCACAGTATACCTATAAATAATCTCTACGGGGGAACAAGAATAGAATAGTTTTTACAAAGCGCATAACACTTTTACTTTTTCAATCAGAATATAAATAAAGAGAAAAACCCGACGCTATTTTAATTAGTAACGCGTTGAGTGACATTGCAAAAAGATTTTTTCATCATTCACATATATTCACTAAAATGTTTACCTAAAGTAAACGCTAGTTTATAAAATTAAATTATCTACCGCCATTTTTCACTGAATCTAAACAAAAATCTGGTTTTCTTCAACTTGAATAAATATAACTTAATCAAATAAAAATATTATATACGATAAATCACAGAATAGAATCGAGTTAAATATAATTTGAAAGTAATAAAAATAGACAGAATGAAATTGACCCCACCTTGAGTTAAATTCAGTCTAAAGAAAGTTGGGGTATTTGAAGGTTAAAAAAAAATGTCTCGAGTTTATTTTATACTCAGACAAGTAAACAAACCTTTTGTTACAACTAATAAAATCTCTAATGTTACACAACTCATTTGAGAATGTGTTACATGAAGATGTCATGAAATAAACAAAGAATGTTTTAAAACTAATTAATTAAATAATAACACTTACCCAAATCTAAATGCAGGCATTTGAAAAAAATCATTGCCGATTGCAAGTAGCGTCATGTAACCAAAATAGCTGCACATATTTTTACCTAAAATTCACTTTTCACAAACGCTATTTTAAACATAATATAATTCTAGAACAATTGATAAACACTCATTAAAAAATAATGACGTCACATTTGTTGTTTTTTAGCACTACACTCGATTGACGTTTGTCGAATATCATAACCTGAATTATTCATCAACAATACATAATAATTGTCAAACTGATAAGTATGAACAGAGACGAATACTGCGGCTCAGTTCGGACAAATACTGAAGCTAGCATCGAGAGCGAGTTAAGAGAATCGTTTGTGAACCAAGGAACTAATAAAACGGCGAAAATAGAACTACGAAAACCGTAAGCAAGCGTGTATGGAGCCAGCATCGAGCCAGGTTATCTGCTATTTCTACATGTATTTGTACCGTGCTAAATCAATCATTATTATTACTGCACTGTCTCGCCCTACAAATATTTACAATCGCGAATTTTTACATTTGTAATCAAACGCTTTCTTAAAGCCATTTTTCTTTGTTTACCGCACTGATACCAATTCACAACTGATTTATTTCGGCAATTATTACAAGTTTGCGAACGCACCAATCAGTACATGGCGTGTTTCTTATCGCCTTATATGGTAATGACCTAACTATTTTGATTGATAATATTAAATTGACTTGTACAAACCTGTAAATTAATTCAAATCTGAAATATGCTGGCCAGATAATAAATGAAATACATGAGACTTGTTTTAGTAAACACAAAACTTTTTATTTGCAAAATTTTCACAGTTCTTATTTTAAAATTAAATTTGCAATGTAGTTTTATAAAAACTTTACTTGCAATTTAATTACGATTTATTTACATTCAAATGAAATACAGAGAATTATATTCATAACAATAATGCAACCTTTATTTAATTTTATATTATATATATATATTTCTTGTTGCATTATTGTTGCATATTTTAAAACGTTTAAAAATTATTATTATTAAATAATTTTTCACTAAATAAACAAACATTTAAATTAGGAATGTGGAACTAAAATAAAAGATATTTACATACTTCAGTATTCGTGATGTGTTACAATAATTGTCATTAATATTATCTACTTACATGAACGAATAAATAAAACTTAACTTCTAGTTAATAAAGTAAAAAGAAAAAAGACATTGAAAATCGCAAACAAAAGTTTAAAATAATGAATAGTTTTTATCACAGAAGGAATTTTTGTAAGTAGTAAGAAATCAAAAAAGGTGCATAAATTTTGAAAAAAAAGGAAATATAAACTACAAATGAGGAATAACTCAAAACTGTCAGATCTTAAAATAAATAAAACTGAACATAATTTAAAAAATATGATCATTCCATTGGGCCAATACGTCCCTGTGTAATCTCATCCAAACAACAAAATATATAAATTTAACTAATCGTCAGAAGAGAAAAACAAAATGAGGTTACTCACTAATCTTGATCAGGGGTGGACTCATAAAAACAATAATTCATACTATCTGAGAGCGATGTCGAACTTTGAGATGAGTGGGCAGTTGAACCTGACCTGATTGGAACTGGCAAAGGACGAGCAGGTTTTCTTGGACGAGAGACTCCTCGGACGCCTTGGTTTGAAGGCCCTCCAGGTTTCAGGCGGGGACGGCCAGGACCTCTTCGAACAGGAACTGGGCTTCCCCCTCGTGGGGATTGAGACTGTTGGGAGTCCCATAAGGAACTCGAAGATTGACTAGATTCGAAATTTGCATCTAGAAGGAAATAGTGTCTTGTTAATATTCAGGAATATATTCTAGTTGTCGCGCTGCGATGTCACGTGATTAATTTTAAAACTTTTATATGACAAACATGAAATAGATATTTGTGTATTAACAGCGTAAAGTGATTCTTTTTTGTTACTCGAGCACGGTAATTGCTACGCGAGTCGAAAGCGAAAGGAACAAAGACACTTTACGCTCGTAATACACACATAATTTTTTCTACGATTGTATCTTAAATTATTAAAAAACGTATACGTACTGAAAATAGATTGTCAATATGTCAAGTTTCTGTTTTGTTTGTATCTCTGCTAACTATTAAAATAAACGCGCATATAATATCTTTTTCGCGTGATGCCAGATCTCTGTAAGTGATATATTTCTTCACGTGAAGTTTGAAGTACAGTCACCAGCCGTCAAATCACAGCCCTCAAAGATGTTAGTGGAGAAGGAACCACAAGAGTAATTTTAATATGGTGAAAATTGTTTCTCGACTGTGGAAATCAAACCCGGGTTTAAAAAATCCACAGACCGACTCGATATCACTGAGCTACCTACCCCATAAAATAACAATTTATTTATTTATTTATGTTACGCTGTACAACAGGAATTTAATCCCTATTACAGTACAGGGTCCGCACTCACCGAGCCGCAGTGTGGTAGTTTATATAATTTTTAGCTTGAGTGAGATTCGAACTCGGGATCACCGGATTCCAATTCTATATTGCTATCCATACCACCGTATTAACGGACATTTGATAATTATATATAAACATGCACGTCAAAAAAAAATTGAATTTAAAATATAACCCATGTCAGACACGGATTAATAGTAATATTTTGATGCACGTAACCAAAAATTCGAACTTTGCCTAAATAAAGACCACCCTATAATACTTTTGATGAGTAAAAAGCTAAAAATAAGAGCGATGCATATATGACCCATATGTACCTTTAAATTTCGCACACGTTTTAACCATGTATCATGAAACAAAATGCCGACATCTTATAAAAAACCAAATAAAAAACACAAAATATCAGGGGTGCTTATGAATACCTTAAAGGATATCCGGTCCAGCTGCTTCTACGAGGGTCGAACTCAAATATAAAAAATTCTAAATCTTGTCTCAAGAAATTATATTATTTTAAATATGCCACAATATGAACCATCGAATCCAACGCCAACATAATTACTTTATCATAAAAAAATATTTTTAAAAACACAAATGAAAAATTTATTAAAAGCGCTTCTCAAAATTAAGTTGCTATATCCTGAAATATATAATCTAAATTTGTGTAGTTTTTCCAAGGTAAAAATTTGAGGAAAAGCTGGGTTATAACAAAAATTATTATTAATAAAATAATAACACTTTTATTCAATGAATAATTTGAGAAAATATAACAATAAATAAAATTTATTTTGACAGGCAAAACAAATAAATATATCACCACGCCTTTTACCCATTACTGGATGTGGCAGTCTACCGAGGCAAATCTCGGTAAGTGATATATAAGTGCGGTCACCAGCCGTCCAATCACGGCCCCCAAAGATGTTAGTGGAAGTTGAGCCACAAGGGTAGATTTAATTTGGTGAAAATTGTTTGTTGGCTGTGAGGATCGAACCAGGATTCTCAAGATCCACAGGCCACTGAGCCACCTACTCCATATACAAAATATCGTATAAATAAGAAAATAGCTATAAACTAAATTCAAACACTGTAAAAGTAATGAGTAACTTTATTTTAATGCTCTATTTCGAAGTAAGCAACTACTGATCAAATTATTATTGTGTAGTATAGCAGGACCTGATTTATCATGATTTAAAAAAAATCATTTTTTGATTCTTTTATTTATTTTGTATTAATTTAATTATATTTCTGGTACAGAACAAAACAAGTGTTTTAATAAAAATTCAGTTGTTTAAACAACATTTTAAAGGTTTTTGTAATTTTCAATATTTATTTATTAAATGAGTTAATATTAAATCCATTCAAAGCAATCATAAAAAAATATAAATAAACTAAATCATACATTCTTATGAACAAATGTCACTCTCATTTATCTTTCTATTATTCGTTAGTTGTTTTACAATTATAATATTTGAACAAAAATATCAATTTTCTTGCTTTATTTCTTAATTTGGCCACGCGAGTTGTAAACAAGGTATAGTTGAGCATATAGTTTAAGAAATTTGTGTTAAACATGTGCAATAATAATCGAAACAACATATTTTTCATATAAATAGTTAAATACTAATAAGTTTTACTTCATTTATTGATATAATTTTTTTAAATTTGAAAAAAAATTGCCAATCCTGGTATATAGCATTTCTTTTTCTTTTCTTTTTTTTCGTATAGCATTTATTCTATTCTCATAACAAATAAAACAAATATGAATCGCAAAAAAAGTAAAATATAGGTTATGTAGATATTTATTGACAATGCAAACAGGATACCCGCTAGACGTAGATATAATCTTCATTCTGTTCTATCATGCCTCATTGAAACCTGCTTCTATTTTAAACTGAGCGTATAACACTTGATATTTCCATATGGGGTGTAACGGTGCGGTAGCATCATCCCCTTTATAACGAACGGTATTTCGAATTAAAAACAGGGTCATGTGAATGCCATTATGGATGTAACCCTTTCATTTCAGCCACTTGAACGTGTAATAAATTTGTTTATATTTAAATTTTAAGTTGGTTAGCACCTGGTGTATGGACAGATAACACTTTCGTTTCGAAACTAACGAAATGTGTTTCCTGATTTGGTTCACTTCAAGTTACTGATCCGATATACACTTACACCTGCCTAACATTTTCTACAAACTAACAACTGTGTCCGTACAAATATTCATAATTATATTACTGTATTCTAACTTCATTTTCAACAATTTTCTTAGTATTTATTACCCTGCACAAGAATTTATTCTCAAATGCACTGCAGGGATCTTACTATTTATTATAGATTTCGAACTACTGGCGGCAGCTGTACAATAATGGATATAATGTGTATTTTTAATTATTAACAGCTGTATTCTACACTAATTAAATTAATAAAACCAAATAATGTTTATTAATTTAGATTGCAAAATTTATATATATATATATATATATATATATATATATATATATATATATATATATATATATATATCAGATGTAGAATTAAAATATGTAACATAGAAAATAGAATGGTATTATTTTAATATAATGATTGTTGCTTCGCTAATTAAATTAGAACAAAAGTGTAAATAAAAAAAATATTAAGTATTAAAAACTGCATCTAATGTGTATCTACTTGATGTTCAATTTTTTTTATGCAAGAGTAACAAGCAAACAAAAAATGGCTTTTATAAAAAATTAAAGCTTTAATTTGACAAGTTCATTAAATAAATAAATTAAATTGCTTAACCGAAATTAATAATAATATATTATCATATTTTATTCAAAATAATAACAATAATAATAATAAAATTTTGAAAGAAACAAAATATTATTTATAATAAATATTTCCATATTTAAAAAATGTTGAAAACAATTAATACGTTAATTTAAGTTATCAGTGTTATTTTTCAACCATTTGACTTTGATATTTTTTCCCAAAAATCCCAAATTTGATTTAATTTAATTTTTCGTTTGCTTGTTACTATTGTATAAAAAACAATTGAACAACAAGTAGATACTCATTAGATGCAGATTTTAATACTTAACATTTTTTGTATTTACACTTTCGGTCTAGTTTAATTTTGGAAGCAACAATCATCATTTAAAAAAATACCATTGTATTTCCTATGTGACATATTTCAATTCTAAATCCGGTATAATCTTATAGTTATATTGTATTTTGAATTTGAAATTCAATTATGCATTTTAAACGACGTAAAAATAATTCAGTATAAAATGAGGTAGGTTAAACCACAGTAAAGTTACTTCTTTTATTGTTTTACTTCTATTTTCCATGTTTCTCTTTCAGGTGTTGAAACAAGACGGATGACAGATATTATTTGAGGTTAGTAGTAAAAACAAAACTTACAAATGCAACTTTTTATCTTTCTTTCCCCGTATGCCTATCTTTCTTTGGCCACAGTAACGTCACATACCCCCTCTACAAATTATTTTTTTTGTTAACTATAAATAATTAATCGATTTAGTTTCTTGTATAGAATCATATATAAAAAGGAATCAAAATTTGGTCATAGATCCCATTATTTTGTAATAGTAATCAATGTGAAAATATAAACAATTGAAAGTTATAATATATAAATATATATATTTCCAAAACATATTAATAATTTCCATTATTCAACAATTATAAAAATTAACAAATTTTTAACAATTATAAAAGACAAAACCAAAAACAATAAATTGAATATTCCAACCAAAAGCTCTAACTAACAAACAAAAAAATTTTCAACAAAAAAAGAAATGAATAAACTTTAACATAAAACTGTAATTTCACCAATAAGACAAATGTGTCAAAAACTTACCAAGTCCAGAAACATAACCTGAAGACGATTGTGAAGCAGTCACCGGTCTTCCAACACCCAAAGATCTTCTTGATCCTCGAGGTCTTCCACGTTTAGATTGCCCTCTGCCCACAACCCGGGGTCGATTTGTTGACCCGTACGGTGGAGTAAAAGTCACTGTAACAAAAATAAGAAAAAACAAACATAATTTAAAAATCATGACAGGGTTTTTGGCTAAGCCGGTCCTGGCTAGATACAATTTTATATACATACAGGATGTTTCTATACCTCTGCACGAAACTTTAATGACATTTATTTATTTAAGTTACTCTGTAAAACAGGAATTTAATCCCAATTACAGTACAGGGTCCGTACTCACCGAGCCGCAGTGTGGTAGTTCATATAATTTTTAGCTTGAGTGAGATTCAAACTAGGGATCTCCTGATTCGAATTCCATATTGCTATCCACACCACCGTACTGACGGACATGATATATATTATTTGATATACTGATTATAGAACAAAAATAATTTGCTTGAAATTCGGGTATTTCATTTCTAGCCAACATTTTTTGTGTCACTTGTTTAATAGTACATTTAATTAAAAAAAAAATAAGGCATTACACCAGGTACCTACATAATAACATTAATAAATGATTATTTGTAGGCAGTATTTATACTTTTATTTTATTAGTAACTTAATTAAAAATTTCACACAAATAGATATTATTACAAAATAAGAAAAAAACTTTCAAAAACTGTTCCCAAACTTTTATGATCGATACTAAAACGTTCGTATAGTATAACCACTGATTTGAATACTATAGAAATTTAAAAGCATTGGCGTACCACAATCCTATTAAACAGTTTGACTTTATTTACTTCAAAGATGCTTTCATGTTCCAAGAACAAAATAATCTAGTTTTAACAGAAATTCTATACAAGAGAACCGAAAATAGAACCAAGTAGCATTTAACATAAAACCGGATTCATTGATTTCCGTGGAAACAGTATTTATGTAAAATTAAATGAAAATTTATTTTAGTTTAAACCGGGATTTCGATTCGCATAATCTGCTGACAAGAATAATAATATAGATATTTATGAGGTAGGTGATTCAGTGGTATCGAGTCGACCTATAGATTTCAAAATTATTTCTTTTGGTTCCTCTTCCACTAATATCTTTGGGAGCCGTGATTTGACGGCAGGTTACCGAACTTCACGAGCATAAATATATTGTTTACTGTGATCTGCTTCAGTAGAGTGCCACGCCCAGTAATTAATAAAAGGCGTGATGATATTGTTTTTAAGTTATAATAAAACAAGAATGTAATTCAGTAGTGATATTGTTCGACCTGTTTTAAATAAATATATCATCACGCCTTTTACCCATTACTGGGCGTGGCACTCTGCCTAAGCAGATCTCGGTAAGTGATATATTTTTTCGCGTGAAGTGCGGTTACCAGCCGACAAATCACGCCTCCAAATGAATGAATGCGGACCCTGTACTGTAATTGGGATTAAATTCCTGTTGTACAGCGTAACATAAATAAATAAATAAATATTAGTGGAGGGGAAGCCACAGGGGTAGATTTAATTGTTTGTCGGCTGTGGGGATCGAGCCAGGGTTCTCATGATCCACAAGCCGACTCGATACTACTGAGCCACCTACCCTGTTTTGAGTGAAATATTCGCGCACGGCTATGTAAACAAGTGGACAACATAATAAAACTGATGTGAAACTTACGAGGACTGTTGCCAGCGCTAGGATCCAAGTCAACGACAAGAGCTTCATTGCTGGTGTCCTCTTGGTTGCTAACGACGCCACTGCCTTCCGACAGGGCGTCGGAATTGGTGGGGCTAGGAGGGCAACTGTCAACATTCAGCCAGACATCATCCAGACCATTGTCGCTGTCTTTCGATTTCTTGGTGTCTGTACTGCGCGGCTACAACAAACAAAAAGCGTAGAATTCAATAAGTTGCGAATCGTGAATTTGTAGCAATAGTTACGTTTGACTTGACAGCCATTATTTGTTTTCGTTTCCGTTCGCGCTCGCGTTCTTTTTCTCTCTCGCGTTGTTCTTCCGCTTGTCTGCGTTCTTCCGTTCGTTGACGGTCTGAAAAACAATGAAAAGTTCTGGAATTTTTTCTAAGGACAATGACTCAAATTCTCAACAATAAGAAGAACATTCTTTTACAACAGATTTCATTCTGCCACGAGATTGTCTTAATTCCATCATCAAACACATTTTTATTTCAAGTTTCACTAGCACAAAAGAAAATAGATTCAAAATATTCTTTTTCAATCCCAATTCTACATTCGACTGCTGTGTTACTATAATTCTTTTGAAAATATATTTAATTGTATTTAATAAACCGAGCATAAAACATGGTGAAATTCCACGATAAAGTACGTTGTAATTTCCGCAAATATTTATAGATTTTACGTAGGAGCAAAATCAAATCAAAACGCGTTGCTAATTCGAGCAATAAATATCGATGTCAATCATACAAATAAATAAAAGTTAAAAACTTCAAGTAAAGTAAACAATAAACAATACATTTTGTCTCGATTTCTTCGTCATCCAAAAGCAGCGAAACAACTTCCTTGGGTTTGAGCGTATCCGGTTTGAAGTTTCCTCCACTGATCACCATCCTTTGAATCTGCAAAACAACAACAAATAGTACACGAAGTCTTTCTTTGTTTCACGTGATATTACTTCACTTTTTTCTCGAGCTCGCTGCAGTATTCTTTCTTCTATTGATCCCTTACAAATCAATCTATAAACAGTGACCTGTTTCGTTTGACCCAACCTATGAGCGCGGTCCATAGCTTGCTGGTCTACTGTCGGATTCCAGTCGCTGTCGTAGAATATCACCTGAAAGAAACCGAACGATAACAAACAATAAGAGATTCTTATTTATTTTGTTAGTTTTTATTCTCGAAACATAGAAGACTAGCATTCGTCATGCTATCTTTATTTTATTTAATATTAGTTGTTTGTGTGGTTGGCTATTTGTGGCACATTTTTAAATATTTTAAAAACTTTTTATAAGTGTATTATAAGAATAGCATCACAAGATAAGTATTTTACTAACTATAGTCGCACCAGGCCCCATAAACTCTATCTGTATTTGAATAGTTTTCAAGCAATTTTCATCTTTCTTAGATATATTTTGTAATCTACGTAGAGCATACATTTGCCTGGAAACAAGAATTTTTAACAGTAGCATCAATTGGTGGGAATGGAGGGATTTAAAAGTTTTCCAATCACGGCCCCCAAAGATGTTAGTGGAAGGGAAGCCACAGGGCTAGTTTTAACGTGGTGAAAATTGTTCTCTAATTCCCAGTCGGACTCGATACCACTGAATCACCTACCACATATTTCCAATTAAATATATTTATTGAAGTGTGCAAAATACAGTGAACAATAAATCCGATTAAAACAAAAGTAATAGACTATAAGAAAAAGTAATTTGAAAGATGAAGTATATCTGGTGATGGCAGAGCAACGTTCACATAATTCAAGCTATCAAGGCCATTTGTACTTCGTGAAGTGGAAGAAAAAGAGCGAAGTGTTCACAATGATAGCTAAACCAACCCAAACCAAGCAAAAGCAAACCACAGGCTGCATTTTCTCCACAATTCGCTGTTTGGCTTGATGCCATGCAATAATCGTTATATGGAAGAACACTAAACTAAAATAAAGAACACATTCAAACAGTGGCGTCACCTTAACCCCTTATTTTCAAACATACAACTTCAAGTATGATGTTACAAATTATCAATTTTATTACAAACTCAACATAAAAACTAAAATTATTTATTGGTTATGAGAATTGAGCTATTGAAAGATTGAGCAGAGTTTAGTATTTGAAAATTATTTTTTTTTAATTTAAAATCTTTCTCGTTTTTCATTCAAAATAAGTAGCATAATACACAAACAGGGTGTTTCAAAATTATTACAAAAAATTTAAAGGATATATATTATTTGATGTACTGAATACAAATTAAAAATGATTTTTCCAAAATTCACAAAAATAATTGTACATTACTTGAAATAAATATATTTTAAGCCGCTGGATTGATAGGTTACAGTAATGAATAAAAATTAGTAAACATTAAAATTAATTAATGATATTATTATTGATTATTATTATTATTAATTTAAACAATAATAAATAATAGTGATAATCTAGTAAATACATTTTACATAAAATAAGATCTGGTCGAGATATACAGGATGTTTCACAACTTATGACATATATTTTAACCCCATATGGTACTCAACGTACAGATTATGAAACAGAACATTTTTTTCAAAATTCGCAAAATTAATTGCACTTGACATGAAGTACACATTTTTAATGCCACTGGTTTAAAAGTCATTGCTAATATAATAATAATAAAACACTATTAATATGCATTTATCTGATACTGTACAATACATATATAAACTATTGTAGTGTTTACAATTATAATTTAATTATTAATATATTAGAAATAACTCTTAAACCAGTGGCATATGTTTACTTCATGTAAAGTGCAAATTTAAATATACTCGTATATTTTAAAAATCAGTACGTTGAGTACTATATGGCGTTAAAATAAGAGCCATAAGTTATGAAACACCTTTATATATATAGATAAATAACGTCATGAGATCAATGTCGCTTTATTACAAAAATTATGAAGTGTAAAAATTTTCAGGAATAATATTTTTTATATCTACTCGCATGAAAGTAGCAAAAGCTTTAAAATTTGCCAAAAAATAACTATTTTTTCAAATGAGATGATTCCCATTACACCCATACCTCGCTATACGGCCGCTCTTTGCACAGCATTTCGCTATAACGGTCCTTTTCAATTAAGGCACGTTTTCGATTTACGGCCTAAAATATTTCGCTACAACGGCAATAAAAACTTTTTTTCCATTTAATTTGTATTGATTTCTTATACGACTTTTCGCTTTGCGGCCAAGTTTCGTGGAACGTATCTAGGCCGTAAAGCGAGGTATGGATGTACCACATAAATTAAATTGCGAATGTAAAAAAGTTGTCTATCATTGCGGGAATATTGCAATAGTTACGCCACTGTTTCTGCTTCAACATAAAAATTCTAGAGTAGCGTATGTTTAAATGTTGGAAGAACCAATGTTGTATAGAATATTAAATGATACTCGTAAAAAGATTTAATCTATGAAAAGCATTGTATTTAAACCTGTTTACATTTTAAGATTAAATATTTCGTTTGTAAGTTATGTCTGTAGATTTTCTGTATTTATTTTCAGACTAATTCAATTCACGTGTTATCGATTACGTTGGGTATTTATAAATCCCCTTTAACAGACTTAATGTTCGGTGTCTCTTTGGATTTTACTAACCGTGAAAATGTAGCTAAAATTAAATACATCATTAATTAGTTGAGAACTGGGAGATTACTCAACCCCATGGAATACTAAATTACTTTTCGTTACTACATCATGAAAAACATTGAATCATTTCTGTACGATTTTTTTAAACTATAAATTGGAACATAAAACAATCAAATATATTTATTTATTTATTTATGTTACGCTGTACAACAGGAACTTAATCCCAATTACAGTACAGGGTCCGCACTCACCGAGCCACAGTGTGATAGTTTATATAATTTTTAGCTTGAGTGAGATTCGAACTTGGGATTTCCGGATTCGAATTCTATATTGCTATCCACACCACCGTACTGACGGACAATATATGTTAATATGTACTTGATTTATTAATTGAGTAAATATAATATACCGGGTGTCCACTTTTTTTGTTACAATAATAAAATTTGAACTTAGCCTACAAATTTTCGATCAAAACTGTAAATACAAAACAACTTCAGAAATTAAAACTTCATCCAAATAATTCAAATTTATTATCACTACTACGATTTTAAAATAAGAACGCGCTTATAGTGGTGAAACTACAACAAAAGTACACTTTGCTACAAACCTAATAACTAAATACTTGAAAAATAAATAAAAATGAATAATAATGGAACTAATAATAAAATATCAAAATAAACACTTGTCTAAGTCTCACAAAATTCAGCCTCCAAGTCACCTTATGAGGGCATCGTCAGAGGCTCATAAGGTGACTTGGAGGCTGAATTTTGTGAGACGTAGACAAGTGTTTATTTTGATATTTTATTATTAAACCTAGTTTCACCAAGTGAGCATTTAAAGACAATTAATTTTTTCTTTGTTGTTTTTTAATGGAACTAATATATACATAAAGGAGATAATAAAAATATAATAAATTAAAACAACAAAAGTTTATAAATCTACATACAATCAATGTATTTTAGAGTACAATAAACTTCCTGAAAAAATTAGAAATATAGAAAATATAAATACATTTAAAACTAAACTAATTAATCACATAAAAACCACATATGTAACGTTATAATTTTTGATTTATTTTTTTTTGTCATCACTAAACTAAAATGTATATTTTGTACAGGAACTAGCTATCAGTGCAAAGCGCTGTTTACAGATTCCACAATAGGAGATAAATAAATAAAAGAATTTACTTCTACTACCGCGACACCGGAACATAGGACTTTAACATGTAAAATAATATTTTTATAATTTCCAGCTTCCCTTATTATTATTTTCGAGAAAAAAGCTTGAAATAAATGTTGTAGAGCATAAAACTCTACATTTATTTAATTTAATTTAAGTTGTGTAACAGTTTTTTCAATGTTTAATAATTTTTATTCATTACTGTAACCTATCAAACTAGTGGCACGAAAAATGTTTATTTCAAGTATTGTGCAATTCTTTTTGCGAATTTCTGAAAAAATATTTTTGCGTTGTAATTAGTGCATCTATATTTTTTTGCAATAATTTTGAAACATCTGTATAGATAATTTGCATACAAAATACATATAAATTATAATTATATTTAAATATTTGTAAAAATACCTAAGGCATTATTTTTTAGAAATATTTGAATATAATTTTTATTTAATTTTATAGTGAATCCTTCTTAAATATATATTTATAATATAATTTATAGTTTTAATTTTACATTCAATTTTTAAAATATCTTTGTTCAATTTTAACCCAGTGTATTTCTTTACGAGGCTTTATAAAAAAACAGTAGATGAGCTTATTACTTATTTATGTTTTTTAGTAGTTGAAGCGTTATATTTTTTGTAGGATTTTACCGAAAATGATTTGTACAAACTTTTGTTTGATACATATTTATTTATAACTTTGTGAAAGGCCTTAAACATTTTTGTAAGTATCTACTCTTACGAATTACTTATAATGTAACAAATCTCAACATCCACAAACCGGAACTAACCCCCTTACAAACCGCGGCGTCCGCGGCTTGCATCAAACGACACATGATCCCCCAACACTCCACTTCTCCGTGTACACGTGCGTTCCGTGGCCGTGGCTTCCTATACTGAATAGAACACCCGGGGCAGGAAGTGGCAGAGGATCGAGGATCCCACACTATATCCGGTACATTATGCAATAACAATCTCTTTGCCAACAACTTCAGAGGACGTATTTGAGCACGTGCGCTTCAACGGGTGATGGTGGTTCTGATGAACCCACCTGGTTAGGAGGAACCACCCCGAAGTGGGTGGTGGTTAATGTATTATTTAAGGAATAGTAAGACTTGATGGGGGATGAAATTTGAGTTCATGGTAAATTGAATAATTACTTCATTACACTGTCAAATTTGTTAAAAGATTTTAGAAGGCACACAGGTTGATAATTAAAAACCTTCAATGCCATACAGGGTGATCCAAAATGATTGACTCTCACTTCAAAACTATCTTCCACAGAATAAAATTAGTATAAATTGCCCTGGAAACGCACATAATTAATGACATTTGGATTAGATTAGAATTGAATTATGAAATTATTTTTAAAACATATTTATTAAAATTGTCAGATTAGGTAAAAAACATGACAAGTTTTATTGAAATGTAAAATATATAAATAAATATATCATCACGCCTTTTACCTATAACTGGATGTGGCATTCTGCCGAAGCAGATTTCGGTAAGTGATATATTTCTACGCGTGAAGTGCGGTTACCAGCCGTCAAATAAGGCCCCCCAAAGACGTTAGTGGAGGGAGAGTCACAGAGGTAGATTTAATTTGGTGAAAATTGTTTGTCGGCTGTGGGGATCGAACCAGGATTTTCAAGATCCACTGAGCCACCTACCCCATTTTTTGAAATGTAATACAAATTACTGGATATACTCTCTAGAGCAGTCAGGAATAATTTCTGCAACATTTTGATAATTTCGAGCACATTGATTACAAGCCGTAGAGTAATTAAACGTTTTGGTAACTCTGGAAGTGTATGTAAAGGCAAATCAACTGGGAGACACACTGTTACTTTAAAAGATATACGGAATCGTTTAGAAACAAGTCCAAATAAATCATTCAGATCAAAAACATCCCGAATAGATTCAAATTTACCTGTTGTATAAAATCATTGCACGTCAATGACAGCTGTCAATTTTAGTCCACTATCAAAACAATACAACAAACAAAAATTCAGAATGAGGCGATTGGGGGTCAATCATTTTGGATCACACTGTATATAATACGCAAGTTTGCAATAAATATAAGTAAGTAAGAATTTATTCTTCTAGTAATCAATAATTATATATTGATCCTATGGTTTCAAATCCTTTATTTAAACACATATTCATTGATCTTTTCCAGTGGCGTAGTCCTCAGATATTAATAGCAAGGTCACTGTATAATACATTTCATTTCAATGTTTCTGTGACGAAATAATATTTAGCCCTTTAAATCACAACAATTTGGGGGTCCTTATGTAGATCCGACTTAAGGGGCCCCGGAGTAAAGATTCAATTAATTTTTTATTTTATTATATGATATTTTTATATACAAATTTTTAAACTGTTCATATCATTTAAAAATAATAAAATTGTGTTCCAAATAATTTTATAATTTTGTTTTCTCTTCTAAGGAAATTTTTGTTTCTCATTCTAAAAAAAAGCTCGTTTTGTCAAAATGTAAAATCTTGACTCAAGATGTTATCCACCTTGTTTTTTCGCCAAAATTTTTACATTTTGGTTCAAGATTTACTAAATTTCCATTCCTTACATTTTGATTAGGAATGTATAAATTTGGAGATAAAAATTTAAATGTTGGTGTAAGATTTAATGTCATTGAGAATGATATACGGAATTCGATTGATTTTCAAATATAATTAGAGATTTCGCAAAATCTAAAGCACAAAAAGTGGCTATGTAAAATGTACGACTGTCTTTTTATGATTCAATCAAGTTAATGGTATAATACATGTGTATTTGTTACTGATTTGTAAAATATTAGTTTAAATAATTTGCTGCAATACACTTTAAATAAATACTGGACATTTTCAATCATGTAAAATCTGTGTTGGGCCCTTCAAAACCTTAAAACGGCACTGCTGTCCCTGACACGAGGCACCGGCGCCACTGCAATCCCAATCTCAAAAAACAATAAATAATTTGACCGCGAGTATTTGGTCATCACTACACGCTACACGGGGACAAGGGAAAGGCATGTGCGAGTGAGAGAGATAAGTCGACGATGGCATGGACTATGACGTCGACGCGTGGTGTGTGAACGGACGCGCGACAGCGTTCACAGTGCGCCAGGATCGCGCTTACACTGACCACGCATGACGCGAATCATCAAACATGCACCCGTCGCCGTCTGACGTCGTGCATGGTCCTTTTGCCGAAACCGCGGTGATGATGATGAGAGATATGGAAACATCTACACCACGAACGGAAAATTTTGTGCAAACATGAAAAGAAAAAATGCGGATATAAATGAAGAAAGAAAGTGACATTAACACCAGAACAGGAACCTTTTCTACAATATTTAAAAGCGAGAACCTTAACCGAACTGTAAATATTAAACCGGTTCAATGAAACGGTTGTAAAATACGTAGATTCGGTTCAATCTGTGTGATTTTGCCTTTCTACGATTGCTATGAAAAGTTGCCAATTACGCTCTTATTTGTCATCGTAAAGTTGACGTATTTTATTTAACAATCGAAAAATAACTTCTCCAAAGACAACGCGCGAAAAAGATCATAAATGCGCGATTGCTTCAATAGTTACCAGGGAAACAAACAAACAGAAACTTGTCATATTGACAGAACGACTTTATTTTTTAGGGATTTAAGATGCAATCATAGAAAAAATTGTGAGTATCACGAGCGTAAACTATTCGAGTAACAAATAATCACTTTACGCTCTTAATCCACAACTATTTAACTGTGGATGTGTATGTTTTTGTCGCCTTGATTATTAAAATACTAATATTTGATTTGCTTTTTCTGGTAGTAAGTAATACTACTTTGTATTTTCAAAGAATCTACAATAAATTTATATAACATTATTGAATCTAAGTGATTTTTTTTAAATCGATAGAACCAAATTAAAACTATCGAACCAGAACAAAAACCGAATCAAAAACATAAGTTAACCGTTTTAAGCAAGGCTTACAAATGTAGAAAGTCCTAATGCATCTAAAATTTGCTTAATTTTATTTTGAGTTACTCATGTCATGTGCAGAAATAAACAGCATTTATCGTAATTCTGGAAAATATGAGTCAAAATATTAGAAATGCCCGTTACCATAAAAATCAAATTTTATTTCTTTATCGTTATTTCAAATCATCATTTCGCTGTAGAACATGGTTCAGTTCTAGTACTATCTGAAAATAAAATAGTAGAAGTAATGAACACTAAAACTTTATGCAGTTACGCAAGATTAGAGGAAGATTTATGCCGCAAATCTTCTTTGCAGTTCGCATGTTTAAGGCGGATTCTCTTGAAATAATATTGTACATACTTTGCTCTGAAATTTTATTAGATTTCCGAAGGCAGAGTGCCAACTATAACAAAATTTATTTTGTTTCCCCAACTTACAAAATAACTCTATAGCCATACAATATAAATTACATCTGATTTTATCTTCCACAACCATATAAACGAATCCGAAAATGTTTGTTTAGAATAACAATTACGCATATGATATTTATTTCTTATTCAAAATAAACTTTTCTCCCAAGTACGTCACCACGTCACGAAACGAAAACCACAGAACTTGGCAATTTTAATCTTTCAGTTTCAACATTACGAATTCACAGTTCGTTTTCAGTGTTTTTCGTATGTATTCAGAATTACAAATTACGATGACCAGTCATGTCAAAACATAAAATGATACAATTTCAGACAGTGGGAGTCATTACGGATGAGTGCTATGAATTTTAGTCACGATCGGACAGTACCCGGTATCTACTCCACATTTAGTTAAAAAGATCCCAAGCTCAAGTCAACCGACAAGTGAAGTAGACACACAGAATGCAAAACAATGGACTAAATTTTATGCCGCCAAATCACTCACTCTAATCACGTTCTCACTACGTGGATATATAGCCTCAGAACAATTTCAAAATAATCATAATTTCATCCATTACAAATTATGCCTTATTTTTAAAACGATTAAATTATCTCAATTAAACTTTGTCCATTTAAATTATATACCTATACTGTCCAAATAAAACAATATTTATCCCAGACCTATTATCCGAATTGAACTATATATTTAAATAACAACAAAGACAAAATTAATTGTCATCCATACACTTGGTGAAACTAGATTTAATAAAAAATATTAAATAAACACTTGGCTAAGTCTCACAAAATTCAGCCTCCAAGTCACCTTATGAGTGCATCGTCAGAGGCTGGCCAGCACAGTTAGTAACCATAGACGCGTTTCGCTCTTATTAGAGCTCATCAGTATGGTATAACTCAATTCTTCACCTAGAACAAAGTTCACGTGAAGAAAAGCTGGTGACGAAGAACTGTGCCAGCAGAGAATAAGATCTCTAATATTTTTTAGTGTTACGGCATTTGAATCCGGAGATCCCGAGTTCGAATCACACTCAAGTTGAAAATTATATAAACTACTACACTGCGGCTCAGAGAGTCCGGACCCTGTACTGTAATTGGGATTAAGTTCCTGTTGTTCACATGAAGAAGCTGGTGACGAAGAACTGTGCCAGCAGAGAATAAGATCTCTAACAAACGGTAAGACATGAGAAGTTCTGTGGAACAGGCCATGCCATCTACGGAAAAAAAGGAAAAGCTACGCAATAGCAATTTAAATAACAACAAAGACAAAATTAATTGTTATCCATACACTTGGTGAAACTAGGTTTAATAAAAAATATTAAATAAACACTTGGCTAAGTCTCACAACTATATATTTATAATAGACAGAGTTGGACAAGCTACACCAAAAAAGTAGCGCTGTTCTTTAAAAATGTAGGGAAGTTGTATTTTGTAAAGAATAAAACTGCTGCAAATAGTAACTTAAGCAACAAAAAGTAGGTTTATTTTTAAGCTACAAGAAACTTCACTATCCGAATTAAGCTAGGAACTTATTACAAAACAATAAACTTAGCAATTAATTCTAAGCGTATTAGAAAAATATGAATGTAGATGAAATCGCGAAAGTAGAATGTAAACATACATAGGAAATATGACAGCGTCAGCATCGACGGCGACGCCGATAGTCCTCCTCGAAGTAAACCAAAGACAATGACAACGCAGTAAACGAATCGACACTAACTGATTTAACAGGCAACGAGCAACGTATGCTATGAATGCTAAAGGAAATATGTGACATTCTTTCCAAGGAAACATACATGAGAACAACGTCCCGTGTTTCGCTCCCAGCATGTCTCATGTGTACGTGCGTTGAGAGTGTGTGAGTGTAGTGTGAAGACACCTTGCCACTCTTGCCAGATCCAGCCATGCCTCTTCTGCTGCCGAGTTTTATTTCGGACATTCCCAGCTAGGACACTCAATCATTTGTTCCCATTTTCACATCAAATGACATTAAACATCAGTTTTTAGACGAATTTTCTAAATATATTGACCACTGATGTGAATGCCGATTAATTATGACTAATTTGCAGTTGAAATACTTTAGTTTTTGTTGTCCAACGTTTGAGATTTCAAATGATTTTATTTACAACTATTAAATAATACATGCATTATGTATCTAACTCTAAATACAAATGTTCATATCCTACAGTTTATTTTTAATCAACAGCAATCAAATATTTCTTATGTTACCATGTGATTTGTAGTTTGTCGATATATGACAGATATAAATAAAGTTATGTTTATACTATTTTTGTTCCGTGTAATTAAATAGTCGTAAATAAATGGATATATACTCGTGAAATAATATACTATTATTCTATCGAGAAAGTAACATTTTCATTTTCTTGTATAACACAACAAATTATATAAATAAGACAACAGTTTTTATTTTTCCTCTACTGCACAGAATTAATTCACTTACATCAGTTGTCATAGATCAATTCACTTAGTTCAGATGAGACTGTCGAGTTAAAAGACAACTGTCGAACTGCCAAACTGTCAGCTGTAAGTTCAGACATGCTTCAATAAATTTAAAAATGTTTATCAAGTTATTTTTATCAAATGTATAAATCTAGTGGTGGAAGTAAAGTAATAAATTTAAGTGGCATAATAAAACAAATGCACTAACTCAATAGATAAATCTTATGAAAATGGCAAGTGATTAGCTTTTTTACGACTGTTACTTGCCGAGATGGGACTGGTAGAAGTAGGATGACACCTTTCTACCTTTCTGTTTGGTGTTTGCCACTTTACAGTGCCGCACCTGCCCAATGTGCTAATCGACATTGGCACCGCGACACCGTTGGTTTCACTGAATTCATACAACGTCGCCAAGGTCGGAATCGGAACGCTCTCTGACTTGGCAAAAGCAAAACAAATCATAGCACAAAAATGCAGGCCTATGAGAATTTTATTTTGGTGGCGGTAAGCGATTGGGAATATGGGAATGGGAAACTACTTGACAGTCTGTAAGACGAACTGTTTTCAGTTTCGCAGAATTTATGAATGACAAATTAGTCTAATGTTTTGCAGTCATAAAAAAACAACAACAAAAATACTGTAAACATTACTAATATTATTAATTAATAAATACAGACATTTCATCAAAATTAAAACCGAGATGAACGGTTTAAAAAGTGCGAACGAAAACTATTCAAAAAAGCATTTTATCTTGAACTAGAAATAGGAAAATATTCGAAAATGTTATCAGAGTAATAAATCATCTTTCCTGGAGGAAATCCAACTAAATTATCATATCAAACATATTAATTTCATCTTAACAGAAAAACATCTCAAAATTACAGCATCCGTGACATAATCGTAAAATAAATGACTTTCAAATTTGCCCGGAAGTTACGAATGAAACAAATCATAAGCATTCGAAAAGAAAAATGATATCAATAACACCGTTATCCTTTATCATAAATACGTGACGAAAACTGCTGATGAACTGTATGCAACTTCTGCATTGCAAAGAAAAACATCAATAGATAGATGACGTCAGTGCAATGAATAACTATTTTTTTCTAAATAATGCAAACGTCTCTTTAAATAGAAATAACTTTTATAAGTAATTTAAAGTGTTAACTACGCAATTGAATTATTTATTTTAGCTGCACCCCATAGACAAACTAATAGTAATAGTAAACAAAATCAAAAGACGGATCTTTTGTTGCACGCATGCGCAATATTCAACGCAAGTAATATCTAGTAATACTATTTTAGAATGCCATCTATCGATTATTATTCAAACAACGAACTGTTTCATCAATTGATTATTTACTAAAAAGATGGCGTGATTCCATGTACATTTACTTTCTAACATCTGAAAGCTGGTGTCACATCTGTATAATTATGTTTTATAAAGCAGATAAATCGTACGGACAATAAATGCAAATAGTAATACACCGTAGTCAATTCAGAAGCGACGGTTTATCAAACAGAATCACATACAGGATGCTTCATAAAAACTGCGCAATAGGCAAATAACATGGCAAATATATTTGTCGCTATCATTGCTTCCTTGATTATAATACAGGAAAAACTTGCAAATAAAAGCTGTCGAGTATTAAATTCTGCATATAAATCAGTCCATACAATGTGACAGTAAAACGTTATACATTTGTTTACATTTTACAGTTTCATAACTATGTAAATAAGATCAATTTTTGATAACTTTTATAAGTAATTTTAGCAGTTATGAAATGTATTAATTGATTTAGATGCAGAATTTAATTATCTACAACTGTTATTTGAAACCTTTCTGCAAAATAATTAAAAAAGCAATGCTAATGAATAAATCGTTTCCAATGTTAATGACCTAATTTTCGTGGGACAACTTGTATATACATGTGCCACCAACCAAACACAAAATAAAAACCATAAAATGACTTACCGTGTCTGCAGCTGTCAAATTGATACCCAAACCACCGGCTCTGGTGCTGAGAAGAAAAACAAAAATGTCAGTCCTTGCTTGGAAATCTGCAACCATATCTCGACGTTCAGATATCTTTGACGAACCATCCAACCGCATATATTTATGTTTTCGATGCCACATGTATTCCTGTAAAAAATGAATAAATTAATATATTTTTCATACAAATTATTGTTACTTCTTACTTCTAATAAATCAATCATTTTAGTCATCTGAGAATAAATAAGAACTCGATGTCCACCTTCTTTCAACCGTTTTAAAAGATTATCTAGAACGGATAATTTGCCAGCATCGGTTACTAAAGTTTCTTTATCTGTAAAAATATATATTAATTAATGAATAATTAAACTATATTTTGTGAAAACCTTACCAGGAACTATAATATTCGACCATGATTTAAGAGGCGCAGACGCTTCCATTCCACCAATTACTGGAACATAATCCAAATAATTTCTAACTTTTTCTCTAAAGTTTTCGATATTAGAACAAATACTCCAAGCGGACTGTAAACCTTGCCAACTATGAATCTGTATATATTTCAACCAATCCCATTGAGCTTTTCTGCTGTTGCAATACATTTGTTTGGATTTAGATTGGACCTAAAATAGACGGAATAGTTAATAAAGTGAAAAAAAGCTTCACAATTAATTAGTAAAGGTAATAATTAAGAAATAATTATTTAAAATAATAGTTAATACTGTTTGTTGACTTACTTTAGGTGTGAGATTCAACAAAAATCTGGGCATATCAGTTCTCTGTGAATATAGAGTTCTGGAAGGTCTTTCAACATAAACAATTTCATTTAATAAAGATACAACATCGCCATTATTATCTAGTATTTCTTTGTTCCTATCTTCTGCCATGTTTGTTGTGATGTTTGTTCTATGAGCGCCCATTCTACTTCTTATCATTCTGTGTTCCATAGTTTCAGGCATAGAATGATAAACATGATCAAGATGAGTGTAAACTAAACTGTCCTTCTCAGCAACTGCTGTGAAGTTCAAATCTTGTAAAATTTGACTTGATTTTATTTGAGGAACTGATAATCGAAAATTGGAAGATGTTAAAACATGAACTGGTTTACTTTCATTTCCCCAAAAGCGTTGATGATGTAAAAGGTGTAACTGTCTCTCTGTTTCGAAATTGTTTTGCCATCTAGAAATATTTTTAATTACAATCAACATTAGATGAAAAAGTTAGATATTATTACCTGAATAACAGATTTCCGGTCATAATTTTAAACAATTCTTCTGGCGATAAATTTAAATAGTGTAAGAATGAAAACGTTGCATATAAGTCAGCGTTTTTCGAAGATTTTCGTATATGTTCACATGCAAATATGTATAATAAATTATATAAAATATGCTGTCTACTAGGTAGACTATGATATAAAATACCACATTCGTATAAAAGTTTCGGAATGTCATAATTTAAACATTCGACAAATAAAGGTGATTTAGCGTCTCTTCTTTCGAACAACTCTGGATGATTGCAGACCTAAATCAAATTTATTTATAGTGTATACTTAATATTGTTATTTAAATAAAGTACCTTTCTAAACTGCATAACAAGATTCATAAGATTAGATGTAAAATTTCTGTCTACTACATGTGATTCATTCCCTCCGGATATAGTATAATGTAACAAATCTTCTATCCTGATTTTCTTCTTTAAAGCCATGTATAATAATTTTTGTCTAGTAGTTAATGGACAATAAACCATGATTTCTATTTTATCTGAGAGTTCATTTTCTACATCTTTTTTGATTCTTCGTAACATGAATGGCTTTAAAATCATGTGTAGTCTTGACAAATGTTCTATAAAACAAAAATATTATATTACATTTGTTTCTAATTTTATTATTATGAATATTATCAACTTACTTTCATCAATACCAGTTTTATTTTCGGCATGGCTTTCAATATCTTTAGAAAACCATTCATTAAATTCATCATGTGAATCAAAAAGTGTTGGCATAATAAAATGTAGTAAGGCCCACAGTTCTGCCATACTATTTTGTATTGGGGTACCACTAAGCAATAAACGATTTCTGCAGCTGAATCCTAAAAGCATTTTCCACCGAACACTGAAAAGAAAATGATGATTATTAAATTGTACTTTGTAAGCATAAACGTATAATTTTGTGCCAATCATAATCATGTTTATTATTTTTTACCTGCTAGTACTTTTAATGGCCTGCGCTTCGTCCAAAATCATATACTGCCATTTTATTCTGTTGAAGTATTTGAAATCTGTGATTACAATTTGATAACTAGTAATTACTACATGAAAACTGGCTTCTTTAGTGTGCATGTCTTTTTGATCCCAAAATTGACGCAAAATTTTTCTTTCCTACAAAAATAAAATATCAAATATATACTTAAATCTAAAATAAAATTACTGGGTGTGTCACTCTGCTGTAGCAGATCTCAGTAAGTGACATATTTAGATGTTTAGGGGTAATTTTATTAGGTTGAAAATTAGCTCGACGATTTGTCGCTGAGCTATCTACCACATAAAAATAAAATAATATCTAAGATTGTGAAATTTCCTTACATTTGGATTGCCCCAATAAGGGACAACTTTAAAACTGGGAACAAATCGCTCCATTTCCTGTTGCCAATTATGTAATGTTGAGGCAGGTGAAATAATAAGAAAAGGTCCCCAAACAGCTGCAAACAATTCTCTGAATTACATTCTATTACTATGAAGAATAAAAAATATTACAATATTTTTCAGCAATGTGGCATAGAAAAGCAATGGATTGAACTGTTTTTCCTAAACCCATCTCATCTGCTAATATTCCACTAATTCCTTGATCATATAAATTCGCAAGCCAATTCATTCCTCGAAGTTGGTAACCTTTCAGATTTCCTTTGAATAATAATGGTTGGGGATGGTCTTCATCAACGGGGCTCAAGTTCGTATCAGATAAATCAAAATCATCCGACATATCTGGCTTGAGTTTTGAGTTTGCTTGTATGTCGAACTGTCTTGTTCGGTTTCTTTCATTTGCAAATGCATCTTTTGCGTTTTTCTTTGCCTTCGCTTTTACTACTTCGCTAAAAATGCAATAAAAAATATAGTTAAAATTAAATAATTTTGAAATTACTTACATAAACACAAAATTAAATGAATAATAAAAAATATTAACACTATTATACCTATCATAATCATCTATATTGGCAAGTCGAGGATTCTTTTCTTCGTCCAGCTGACTCAAAATTCGTAATTGTTCTTCAGGAGAAGCTTTTCCAAGCTTCTTGGACATAAAATGAGCATACAGTTCGGTCTGAGTGATTAAAAAGTTAAGTTTTCGTTGCTGACGTTTCGCTTCAATCAGTTCCACATCCATTTTTCGCTGCTCCTCGGCTTCTTTCTCCATTCGGCGCCTGTTTTCTCGTTCCACGCGATCATATCGCTTCCAGTAAGACTGCATTTCACGAGTAAGACGTTTAGCTCGCCATAAAGTCTCTTTCATGTTTTTCTGAGATTGCATGGCCTTTTGTCGACAATGACGCATGCAAAGCTGGGCAGTTTTCTTACAAGACGCTAACATTTCTTTGTGATTATTGGCTTTAGCACGCTGAACTTTGCCAATTTCTTTTTTACACATTAATATCCAGACTTTTCTGCGTCTAGCTGCCATAACTTCAGGGTTCTTTTGAACGAATTTCTTTTTTGAAAGTGACATGCCATTTTTCATATCAAATTCATCATCATATTCCTCTTTAAATTGTGGCAAATCATCGTCCCAGTCCAAGTTATTATAGTTTAAGTATGAATCATCCTTTAACAAATAAAAGTCAAATAAAAATTGTAAAAATAAATTATTTCTAATATAAATACTTGAGTGTCCTCTAGTTCTTTTGGTTTCACAATTACCCGTTTTAACATTTTCTTATCACTTCTTTTATCCTTTTCTCTTTTTCTTTTCTTAACACCCGAAGTACTCTTCTGACGGTCAGGATACTTATCGTAATTAGATAAAATTCCTGCACTATAATACTGATACTGAACATTCTGTAACATATTGAATATTGATTTCAAACACTATTTGGCAACATTTCTCTCAACTTACATCTTTATCTCCATAATACTTCTTTTTGTATTTTTTTAAGAGCGCGTGATGCCTTAGCATTTCTAAATAATCTTCTTTGGTGATTTCATCTGAAGATGATTCATCTGACGAGTCTGAGGACTCTAATAGAACATTTTGTAACCATTCTCTATCGCTACTAACTTTAGCAAAATTATATAATTTTGATTTGTCTATAGAAACACCTGTAAATAATATTCAATATAATAAATGTGCAACTACACGTAAATATAATTCTACTTTTTACATTTTTTTAATTTTATTTTCGCAAATAATTATAGTAACAAAAAATTATTTTCGGATAAAAATTGATAAATTATACGAGTAACAAACTGTCATATAAAGTGATGCTACATGTTTTCTTCTAGAAATCCAAAAATCATATAGAATTTGTTTTAAAACAACTGATGAATTAAAACAATTGCAGTTATCATTACTTGACGTTAGTGTTTTTTTTTTACTATACGAGAGCCGGTTGTTAAATATTTGACAGCACACCGCTGTATATTTTTTTACCTTCTGAATTTGTTGCTGGGAAATCATCCAAAGAATTAAAATTTTGTTCGTAATCATCAGTAGAATTAGAATCCTCATCGTTTACTGAACTGCCAATTGTTTGTTCTAAGGACTGTAAATATGGCCCTAAATCTAAAGCTTTCTCTAGTCGTTGAATGTGAACTGGTTTTGCTACTTCTGGCACGGACATGGATTGTTTATCAGCCATTTCTGCAATCACGCGTTTCGTTAAGATATATTTACACTAGATACTATGTAATAATAGTAATTTTTCAGAAGTTAAATATAACCTAACTTCTTTTACTTAACCTTATAACTGTCTTATCAATAAGAACACAAGACAAATTTAAGTACTCTAGTAATTTCACGCACACAACAAAATCATGATATATTATTAATGAAATTACCGCATATAATAAAATGCGTAATCATTCAAGCAACAATTCAACTACCATTTCTTTTGATATAAACATACACACGCGAAATTTGTCTATGGTGCATGCGCATCACAATCTAGATTTGAAATATTCAAATATTTTATGTACAAAATAATAGCATACATGTACTAATTCCAATTTTAACATACATATATTTGCCAACATTGAATAAAATATTTTAGTTTTCTTTCAATTGTTTTAGTTTGTTTAATTGTTTTGTTATATTGCTATTTAATACATCTAGCGCCATCTGTTGTCAATATTAAAAACTAAACTAGTCTTTCCTTCCAACATTATATATTGCTGGGTTGAAAATAAACAGGCGCGTGGAATACGCACAAGGAAATGTATAAATATTTTGTATTCTTTATAATAATAAACGATAAGTATCCTTTAGTTAGTATAAAAACTCATTTAAAACATAATTTAGTACTATAAACAAATATAAACTTGTGGAATACAATAAATGTTTAATTCTGTAATATTAAATTTAAATGGTTCCTGTAAGCTTTCAAACTTTTATTAAAGTCATTCATTTTCATCTAAACTAAAAAAACAAAGAAAAGATTTTTGAATTACGGAACAACGGAACAATGAACAAAATATACATGAGTCGATGCGTTGGTGAATAAAACCTCTATTAAGAGATTAACTTGTTATAAGTGCATAGCTAACCAGAACCACAGAAGGCTAATAATGCGTACACTGTCCACTCAATGAAGTGACAATGTCAATTCAATTTGCTTAAGAAACGAGAAAGTTTTTGTAATGAGAACGAGAGCATTTACAGCCGTATGTAATCTGAAACCTCCGCTCGCGATCAAGGCTTCTTCCGTTGCGCTTACATTAATTTTCTTCTTCCATTATGCGCACATTAGACACATGCAAATTTAAACAGATATTGATGCAACAATAATTAATAATGAACTGCATTGCATTTAATTGTTTCATTTTACTCTGAGCTCAAGATTTAAAAAAATAAATCTAATGATCAATATTTTTAAATTAAAAATTTAAAATAGAGTACATATTGGATAAAATAATAATGTTAATTAATTTTTATTAAACTGAGTTGCTGTACCCAGGAATGGGGGATAAAATATTGCTATTCAAAATACAAGGTAACAGATTTTAATAGATGATTAGTCAAAACTAAAAATAAACTAATTAGGTAATACCACCTTTTTTTCATTTACACTGTGTTGTTAAAATCGGTGACTGCGAACATAGGACTTGTAACATGTAAAATCATGTTTTTATAATTTTCTGCTTCCCTTATTAATTTAGAGGAAAAGCTTGAAATAAATGTTGTAGAGCATAAAATTCTACATTCAAATGAATAAACAGAATTAATTTTGCATGTTTTATAACGACAAAAATTAAATTGAAAATGTTGATAGTTAGCTTAAAAATAAGGAGAGCGTTTTATATGTCAGCAGAAAAATATTCCTTGTTTCATGAATTTATTACCAGTAGTTATTTATTAGTATTATTGTAAGTAAATTATAAGAAAAAATGGTGGATAATTACTTAATTAGTGAAAGAAATGAATTGTAGTGGTACTATTTCGTACCCTCACAGGCCAATTCCTTCAATACACACAATTCAAAGAGTTATTAATAATCAAAGAAAATATGGTCAGTGTTCCATTCATGCCACAGTTGCAGATTTAATTGAGCACTTCATTTAAGATAGTTTATTCTGTATTAAATTTAAAATACAATAAAAACATTTAATGTTATTGACACTTTCTTTTAAGCTAATTTTTAACATTTTCAATTTAATTTCTGTCATTATAAAACATGCAAAATTAATTTAGAATGCTCTACTACATTTATTTCAAGCTTTTTTCTCTAAAATAATAAGGGAAGCAGAAAAT
Source organism: Pterostichus niger (assembly GCA_947425015.1). Lineage (NCBI taxonomy): Eukaryota > Metazoa > Arthropoda > Insecta > Coleoptera > Carabidae > Pterostichus > Pterostichus niger. The sequence goes on from OX380347.1 coordinate 29,952,176, forward strand.
TATAAAAATATAATTTTACATGTTAAAAGTATTTGTTCCGTTGTCGCGGTCACCACCCTGTATTTGAAATTAGGGCATTATTTTGATAATTTAAGTTGTCTTTATTTATTATAATAGTACTTTCATTTATTTTTAATAATTATGTACACACCATACGGCAACATTTCAATATTTCAATTTGTCAGATTTTTCACTGTTTTGTACTTTTGATTGCATTACAAAGTTCAGCAGTTAGATTAGTGTACAAGGGTCAGTATAAAATGGTTACCAATTAATTTAGAAAAAACTAACATTTGATATTTTTTGTATATTATGACGCATGTATAGTTTTTATTTAACTTTTTACTTCAGCAAGTATTGCCTATTTTTATATGAATGAAATGTCAGCAAACAAAAATAATGCGAGTACCATGAAGTTATTCCAAATTCCAAGAAACACTCAAATATGTAGTTGCGCATGTTTAGTCATTGACAGGGCCGCATTGAGGAAAAAAGTAGGGGGTGTAATTCTAAGTAACCTATAAACAATAGTTATTTTGGATTCAACAAAATATGAGACGGCGTCCAACATTCTCATACTGACACGATACTAACGCTCCTTCCATATAAGCTCATTCATTCCTCACACCCGATATCCACCATCACAAAACAAATTCTTAATCACATCCATTCATTCATTCCTGTACACCTGTTTCATAGGCCCACTCCCCCAACAACGAATCTATAAATAAATGAAGGAAGCATCGTCCTGCGCTTGTCTTGAAATTCTACAAATTTCAGTTAGACACTCTATAACAAGAACTGAAAATAAATCAGAAGGGTTGGAAAGGAAGGGAGTGTCGCTCTGTTCTTGTTTTGACTCTATATAATGCCTATGGCACACTGGTCCATGAGCTCATCGATGAAACAACAGAACGCACCCGTCATCGACGAAAATTAGAAGCTCCTCAATTTCCATCGAAGAGCTCATCGATGAAACGAACGTATCTCATTTCAGTCGTATCTTTTGTATCTCATTTCACGTTAGCATATTTTTGAAATTTAGTTTTTCTTTTTCAACTTTAGAAGCTTTTATTGTTTGTCAATGAAGAGTGCGTTCTGTTGTTTCATCAAAGAGCTCATCGATGCTCATCGACGTTCATCGACCAGTGTGCCATAAGCATTAGAATAGTAAACGAATCAAAAGACAAGAATGGAAAGGATGACGCTTACTTGAAAGTGAGTTTCAGATAATTGAAGATAAATACTCGAAAAATCTAACCAATTAATCTAAAATCAAGAATCATGCACTTGTCCTTGTTCATCAAATTCATCCCGCAATTAATCTTCGCCAAGCATTCCTACCCTGGCACACGACTTTCGCTTCAACCACATTCATAATAAATACAAGCTCATTTGTTTTTCACGCTCGGAATCTTTCGTTCAAGCAACAGCCATTCAATCATATTTATCCATTTATTCCTAAGTCGTTCACACAAACTTTCAACCTTATTTTCTTTCAGTTGATACACTTTTCACATGACCAAACCAAATTAAAAAAAAATAGAACAAAATAAAATGATAAATAATAAATCAAATATTATACTGGTCAATAAGATTAAACTAAATAATAACAAAGGTAAATAAAAATATAAAATATTCAATCACTGACACAAACAAATATATATATTTAAAAATACAGTTCACAATCTTATGTTTTACGAAACAGATTTGGCTTGAATCAAAATTGTAACCAATATCATTTTCTATCGAAAACAGAAAACCCAAAAAGCTTTTCTTGAGACAAAGTTGATCTCAAATAGCTTGTAATTAATTTCAGTTTGTAAAATAATCTTTCACCAAAAGCAGCACTTATTAGCTAATAATAATTTTAAAACTATATATACATTTGCGTCTCTGGCAGTAAAAAATTGAAACATTATTCTGCTTGAAGCCGCAAACAAATTAAAGGATAAGAAAATAATATAATAATTAATCATGTAATTTGAAAATTAAATAGAATTAACAGATTATTATTTTTTAATTTACTGTCCATAAAATGTTGCCAATTGTGAAATTTTGGGAGTGTAGTCGCACACCTTAAGCCCGTTTTACAATCAGCAACAACAAAGCCAGCAATTTGTTTTCGGAAACAAGAAATTACTGAGTGTATAGTACGTCCAGCGACCATTTGGAAAATTATTTATAATTTCCTCCATTCACACTAATCGATGTTACTGTTAAAAAATCTAGTTTTCAAACAAATGTAGATTATAAAATATATGTAGGAAAAAGGAAAATTCCTTGAAAACTATTCAAATGTAAATAGAGTTGCCTGGCGCGACCGTAATTACTCAGTAAAATACTTATACTGTTAAGCTATTCTTGGCTTAGTAACGTATGCACAATACTGAACTGTGCAACTGGAAAGTACAATCTTTTACATATTAATGCCACAATTTAACGAAAATATATATTTTATTCAAGTTTCATTTTTCAAATATATATAAACAAATTTTGATATGAAGTTATGTGGATAAATTATCATTTCAAAAAGTACACATTATTCTTAGTTGTTATTATTGTAATAAATATGAACGAATTTAAAAATAATTATGGGGTAGGTGGCTCAGTGGTATCGAGTCAGCCTGTGGATCTTGAGAACCCTGGTTCGATCCCCACAGCCGACAAACAATTTTCACCAATTTAAAAAATCTACCCCTGTGGCTCCCTCACCACTAATATCTTTGAGGGCCGTGATTTGACGCCTGGTAACCGCATTTCACGCGACAAAATATATCACTTACCGAGATCTGCTTAGGCAGAGTGCCACACCCAGTAATGGGTAAAAGGCGTGATGATATATTTATTTATTTATTTTTATTTAAAAATAATTTAGATAAATTGTTTGAAATTGCATAGTAATTTATTTCTGTTTTGTTACTGCTTATTTTTAATTGTAATTTTTATATTTTGTATATTCTTTGTGTATTTTTTGATCTCACTATTTATTATTGTAATTGGGATTCATCCTGTGGAGAAATAATAATAATAATAACAGCAATAATAGAAATGTTTTTGGTAAAACAATATTTTGGATATGTTGGTAAATGTAAAACGGGCCTAACATACCCCTAGATGCGGCCCAGTGTATCGAATCACTGAAAATAGGAAATACTGCGGTACCATGCATGAAAAATCGAATTGTACTGCAATCGCGCCTAGTTCTGTCATGACCTTGTAGCGAGAAAGCAGACAATCAAACTGTGATGTGTATTTGCAGTTTGATTATGTTTACGTCAAATGACTTACGAATGGAATGACACTACCTTTTGCAGTGGGGCACGCATAGAAAATAGTGGGGGGGCCGCACAGAACCATGAGCCGCAGTATGAGCTATGGTATTAGTTGTGTGATGTGTTAACGATAATTGTTAGTGAATTAAATACTTGTAGAAAAATGACAACTCGAAGAAGCAGTGCCAATAGTCAGGATTATCCGGAACACCTCAATCCCTTCCATGAGGAGGATAATCACACTAGGTTGAGATTTTGGACGGTGACAAAAAAGAAATCGCGATCGAATAGTTTCAGTTTTCAGTCCGTTAAGGATTTTAGGGGCTCTATGTAAGTAAACATTGTATTTTTGTTTACATCTTTATTGTTAGTTTAATATTTTTGTTTCAGTCGTTGAGTCATTGTCATTAGTCACAAAAAAACAGAGGTTAATTTTATTCGTAGATTATTTATTTTAGTTGACATTTTTTTAAATATAGTAAACGTAGGAGGGTGTAAGAGTAGGTGTGATGAATTAAAAAACAAATATTCTAGAATAATTAAAAATTTGTAAACTAGGCTGCAATTAAACTTTTTATCATTTTTCTTAGTACAATTTTATCACGTTTTGTATATATATATATAATTTATTTACAGATAAAAAAATAGCATTCGCATTTTAATTGCCGCCCAATCCATATATATTTATGAATCATTTGATTAATTTTAGAAGTATGATATAAAACAGTTCATGCTTGTTTGAAAATTTAAAGTTTTTTTAATGTTTCAAAAACAAATTAATTAAGTTAATTAGTTGTTTGGTATCTGACATTAGTCGTCAATAATTGACGTAGTTTTATTGCTAACATAAAAATTGTCGTGTGAATGTAGTAATCGAGTACAATTAAGTTACTATTTGAAGACATCTAAAAGAATAATCAATATCGCTAAATAGTAATAAATGCTATCATATCAATGATAGTTAGTTACTAAATCTTTCCACAAATATGTTATCTTTCAAATAATTAGTTATTTCAAGTACTTTTATAGAACTTAAGACAGATAAATAAAACTGTATCAAATTAAAATAAACATTTAATGTTAGGTAATATTTATTTAACAAAAATAGAAATCTGTGTTTGCTTCGTAAATCAAGTAAAAAGTAAAATAACAGTAAAAAACGAGAAAATTGCTTTCTCATTACCAGCTATAATTGAAATTTTACATTACCTAATTTAAAACAGAAAACAATTTTAAGAAATTGTAGCATATAAATTTAAATTGTAAATTTATAAATCATTTCTAACAGGTAACATGCTGCAAGCGTTTAAAAATAAAAGTGACGTACGGTTATCGATTTAGTTATTGTTCGCATTTAATTATACATTTAAATCATCAATTATAAATGAATACATGTGAAAATATTGCGCTTGACGACATAATTTTCGACTACGACTACAAATGTCACTCCTCTTTTAACGATTTAAGGTCAATCGATTTTGTCCATGAAGTCGAATCTAATAATAATCGAGACAAATCGATTTCTATCTGATACACACTGTAGTTGTAATTGATTTGAATCAGTCACATCTAAATATCATTGTTCATTTCTATTTTCACACGGTCTGCATTGAAAACAATAATTAGATGAATTACAAAAATTGCAAACATTTATTTCCTAATTCTAAAAGTCACGATAGCACACTTAATTAGAAAAATAATGTTGTACAACATTTTAAGGGGCACTGACCAAATGATTAACTTTTTAGAAGATTTCCCCGTTCCCGAAATCGCACTGATACTTCAAGTTCACTGTCACAATTAAATTGTTATGGCACGAAACCAAAAACTGAAACACAACAATCTGAAAGTCACAATAGATTTTTCTCAACGCTTCGTAAATTGTAAGAAAGTTTAAAAATATATCGGGCTGTATTTGAAAAATAACTGCATGATGCAATGTATACTAATTACGTAATACGTTTTTATTTTAACGATACTAATTAATGTTAAATGCATATACGTGATTTATAAAAGTACTAATACAGACTAATAAAGATTGTAGTTATTCATAAACAAAAATAACTGTTGACACTCTTTACTGAAAGTACGTTTTTTAAGTATGACTAAGATTAAGACTATATGAATATTTAAATTATATTTTAGTTTTCTTATAAACTTTTATATTTTATATAAATGTTATATGTTCATTTTATCGTACGTATTTATAAAATATTTATACCGTACGAATATTGCTGAACTAATAAATATCAGCCTCTGGAATGTTCTTGAAAATTAAACTCAGTAATTTTATTTATTATACTATTAAAGTTTTATTTTTATTTGTGAATAACTATATTATTGTATTTTAAATTTATAATATTTATACTACATTACAAATAGGTATTGTTCTGCTAATAAATTTAACAAACATAATTTGTTTATGCAAACAAACATAATTAAGTGTTATTTTCAAACATTCTTCTCTATTCTGTAACTCGCTCATTATTTGTTAAACTGTTTTTGATTACGTTAATGACAGCCATTTCTTTTTCATGGTTACCAACTTTATAGATTATCACTATTTTAGTATTGTGTGACCAAAATCATTAACTTGTCATTTTAGTTTTCCTTGTAATAAGAACTTAAGCATTTTCCATTTTTACAAAGTAGTAATTATATATTGTCAATTGTCATTATAAAATAACACAACAAAAGATCTTCAAATAAAAATGAGAAATAGTTATTTGTCAAACTAAAGAGGAAGGCGATATTATTCCCACTCGATTTCGAAGTTTGCGTCATGAGCATTTATATGCTTTCCTTTCGTGTTAGACAATAATGTTTTTTTATGACATGCTTCAAAAAACATTTATTCAAACTTTAGATAAAGGTAACATTTTATTTATTTTAATAATAATTCTACAATAATTCAGAGATTTATAGTATGTTACTATTAAAGAAGAATTTTTAGTAAAATAATAATAATTTTGTTTGTTATATAACGCTATTATTTTATTTATTTAGAGAGAGGCAAAAAAATGAGTTTTCTATTCTGTGCATGTCATGAAAAAATATAGTTTTCTATAATATTTATTAATATATAAATGTTCACAATAATTTTGAAAATATAAATATAGAATACTGTATAAAATATGAATGGTTGTTATAAACATATTGATCAATAACAGATAATAGAGATACATATATATTATACTTAAATTTTAAGTTGAAATTATGTGTTACAGAAGTCGATCGCTTTCAATAAGAAGCAAAAATAAAAACAGTTCCAGCAGTTTAGATCAAACTTCTCAAATAGAAAATGGTAAGAATATATTTTATTATTACGAAATATTTAATTAGATCTATTACCAAATCATTGAATACGTTTATGCTTTAGGAAATTAGTAAATTGACTTCATAACTTCAATGTTCCTCAATTTGCACATCCGCAAGAAACATTATATCTTATCTCCTGTAGCTAATGAAGAGCGCAAAATAAACATCTCAGCATCTCATTTTTTTTGTTTTTTTATATTTATATTAAATATTATAAAGTGTTTCAACTAAAAACCCTGTTATGGCCATTTAACATATATTTCCTATTTATTTTCATTAAAATTACTACTTTTAAATTTAAATTCTATTTGCAAATCAGTAAACAAATTTAATTTTGCTCGTACAAGCAATTACTTTTTAATAGATATACTTATATGAAGTTTGAATAGCTATATGAATTTAATTCTTATTTAAAACATAATATAAATAAATTTAATAGAACTTTTAAATATCAACCCAGCTTGAAATAAAAAAATGCACATATTAATTTCTACGAACATCAAAGACAAAACTAATTGTCATCCATACACTTGGTGAAACTAGGTTTAATAAAATATAAACTAAACACTTGGCTAAGTCTCACAAAATTCAGCCTCCAAGTCACCTTATGAGGGCATCGTCAGAGGCTGGCCAGCACAGTAAGTAACCGTCTATGGTTACTTACTGTGCTGGCCAGCTTCTGACGATGCCCTCATAAGGTGACTTGGAGGCTGAATTTTGTGAGACTTAGCCAAGTGTTTAGTTTATATTTTATTCTAGGAACATGTTTATTATTTGAATGTAAATTGTCCAAAATTAAATAAGGAATAAGAATTAATCATTTCAGTATGTTTCTCTGTTCTTGTTTGATTCTTAATGCATTTAATCTGAATTTCAATTCTAAACTTGAATTTAATTGATGTAATTAAAATTTCTGTGATTCACATTACCTACATCTTAAAATGACATACCTTTTTTATGGTGCTTAATATCTTATCAAAAATGAGATTGTAAGCAATGTACAGTTTTATAAAATGTAATCTAAATTGAAATATCAGTTGTTTTATCAAACTGTAGTAGTTAGAAAAGATACAAGGAACATATGAATAAAAATCAAATTAGTCATAAGTGAAAAGTTTCAGAAAATGATATATTCTGATTAGCGATCGATAGATCTTGTGATAAATTTTGTACTAGTTTCTTTGTTTACAGCTAATTTATGAAACATATTTTAATAAAATATTTATTTATTTATTACATTTTAAAATGATCTTTATTAAATTTTTAATTTAAAATGAAATAATTTAGGAACTAGTAATATAAAATAAATGTCATTTTTTGTAATCTAGATGAAGTACAACTACGAGTTTCACCAACAAGCCGACAAACAACAGAAAGTTACATATCATCTCAAAGATTATCCGTAACACCTTTACCACGAAGTAGATTTCACGAACGAGTTAGACATTCTGAAAATCCTGAACCAGAAAAACCAGCAGAGAAAACAGATTCACCTATTTCGACACCATCAGAGGAGATGAATCCTTTCAGTGATGATTCAGATGATGAGACTAAAGTAACATTAAGGCCTCATTCACCCTCTAAACCTGTTACTCCCGCGAGGAAGAAAAAGAGGGCTCCACCGCCTCCTCCAGTTAGACAGTCTTCCCTAAAGGCCAAGACTTTGATGGAATATAAAGCTTCCAAACAGGTACATTATTTTTTGCATAACATCAAGCTAAGTCCCACAAAATGAGGTAACATGAAATCTTGAAACACTAACTTGAATAGATTTATCCTGCATTTAATCTTTTTCAAAATTGTTGACATCACTTTTGCTTCATACCTATTCACAATTTCTTTTATCTTTCATTCATGCAACATGCTTCCTTCTCCTAGATGGTCCACATAATCTTTCATTCAACAAATGTTTCAAACAAATATGCATCTAGCTTCTATCAATATTGCTAATTATGACTTATTTTTTTAGAATGAAGAAAATCCTTCAATATCATCAGAAGAAATTATTGTTTCCAAAGAAGAAATAGAAAAAATAAATACGAGTGAAAATATAAATCATGTTAAGATAGAAATTAATGTTGTAGAAGTAATTGATGATATCGAACAGAAAGATGAAATAAAAACAGAAGATAATGTGGAAGTATCAACCAGAGAAAATACTGATGAAATAGAAGAAATAAAAGTATTCCCTAAAGCAGAAATTGATGAAGAAAATATGTCTAAAGTATCAACTAATGAAGAAATCATCTCACAAGAAAAAGAGAATGAAAAAGACATACCAAAAGTTGACATTCTAGTGGAAGAAATAGAAAGAAAAGAAACTTCAAGTAAAGAAAATATGGATGAAAATATTTCAGTATCAGATACAACTACAAATGAAGAAACATCTAGTGCAGATATTGACCCAATGTTAGATGTTACAAATAACATAGATTATAATATAGAAATTTCTTTATCGCATAGTTCTGTATCATCTGAAGCAAAATTAGAAGAAAAACTCCAACAACAAGCAGTAGAAGACACATCAGATTTATTAGAACTAGTAACTAAACTTAAACAGGAAGTAGATAAATTAACAGATGAAACAAATAATAATATTGTAGAAACTGAAGAAGAAAGAAAAGTAAAAAATATTCAAAGCTGGATAAAATTAGATACACAAAGTAGAATGAAAACTGAATTAAACCTTTATTTAGATTCCGAAAAAAATGATGACGATGACGTTGTCTGCAGTGCACCCATGTCACCAAGGCTTGTAAGACTAAGAAAAGATAATGAGTGGATAAGACAACAACATTAGGAAAATTTACGTGATTTACCTACGTTATTCCATTTGACTATTTATATTTATATTTATATTTATGTATTATTAATTAATTTGCATTTATTTACGTATAATATTCTTGTTCGATATTTTTAATTTATAACTAAAACTTAATAAAACGTTTATTCCAATGATTGTTATTTTACACTGATGATTAATTAATTAATTCAATGCTAACATTTACATTAATTGTAATTTCTACGCGACTAACTCAAAAGTATGTTGTAAATGAGTCAAAAATTCATCACCAAAAAAGAAAATTTGATTCACACAAATTCGACTACTCGTCGGTCAGATTATATTAACTTTACCGTCTGTTCAAATTTTAACTTCACTTTCTTACGGTGCAAATATAAACATCAGTACTTACGTGAATTAATTTCATTTCGTAATGTCTATATAAGAGCATCATTGTTCCAAAAAAAAAGAAGTCATAAAACGTTTTAAGACAAACGTCTCTCTAAATTAAAATCTCAAATCCTTTTTAAGACAGTAAGTATATAGTTATTATTTTATTTGAATACAGTCTTACCTGATTGTTAATTTTGAACTAATTCTTCTGTTTTATGTTTATAGGGCATCAAACGTGTAAATGAAGTTGTCGACACCTTCTGCAGAGACGCCAAAGTCAGCATCTCTAATTTATTAGAAAGCCCCCAAAATAAACACTAAATAATATTGTCTCCTTTCTTGTATTGTACTAAATTATGATTGTATTAATAATTGTAATATATGTTACAGTGTCTACTGTATACTGTTTTAAAATAATAATAAGTGCCACAAAATAAATCTAAGATGTCTCTTAAAATCGGAGATTTTGTATTAGGAAAATAAAATGATGAGAAGGTAACTCGAAGTTTAATTTAGTTTCAATACACTGACAACACGAATAAAAAATAACATCCATGGTTCCTCCTACAAATTAAATTTTAATTGTTTTGATTAATATTTAATCCAATGTAATAAATAGGAGAGGTTACGGATGTACAGGAGCGAAACGAAATTTATTGATTAGTGTCAGTGTTGTCAATCTGCTGAAACTAAATTCAACACCTAGTTACGAGTACCTTCTCAACATTTTGTTCTCCTGATACAAAATCGCCGATTTTAAGAACGGCATCGTGCTGGATCTTGGATTTATTTTTTCGCATTTATTATACATATATCATTACTCGCACTGCGCCTACTTAAACTATCATGTCAATTATGAAATATTGATATATTACAATTAATCAAATAAATCGACAACAAATTTCAAGATTTTTTTTAATGTAATATATAAAAACAATATTCATATATCCCTTGAAATGTAATAGCTACGTGAAAGTAAATATGATTAAAAAATTTACATTCGTCATGAATCCTCTGATGTCATCAACAGCGTCATCACTTTCTGCTAAGTCCCCAGAGTCAACATCGTCTCCTAGATTACTCGCAAGATCCCCGGAGTCGATATCAGCTGTAAACGTAAACTAGAAGAAACGATTCCAATTCCGTAAAAGTTTTAAACACAAAAAGACAAAGAATTAGATCATAATTTGCAATAATTACGAACAAAATAGAATTATAAATAATATTAAAACAATTTACTCACACTGATGTTGCTAGGAGCGAACTTTACAGGTGACGGTGGCTCCGGAGACTCCAGTCAAGGTAGTAGGATTCTAATGATTGTTGTTAGAAGATTATCACTACTTCGGTATCTTTATTGTTGTTTTTTAAATAATGCATTTATCTCACGACAGTACAGTATTCTTAAATGTTTGCAATACTTCATAGAAAATATATAATTTGTAACTAAATTACAACATACCTTTTGAAGTACCTTGAAGTATCTAGTTCACAAAATACAAAGTAGTACAAGCTAGATTTTTTTAGTATGCTAAAACCGTGATTTTATCATATTAAAGATACTTAAAACCAACCAAGTACCAATCTGGTTTAGTAGTAAATTCCTAAATTACATATTTACAAATAAGTTTACACTGAAAGTTTAAATTAAAAAATAAGTAGACAAGAGAAATTGTTATCTTTCCGTCATTTAATTTATTAATCATAACAAAAAATAAAATCCATTTATCTAACTGAACATGTATTATTTAAAAATTATAACTAAATAAGTAATTCTTGTAAACAAAGACGCTAAATAATTAAGTTAATTATTAACAATAACATATAACATAAACTGGAATTGGATATCTTAGTAAACAACAATATCACCTTGAAAACAATTTGCATACATCAATGAAATGAACATAGAGGTGTGCAAATTGGAATGCTGAATCAAAAAATTACATCACCGTATGTGTGTCTGTACACCATTAACTTAGGGATGTGCATACATCTGTAGAGAGTACTGTGCCACGTAGTCTAACCAAAACTCAGTCATTCGGTGTCGTGTGGTATTGGTAGTAAACTACAGCATGCATTCACAAGCACTCTTTACTAATCTAACAATAACGAAAGCCTCAAAATACAAAAGTAATTAACTATAAAATTCTTATCACTTATATAGAAAAACAGTAGATTTTAATTTACATTATTGTTATATGCATTTTATATGCAGATTAGAGACATTCGTACCAAATTTTATCACATTTTTTACAACTTTGTAGCAACTTTTATATACAGCTCAAATTAAGGTTTATTCCAAAACAACGTATTTGTCAAATATTTATTTTTTACGAATATCTAAAATCTTACTCTTGCATTTATAAGAAACAAAATTTACGTCATTTCTATGCGGTAATAATATTTATAAAAATATGTAAATAAATACTGATATGTAGATATTTTTAACTTTGAATTAAAAGTTCCTGAATTGTTCTTAGCCAAATAGCACATATTTTTAAAATAATTTAACCGCCTAATACTGGACGTTAATTTAGTTTCCATTTAACTGAAGTGCTCTTACTACAATATATTTTTTCTTCTTGTTTTAATCACTAGTAACGTTTGGAACCTCCGTACTTTCATATAATGAACTTTCTCCTACAGAAGTGTGTTCATTTTTAAATTTGGTTGAAGTTGTAGGAAAATCAATATCAACATATTCTTCTTTTCTATCTTCTGTTTCATCATTTGGTTCTTCTTTCACAATTGGTTTTTCCTCAATTTCACTAATTGCCTTTTCTGAGATATTTTTTTGGTTTTGTACTTCGTTTCCATCAATTTTATTTCCCTTTTTGTTCTTCAGATCCTTTATATAATATTTGGAAAGTTCTCCGTTTTTCGTAGGATCATATTTTCCGTTTACAGATACGTAATAAGCTTTGGGACTCATTAGAGACACGTCAACTTCTGTTGAAGTTCTTGAACTACGACCCAAATGGCTGTAACTATGATTGTCCAGTTCAGCTCTGAAAAAGAATTTCAGATTGCACTGAGGACAATCGTACGGTCTTGCAGCTAAACCATGTTCAATGATGTGATTCTGAAGTCCTTGTGCACCTGTAAATACAGCCGAACACAAGTAACAAGTAAATCCACCGCAACCAGCAAAAGTGTGTTCAATTAAATGAGCTTGTAGTTTCATCGGACTTGAGAATAATCTTCGACATAAATGGCATTCATGGTTACTGCCTTCTGTCATTAAATGCGTTGTAACGTGAATTTGCACATCTCTTTCATTATCAAAACAAGCTTGACATTTAATACATGTATACGTCTTACTATGTGCAGAATCCATATGCTGTTCTAATGCTAAACTGGTTTCATAGGAAAACTGGCATTCAGTACAGTGAAAATTTCGTTTTTGAGAATCATTTGGTAAAGAATAACATTCGGAGCACATGTAATTGCCCTTTGTAATAATTACATTTTGTACATCAATAATTTTAAAACAAATAGAACACTGATACTCAGCTTGCTGCATGGTATTGCGTAAATGAAATTGCGAATGAATCCGAACTTCCACATCGGAAATTAAAGTTTGACGACAAATTACGCACGGGGTGGGTAATGCAACTTGTGATTTAGACTTTTGGTTGCTGCCGTTGTTGTTATTACTATGTTGAACTAAATGAGAATAAAATTGTTCTTCATTAGTTAAACTTGCTTTACATTGAGTGCAGCAATTGCCCGATATAACTTTACAGTGTGTTAATTTGTGTTCTGCTAGCAAGACAGCCGATGGACAGATTTCATCACAAATATTACATTTGTGTTTGCCTGAAACTCCACTACTTTGTGAATGACTTTTCATGTGATTTTCCAGTTCGGTACGGGTTTTACAATTTTCGTTACAGTACGCACAATGTAGGCTAACTACACCATTTTTAGTATTATTTCTTGCATGATGAACTAGTTTTCGGTGGGCCACTAACTCAGTTTCGTTACTAAAATCGTTACGTTCACATATATCACAGTTGTTTAATTGAGACACTTCATGTTGCTTCTTCACGTTGTTATTTTCACCAGATGATGATTTTTGAGATGTTCTTCCAGGTGATGAGTGAGTTTTTCCGACTTGTTGTGGAGAACTGGACGAGGATTTCTTTATGGACTTTTCTCCATCGATGCTGTCATCGGTTTCACCATTAATGTTCTATTTAATTAAAAAAACAATTACAATATGCATATACAAGAAATAAAATTATTAACTTACTCTTGTATTACTGTGATACGTCTGTATGTGGCGATCCAGTAGAAATTCAATCTGAAAACTCTCAGAACAAATTGGACAGCGGAATTGTTTCGTATGAGTGGCCAAATGAAATTGCATTTCCAAGTCCGATCCAAACACTTGACGGCAAAACATACACCGAAGAGTCTTAGAATGTGACTGAAGAGCAGACAACAATGCATGAGCACCATGTACAGTACGAACATGCAAACTAAATTCTAGTTCCGTATGAAACATCGCCACAGAATTAGGACAGGCTGTACATCGATAGAGTTTACATTCATTACTATGTTTCACAGCAAAATGTACTTGAATAGCTACTTTTGAATCGAACATTTCTTTGCAAAGAGAACATCTATAAAGATGATGAGCATGGATATCCATCAAATGCTTTTGCAGTTCGTCAGGCTTTGGAAACATTTTCAGACAACTTTGACAACCATATTCAACAGCAGTTGACAAAAAATGAGCATAAACGTGTTGCTCACAAGAAACAAGATCTTTGAAAGTTGCTCCACAGTGAGGACAAATACAGTTATTTTGTAGTTTTAAACTGTCTTGTTGGAACGCATCCAACAAACTAGATGCACCTGTTTGTAAGAAAGATCTAACTCCTCCAGTTTGTTCCAAATGTGATTTGAGATGAGTTCTAAAAGATTCAAAATCTGGCAGTGCTGCATCACACTGATTGCACAGCAGCATGCTAGGATAATCATATTGCCCAGTTGCTGCATTTGGAGTCATTAAATCTAATCTAGATGATCCATCTTCATTAACACACATTCTTTTAGATTTTCTGTCTTCTGAACTTGACCTCGGGTTTTTTCTGCTTAGATCCGTTGGTTTCACTTGTTCCGGAACTGGTGAAACAGCAGATAAAGAAGGACTACTTCCACCATGTACCATTAAATAGTGTTCGGTAAAAGCAGCGGACGTATGAAAAGGTAAGGCGCATTGGACGCACACAAGTGGACTTTGATGAACAGAATCATTCATTTCTTTTTGATGAGTGAAGTCACAGTTTCTATGGACGGTTAAAGAATGTTTTCGTAATCGGTGAAGTGTAGGAAATCTCATGGTACACATATCGCAAGAATACAAAGAAGCTGAAGAGGACAAATGGCCATTTCCAGATATTACCGCTGGAGGAGGTGTCATTAATAGATGAGGAGATGAAGTTGAAGTTTGACGGCCTAGAGAAAACTCGCGAAGATCGCCATTTAATATGGAACTATGCATAGCCTGCACGTGAATTTGAAGTTGTTCCATAGTAGTAAAACTATCTTTTGTACAGTAAATACAAGCTAATTTAGGAGTTAATTGGGGTAGTAATTGATCTGGAATTACGAGCGGGACACTCTTGCGAGCTGATTCTTCTGGAGATAGCAAATTTGTTGCATGTGCATTCAGTATGTGAGCCTGAAAACAAATGAGAAGAGATATATAAAAATTTATATTCGAGATAACTTATTATAAAAATGCTTTTTTTAAATTTGGAAATGTAGTTTTAAAGATTGCAAAAATCTTATAATAAATCCAAAATTTTCATCACTATTCAAAAAATAATTTTGGCGACTTATTCTTAAGATATTCGTTCCAGGATTTATATCTTTTAAATATTAATAAAAGTATATGAAAATTGATAAATAATTATATAAAGTAAATATATTGTACCTGCAAATGTTCTTGTTTCTTAAACGTATCCCCACACTGTGAACAATGGAAACTATCAGGACTGGAAACACTTTCTTCGCTAGCGTTTCCAGGAGTTTTGACGCTGTTGTTGGTACTTCCACCACCAACAGCACCTAAAGGCGTTTCCGGTCGCTGTCTTTTATGATTCTGCATGTGAGAAGTCAAAGCAGCTGCAGTATTGTATCCACGGTTGCAAACAGTACATTGGAATGGTTTCTGAGTGTCGTGAGTTTTCATGTGAATTTTCAGATGATCACTAAAATAAAATATCATGTCACTTATAACTAAGAAAATATTAATAACATATTTTGATTTTTGCTCTATTTAATCGCAAAATATGAATTCATTCCAGTACAGTTATTGAATTAAGATAGAGATCGAGTTAGGTACATTTATTGGTAACACTCCAGTAATATGGATTGCGATGGACTTTTTATATTGAACTCCAAACCACTTGGACGCGTAGTTCTTAGGTTATTCATTAAAATTAATCAGACTTGAATTCGCTCATTGTTGTTAAATAATATTGATGTGAAAGATAAATTAAAAATAACAAAAAACTCCTAATTCAATTCAAGCATCGAGTTGTTAAAAATGTCTCTTATCTGTAGAGATCTGCAGATGCAGATCTGTCATAACCAGAAAAAGGTAAAAGTTGCGTTGATATATTGATTTTATTGCCTAGAACTTTTAATCAAATTGTTATGAAAACAAAATAAATATAAGCAAAATAATTGATCAACTTGCTTATGTTATAAAGAATAAATTCGTACCTTCTTGAAAAGGCGGCTTCGCAATGGGTACACCTGTATTTCTTGTCCCCCGTGTGAAGTTTTATATGGCGGTCACGTGATCTCTTGTGCTTGAACAGCCTCGAACAAAATTCGCACCGAAACGGCATGTGATCTCCATGAGTCTGTAACAAGATAATTTAATTTAATTTAATTATAGTGTTGTCGTTTATATGTTTACGTTTACAATAATATTCACAAAATTATATGATTATACCGTGTTTCAGAGCGTTACAGTTTCTTAGAATCCTATTACTTGTTTTTTAGAAAGTAATTTCGACGTTTGAAAACGGTTTGTTTTTTCATTGTAATCAAATTATTAAAGTTATTTTGTATTTTGACAAACTGTATTGTAATATTTTATTGTTTAGTATATTTAAATGCTTTCCCAAAGTTTAAGGATTAAAAATGAACCGCGGCTTTACCAGTACTGAATACAGTAATATAATAATTCAAATAGAATTTAAAATGTATGTATAATTTAATAATATTTAATTAAATGACTTATATCAATATAAAATTAAGTTATAGGTAGTTTAAAGTAATTGATTCACAAACATCAAATAAAGTTTTTCTTGATTTGACTTCCTGAACCGACAATCATTTTAAATAATAAAGTTGATGTTTTATTCGGTTAAACCGGAAATAATATTTTTGTAATTCATATAGTTTTACATTTACCTAAATTCCTTAAAAAATAAAAATGTTATTGATATATTGGGATCGTACCTAAAATTTCTGACATTCGGTACATAGAAATAAAATATAAACGAGCTTGTATAAAACGAATTATGAATATGAATGAATTGAAAGTAATGTGTAAGGATAAGAATATTTAGTGAAGAATAATTGCATTGGGATGAGTTTAATGAATTACTGTTTAATATTTCAAGTTTCAAGGGCTCGTGCTACCTCATTTAACTATGATCAAAAATTATAAAATTAAGAATAACTACTTGTAGTTGAGTTTAGGATATAGTTATATCGACTTTTTGACTCCAAATGAATTACCCAATTGACTTTTATAACATTGTTGTTACGATTTGGGACACGCTGTATAAAATAGCAATCTTTAAATTTAATTTCTTAATAAAATGAAATATATTGTAGTAATGCCGCGAAATCTTGTTTACTCGAGATCTCAACTCGAAAAATCGAGATTTCCTTAGACGAGACTGACAACAAATTTCGTCTAGAATTTCGAGACTGTACGAGAGTAAGTTGGTCGAGATTTACTCGAGACGAAAGTTACAATACGAGCGTTTCGATTGTATATATATTTTATTTTTTTTAGTATTTCAAAATGAAATGTGTACATGCGTTATTATTTATATTTTAAATCAAATATCTCAGGAGGAAGACTATATTTGAAACAAATTATTTTAATTAGTATGCAAAAGTTTTAAAATATGTATGGTTATTTTGTAGTTGAAACTTTTCCCCATACAGATATATACAAACTACAAATTATTATAATAATATGATTTATACGGATGTAGCGTGGCGCTACAATATTTTTGATTATTTTATAGATTTTTCATAACTCATCTCATCCACTTGATACTAACATAAATGTAGAAATTAGTTCTTTAATATTCGAGCGTTCGGAGATCTCGACTTGAGATCGAGGCTAAACGAGATTAGGCACCTCGTTTCACGTTATCACAATATTTTCTTTTGTCATATGTCATCAAACTGTTGTAAGTTTTCAAGAACAAAAGAAATTCTTAAAACTAAACCATCACAACAACACACATCTAACAAACGTAGGTTATGAATATAATGTTGTTCATCGTCAACATCGCGTCGCGCGTCGGCAAGATGAGAAGGCTTTCAGTGTCACTTGCTACACTGCGGTATGAGGTATGACATACACCGCAGGTAGAGGTAAACGTTAACATCATCAACTCTTGCGTTCAGAACAACGGACAATGTGCTGCGTATAACGACAACAGCACAGATGTAACGAGATTAGCAGAATGAAATGCGATGAGCAACATGCTCTGACCTCTGACCAAAATACTCTGTATGGTGTACGTCCCAGCACTCTGTGGTTTGTATTTCTACCGGTAAACGTTTTCTGGATCTGAAAATCTAATTTGGTTTAGTGTTGTCCGTTTATTGGATACAACCTAAATTCAGATACAAATCTATCAAACCGTCATTCTTGAAAGAACAGAATAGATACTTTTGCGTACTATACTTTTATAGGCAGGTTTCAATTTCAATTTCTCAAAAACTGTTGTTTATCTTCTTGATTCATTATCAGTTCTTGCTATAGAGAACGAATTGCAATTGTATTTTCCTTTCTTATCTTTTTAAATTCGTTGTTAGAGAAAATCATAATAAGTAGTAGTGTTATTAGTACCACGTTACCTGTTCATGTTTCTTGAGAAAACTAAGCCTGGGAAACGCCTTGTCACAAAACTGACAGGCGTACGGTGTAGCCTCCGTGATGCCGACGGTGAAACTGAGCTCTGCGTCCGGTAGATCCGTGCTGGAGTTCGGCGTTGCACACGAAGAAGGTGTCGGAGATGTTTGCGGATCTTCTGGAGTTTCGGAACGCGAGCTGCTGCCTTGATCGGTACCCAAGGCTTCTAAACATGGAATGGAAGAAAGAAAAAGCATTAATTTCTTGTAAATAATACCATACTTTAATTATGTATTGCTATTCTCTTAATCCCAGGGTTCGGACTCACCGAGCCAGATTCGAATGCCGAACTGACAGACTCACAAGTAACACTACCCAACTGTCACTCACCGATTTAAATGAAACTTGGCACACTAATACAACTCTAAAAAATATTGAACCCTTATTTTATTTCTTCCGGAAGTTATTTTAGGGGTACAAACCACTCCTGAAAGGTGGTAAATCGTCATAAATGAAATTAAATAATAGCAAAATATTACGCGTTCAACATTGGTTACCCAGGGGTAACCTCGAAAATAGATTCAGTGACCCCAAAAAACCCCGAGTAACTAGTTTTGAACTTAAAACTCTATTTCAGTTGAATATCGTAATTTCATCCCCCATCCCCTTTTTAACCCCTTAAAAAAGTGCATATGATCAAAATTACCCCGAAAATAGATTTTAGGTAACCAATGTCAAACGTGTAATATTTTGGTATTTTTTAATTTCATTTATGGCGATTCTTGCTTGTACCACCTTTCAGGGGTGGTTTGTACCCCTAAACAGCAACTTCCGGAAGAAAAACAAAATATGGGTTCAATATTTTTTAGAGTTGTATGAATGTGCCAAGTTTCATTTAAATCGGTGAGTGACAGTTGGGTAGAGTTACTTGTCAGTGTCATCAGTGATTAAGCCCAATTTAATCACCTAATAATAAACAAAATATCGTATTTAAGAAGGTGGTTAAAGTATAAACTCTAATTAGAAAATTTGGAATAGCTAAACTTTGTTCAAATTCGGCATTAAACAAAAATAATCTAAATCATATTCTGATAACCTGAAAGACAGTTGGAATATGTTCCTAATTGCTGTTTCTAATAATCCAAAAATTCGCTGTGTAACGAAATATTATTGGTTAAAAATTGAGTGAAGTTTGAACCAAAATCAATTAATAATTAATAAAGATCATATTGTCCTTCCAAAAGTAAAGAGTATAATTTATTTGAATGTAGTTGCCGTGATCCTTTGACCTACTTAAAAAAAAGTATCAGGAAATAAAAACTAATATAACTAAGTATAATAACAGTAATTAGATATCTGCATTTCGATGATTTTTAAGTATGATCTGGTGCAGCAGTGATAAGTTATGCACGTGTGGAGAAGAGGTCGGAGTATGGTGTATGATAAAGAGAGCCAGCAGAACAAGGGAGATGAAAATGAAGTAACGAATGTCGGAGAAACGGACAGTCTAAAGCTAAACGAACTCTTGACAAATTGTTGACGCTGCTATTTACTTGACGTAACCAGGCAACACATAGACACATACATATCAAGTAATGTAGATGAATGACATAGCATTCGTTTGGGTTGTTATTTTTAACGGTGTCGGCGTATTTTCAAAGTCGAGCTTTTTTCACATTTTTATTAGGTAGCGGGATAGGCGAGGATAATAGAGTGAAATATAGTGATGAGATGCCGTATTTCCCTCAAATTGAGATGGATTGTTGAGGAAGAACTGCACTGATAGCCCGGGTCTGAATCTACGTCTCTGCGTGCACACGTCATGAGAAAAATTGGTTTCTTATCCGACGGCTGGCGACGACATATACACACACTAATGCAGATATACTTCTCACACTGCTCGACGTACCTATATTGATAGGTTCATAACTGAACTGGCGGAGAACGTTAATGCATATTTTGTGTACAAATTTAACACTCTTTCTTTTCACCGAAACCCCAGAACCGAAATGTATTTTCACGGAAGAAACTTCATAAAAAATCATCAGTTTCGTTGCCACCTTTTTTCCATTTCACGGAAATGCTTTTTACCATAGGTATTTTTAAAATATACAAAATAATACACATTTTTATCAAAATTTCAGACTGCATCGACTGTGAGTGTTAAATGTAATAGTTGAATTACTTATTTTCTCTATCGTTGTTATAACTCTTTCCAAATTAGAGTCGTCACTAGAAATTTTTACTTCATTGTTAATAACCGAGTTTAATGGCTTAATAAAGGTTTAATTTGTGTTTTTTTAGACTAGAGATTGATTGTTAACAATGTAAACAAAGCATAAAAAAAATCTTTCATTTATAATATGTTTACTAGCTTTGAATTTGTGTTACAGTACAGGGTTCAAGTTTTCCGAGTCGCAGCGTAGTTAGCTTGAGTGGAATTCGAACTTCTGATCTTCAAATTAGAATATCATAACGCTAATCATACCACTGTACTACCTTACGTTTTGTCAATAAAACCACGAAAAGTTTCCTCTTATACGATTAGTAGATTTTTCTGTATACAGAATGTATCAAACTTATTGCAAAAAAAGGCTAAGAATATATATAAATATATATATTATTGTATGTACTGATTGTAATGCAAAAAGAATTTTTATGAAATACGCAAAAATAATTGTACATTACTTGAAACAAACATGTTTCGTGCCACTGGTCTGATAGGTTACATTGAAAGAACTGTTACACAACATTAAAAAAATTAAATAAATTTTAATGTTTACTAATTTTTATTCATTACTGTAACTTATCAATTCAGTGGCTCGAAAAATGTTAAGGTGCAATTATTGTTGGGAATTTCGAAAAATTTTGTGTTGTATTCAATATATCAAATAATATATACCCTTTTATTTTTTTGCAATAATTTTGAAACACCCTCTATAATCACCACAACAAATAATAAACAAAATAAAATATAGTATGTAAATAAGTTTATCTCTCGGAGGATTCGAGATTGATCAGAATTACTTCTGTGCCAGGGTCGGCTTTAGCTTTAAAGCAAAGCAAGTAGAGCAAAGGTCTTGGGCAACTTCGATTCAAAGACCTATATAGCGTTTTTTCCTGCGAATGTTATTTACATATTCAAATAAAATAGTAAAAATTATATCGTTCTATTAATGCCTGGTTACTACTTATTTTATTTTTGTACTAAAATACATTTAAAGAATACTTGGTGAAGTATTTAATAACTGTCAAATATAGAATGGGGTAGGCAGCTCAGAGGTATCGAATCGGCCTGTAGATTTGAGAATCTGGTTTTGATTTCCACAGCCGACAATCAATTAAATCTACCCCTGTGTCTCCCTCACCACTAACATCTTTGAGGGCCGTGATTTAACGGCTGGTAACCGCACTTCACGCGAGGAAATATATCGCTTACCGAAATCTGCTACGGCAGAAAATAAACAACATTTAAGTTTATTTCACAAATTAAACAATATTACTTTATTGTACAACTTCTTTTGAAGATAGCAGAACAGTATAATAAAGTGATATTGTTTGATTTGTGAAACAAAACCAAATGTTTTCTATTTTATTATTGAGTATTTTTAATTTCGAATATTTGACGTTAAAGTGTCAAAATTTAGTTTACAATTGTTTCTTAGGAATTATTATTTTTGTAGTCTATATTTCAAGTCGTATTTTGAAGAATGAATTGTATGTTAAATAAATAAAGAAAGCACAAATCGTGATTATTGAAGTAATTAAATTTAGGAACGGTTTATGAACCGGTTTACAAAATAGGTTCGGTTATACGGTTCGGTTCATTTATTTTTGTATAATTTTTTATTCAAACCTATATTGTTGATAATTTATAGTTTAAATTTACAGATATACCGGGAGTAGAATAATGATTGTTGTTTTCCTAATTAAATTAGACCAAAAGTGTAAATACAAAAAAAATGTTAAGTATTAAAAACTGCATCTAAAGAGTATCTACTTGTTGCTCAATTGTTTTTTATGCAAGAGTAACAAGTAAACGAAACGAAAAATGGCTTTTATAAAGAAACTTTGGGATTGAGAGTGCTGCTAAAAACAACGAAACAAAATAATAGATTAGATCATTGTTTGACTGTGAACGGAAACATTAAACACTTATTATTAATAATATTTTGTGTTTCCTTCAAATTATTCATCAAGTTTTTATTATTATTTTCATTTTCATTATTATTGTTATTATTATTTTTAAATAATATATGGCAATATACATTCAAATATAATTTATTATTAATTTCGGTTAAAGAATTTGATTTATTTATGTAATGAGTCGGTTTGTGGATTTGAGAACTAGGGTTCGATTCCGACAAACTATTATCACCACATTCAAATTATCCCTGTTATCTCTGGGGGCCGTGATTTGACAGCTGAGAACCACACTTAATGCACATAAATATATAAAACAAAATAAATACCGATTATTGAGTGCAGCACTCTGCCGTAGCAGATCTTGGTTAGTGATATGTTTCTTCGCGTAAAATTCTGTTACCAGTCGTCAAAACACACCCCCTCAAAGATGTTAATAAAGGGGGAGGAAATTTAATAATAATGTAAAGAGAGTAACTTCTTAAAAAAAATTAAATAATTCTTAATTTTTAAGTCAAAATTGTAAAATTAAAAGTTAATATTAAATAAATAAAAGGCTTCTTAAATACATATTTAAAAAATTAAAACTGTAAATTATATTTAAGTATTTTTAATAAAAATAATACCTTAGGTATTCTTCCAAATATTTGAATATAATTTATTCAATTTTTAAATTATCCCTGTACAATTTTGAGCAGTGTATTTTAATTTCATTTACAAGAGAAATTATTTTTTTTGTGAATCATTTACTATCGAAAGTCCAAACAATATTAATTGTTTTTTTTTCTAATTGAAATAATATTTCAGTAGTTATTTGCACAACTCAAAACTTCATACATACTCAGTATGTAATAGTCGTATGAGAGTGAAGAATTTCAAGAATGTATGCTTACCTAAACATATTTAATTATATTATTTTGGAATTTTATTTACTAATTCAACTGAATAAAGGAATCCATAACAAAATCAAATAAATTGATTTGTTTATAAACCAGCACAAGCCACCTGTATCCTGTAAACAGCTAGTTTATGAATTTATTGTTTAATGGATACACAAAAGCATATTTAGAAAATATGTTTAAAATATTTCTTTGCATTTTACAATTTGATGTATTTCTATATGAATAAAAATAATATGGCGCACAATTAAATGCAAGCATTACGCATAATAAAATACTAAATTACATATTATAATATTCATAATAAATTATATTATAAATAATTTATACTGTACAATATTTTAATAAATCAAAATATTATCACATCATGGAATTTACTAATTTGAATATATTAATTTAAACAAACCAGGAATTTATTACAATTTGAAAAATCAAAAACAAGTAAACTACATATTTATTGTAAAATAACTCATGTTATCAAGTTTATAAACTTATATAAATTGACATAAAAATAGTTGATAACTACATTTCTATTGGTATTTTATTGAACAATGAACTATTAAAATTATTTATCACAAATAAAAATATTATTTATAAACGATTTCAAAGTAGTAATAAAAAATGCATTTACATTTAAAGTTTAATAAAGACTAGTTGTTAATTTAATAGCATTACGCTATTTCAAATTTTACGACAGTTCAGTTAAAAACAAAAAATAAACATACAAATAAAAATAAATAAATTTATCATCAGCAAAATTACTTTTTACTTTATGTTCATTTAATTTTTAAGTAATTTTAATGTGCAATAAATAAAGGATTTAAAGATTAAAATCATTGTGATTTAAAAAAATGTATTTTGTATTAATTTAATTATATTTCTGGTACAGAACAAAACAAGTGTCTTAATATAAATTCAGTTGTTTAAAAAACATTTTAAAGTTTTTTGTAAAACAAACAATATTTGTTTATTAAATGAATTAATATTAAACAAACCACAATATGCATTCAATGGAATCATAAAAAAATGTAAAAAAACTAAATCATACATTCTTATGAAAAAATGTCACCCTCATTTATCTATTATTCGTTCGTTGTTTTACAGTTATAATATTTGAACAAAAATACCAATTTTCCTGCCTTATTTCTTAATTTGGCCATCCAAGTTATAAATATAGTCGAGCTAGTTCAAGAAACAATATAACTTTATTGACTAATAACTTTTACTCCAATTAGTGATATAATTTTAAAAAATATAATAAGAAACATGATTAATTCAAAAAAATAAATGATCTTTGATATTTTTTTAAATCATGATTATTTCAAATCAAATTTATAGTTTTAGCAAGAAAATTATCTCAATTTTGGAAAATACAGAAGTTGACAGTTTAATTGAGTGACATGTTACGACATTGCCACCCAAGTACCTAGTTGATGTGAGGGTGGCACGGAAGAAGCTAATTTTGATTAACGACAAATTATAAAATTGAGGAAATGTACAAAAATTGACACTATTTCAGTTCCTACTTTTGCGTGTTCTGTATTGTTGATGTTCTCTACAAATTTGATGGTTCAAAAAGATCAAGCACTAAATTTTGTACACGTAATTGCACTTACCGCAATATATTGTATTGTAATTCATTTCATAATAATTCTATATCAATCATCAAATTCCAAAATTAAAGTAAATGTAAAAAGTAAAAAAGTAAGTTGAATATCTTGGACATGTCTCAATCTCGAACTGGTTTCGATCACTTATGTATTCAATTACCATAATAATTAGAAAAGAATAATAAAATAAATATATCATTACTAGGTCTGGCACTCTCCCGTAGCAGATTTCGGTAAGTGATATAATTCTTTGCTTGAAGTACGACACCAACCGTCATATTACGGTTCCCAAAAACGTTAGTTATTACATATATCAAACCAGTGGTATTAAAAATGTTTACCATACTTAATTTTGCGAATTATGAAAAAAAAATCAACACGTACATTTTCTTCTTTACATTTTTTTAATTAATGAATAAAAATTAGTAAACATTGGGTAACAGTTTTTTTCAATGTTTAATGTTTACTAATTTTTATTCATTACTATAACCTATCAGTCCAGTGTCTCGAAAAATGTTTGTTTTTGCGTTGTAATCAGTACATACAATAATGTATATCCTTGTTTTTTTTAGAATAATTTTGAAACACCTCTATATTGGTTGAAGTTATCATAATAGTACCTTTTATAAATAAATATGCCTTTTACCCTTACTGGGTGTGGCACTCGACCGTAGCAGATCTTGATAAGTGATATATTTCTTCACGTGAAATGCGGTTACCAGCCATCAAATCACGGCCTCCAAAGATTTTAGTGGAGCCACAGGGGTAGAATTAATTTGGTGAAAAAATGTTTGTCGGTTGTGGGAATCGAACCCTTGGTCTGAAGTCCTCGATATCACTGAGCCACCTACCCCATTAAGGGTACATTTTGATGTAAAGCGAAAGTCAATCGAACAAGAATTCTCATTTTCACAGTCTGACATATTTACAAACCTAGATAGATAAATAAAAGGAATAAAAGTTACAACTTCCTAAAACGTGCGTGTTACTATTCTGTGCGTTTTATTTGTTTTTGTGTTTATTCACAATTAGGAAGTAAATTGCTTTTACGAGCGATTTAAAAACGCAAATTAACTAAACAAGATGTTCCAAAAATAGCTTGAAATTCTTATAATAGACCTATATGCTATATATAGCAATGATTAAAACCACTTGTATATGGCACATTTAATAGTTGCAAAATTATATGTATAATTTCTAGGCACGAATGAGATACAGCACTGGCATATGGGAGCAACACTGAGCGCATTCTTAGGCCAATTTAGCTGCAAACACTTGTCATGGCGATAGCGCAGATGTCAACTAACTGATATTGTACCAATAATGCAGATGTTCTCGGTTTGTGTGTTGTATGTGGTTCGTGGTCAACCAAATCAGTGCCAACTACATAAAATACTAGATTGGCTGACCACGAATCATAACACACCATCCTATATTCAAGATTCCGCATTGCGCTCTCATTGAACATCAGCAACAAAATTACTATTTATTTTGCATCAGTCAACGTCTAATTGAATCAAGAATTAGGAAATATTATTATCTGGTGTTGCTATTACATATGTACCTCCGGATCAAAATATATCATCACGCCTTTTACCCATTACTGGATGTGGCACTCTGCCGAAGCAGATCTAATACTAATACTAATGAGGAAAGGGTTTAATGGGGAAACGAGTACGAAAGTTGGACCGCGAGCGATAGCGTCCTTTTCTACCCGTATTACGTACTATTTTTAACATTACATTTTTACGTTTGCGATACAAGAAATTTAATAATTATTTTATATAAATAAAAGGAGTTGTATTTACAAATACACATCACCATGTCAAATGACATTTCCCTCACTCAATTTAGTTGTGATAATAACCGTTTCTCTCACTAGTGATGAATGTAAATAACTTTCCTTACTAGCGAGGAAAACGGTTACTGTCACAATTAAATTGAGTAAAGTAAATGTCATTTTCACAAGTAATGTTAAAAAAAAGTAAATTGTAATAGCCCTTTCTCACGCATGTTACATACTATTTTTTTCAACATTAATCGTGAAAATTACATTTTTATTTTTGCGATACAAGAAATTTATTAATTATTTTATATAAATCAAAGGAGTTGTATTTACAAATGCACATCACCATGTTAAATGACATTTCCCTCACTCAATTTATTTGTGATAATAACCGTTTCGCTCACTAGTAAGGAAAGTTATTTATTTTCATCACTAATGAGGGAAACGGTTACTATCATAACTAAATTGAGTGAGGGATATGTCGCAGTGTGGTAATTCATATATTCTTAGCTTGAGTGGGATTCGAAGTCGGATACAAATTCCGTAACGCTAACCACACCACCGTACTGCTATGACAGTCAGGATGTTTTATAATTTGTGATATTTTTAATTTGTTTTATTGGTAGTATTGGAAGATAACTAATTAACTTATTCAGAAATCATTTTCGAGCCTTTTTTTGTTTAGGTATTAAAATAAATAGACCCTAGGCCATATATTTTTCGTTACTATTTCTTTCCTGATTACGTAATTGCAAAAAGTTTTAAATATTAGTTGTAGAGAATTAAATTCTGCATATAGATCAGTCCACACTTTTAATTTTACTTGTTTAAAATCATATATACAATATGTATGTGACAAGTAAATTTAAAATTTGTTTTAATTTTAATATCAGATTTCGACACTTTAAATAATTAAATATAAGATAGATGGCTCAGTGATATCGAATCGATCTTTGGATTTGAGAGCCCGGGTTCGATTTCCACAGCCGACATACAATTTTCACTACATTAAAACTACCCCTGTGGCTCCCCCTCCACTAACATCTTTGGGTGCCGTGATTTGATAGCTGGTAACTTATGTATCACTCACCGAGATCTGCTACTGCAGAGTTCCACACCTAGTAATGGGTAAAAGGTGTGATGATATAATTATTTAAATAATTTATTTTAGCAAATAATGAAACAAGTAAAATTAAATCTGATAATTAATTTTAATGCAGAATTTAATACCTCCTATCTTATATTTGAAATAGGTGTACCAGATTTTAAAAAGTAATAAGCGGGACAAACAATATTAATATTTATTCGGGCGGAATTCGACAAAATTAAATACAAATAATACTATTTTTGTATCGGTGTTGACGTTGTTAAATTAAAATGAACACTGCTTGAATACATTGTATGTCATTTTAATACAATATTACGAATATCCAAGAACAAAATTAATAAATGCCAAAAAGGCATAAGATATATTTATTGAGGTAGAATTCTTTAATTATACCAACCATAATCCTCTATTATTATTAAAGTAAAATTTAATACTTTCTGAAGTTTTAATAATATACGTATATATCTAGTATATTAGAAAAAGAGCTACAATGTAACGACAATATAAAAGAGAACTTACATTGAGTGTTGTTAAACAATATATACAATGTTGTACAACAACAACAATTACAGAAATCCAGACTGTTCCAACCCAGGGGTACAAGAGCCACCCGTCCTACATTTAGTTCAGAAAATAAAATTATAAATAACGAAAAACGAATTTACTAGTAAAATAATTAATATAAAATTATTTTGATAATTCCACTCATCCAATCAAATGACAGTATTTTGCTGAAATGAACCAATCAAAGTAGTATTACAGCGACAATTTCACTAGTGACAATTGTGGCAAATCGTTGCTTAGATATAACGTTTGTTAACTATTTTGAGTAGATGAATATTGTTGACTTTTAGTTATGTCAAAAAATTAAACAATGTAAATTGATCAGCAAGGTAATAGTAGTTCAGACATTGTTTTAAAAATACTGCAGGAAATTTTTTGTTGGAGTAAATAAACTATTTCGAGGA
The DNA here is from genome assembly GCA_947425015.1 of Pterostichus niger. Classification (NCBI taxonomy): domain Eukaryota; kingdom Metazoa; phylum Arthropoda; class Insecta; order Coleoptera; family Carabidae; genus Pterostichus; species Pterostichus niger. The sequence goes on from OX380347.1 coordinate 29,981,588, forward strand.
ATTGTCAAGCCGAATACCATACGTGACTATGATTTTCCTTTGCTAATTTTTGCCTAGATCACTCCTGCTTGTTGCTTTAAGAAAATCTTCACTCGTGCTATCGTACTTGTGCAGATTTTCGTCGCAACAAGCAGTCGTGATCATGATGACAAAAATTTCCGGCAAAATCATAGTCACTAATTATATATGATTATACTATAGTTATACTTCATTTAAAAACTATTCTATACATCTGATTATAGGAGTTTAACAATGCAAAATGCACCGCTTAATAATGTTAGACCCCGAAAAAAAAACAACGATTATTTTTTTGATATTGAACACTGTATTATCAAAAGTAGAAGAAAAGATTGAACATATAAAAAAATCGTCACACAGTTTTCGATTTTCTCAATGACTTACGAGTAGATAATTTCCTTAAAATAGATAAAGCAAATAGATCTATAAAATGTAAATCTCTAGAGAATATTATACATGATCCATCTAAAAATGAAAAAGATCTTATAGCTGAAGATTTATGCAAAGAAATTGAAAACATCACACCGTATATTTCCCCTGAAACGGACGCATTAGATGTGATTCAATATATATTTACAAATAACCTCATCTATCTGTTTTCAAATTTAGCTATTGCTAGCGGCGAGAGAAGCTTTTCGAAACTTAAAATAATCAAAAATTATATAAGATCTACAATGGGGCAAGAAAGGCTTTCAGACTTATCTATCATTAGGATAGAAAAGAACTTTTTGAAGATAGAGGTGTATTAGAATTCGCTTAAAAAAAAGAAAAGCTAAATTTTTATAACTTTTTGTGTATTTAGTATAAGTATACTTATGTATGTATTTGCTTTATATTTTGTTATTATATGTTAATATCAATAATTATTGTATGTATGTATTCGAGTATCGTATGTCAAGATGAGAATGTTGACGTGGACTGTTTTTTTTTTTATATAAATATTTTAGTGGATGTTCTGTGAATGTTTCAGGGGTTCGTGCTACTCCATTTAATGGGATATAGCGTGATGTTATGTATGTAGTAATTTTAATAAATAAAATGTATATTTTTACATTTGTTGTGTCTGTGTTTTATTGAAGTTAAAACATTCCTGTTAATTAACAGGAGGTAGGGGTCACAAAATTATTCTCGCGCACGGGTCGTAATATTTTTGAATTAAATACACCGTTATGTTGAAAAAATATGTCGAAACCTTTATGACCAATTGCGCCAACAAAACTTAAATCTTAAAACTTGGTTTAAATAAACACAAGCAAATCAAGTTTGACAGCAATGGCAATTATTCCATATGACATGTAACTTTGATGTGCTTTTATTTATTTAAACCTACTTTTTATGGTACAACTGGCTATTAAACAGTTTATACAGCGTGTTTCAAAATTATTGTACGTACGTATTTTTTTTCCGAAATCCGCAATAACAATTGCACATTACTTGAAGCAAATATTATTTGTGCCACTGGACTGGACTGGTAGGTTACAGTAATGAATAAAAATTAGTAAATATTAAAAATTGAAAGAACTGTTACACAATTTTAATTAATGTTAATGTTTACTAATTTTTATTCATTACTGTAACTTATCAATCCAGTGGCTCGGAAAATGTTTGCATCAAGTAATGTGCAATTATTTTTGCGAATTTCGGAAAAAATCTTTTTGCGTTGTATTCAGTACATCAAATAATGTATACCCTTTAATTTGTTTACAATAATTTTTAAACGCCTCTCTGTAAATATAAAATTTTACATTTTGTGTTAAGTACATACATTATGTAGCGACCCAGACTATAATTTATGAATCAAATGCTTTTATATTTAATGTTTTAAACGTATGTGTAATTTCTGGAAATAGTAAAAAAAAACATTAAATAGGCTAAAGGGTTATGGAAATATATCTCCTAAGGGTGACAAATATATAAATCCGGTTTTTTCTACCAATCAAATATTTGAATGAAATAAAATAGTAATTATTAAATACTAAAAAAAATTTCTAATCATCAATTCAATTAATTGATTACAACCGATACTATTTATTCAATAATTTCTTAATATATTTTATAATGTACTGTTTTTATGATTATGATTAATATGTGATTATAATATTTCTGCATAAAATTGCTATCAATAAATCATTAAATAAAATTACGTAAACCACAACTAATTTATGATTGGTATAGTATTTATACAATTCTTAAAATGGATTCAATTCTTCATGAAGAACATCATTGCCAACAATGTTTAGCGTAATAATGAACCTATATAAATAAGTTATAACCAACCTTTCAGTGTACTTTCGGCAGTATCGTGATTCTCCTTACTAGATTGAATTTTCTCAATCAGCAACTCCAATCTACTACTATTTCCTTTGAACAACATCATAACATATCCCTGAATCACAACAATCACTTCGCGATATCAAAAACCAATAACCAAACTATTAATCCACGGGTTAAGTATCTGCCGGGTACACGGTGTTTTGATACAATGCACGTGTATGCAGCATGGAAGGCACGAGCCAACAACAAACTAGAAGGCGCGTAGCGCGGAAGACTGAGCTCTGCTGTGGATCTCCCACCCCAGTCAGTGGTACTCAGCGGTACTCAGCAGGCTCAGGGTCAGGGCCGGACTGACATGAGAGTTGGCGCACGTGGCCACAACTGAAGACCGGCCCACTAATCATAGACTATTCGCACATCTAGTTGACATTTATCGAATCGGAAGATGACTTTGACTGCGAATTATATACTTATTTCCTACACTGAATTATGTTTTTTTTTAAATCAGTGCAAATATCAAAATTATTACAAAAAAACTAAAAAATAAAATAAATATATCATCACGCCTTTTACCCATTACTGGGTGTGACACTCTGCCGTAGCAGATCTCGGTATGCGATGTATTTCTTTGCGTGAAGTGCGGTTACCAGCCGTCACATCACGACCTCCAAAGATATTAGTGGAGAGGGAGCCACACAACCGACAACCGACAAACAATTTTCATCTAAATCTACCCCTGTGGCTCCCCCTCCACTAACATCTTTGGAGGCCGTGATTTGACGATAGGTAACCGCACGCGAAGAAATATAACACTTACCGAGATCTGGTACGGCAGAGTGACACACCCAGTAATGGGTAGAAGGCGTGAAATTTCGTGTATGAACACAACCTATCGCGGCCACCAAAGTTTTTAACACGTATAAATTAAAAATTACTCCTATGGTTCCACTAACATCTTTGGGGACCAGAATTTGACGGCAGGTAACTGCACTGCGTGCGCATAAATATATCACTTATTCAGATTTGCTACCACATCCAGTAATGGATAAAAGAGAGTGACGATACATTATTATTTAATTTTTAAACTTAGTGAAACCACGTTGGCCAAAAGATTAGTGAGCCCGAGTTCGATTCCCGCAACTGACAAACTTTACTTCACATTAAAATAACCCCTTTGCCCCCCCCCTCCCCTACAACTATCATCTTTTGACGACTGGTAACCGCACTTCTCGCACAAAATATATCACTTAGCAAAATCTGCAACGGAAATAAATTAAGATCTATAAAAAATCTACTAAGAAATAGATCTGCGAACAGTATTTTTGTAACGTGATCAAACCACCCGGAGACATGAACGGTGGATGAGCAAGCCAGTTCTCCCCTAAACAACCACCAAAAGTCATTCACGAACATATCGTAATAAAGACGTAAGTAGCAGCATTGCGTGAGTACAAATCCACAAAAACAACATGCACATTAACAGCCAGGCATCACGCAGTCGGAAGCTCGAAACTATAAAGAGGCAAGGGGTCCAAGATTCCCCACTCTGGCACGTGGAGTACAGGAAGTGTTCTCGTAAGCAGTAAGTGCGCACGAGAGTGACGAGTCCGCCTTCACCGGGCCTCGGCCAATGGGAGACGCAAGCCCCGAAACCGCCATCGTGCCAACTAGCCTTCGCGAGGATGCGTGTGGACGGAAATCATTTGTTTGTGGGACTCCATGTCACTTATGGTTGTATCTTAATTGTCTTAATACGAAAAGGGATTTTCTAAGTAGTATTTAAATATAGTTTGTATACAGAATGTTTCTATACCTATGCACGAAACTTTGATATACTGATTATAGAACAAAAAGGTTTTTTTTTACATTTGCAAAAATAATTAAATTGTAACAATAAATACAACATCAGATAAATTACTATTTGTAGTGTCGGTCAGTGGCGTTAAAAAGTACAATTTTAGAACTATGTTCTTAATTATACATATTTTAAAATAGTTATTTGTGTATTAAGAGCGTAAAGTGATTCATTGTTACTCTTGAGCACGGTAATTGCAACGCGAGCCGAAGACGATAGCTGCAATAGTGTATAGTACGTCCAGCGATCATTTGAAAAAATGACCTTTAAACCCCTTCATTCACACTAATCGATGCTACTGTTAAAAATTCTTGTTTTCAGGCAAATGTATACTCTACGTAGATTACAAAATATATCTAGTGGTATCGAGTCGGCCTGTGGATCTTGAGAATCCTGGTTCGATCTCCACAGTCGACAAACAATTTTCACCAATTTAAATCAACCCCTGTGGCTCCCCCTCCACTAACATCTTTGGGGGTCGCGATTTGAAGGTTGGTAACCGCACTTCACGCGAAGAAATATATATTTATTTATTTATATATCTAGGACAGATGAAAATTGCTTGAAAATTTTTGAAATACAGATAGAGTTTATAGAATTTAAATGAATTTAATAATTAATATCTACCATAATACTGTTGTAATAACCAATAAAATATTCAGAATAAATTAATGTTGCAGTAATTGGAAGTTCATTTCAAGAACTAAAGCCGAATGTGGCTCGTAAACGACTTCATCGAAAGTCGAAGTGAAGTTTAAGAAAAGCCTCATCGATAATGAATGTTTGAAAGTCGACTTTAGCAACTTCTGCAGAGTTCACGTAGTCTTCAGTCTTTCGCAAATCACTGGTACCTTCCTGCTTCCTATTTGGGTGTATAAGCCCAGTTGACGAGGTAATACATATAGTAATTGACCGTAAAAAATCTCATAAAGTTGGTTTATATTTATTGTTTAATTTTTAAATATAAAAAGTGTGAACTGAAGCATACGCATGATGCGTATTGTAATCGCGAAAATTGTCGGTTTTCAGATTTCAGCGGAAATATCCATTTTGATTAATAACTCAAAAACGGTAAGCCGTAAAAAGTTGAGATTTTGTATTTAGGACTGATATAACATCTAGTTGTGCACCTCCCTTTTTGGTCATTATATAACTTCCGGAAGTGGTACTTTACTTGAAGCCTATAATAGATTTTAATGAAAAACTATTTTAAAGTATAATCCAAAACTTTTCAAATTTGGTATATAAGACTACTATATCAATATAAATAACATAATAGATTTTGGATAAAATGGACTAACCGGAAGTGATACACTACATGAAGCTGCTAACAGATTTTCTTGAAAAAAAATATGGTATTTTGATTTTAGAAATAAATGCTGCAAATAAATTAAATTCTGCGTCTAGCACATTAAGAATTATTAAATTTGCCTTTTGTATAAGCGAGATATGTAAAATTATATATTTTTTGTAATTAAGTTTGTTATGGATTAGAACAAAATTAAAGATTTAATGTCAATGTCAAATTACGTCAAATATGTGCAATAAAAACATGTAGGTATAGTATAATACGCTTACAAGGAAGTAATGTGGTGTCCACATTAGATTTTAAAAATATCTTATATGCTATTTTTAAATATAATGGTTTAAGTCTGCAAAATAACCGCTTGAGTGCAAGTTTTATGAAAATGAATTATGTCTTGTTCTGTATGTGTCGCGATAATATTTTATTATAATAATTTAATAATATATTATTATTTAATATTTATCTTATTGCATAAATATGTTATTTATCAAATTACACAATTTTACCTTGACAAAACTTATAAAAATACCTAAAATTGTAAATAACAACAAAGACAAAATTAATTGTCATCCAACACTTGGTGAAACAAGGTTTAATAAAAATGTAAAGTAAACACTTGGCTATGTTTCACAAAATTCAGCCTCCAAGTCACCTTATGAGGGCATCGTCAGAGGCTGGCCAGCACAGTTCAGTTAGTAACTGAAGGTGAAGAAGTGAGTTATACCATACTGATGAGCTCTAATAAGAGCGAAACGCGTCTATGGTTACTAACTGAACTGTGCTGGCCAGCCTCTGACGATGCCCTCATAAGGTGACTTGGAGGCTGAATTTTGTGAAACATAGCCAAGTGTTTACTTTACATTTTTACCTAAAATTGTTTTATTTCTTGTTTTTTTTTTCAAAATGACGTTATTCGCAAATACAGAATTGTTGTTTTGGGTCCTTAAATTGTCATATTTTTACAGTAAGTAATTTTCACATACATTCATAACATCACCTGTATCCCATGAAATGTAGTAGCATGAACTCTTACACCATTTATTCATCACGCAATCAAATTTTGCCAGATATTTAAAAATAAAATAAATAAATAAATATATCATCACGCCTTTTACCCATTACTAGGTGTGGCACTCTGCGTGAGCAGATCTCGGTAAGTGATGTATTTCTATCCTGATATTTTATGTTTGCTTCACGAATATTCATCATTTCTTTCATTTAAGCTCGTTTATTTCCCACACTCGGAATCTTTCATTCACGTAACAGACCTTCCATCACATTGATTTCTACGTAATAATAATAATAATTAAGGAAATTGGAAAAATAAAAATGAATAAAATGAATTTTGATAGTGACAAGCCGTGAGTAATGATTGAGGAAATAGCACCTAAGCTACTGTCAGTACGATGATCTCGCTACTGTGGTAGCAAGTAGTTCAGTACAATGGCCAGCAAGCTAGCGGTAGCCGTTCGCACAGCGGGGACGGCAACAGGCCACCAGCGCACTGATTCACTGCTCCGCAGAGGCTGGCGATGACGGTTAGATTCTAGCATTTAACCCTATATAGAACGTGGGAAGGAGCAACATTCTCAGATCTCATCTCCGTAAAAACGCTAGCAAAGAATCTGCCACCTTATGCAAGGATTCATTCATCGACCGGCCAGCACCGCGACCAAGCATCGAGCATCACCAAGACTTCTTCACTTGCTGCTGCTAGTGCTAGTGCTAGTGCTAGTGGTGGCGCACGTTTTTCTATCAGAGTGTTAGTCGCACGATCTTGCTCTTGAGTATTCGGTTTTTTCGGTCCGGCAATGATGGAAAGGAAACTACTATGCTAACTATATTGGGTTCGGTTCTTAAGAAATAGTCATTTTATACTATTTAGTCAACTAGTTCGATCATTTTTTTCCTGGTGAATCTTGGTTGTACGATCTTTTAAACGTTTTTCACAGTTAGAAAAGGAAACAACAATTATGCTAACGAAATTAGATTTATACTAAGAATTACTTCAATTACTATTACGGATCTGAATAGTACAACAGGAAATTAATTCCAGTTTAGACTCGTTTTTACTATATTTCCTTAATCGAAATAGTTTTACCATAACCACAATTCTTTTAAAACTTGTTTAATTTATAGTCAATTTTTACATCCCTTAGCAGAAATATTTTTTAGTGTTACGGCATTTGAATCCGGAGATCCATAGTTCGAATTACACTCAAGTTGAAAATTATATAAACTACTACACTGCGGCTCGGAGACTCCGGGCCCTGTACTGTAATTGGGATTAAGTTCCTGTTGTACAGCGTAACATAAATAACTAAATAAATAAATTCGATAGATTTAACTGTCGGTTCTCGTTGAAACATTTTATAATAAAATTAAATTAAAAAACACTAGGTTAGTTTCAAATAAAGTAAAGTTTATTTTACAATACGTATTTCGGTCGACTAGACCATCATCAGGTGAACAAGATATTGTAAAATAAACTTTACTTTATTTGAAACTAACCTAGTGTTTTTTAATTTAATTTTAACTAAATAAATATTAGAAATGGTTAATAATGTTGTTCAAAACTAATTTTTATTTCGACTATAACATTTGTGGTTGACAGGCAAAAGCATTTTGTAGCTGTATATAATGGCAAAATTGTCATTCACCAATAATAGAGTTGATTTTAATAAAAATTAAAATGCATTGACCAACAATATGTTTTTGTAAACTTATCTGGTAAAAGATAAAATGTCCTTTTCAACAAATAATTTATTGAATGTTTCTGTCTTTCTGGTTGGTTTGTTTCTCAGTATTCCAAGAATGTGCTAATGTATGGCACCTTACGTATGCGTATATCTTTCTTTGCTGGATGGTTTAAAGTAATCTTGCATCCATTATTTTCTTTATATCATTGGTTTCACACGATCTAAAATGTGCAGTTTTCTCATGGCTATCAGACCAAACGGCCGCCGATTTTCACGCTGTTTATTTGTATCGAAACGGGAGAAGATTAACTAAAAACTAGCTGCTCTCGCATGCTTCACACTTATTTTTTCAACAGGATCGACCTTCTGTTTTAAATATCGGCCATTATATATTTCACTACATTTGTAAAAGATATTATCCATTGTATCTTTTTTACAAAGTTATTAAAAAAGTTCTGTTTCCTGTGACCAATAATCACATTTTACTATATTGCAATCTAAGTCAGGTTTGCTACCCTGTTTTTTATGTACTATATTTGTATAAAACATCAAAATCCGGTATAGTACGACTCTGACTAAAATACCTAAATAAAACTATCTCAATTAAGTTTTTTCTCTAAACTAAACACAAAAAATCGTCACGGGTCTTAACGTGCACGGTTCATGACCAGAATTGAGATATTTTCAAAGCGAAAATACTATCTAAAATCAAAATTAGATACAATAAATGAATTAATAAAATTATACAGTTTTTCGAGACCTTTCAAATAAACTATTAAAAAGTTATGAATGAACAAAAAATAACGCGAAATAATTCTGTTCCAATATTTATTTTTAAAAAGTAAACTCAATACATAAAAATCAAAACAAACAGTGCCGTCCGTTTGAATTTATTTATAAAAACTTGAATAAAAAGTCTGCACTAACCATAAAGCAAATGGTAACAAAACTCCACAAAAAATCTAATTGTGTTTCTACTTGTGTGGGCGCCAACATTTTTTACGAATTATTTATCTTTCTAGCTTTGCGATTGTTACTACAGAAGTTCTCAAGTTGAGAATTGAGAATCATCTCGCACCTATTTACAAATGAAGTGAGGTGTATCGAAAAGCAAGAGCGAAGTTAGGATTTGGTGGTTCTGTGTCGCATCACCGCATTTGGGTTGAAAACCAGCTGCCCGGTGTCGGCTGCCAAATGCGCCAAATAATAACGTAATCATTCGATTGGAACTTTGGTGATCGGATTTTTTCTTGGGCAATCATTAGATTCAATTACAAATCAAGCTAGTAGACGACTATTTAGACAGGTGTAAAGACTTTAGAAATTTTAACTTCGAAAGCAAACTAAGGAAAAAAATATTTTTATTTTAGAAAATAATGAGGTAGGTGGCGCAGTGGTATCGAGTCGACCTATGGATCTTGAGAACCCTGGCTCAAACAATTTTCACCAATTTAAATCTACCCCGGTAGCTCCCCCTCCACTAATATCTTTGGGGGCCGTGATTTGACGGCTGGTAACCGCACTTCACGTGAAAAAATATATTACTTACCGAAATCTGCTACGTAAGAGTGCCTCACCCAGTAATGGGTAAAAGGCCTGATTTATAATTTTATTTTACACCACAAACAAAATCAATGAGTTAATTAATTGTCTTGCCTACAAAATAATAAAAATCTGTCTTTTTTAAAAGCAAAAATATATCACTTACCGAGATCTGCTTAGACAGATTGCCACATCCAGCAATAGGTAAAAGGCGTGATGATATATTTATTTTATTTATTTATATGAAATAATATTATCTTTTTTGTAAAAAAACTTTACAATAATTTTGCCTGGGTCCAGAAACACTAGTTTTAAAATAAATATATCATCAAGTTTTTTTTACCTAATACTGAGTGTGGCAGTCTGCCGTAACAAATCTCAATAATTGATATATTTATACGCGTAAAGTGCGGTTATCAGCCGTCAAATCACCGTCCCTAAAGATGTTAATGGTGCCACAGGGGTAATTTTAATATGAAGTAAAGTTTGTAGACTGCGGGAATCAAACTCGGCTTTTCAAATACACAACCCAACGCATTTCATTCAATTTAAAAATTAAATAATCCACAGCCCGACACGTTACCACTGAAATTATAAATTGAAATTTTCATTTTTAGTCCTAAAATCTTGAGAACCCTGGTTCGATCCCCACAGCCGACAAACAATTTTCACCAATTTAAAAAATCTACCCCTGTGGCTCCTGCACCACTAATATCTTTGGGGACCGTGATTTGACGGCTGGTAACCGCATTTCACGCGAAAAAATATATCACTTACCGAGATCTGCTTAGGCAGAGTGCCACACCCAGTGATGGGTAAAAGGCGTGATGATATATTTATTTTTATTTATTTTACAATTCTCAAATTTCAGCAGTGCCAATATCTGAAAATCAAAACCGATCATTCAGTTTGAAGTAAGTCCCTTGGGTGGCCGTCGCAGTGCACCGAACGCAGTAGCAGCAGTGGACAGTGGCCACGACGACGCAACCGCGGGCCGCGGGCGACCGGCACAAATAGATCATGAAACTGAATCCGCCATGCACCGTCATCTTCGGGAAATTTCACTATTCTCACCGCTTAACGCTTAGCTCAGCCTCTTGCCACACAGATACTACCAATGTAGCATAAGAAAAAACACCAGAAAAAGTGCTTTTTATTATTTTAATTGAACCACCATGTATTGGTTGCTCTGTGGGAAACGATTTTTTTTTTGGTTAACTGTTAAGTGAATTTGATACTGTTTTCCAATTTTATGTAAAACTGTGAAATCTTGAACAGTTACAAATAAAAATAACTAAATATAGATACCTTACTGGATCAACGAAATCATATCATACCCAACTAAACATTTTTTTCAAAAAGTATTTTTTCTACGATTGCATGAAAAGTTGACAATTACGCTCTCATTTGTCATCGTAAAGTTGACGTTTTCAGTGAAACAATCGAAAAATATCTTTTTTCCGCGTCTCCAGTGGCAACGCGCGAAAAAGATATTAAATGCGTGCTTATTTCAATAGTTACCAGGGATACAAACAAAACAGAAACTTGTCATATTGACAGTTAACAGAACGAATTTATTTTCAGTATGCACACGTTTTTTAATCATTTTAATTTAATTATGTGTGTATCACGAGCGTAAAGTGACTTTGTTCCTCTAACACTATTGCAGCTCTCGCCTTCGGCTCGCGCTGCAATTACCGTGTTCGAATAACAAAGAATCACTTTATGCTCTTAATACACAAATAACTATTTTTTCTAACAAAAAGGGAATTTTTATTATTGCAAATGCTACGCATTATAAATTAATAAAATAATACATATAGCGGGTGTAGAATTGTAGTAACCATGCTCGAATAACAAAGAATCACTTTACGCTCTTAATACCCAAATAACTATATAATTCTATCAGTTCGGTGCAAGTAAGTCTTCATTTTGTACAATTTTATCCACGAGCTATGTTACGACGTCTTTGTTCTGTTTAACAATTAAAATGAAAACATTTCTTTATAGTGTACATTATCACTTAATAAATGTCATAAGCAATTCTATTAGAGGGCACGCGTGTCAAACATTAGTATGTCAACTAATAATCAATTGGTCCTATAGATCCTGCGTTCACATACACAATGAGGCTCACAGTAACTAGTCACAGTTCCGACCTGTATCAACGGAACTGTTAATATCCCTTCATCCTTCACGGATAATAGACTTGTGTTTGCCTCGTGTCTCGTGTCTCGTGTCTCGTTCCTCCCAATCCCAGCTCGTCTCCCGTGGTCACACATTACGCAAAATTGTATCTCTCCATTCTCCAATCTCTAGTCGAACAACAACACAAAACAACATCATCGATTATGAAAAGGATTGATGTTCACTTTCAACGTTTCAACTATATTGATTTAAAACAAGGTTGGTCTTATTTAAATCAGTGTAATTTTTTAAATCATTGAAGTACTTATTTTTTTTAAATTTTCTATGCATAAAAAGTTTTGCCAGAAATAAAAACAAAGTTTCTCGGATAAACCCTACTTAATTTTTGACAATCGACCACAGCATGGTCAAACTTTTCAATAGACAGGTCACATTTTGATTGGAAAGTTGTTCGCGGGCCAATTACTATACAGCTTATTATACAAGCTGTTTCAAAATTATTGCAAAAAAATTAAAGGATATAGATTATTTAATGGGGTAGGTGACTTAGTGGTATCGAGAACCCTGGTTCGATCCCCACAGCCGACAAACAATTATCACCAAATTAAATATACACCTGTGGCTCCCCCTCCACTAACATATTTAGGAACCGTGATTTGACGGCTGGTAACCGCACTTCACACGTAAAAATATATCAATTACCGAGATCTGTTACGGCAGAGTGCCACACCCAGTAATGGGTAAAAGGCGTGATGATATATTTATTTAACTACTGTAGTGTTTATAATTATAATTTATTTATTAATATAATAGAAATAATTGTCAAATCAGTGGCACTATAAATGTTTACTTCATGAATAGGGTAGGTGGCTCAGTGATATTCAAAATTCGCAAAATTAATTGCACTTTACATTAATTAAACATTTTTAGTGCCACTGGTTTGAGAGTTATTTCTGATATATTAATAATTAAAATATAATTATAATATTACTAACAGTCTGTTATCTGATGTATAATATATAAATGACCTATTGTATTTATAATTATAATTTTATTATTAATGTTAGAAATAATTCTCAAACCAGTGGCACTATAAATTTTTACTTCATGAATGGGGTAGATCCAGGATTTTGAATTATGCAAAACTAGTGGTAGGTGGCCCAGTAGTATCAAGTCGGTCTGTGCATTTAAGAAACCGGATTCGATTCCCACAAATGACAAACAATATTCACCACATTAAAACTACCCCTGTGGCTCCCCTCCACTAACTTTAGGGGCCATGATTTTATGACTGGTGGTTGCACTTCATGCGAAGAAATATATAACTTATCGAGATCTTCTACGGCAGAAAGTCACATTCAGTAATGGGTAAAAGTGTGATGATATAATTATTTATTTTATTTATGTAAACTGCACTTAATTTTTAGATTTTTGAAAAAATCTTTTTGTTTGATAATCAGTACGTTGAGTACTATATGGAGTTAAATAAGTTGTGAAACACACTGTAAAAAACAATATTTTATTTTGTAAATAGTTAAATTTGTAAGTTTAAAATGATTAAAATTAAAGATTCTTTAAATAAATGAAGTATTATTGAGGACAATTTGTTTTTTACAAAACAAAGGAAACAGTGAAATGAATCTTGATAGTTGTTGAGATGAGAACGTGTTTGTTTCATCTAGTTCTGAGTTCTACTCGTAATATAGTTGAAGTTAGTGTAAGTGCGTGTTGTTTTTGTTGTAGTAAGAAATGATAATATCGATTTACGAGTATGAGTTTTTATGTGTGTACAATATAACGTATAACGAATACGTTTGTCAGAGTCTGTCTGCTCGAACCGGGAACCGGGAACCGGGAAGCGATGTTGTCGATCGGACTGATTGTGGCGCCTGGCATACCGCCGTCGTCAATAGCGTCGGACAATTGCACAACGCCCATGCCGAGCGATAGGCACCCGGGGACCAGTTACAAGGCACCAGTAATGCATTGAATTAGACAGTAATACAACAGCGTTGCGATTGCTCCCAGCGGCCGCAGCCAACGTCGTTCTGGGGACATGGTGCGGCGCACGACCCACAACCGCGAACTGCCGTTCTATAACGTCGTAGTCGGAGCGTCTTCATATTACTCTCTATCTCGCGACAGAGGAGTGATTCGTTTTAAAATTGTCACTTCGATGTTACGCCGTTCGCTCGACGCGAACCATTTTTATTGTTGTACCTAATACACGGATTGTTTCGGTATTGTAGAACGAATTACACCAACCGCCGCTTATACAGGTCATGTTTCTTTTACGAATTTTCATTCTTATATGTTACGCCGTACAACAGGAACTTAATCCCAATTACAGTACAGAGTCCGCACTCACCGAGCCGCAGTGTAATAGTTTATATAATTTTAGCTCCGTATCGCTATCCACACCATCGTACTGACGGAAATGATAAGAACTTTACCCTCTTTTCATTACCATCTTTGGAAGTCGTGTCACCGTACCCATAAAATATCACTTATTGAGATCTGCTACAGCAGTGTACCATACCCAGTAATTGATAAAAGGCATGATGATATATTTGTACATATACAAACGACAACTTAAAAATGATTTTTTTTAAACCAGAAAACAGAAAATAATTAGGAAAAGATGGTAATGGAAAATGGAGAACCCAGGTTCGATTCCCACAGCTGACAAACAATTTTCATCGCCCTTTGGCTCCCCCCCCCCCGCCATTAACATCTATGAGGGGAAGGGGGGCGTGATTTAACGGCTGTGTTTGCACTTCAAGCTTAAAGTTACAATTATGTAAATCTGCTACAGCAGAGTGCACATCCAGTAATGGGTAAAAGGCGTGATGATATATTTCTACATACAGGGTGTTACAAAAAAAGGGTAAAAAAAAATAAGGTATATACATTACGATGTGCTGATTCACAATCAAAAAGAATTTTTGTCAAAATTCGCAAAATTATGAACATGCTTCTAAAAGAGTACATTTCTAGTGCCACTGGTCGACACGTAATTTTTAATAAAAATAATTCATTTGTTATTTAACATCAGTTACGTGGTTACAAAATCCATTATTATTTGTGCGTTAAAGTGCCAACTTTAGATCAATGAGGTCTTCTACTATTTTTATTTTTATTATTTGATTTGAGAACCCGGATTCGATTCACAATTTTCACCACGTTAAAACTACTCCTGTGGCTTCCCATTCACTAACATCTTTATGGGTCGTGCATTGACGGCCAGTAACCACACTTCACGCGAAGAAATATATCATTTACCGAGATCTGCTACGGCGGGTGTGATGATATATTTATTTATGCAAACATCATATTTCGTGTATGAACACAATCTACCGCGACCACCAAAGTTGTAAACACGTATAAATTAAAAATTACTCCTATAGTTCCACTAACATCTTTGGGGACCAGAATTTGACGGCAGATAACTGCACTGCGTGCGCATAAATATATCACGTATTGAGATTTGCTACCACATCCAGTAATGGATAAAAGAGAGTGACGATACATTATTATTTAATTTTTGAAATTAGTGAAACCACGTTGGCCAGAAGATTAGTGAACCCGAGTTCGATTCCCGCAACTGACAAACTTTACTTCACATTAAAATTACCCCCTTTACCCCCCCCCCACAATCTTTTGTCGACTGGTATTCGCACTTCTCGCACAAAATATGTCACTTAGCAAAATTTTTTTGCCACACCCAGGAATGGATGAAAGGTGTGATGATATATTTATTTACTTATTTAAATGAGATGACAATTATCTATAAAAACGAGAAACATATTGTAATTTATAAATTAGTGAATATAATATTTCATATAGGTTAATTCGTTGAAGACTTCTTGCAATGTCAAATAATTTTTTAATAAATAAATACATTTTTATATAAATAAATATATACGCTATGTTCGTGTGAGAGTGGTGTATAGGTACACGTTATGTGTTTGAAGCAAAACTTTAGTGCTGTTTTGTGGCAATATCAGCTTCTGTGGGACCATTGGGGCATTGTTTCCAAACAATAACATTTCGCCTTACAAGCCGCGGAGCACTGACGGCACAGGCGGCACAGGCAGCACAGGCAGCACAGGCAGCACTAGCGACTAGGGGCAGTGCAATGTACGGAACTATGGCGGCACAAGAAGGCGCCAGCGGTTCTCAACACTCCCGCACGGGTCGAGAAGGTATGCGGAAGACGGTCACCTCGGGACCCGCGCCAGGATAGCACCCGAGTGCCCGGACGTTATACACTACAGGAAGATGCCGTAGGTGACTTTGTATTCGATTTTGGAATTTATTATTGAAAGGTTCATTTTCTTCCATCATTACTACATTAATTTTCTTTGATTTCTATTTTTACTATTTCTATTTTATGGGGGTAAACCATGGACAAAATTCTATAGTTCTTTTGAAAAAAGAGCAAAAACATTTTTTAATTTATTTTCTATTGGTTGGCGAATTATACCGGGGGTAGAATTGAAATATATATGGGGTAGGTGGCTCAATGGTATCCGACAAACAAATTTTACCAGATTAAAACTACCTATGTGGCTCCCTCTTCACTAACAACTTTGAAGGCCGTGATTTGACGGCTAGTAACCGCGCTTCACGTGAAGAAATATATCATTTACCAAGATCTGCGTCAAATCACGGCCCCCAAAGATGTTAGTGGTTGAATGTGGTGATAATAGTTTGCCGGAATCGAAGCAGGGTTCAAAATCCACAGGCCGACTCGATACCACTGATTTTAATTTGTAATTTTAGTCGAAAATACAAAATGAAATTGAATTTTATATTTTTTAATATATGTACAGAAGGTAGGTACCAACGTATAAATATGTATACGGGGTGTACATTTGAAATATGTAACAATGTATTTTTTTAATATGATGATTGTTGCTTCGCTAATTAAATTAGACCAAAAATGTAAATACAAAAAATGTTAAGTATTCAAAACTGCATCTAATAAGTATTTACTTGTTGTTCAATTGTTTTTTATGCAAGAATACCAAGCAAACGAATAATTTATTTTACAAAGAATAGTAAACGAATAAAAAAATAAGAAGTTAAAAAATTAAGTTTACAGTATTCTAGGTAAACATTAAAAAAATCAAGAATCATGTGCTTGTCCTTATTCATCTCATTTATACCGCAATTAATCTTCGACAAACATTCCTATCCTGACACATTACTTTCATTTCAACCACATTCATAATACATACAAGCTCGTTTGTTCATCACGCTTGGAATTTTTCGTTCACGCAACAACCCTTCAATCATATTTATCCATTTATTCCTAGGGCGTCCACGCAAACTTTCACCCTCAATTTCACCAACATACACCTGTTTCACCAATCTTTAGAAAATTCGACAAAACGACCCACATTGATAATTTTTATACGGTAACCGATTCACAATACCTACATAATGAATTGATGAATATTTTATGTTAGAAATCATCTTCAAGATTTGAATATATATTTTCTATAATTAACAAGAATATCGAATTTCCCTTCAAATATTTTAAATTTCACATCACGTTATAGTAGCAGAACAAGGATAATAACAGAAATCACATGATATAACAGCAAGCAAATCTGGACCTTATTGTTACATGAGCGTATGCTGGAGTATGAGAAACACGGAGTACCAACATCTATCTCACTCTGTAGATGTCTCTCTCAAAGACTACCGTAACTATGTCCCACAATGTTAATAACTTTTTCCCTCAAAAGCTACTGGATTCCTTCTTAGTTTTTACGAAGAAAACCAAAATTTTCCCATAGGATTTTCACGATAATAAAAAGCAGAAATGAAAAACGCGAAAGATGGATAGATAGAGGAAAGTGAAGAAGGAGCATATAAAATCACCCTCCAATAACATCTGCGGGTGAGTCGATGCACCCAAAAATAAGTATAAATATTTCATAATATACAGGATGTGTCTATGTATCCATACCTAAGCATTACACTTATTTTATATTCTGATTATAGAACAGAAAATATTTTTTTGTGCACAAAAATAATTGCCTTTTATTTGAAATGTATATTGATTTGAGAGAAAATAATTAATTATTTATTACTTTTGTTAATAACAAAAATAATTTATTTTACGTAGTTTTAGACCCCTTCATAATAAGTGATTATTTGTAGGTAGTGTTTATAATTTTATTTCATTATTAACATAATTAAATTTGCTATAAAACCAATGATACTAAAAATGTATACTTTAAAAATAAAAGCCACTTATTGCAAATTACAAAAAAATAATCAGTATATGAAATTATATAACCTATTAAAGTTTTGTGCACAGGTATAGAAGCATCCTGTATATTTAATATTATGTATTATTAAATCTAGAAATGGATATGTAGGATCTTTTAACTGAAGATGATTAGCGGATCTCGATCGCAAAAAAGATCCGACTCATTGACCTGGTTCTTCGATACTCAGCACACTTAAAAATTAAAAAAACATCTGTAATATTTTAAACTGAGTCAAATTAGGGAAGTTTGTATATGGAATGTTGTAGTTGGTAGCTGTTATTGACATTTACGCATTTGTTCAGATTTTGAGGAAATATTGAAATTTTAATGTTCTCAGCTTGACAGTTTCAGTATGTCATCCGCTACTACCAACCGTCTAAGACAAAATGTTGCGTATCGTAACGAACACTCTTTCGATACGCAAATAGAAAAAGTATTTTACGGACGGTAATATAATCATCACTTAGCGAACACAACAAACATTAGTACTTTACTAAATATTTGTACAAATATCATAAACAAAAATGGCATTTTATGGCACAATCGAATAAATAAAAAATTAAAATTTCGTTATGACCCCATCGGATTTTCGAGTTAATAAAAAGTAGAAATGAGAAAAGATGGAAAACAGAAGACAGAAGACAGAAAACGGAAGAATGTTAGATAGGGGTTGAGTGCGTTAGCGTTTGGTTACTTGGCGTTGCGTCGCGTAGCGTCGGTGGCAACGCAGACCACAGCACAGACTCCCAGACCCCAGATGTGTCGTTGAGCGACTCACATGTGTATACGGTACCCACAACGGTAACTTTTAATTCCCAATCTGACCGTCTCCTACTCATGCAAGCTTTTTTCTCCAATTTGCCTTGTTTTTGATTGCCTGGGTCGACCCGCAAATCCTCGGTGGCCTATAACCGCCGCCCGAATGGCCCTCCAAACACCCATAATGCCACTGCTAATGTTTCCTACCTGCAGAATTAACCTGAGGGATACGACTACTAGTAATTAGCTGACATTTTTTCTTTTTTCAGCGCGCCGCAACTCTCTCACGTAACGTAACGAGACGCGACACGTATTGCGACGCGCCGTAATGTGTTGTACCACTCTGTTGTATTTTAACCCACTGCCACTGATCTAATGTTTGCCGCATCACCACCTAACCACATAACACTACACCTTTGCTTCTCTCGTGCCTTCTAAAATACGACTTCAACTTCACTGTTTATGTTATCAACATTACGTACTACAAATACGAACCGAAAGGTTCGATCAATATATGCTTATGTGTGATGTGCGATTACGTCGTCAAAACTATACAGAGTGGAGTTCACTTTCCTTTCTTATCCTTTTGATTCATTTTCTGTTTTTACTATAGTGTCCAACTGCAATTGTGTGGAATTCAGTTTCTTTTTTTACTTCATTTTCAGTTTTTACTATACAGTGTGTAACCGCAATTGTGTTAAATGTATTTTTAACCAAGCGCAGGGGATGCTGCCTTCATTTCTTATAGATTCGTTGTTAGAGAAGTGGGCGTAAGTGAAGATTTACAAAACAGGTGTACAGGAGCGAATGGATGAATGTTTGTTGCGTGATGATGGATTTTGGTTGTGAGAAAAGAAAGAGTTCGTATGGAAGAAGTGTTAATGTGGCCGAAACGAGTATCGTGTGTCAGGATGAGAATGTTGACGGGTTCGTGCTACCCCATTTAATGGGATATAGCGTGATGTTATGTATGTATGTATATTTTCAAAATTTCCTGCTTCTCTTATTATTTTAGAGAAAAAAGCTTCAAAATAAATGTTGTAGAGCATAACATTCTACATTCAAATAAATAAACAGAATTGATTTTGTATGTTTTATAATAGTAGAAATTAAATTAAAAAACAACAAAGACAAAATTAATTGTTTTAATAATAAAATATCAAAATAAACACTTGTCTAAGTCTCACAAAATTTAGCCTCCAAGTCACCTTATGAGGCCTTCGTCACCAGCTTCTTCACGTGAACTTTGTTCTAGGTGAAGTAGTAGGTTATACCATACTGATGAGCTCTAATAAGAGCGAAACGCGTCTATGGTTACCAACTGTGCTGGCCAGCCTCTGACGATGCCCTCATAAGGTGACTTGGAGGCTGAATTTTGTGAGACTTAGACAAGTGTTTATTTTGATATTTTATTAGAAATTAAATTGTTGAAAATTTGTTTAAAGATAGGATAATAAAAAGAAGTATCAGTTGACAAATCGCATGAAGAGTTTGTTATATCCGTGCTCCAGTTAAAATGTATTTTTGGCGTATCTAGTACAGTTGGTTATGACTGAGAATTTTGGACACGCCGTTGACATGTATTAAATAAGCTCGTCAAGCAAGCAGAAGTCACGACTCAAGAGTCGAACTCGAAAGCAACAGATTTCCAACAACTGGTAGAACCACATCAGCACATCCAAGTAGATAAGCAAGGGGTCGCAGGGTTAACGCGAACTGGCGGACAGCAAATTGCGCAAGAACGGTGTACGGGTGCGTGAAATTCTTATGGAATGTGGACGAATAGTGATACAACGACAACGTGTTATGTGTTATGTGTTAGAGCAAAGGTGACCTCGCTATGTGCATGTCTCCTCAGAGACCAGTAACAATTGAAATTTGACAAAAGTTGAAATTAACCAGACCGCGAAAACTCGACCAACTTCATATGATTTTTTTATGTACTGCTCTTAAAAAAGACAGATTTTTATTATTTTGTAGACAAGATAATTAATTAACTCATTGATTTTGTTTGTGGTGTAAAATAAAATTATAAATCACGCCTTTTACCCATTACTGATTTCGGTAAGTGATATATTTTTTCACGTGAAGTGCGGTTACCAGCTGTCAAATCACGGCCCCCAAAGATGTTAGCGGTGGAGGAGCCACAGGGGTAGATTTAATTTAGTGAAAATCGTTTGTCGGCTGTGGGGATCAAACCAGAGTTCTCAAGATTTTCAGTTTATCACAAGAAAACAATAACGTTCTTCATATATACGGCATGTTTCAAAATTATTGCAAAAAATTAAAGGGTGTATATTATATGATGTACTAAAGGAATTTTTCCGAAATTGCACATTACTTGACGCAAACATTTTTCAAGTCACTGGATTGATAAAATTAGGAAATATTAAATTAATTTAATTAAAATTGTGTAAGAGTTCTTTTAATATTTAATATTTACTAATTTATATTCGTTATTGTAATTTATCAATCCAGTGGCATGAAAATAGTTTGTTTCAAGTAATATACAATTATTAATTATTTGGGTTGTAATCAGTACATACAATAATATATATCCCTAATTTTTTTGCAATTATTTTTAAACAGCCTGTATTTATTAATATCTGATTTTATTATTACTTTTCTCTCAACCGTTATTGAGAAAATAAGTTTTTAACCTTTTTCGATTATAATTTGCATATAAACTTTTCATATTTCTTACAATATTTTTACGTTTAAATACAAAAATATATACAAGACGAATATTTATATTTCTGAAAATGTTGATATCTACGAGAATTGCAGTTTATTAAACATTTTTGACATTTAGCAGTTTTGTAATCTTTTCAAGTTTTGTATTTGTTATATTGACATAAATTCTCACGCAAGGCAACTTTAGTTTAAGGCTAGATCTTATAAAAGTTTCTAGTAAACTAAAAAGTTTCATCAGTATTATCAATTTGAAGTTTGTAATTTTGTAAAATGATAATGGTCTCTGAAAGAGTGTATCCATACCCTTGATAATTGTTGTACACGGAATGGTAGCTGTCATGTACACGACGCACCAGTGTGTACTGTAGACTATAGTACTATGAAGACAGTTCAGATCGGAGTTCAGGTTTCGCAGAACACCAGAACGGCGACCTATAAGTTCTTGTTCCGACGCAATGTTTGAATTTGTTCTTCCGCTCGCTCAAAGGAATAATAGCTGTAGGAGGTTTATTTATAATTCATTTTCATTTGATATCACTATTATGAAATGAATACCTGTATTCGGAATCTTGTATACCCGTTGAATTTTATTCACTAGGTAGGCAAAAAATATCAAATATCACACAACAAATTTACAGTGGTATTGCTTTTATATTTGGACGTGCGCTTGAATGCTCTGCTTCGATTGTTTTATCTTTTTATTCTCCGTAAAAAATGGTTCATTTTTACTTTCGTTATGCGAAGGCTTACACAGAAAGCAGGCAGGCAGGTACTTCAGCACTTGTTATTATGAACATATTTACAAACTTTATAATGTTTACTTTATTGCTCACTTCATTTCTATTCTATTTCTTCATATTTACAGGTGTTTCAAAATTATTATAAAATATTTAACGGATATACATATATTATTTGATGTACTTAAATCTACCCCTGTGGCTCTCCCTCCACTAACATCTTTGGAGGTTTTGACGGCTAGTAACCGCACTTCACGCGAAGAAATATATCACTTACCGAGATCTGCTACGAACGAATGCCACACCCGGTACGGGGTAAAAGGCATGACTTCGTACAAGAGACATAGTTTCAAAAAAATCGATCATATTTTCGTAAGTCTGATATCACAGAAGTCATTACAGCTTAATGAATAACAATTAAGACTTTCTAAAACTGTATATTGTTTACAATTTAGCTAATGTTTTATTAAAAAAAAAATGTAGAGGGTCCGATTCTAGACCCCGTGGAATCTATGAAGAATGGCAATTACAAGATATATACAATTGCAATACATATCCTTGTATTATACAATATAAATACGTATTATAAATTCAATATTTTATGTTTGTTTATATTTGAGTCGTCCTACGGAAAATATCCTAGACCCGCTCCTGTATCCAGAAGTCTCATGTATAATAACAATTACTGGCAAAATAGCAAATAGTTTAGTTTAGAAAGGGCGTTAAACAGTCAAAGCAAAAGTAGATAAGTATCAAGGATCTTATTGGCTAGTTAGTTGTGTTAAGAAAAGTTGTAAATTGATAACGATCGCACGTGCGTGCTTAAGTAATCTAGGAGGATGTCAATAGTGCGATCGGTTCACAGGTTATTGTTTATTTGATGAGACGGTAACCGACAACCGACAACCGACAACCGGCAACCGGCAACCGGAAGGTTTGATTGTCACTTTTGCATAAATGAAATTAGGAATCGCGAAGGACGAAGGCCGGCAGGACGGAAGAGTGGCATGGCGGGGGGACAGCGAAGGGTGTGAGGTGAAGCGGTGAAGAACGAGGGGCGAGATGAAACGGCGGCGTCGGAGGCGGCAGCGGCGGCGGTTAGCGCTGGCAAGAATGGCGCGGGGCCAAGCGGGCGGGTGCTTGCATATCATCTTAAAGTTTAATTGAGTCTTGGCGCTCGGGGAGGAAGTGACTGAGATTGCTTGGGAATTCCAGTGGGAATAAGGCACGGCTCGGTCCTCGTTCGTTCTCGTACCCGTACGCCCTCTGGCACACCGGCAGGCGGCAAGGCGAGGCGAGGCGAGGCGCGGTAATGTCGCGGCGTCTGTTGCCACTTATACGCCTCTGCCTGTGATCAAACAAATTATAAAAGATGACGCCGTCTCCCGTCCGACAGACGCCCTGCCGACGTCACTGCTCAGTGTTCAACCGACGCCTGCACGCCACCAAGGAATAATGTGGCCATGCATTGGTAATAAAGTTCATATTACCGCTGCGCTGCTATTACTTCATCTTACCTTTATCTGAACGGTGAACACTGAACAGTGGAACTCGAACCGAGAATCGGGATTCTTGCTTTAACTATCACTTCTCCTATCTTGTTTTATTTTGTGTCATCAAACTTCTTGTATTCATAAGTACTGTCAGGGACATTTGATTCAGACTTTTGCCTGTTTACAGTTTACGAAAATAAAGATAGACAATTGCTATTCAATCATTCTAGCGTTTTATATTACCTTGTAAATCCTTTTTTTCAACTTTGGGTTGAATATAAAATTGGAATTAAGTCCCAAACCAATTATAGTATATTATATACCAAGGGAGAGAAATGTAGGTTTTTTCCTGAGATGGAAAGTTGAAGCAAGAGGCAAAACCGAGGTCTATAATAAAACATCAAAACAAAAAACACTTCTCTCACGAGGTGAATATACTATTTATTCCACATACCTAATATTTGAAATGAGTACTTATTCTTAATAATGAAGAATGATTGAAATTTGTATTATTATTCCTCTTTTGACAATGACACTAAAATACACCTTTTACTTTAAGAATGAAGTACTCCAACCTGTACCTCAGTTAATATAATTTGACTGACACTTGTATATCAATAATGATGGCTGTTTGAAGAGTGTAGTCCTGCTGAAAATTCCGTGTCGTTGGGAAGAATTTGACGAAGGTGAAAAGTTCTCTGAAATTCCGCATGTTGAGTAGAAGAATATTTATTAGAGCACAATTTCCGCGAAGACGCTTGGTACCCGGTTTGCTTGAATAAATAACATAGATTTCTTTGTGTGTGGAACAGCAACAGCAAGTGTGCCAGGCGCCAGGCCAGATAACAAATTTAGAAGTCTACCGGCAAAGAAGAGAAGTCAAGTTGTGTCTCACTCCACATACTCGTTGGTGTTCTGTTTGAGGTGGCGTGCCGCGTAATTACGGGGAAAGATTAGATTATAGAGGCGCGAGCGCTACCAACTTTACTAAATGCGATATTTTCGCGGGTACTCTGCATTTACTGTATACTAATATTTGCAAGGATTCTGTAGATGGCTAACAATTACTGGTTACTAGATCCGAATCAAACTTAATATTTACTTCAATTATGTTTGTCTAATTATGTATGATAACATCTTATTATTCAACTTTATATGTGATGAAAACTAGAGTATGTCAGGAAATCTTTCTTTTAACCCTTTCAGGCCCAAATTAAAATCTTTTACTTTCTTAACTTCAAATAACATAAATGTATTAGTAGTATATAAGTTATTATTTTGTTTCATTTTTAATTGAATAATTACTATATAATATTATTGACGCATACATTGCTCAAAATTGTACAAGGATATTTTAAAAATTCAATGTAAAATTAAAAGTTAATCTTAAATAAACTTATAAAATTGAAACTATGAATTATATTTGTCATCACGCCTTCTACTCATTGCTGGGTGTTGCACTTTACCGTAGCAGATCTCGGTCAGTTATATTTCTTCGTGTGAAGTACGGTTAGCAGTCGTCAAATCACGGCCTCCAAAGATGTTAGTGGAGAGGAATCCACAGGGGTAATTTTAATGTGGTGAAAATTGTTTGTCGCCTGTGGGAATCGAATTTTATGTAACGTTTTAATAATGATTAAGTATTATATAGTTGTTTAGAAAGAAAAATATTATTAATTTAAACCAGTGGATTAAAAATGTGTAGTTCATGTGACGAGATCAGTATATAATATAATATCAATTATTTATTTTTTTTCCTGAAGTATTAAAACAAATTGTTTTACATACATAATGTTGTTGATTTAACCTCGAAAAAATGAACAGCCTCTATAAAGTGAAGTAGTTAAGTAAATCGCGACTCTACTGTATATCTAAATGTTGAGCAGATTATATACAAAACTATTTATTTCTTTAATTTATTTTTTAGAAACATTGGCTGGTAGCACAAGCTTCGTTTTTGTATGTTTTAAAAGCAGAGCTATTATTTTTAACACACATAGGGTTAGATCACTTCATGGACTTTGATGTATTTGAAAATAAATGATTGAAAATAATAAGTCATACATTAAATACGTGTACAAAGATAAAACAAACAAAAGTGTCAATGCAGTATTAAGTTGTGTGCAGAGAAGAAGTAAAAGTGATGTGCGCCACTGCAGAGGCAGAGGCAGAGGTAGAGAGGTAAGAAGTATGAAAGAGGCAAGAAGCAAGAGGCTTTCCCATTTACCTTCCTGTTCTTCCATTTCGCGTTTGCGCCAGTTTCCTTCATTGCCTCTGGGCGAAAAGTGTAAAATATTATCAAACATTTGTCTTGCACTGACTACTATCTTAACAGGGTGTGCACCAGTCCACGGATTACGTATTCTATTGTTCTAAAACACAGACGAGAAAGAATGCTATTTCTCCCTTGATATTTCCTACAATTTATGCTATAACATCTTTCGAACAATATAACAAATTAATATTTTACTGATAATATTACCAACTGATACTATGAATATACATACAAACATATATAACATCCCATCTAAATGGGGTAGCACGAACCCCTGAAACATTCAAAAAACATCCACTAACAGATTCTTCAGCCACACTAACAACAAGCTCATTCATTCCTCACACCCGAAATCCACCATCACGCAACAAACCCTCTATCTATTCGCTCCTGTACACCTGTTTCATAAATCTTTCACTTACACCCACTCCTCTAACAACGAATATATAAAGAAATAAAGGAATCATCGGGTGCTTGTTTTGAAAGTAAATTCTACATAATTTCAGTTAAACTCTCTATATTAAGAACTGAAAATAAGTCAGAAAGATTAGAAAGGTAGGAAATGCCGCTCTGCTCTTGTTTTTCAAAGTAAATACAAATGCAGCATTAAACGAATCAAAAGATGAGAAAGAAAGAGAGTTTCACTTAGCGCTTGTTTAGCATGTGAATTTTATACAATTGTAGGTAAACACTCGAAAAATCTAACCAATTCTAATTAATTCCTATCCTGACACACCACTTCATAATTCCTTTCATACAAGCTCGTTTGTTCCTCATACTCAAAATCTTTCTCAATCTCGTGTTTCAAATTTGTGGCAGCCATTTACATATTTATTTTTATTTAAATTCCCATAAAAATTGCAATTGTTTTCTTCACAAAAAAACTCCGAGAAAATTTCTGTCATTCTCACGTGTCTTCAATTGAACGAAAACAACCAAATCTACGATAAAAATCATTGGATAATGCTCTTAAATTACTAATGTAATAGTTTTTTTTTGAGAAACATTCGATGACAATTTTTAGTAAATAAGATTTGTATTAAATCATGCGCATATAATTTATTTCCTTGCAAGATTTGATTAAAATTATTGAAATGAGTTAAGATATTAATAAATATAAAAGTATCAGGTGGGCCGGACGTGGCCCGCGGGCCATAGTTTTGACATGCCTGCTGTAGACGCACGAGACATGAACGCACGTGGCCGTATTTCGCTATCCACACAATGACCTTTCAACTGTATTAAGTAGGATGGTATACAGGTCCTGACAAAGCGGAAAACAATTATTTACGTCATCCCGATATCACAAGAACAAAATAAATTGTCATTTTCTTTAAAAATGCTGATTTTAAAATGTCAAAAACAAGACGATTTTCGTAATTAACAAAGAAATCCAATGACGTAAACTGCCTTTGTATTTGACCACTGACAGATATGAACTGGGAAGCAAATCAACTGTTTTCTTCTTGAAACACTTATTTACGTATTTTTTATAAAACCAATTTGTATTTTAAAATATCTAATTATATAATATAATAAAAAATGTCCATTGACAAAAGTTCCCGAAATAGATTAAAGACAAATTCTTTAAATAAAACAGATAGAAAATCATTATATGCATCGTTTTCTCTAAATAATTTAAGATTGTTCAACAGCATCCCTTAAGGGGTTCATAAGCCTAAGTTGGTCTGAAGTTCACATCTAAACACTAATGTTTTTAAAGCAAGATAAATGAAACATATAATACAGGATGTCTCTAAACCTCTGCACGAAACTTTAATGACATATATAATTTGATATATTGATTATAGAACAAAAAGAATTTTTTTGAATTCGCAAAAATTAGAGTATTTTATTCCTAGCGAACATATTTAGTGTCACTGGTTTAATAGTACATTTAATTACAAAAATAAAAATAAGGTTTTACACCAGGTACCTACATAATAACTAATAAAATAAATTATTGTTTGTAGGCAGTGTTTATACTTTTATTTCATTAGTAACATTATTATAAATATTGTACACGTGAAATAACAATAATAAAAATTATTTTATTTCATTGTTTTTCACAGCACTCTCAATCGACATTTTTCGATTGTTATAAAAGCCGTTTTTCATTTGCTTGTTACTCTTGCATGAAGTGCGGTTACCAGTTGTCAAATCATATTAGTGGAGGGGGAGCCACAGGGGTAGTTTTAACGTGGTGAAAATTGAATTCTCTAATCCACAGGCCAACTCGATACCACTCAGGCACTGAGTCACCTACCCCATATTTCCTATGTTACATATTTAAATCCCCCCCCCCCATCATATATTAAGGTGGTTCTTATTTTAGTAAAGTTCAAATTATGCGCATCAACATTATATTCAGAAACGTGAAAAAATAAGATTCACAAATTATTAGGTTAAAATATTAATATTAACCCATGACCCACGAAAATGAAAATTTTTTTACTGTACGTTTACAAGCAATTATTAATTGGTTATTTTCAAGTACAGTCCTTGGAAATATATCTGATAAATGCGATACAATTTCCTTTATATTGAAAAAAATCTAAATTCGTTAAAAAACAGGGTTCGTAAATATCATGATATTTATAATAAATATCAAAATATCTGATATATAAGATATATATCAGATAAATATCACTTTTTGGATATTTATTTTTTAATTTTAGTTTTTGTACACATTTATTATCACAATAGGAAATACAAAATAAATTATTACTCCTAAATAAAAAATTAATATAGGTAATGAAAAAAAGTAAATATACGTTGAATGGATACACAAATATTATATAGTACTAAGAATAGTAAGAATATTTAAATAATCCTATATCCTAGATAGGGGCAAATCATCATCTTCTGATGAACTTCCTGAACATAGCGTTGCAGATAGAGACTCACTTGGCCAAATCCAATCTAAATTAGTTTTTTTTTGTAGTTTCTTTTTGGTTTAAATATTTAAACATAAAAACTAATTTACCGGCTTTGGCGTTACCGAGACGATTACGTAATTGAGATTGGACAATGCCAAAAGTGGAGAAATATCGTTCCAGCCCTGCTGTGGCTGCTACAGCAGTGTGTAACTGTTCACATAGTTCAATAAATGTACTTTTATTTGGCCACTCTGACTCATTAATAGTTACACTTTTCCACCATATTAAAGGATTTGTATTTCTAAAATGAGTATCAAATAAAAATTTTGGAAATGGTTCCGACTTTGCCGTTAATGACATCACAAATGGCACACAATTTGGATTTATGTCGTTGATGTGAAGTTAGTCAAAAGCTAGTAAAGTAAGAATTATCTTTAGAATATAATTTTAACAGAATTAATGAGAGTAATATTATAGTATTTATTATAGACTATTTGATATTTTTATATAATGGATATATATCTTCGAACCCTGTTTATAAGTTAACTGAAGCACGAGAAAATTAATGCCGTTGAGCGCGTTTTCATATCACATTTAGTTTTCGAGATATAGCCTCGGAAAAGTAGA
Organism: Pterostichus niger; assembly: GCA_947425015.1. Classification (NCBI taxonomy): domain Eukaryota; kingdom Metazoa; phylum Arthropoda; class Insecta; order Coleoptera; family Carabidae; genus Pterostichus; species Pterostichus niger. Next base: position 30,011,181 of record OX380347.1, read on the forward strand.
AAAACTGAAAAATTCGAAAAATTTCACTTTTCCGGAGGCTATATCTCAAAAACTAAACAAGATATGGAAATGCGCTCAACGGCGTTGAATTCCCCGTGTCCGAATTGACTTGTATGCAAATTTTCATACAATTTTATGCAATTTAATATTTTTAATTATTTCCTAAGGGGTACCCCTTTGGTTTTTTCAGATTTTAATTCAATTTTACCAAAAATCCTTAATCGTAAGATTATTAAAACGAAAATTTACATACATATGTATTTTGACCCACTGAATCCAGTGGTGCAATCTTCAAATGCATATGACTTCTGGTTTTCGAGAAAATGTTAAAAAAACCGCTTTTTGCGATTTTTTTGGCGGAAAATTGAAAAAAAATTAAAATCGCTGAAACTATGTTTATAAGTTAACTGAAGCACGAGAAAATTAATGCCGTTGACCGCGTTTTCATATCACATTTAGTTTTCGAGATATAGCCTCGTAAAAGTAGAAAAACTGAAAAATTCGAAAAATTTCACTTTTCCGGAGGCTATATCTCAAAAACTAAACAAGATATGGAAATGCGCTCAACGGCGTTGAATTCCCCGTGTCCGAATTGACTTATAAGCAAATTTTCACACAATTTTAAGCAATTTAATATTTTTAATTATTTCCTAAGGGGTACCCCTTTGGTTTTTTCAGATTTTAATTCAATTTTCCCAAAAATCCTTAATCGTAGGATTATTAAAACGAAAATTTACATACATATGTATTTTGACCCATAGCCTCGGAAAAGTAGAAAAACTGAAAAATTCGAAAAATTTCACTTTTCCGGAGGCTATATCTCAAAAACTATTTGATATTTTTATATAATGGATATATATCATTGCAAAAATATGATGATATATATCAAAATAAATATCATGATATATATAGAACGATATATATCTTCGAACCCTGTTAAAAAATAAAGTTTATTTAAAAGTTTTACACTGCAAAAAATGTGAAGTTACAAAAAAAATGTCAATTTTCAATTGGGCATACCTTCGTTGATTTCCATCGAAAAAAAAAACTAAAAAAGAAGGTTTAGGTTTAGTCATTTTTCAAAGACACATTTCCAAAGACTGTATTTCAAATTAATCATTTGATAATTGCATATAAACGTACATATCAATTAGCAATTAAGCACGAGTCAAATTTTAAAATTCATAAGCGAGCATGCTCATAAACTATAGTGAAATATGCTTCAGTTAACAAGCATGAAAAAATCCTTTTTTCGTTATCGTGATTTTTACTCGCGCGCCAAGCTTTACTGCAAACCCAATTAGGCGCGTGATTCACGTTAATCGACGTTCGTATTAGCGGACATTGCGCTCAATATTCTGCAACAGTCATGAAAATTTAACTTTCCTTCGAAGTAAGTGCAGTGAAACTGTTGAACTCTCAAACAAACAATATATGAAGTATGAAGTGATAGGGTATTATTGATGATAGTAATGATCAGTAATAATTAATTATTATTAGATGCGACAAAGGAAAACTGATTTTGAGAATGGGAACTTTATAGTTCGTTGTTATATGACTTCCATTTCCAATTTAGGAAGCTTATAAGTTCTTCGAGAAACATTTGATTAATTTACTCTCAAATTCAACCACTGAAACTTTACTGTCTAATTTCAAGGTGGTAACACTGACAGATCAATAAACATTTGAAATTAATGTATTCTGACATTTATTTTTTTATTTAGGTTGAAATTCAAATTATAATTATATATGTTATGTTACTATACCAAGTTTTCAGTGATTTTTTAAATTTCAAAAACTCTCCAACTTACAATATTTGTATGAAAAATAATTTTAAAATAAATCACAACAAAGACAAAATTAATTGTCATCCAACACTTGGTGAAACAAGGTTTAATCTTATTCTCTGCTGGCACAGTTCTTCGTCACCAGCTTCTTCACGTGAACTTTGTTCTAGGTGAAGAAGTGAGTTATACCATACTGATGAGCTCTAATAAGAGCGAAACGCATCTATGATTACTAACTGTGCTGGCCAGCCTCTGACGATGCCCTCATAAGGTGACTTGGAGGCTGAATTTTGTGAAACATAGCCAAGTGTTTACTTTATATTTTTTATTAAAATAAATCGTTTGAAAATCGTGAAAACTCCAAGGGGTACCCTTTAAAAATCTTCGCTTAAAATGCTTATAAGTCAATTCGGGCACGGGGAATTCAATGCCGTTGAATTCATCTTCATATCTTTCTTAGTTTTTGAGATATAGTTTCCGGAAGACTTGAACTATCTAAACATTTTTAACATCAGATTTTCGACTTTTCCGAAAACTAAGCAAGCTATTAAAATACGCAATGAATTTATGAATATACGAGTAGATTTAAATAAATAGTTGTTTATTAAAAGCGCATCTCTACTATCTAACCCATAAAATTAAAAAGTAATTATTCATTATTAAATTATAAAAAAAGAAATTAGGATATCTTTGAACTTCTAAACCAACTGGGCTACGGTCGCCATGTAATTCAAATCTGATATTTTTGTAATTTTTCCTTCTATTTTGTTATGTCAGTTGTTAAGTATTTACTTAAATTTGGATTTATAATCGAAGAAAGCAGTTTGCGTATTTCTGCACATTCCAGTTTGATGTAATGTTTATCGGACAATTTAAACCCTGTAACTATTCTCCACATTTGAACAAATCCGTGTTCATTTCTTTCTTGATTTTTATTTGTTTTGTATAAACCACTGGCGGTCGGAGGCAGCGAAGTACCGAGGCAGCGAAGCGGCGTCGCTATTTTAGTCGACGCGAGCAACAGGTGCTCCAGACAGGCAGCGTGGCCCAGCGGCGGTGGTGTTGAGCATGCTCTGCTTGCCTCAATCGTGGCTCAATGCCTCACGCCTCAAACTCGCGCCGTCGACAGAAGGTGGAACAGACGATGCGGACGCGAGTTGCGTGGTCGCACTTCGCTGATTCTAATGCATCAGCTAAGACAGTGGCGTAGCAAATAAATGGAAAAAGAAATATATTGATATTGTTTTTGTAATTTCATTCATTTAAAATATTTTTGTAATGAATCCGCTTGCCACATTTAATTGGGGGTAAGCTAAAGAAACCATTTTTAAATACAGTTTTGAGGTTCACAATAAGGTCTTACTATTTTTTATTCCAGAATACGTAAATATATGCATCATACTCATACAATTGTTGTATTAAGTGGAAAAAATCATTAAAAATTAAAACGTCGCAAAACGTCCATAGTTCTGATGTAATATCTGTTATAACCAATGTCGTAATTACTGAGAGATCTACCATAGATCTTTTAGGCAATATAGGTCGCTCAATAGTCAAATATATAATAAGTACACAATAAAATTTACTTGTATGCAGGAATATAATGAAATGTATCCTATATTGATAGATAATAATTAAAATATTTATTTAGAAATTTCATGTCTCAAATAATTTGACATCTTTAACACTAGAGTTTTAGAGCAAAATGTTTGAAAATCGTATAAACACCAAAAAGAAATTTCAAAAAAATTAAATCGCTTAAAATGAGCTTGTAAGTCAATTTGGATACGGGGAATTCAATGCCGTAGAGAGCATCTTCATAAAATCCTTGGTTTATGAGATATAGCCTCCGAAAGACTTCATTACAATATTTGTACAAGAAAGAGTTTTAGAACAAATTGTTTGAAAATCGCAAAAACACCAAGCGTACCCCTTAGAAAAAGAAAAATAAATTGCTTAAAATGGACCAAAAATTTGCTAATAATTCAATTCGAACACGGGGAATTCAATGTTGTTTTCATATCTTTTTTAGTTTTTGAGATATAACCTCCGGAAGACTTTAACTTTCCAAACATTTTTCAACGTCAAATTTTCGACTTTTCCGAGGCTATATCTCAAAAACTAAGTAAGTTATTGATATGCGCTCACTGGCATTGAATTTCTCGGGTTTAAATTGACTGATAAACATGCTTTTAGCAATTTTCAAAATTACAAAAATTTTCTTCAAAATTTTTCCCTAAAACAGTTTTTAAACATTATCTTGTCAATTACACGATTAAGAGTCAAAGGGTTAAAATATATATGTATGTAAATTGTCGTTACAATATTTGTACGAAAAAGAGTTTTAGAGCAAATTGTTTAAAAATCGAAAAAACACCCAGGGATACCCCTTAAAATAGATCAAAAATTTACTAATAAGTCAATTCGAACACGGGGAATTCAATGCCATTGAGCGCATTTTCATATCTTTCTTAGTTTTTGAGATATAGCCTCCGGAAGGGGTGAACTTTCCAAACATTTTTCAACATCAGATTTTCGATTTTCCCACGACTATAGCTCAAAAACTAAGCAAGATAATGAGATGCCACTGAATTTCTCGTGCTTAAATTTTAAACATTTTCTGTAAATCAATTTAACCGAAGTTCAAAAGTTTCTAGGTTCAAATTCCAGTGATATTTTTCTCTCTATATTAAAATTTAATAATCATAATGTTCAGTGCAATTTTAATAGAAATAGAAAGCGCGACTTGAAATGAAAATATTTTGGTGACGCCACTGGTGGTTACCATGACGACTAGAGCGTTTCAGAGTTTCGTACACTCGTTACGCGTATCTACACATGTTTCCTTGATTAGCCAGCTAACAGCTGCCAGAATCTATTGGCTATTACTGATTGGATATTAAAAATTGATTGAAATGTTTGGAAAAAATTGGAACACGAAATTGGTTTCAAGATTTGTGTACGCACTATTTTCACAGGTCTAATTACGTTACATCAAATTCTCTTTGCTTTAATTTATTTTACCGGAAACTTTTTGTACTAGATAAATAACTAAATTAAATTTTTTCTTGATAAATAATTTTTTAATAACTTCAGTCTTATTCCAGTCATCGTTGCTTACCGGGGAAACTGCTCTGCAATTGCAGATGACATATGACGAGCGCACCCATAATATGAGCCAATATAATTTGTATAATGCAGATAATTTAGAAACAATTGAACTCATACATACATAACATCACGCTATATCCCATTAAATGGGGTAGCACGAACCCGTTAACATTCTCATCCTGACACACGATACTCGATTCGACCACATTAACACTTCCTCCATACAAACTCTTTCTTTTCTCACAACCAAAATCCAGGAACTCGTAGTATCAAATAAATAATTTTTTTGTCGGCTGGATACATTAACTGTTTTCACGAAAAGTGTTAAAAATTTGATGATCCAACTATTTAAATTCTTGATCACATCACATTGAACTCTCCAGAAAATAAAATAAAACCGATAACGAATGATTATAAGTGATTGAGCGCGCTCGATACTATATGAAATAACGATGTTATATTTTGTACCATGCTGTTGCAGGACCAAAATAAAAAAACATGACTTAAAGCCGTATTTAAAATTGAGTAATTTTTAAACATAAAATTGATATTGAAACAAATGAAGAACTTTAAAATACGTCATCAAAAATTTTAGTATTTTTCCTACTTGTAAACTGTCTTAAACTACTTAAAATTTTATTTTCTACTTCTTTCATTTTTTTATAGCGATAAATATTTATACATTTACGATGACATCATTGTCAAGTTCTTTTGACAATTCTATACATATATCTATAGTCGAAATACCATAGTATATAAGTTTAATATGTGTGGTGAAATATTTCTAATGGCTTCCTAAACTTTTTCCACTAAATTTTCAATTTTTGATAGAAATAAATAAATAAATATATCATCACGCCTTTTATCCATCACTGGGTGTGGCACTCTGCCTAAGCAGATCTCGGTAAGTGATATATTTTTTCGCGTGAAGTGCGGTTACCAGCCGTCAAATCACGGCCTCCAAAGATTAGTGCAGGAGGAGCCACAAGGGGAGATTTTTTAAATTGGTGAAAATTGTTTGTCGACAATTTTTGACAGTATTTTAAAAATATGGAAACAAACAAAAATGTTTGTTATCCAAATTTAAGGAATTTTAATTTTTCTAATTCCTAATTTTAAAATATTTTTTTTTGGGTGAGCCTATTTAGTGAAATACCCGGTATAGGGAAATCTATCATTGTCGTATAATTTACGATTGCCTGGCATTAGATAATTAAAAAAAAAGACAAATTATTATATTATTTTATGTTACAAAAAACAAAACATTACAATTAGAAAACAATCCCAAACCAGCAGACCACAAAACGCTTTACGATCACCAGGCGGCATCTACACCATGCTCATGCTTTCGACAACGTTCGCATCTCCATAGCGTTGGGCTTGGTGCTATCCATCAGACTGTCAGTGCACAGTGCAGTACAACCAGGGGGTCCCCACACAGTGCAGCGCCTTGCGGAGCCGGCGCCCTTCTGCGCAGCCCTGTTACCAGGGCCCCGGGAATTTATTCATCAGCACGGGGTACGTCAGCCGCAACGGGTTACGAGATGCTTATTTTTTATGTCACTGTTGATGAGTAATTATGTGCATCGAAATCTATTAGTTTAGATACAGGAGTTTTTGAACATGATCTGGGAACTCAGTGTTTTATTTGTTTTGATTATTATGCTGTGTAACTAGAACTTATTCGCAGTTGGGCATTCTGAAATTTCATATTTAAACAAATGAAATTTGTTATTTATTATACATATTTTACTGAATCTAAAGGTTCAAACATTAAATTTATGTACATAATATAAAATACACAATTTTAATATTTGTAATATTAATGGCATTTCAAACATCAAACACATACATTTTCATCTTAGATTATGTAATTAAGTTTGTTTCGTAGCACCTGAACATTTTATCGAACGCTGTGCGATCACATTCCGCACTGAGAATGAATACATAATGATTTACTTTTCATACGATCGTATAAAAAAGATATTCTTAAAAATGAATACATACCTAACATAACGGTATATCTCATCAAATTGGGTAGCATGAAACTTTGAAACATTCATAGAACATTCTCATCCTAACACACCATTCTCGCTTCACCGACATTCATTATTCCACCCTTACAAGCTCATTTATTCCTCACAAACTATCTTGTTATATTTCATCAAATTGGGTAGCACGAAACTTTGAAACATTCATAGAACATTCTCATCCTAATACACCATTCTCGCTTCACCGACATTAATTATTCTCTCCTTACAAGCTCATTTATTCCTCACAAATTATCACGCTATATTTCGTCAAATTGGGTAGCACGAATTCTTGAAACATTTTCAGAACATCCACTCATCAGATTCATCAAAGAATCAGTCTTTGTCAAACATTCTCATCCTAACATACCATCCTCGCTTCAACCACATTTCTTATTCCCTCCTTATACACTCAATTATTCCTCACAAAGTATCACGCTATATTTCATTAAATTGGGTAGCACGAATTCTTGAAACATTTTCAGAACATCCACTCATCAGATTCATCAAAGAATCAGTCTTCGTCAAACATTCTCATCCTAACACACCATCCTCGCTTCAACCACATTTTTATTCCTTATATACAAGCTTTATTCCTCACACTCTAAATCTTTGATCACGCAAGAAAACCTCTAATTACATCTATTCATACTTCTATACACGTGATTTATTAATCTTTCACTTACGCCCACTTATCTAAAAGTATAAAAAAGAAAGAAAGCGTATGCTTGTGCTTATAAAAGCTAACAACCAGTGGCTATCAAAATGTTGCCTTTAAATACGAAGCAATTTTTTTTGCGATTTTAAAAAAAATATACTTTTGTTCCATGATCAGTATATACCCTTTAATTTTCTTCCCGGAGTTCAGATACACCCTGTATTTCATAATCAGTACGTTGAGTTGTGTATGGGGTTAAAATAAGTGCCATAAGTTGTGAAACATACTGTATCTCAATAAATTTGAAGTTGACAATTTGGAAAAAAAATAAAACGACGCCTTTGTTTTTAATAATTTTTTTCAAAATACCTACTTAATTATTTTTAGTATTAAACGTGACTTAAAATAAATGTCTATAAAAAATAAATTGTGTACATTATTGTTTCCTGCAAACTGGTGGAAACGTGATATTTCATTTATTCCCGTGATAATTGAGCACAATGTGTTTTTGCATTCATTACACAAAAAAAAGCATTTGATAAAAATAATTTACATGCAATCAAGTCTATAATAAATCCAGTAAAATATAAAAAAATACACCATTTTAATAAGTTCTTGCAGAAAACGCAAAACGTACGGGCATTGTAGTTGTAGTGGTGTGGGAATTTACGGCAATACAGCGAGTGAAATCGAAATCTCTGGTCTGTTTGGGTTCAAGTTATTCAATTGCATTGCTTCCCTTCTCGGAGGAGGAAGAGTAGGAATAACCCCCGGAGTAAGAACCTGGAGTGTACCGTTTAACGTAGACGTTTTACTGGTTGCCAACAGAACGTTGTATAAATTTAAGCCGGAAATAAAGTGAAAGCTTTGCCACATAATACAATAATAGAAACTAGAAATACTATATTCTTTTTCGATTCAATTTATTTCTCACTAATTCTTAATATTTTTTTCTGCAGTTTATTTACATTTTTAATTATATTTATATTAACGTAAAACATGCATTAGATATAACTTGATCTTTTTGAAACAAAATATAAATGAAATACATTTTGTATTATATATTTTTTTAAGATAACGGTTTAAAGTATTGCAATAAATTTGAAAACATTAAATTTATATGTAAATAATAATAGTGAAAAATAATTTTAAATTTCGATTAATTTGTTTCAAGTAATGTGCAATTCATTTGCGTTGTATTCAGTACATACAATAATATATATATATATATATATATATATATATATATATATATATATATATATATATATCCTTAATTTTTATGCAATAATTTTGAAACAACCTGTATTTCTCAGTGGTATCGAGTCGGCCTGTGGATCTTGAGAACCCTGGTGCGATCCCCACAGCCGACAAACAATTTTCACCAAATTAAATCTACCCCTCCACTAACATCTTTGGGAGCCGTGATTTGACGACTGGTAACCGCACTTCACGCGACGAAATATACCATTTAACGAGATCTGCTACGGTCGAATGCCACACCCAGTAATGAGTAAAAGGCGTGATGATATATTTATTTATTTTAATTTATTCTGTCATTATTATTATGTTATGTTATTTTAATATGGTAGTGTGGTTAGAGGTACGGCATTCGAATCCCATTCATGCTAAAAATATATAAACTACCACAATGCAGCTCGGTGAGTCCGAAGAGTCCGAACCCTGACTATAATTGGGATTCAGTTTTCAGTTCCTGTTGTACAGCGTAACATAAATAAATAAATTATATATAATGCTTTACATCTTATTTATTTATTTATTTATGAAACAAGGAATACTTTTCTGCTGACAGTTAAATCGTGAATCATTTGTTTAATTTTGTTTCATTTCCAAGGTTATCCCTAGTTTTAAGCTAATTTTCAACATTTTCAATTTAATTTCTGCCGTTATAAATCATGCAAAATTAATTCTGTTTATTGGTTTTAATGTAGAATTTTATGCTCTACAGCATTTATTTGAAGCTTTTTTATCTAAAATAATAAAAGAAGCACGGAATTATAAAAATATGATTTTACATTTTAAGTTCTATGTTCCGATGTCACTGTATTTATTAGTAACTTTTTGTAATTCTACATTCAACTTTTGTAATAAAAATGAAGTCACAGATTCAGCGCGGATTTTTGGAAAAATATGCAAAATAACATAATTTTCTAAGATTTATTAATGATGAAATATATGAAATACATTGTTTATATTTAGTTCAGCAAGGAAAATGTTTATGCAAGTATAGGCAAACTTACATAAGTATATTAAAAAATAAATAATTAAGAGCCGGTGTATCTAGGGACGCGCATCCTAGTGATGTCGGCTCAGTTACGGGTTACAGCGTTACGCCTGTGTATACCTCACACCGTCTCAAGATATAACATCGTCAATGATTCAAGAAAGGGGGTGCGTGAGCGGCAGAGTGTTGCTAAACCTGACGCCTACCGACGCTCGTCTTCTCGACTCTCCATCTTCGTCTTCGACTTGGTCTTCGTCTCGTCTTACCGCAGCAGAATGACGAGAAATCACGACAGACATGATCGAGTCCCGTGTCGCAGCCTCGCAGGTCACATGGACTGAATTTGTGTTGAAGGTGTTCATTAACCCATTTATGTCCACTATTTTATTAATTACTTAGGTGTCAAAGTGACAGTTACTGTTTCCGAAGCATAATTGTCATTAGAAATAATACCGGAAAATCGTCAACATTGGAATGGTCTGGTTAATTCGGACAAATGATATTTCTTTAATGTTATTCTGACCTTGTCAGCTAATTGCAAAAATCGAAGTTAGAAAATAGTATATTGCAGAACAAGTTTTATAAGACATGTTTTTATCGCACGCGTCCAATCTTGTTTTTGAAACTGAATTCCACACAATTGCAGTTAGACATTATATAGTAAAAACAGAAAATGAATTAAAAAGATAATGAAAATGAATTCCACACAAATGCAGGTAAATACTCGAAAAATCTAACCAATGCATCTAATATCAAGAATCATGCGCTTGCCCTTATTCATCACATTTATCCCGCAATTAATCTTCACCAAATATTCTTCAACCACATTCATTTATTTATTTATTTATGTTACGCTGTACAACAGGAATTTAATCCCAATTACAGTACAGGGTCCGCACTTACCGAGCCGCAGTGTAGTAGTTTATATAATTTTTAGCTTGAGTGAGATTCGAACTCGGAATCTACGGATTCTAATTCCGTGTTGCTATCCACACCATCGTACTGACGGACAATAATACATACAAGCTCGTTTGTTCTTCAATGCAACCCTTCAATCATATTTATCCATTTGTTCCTAGGTTTACAAATTTACAAAATATATTTATTTTGAAACATAAAAAAATGTGTTTATTTTGAACCGAAACCGTAAAATATCGAAACCAAATTTATAATTAAAAAAAACTGAAATCAAAACCTATATAATATTTTTTTTAAACTGTAACCTATAAACTAAACCGAAATTTCACTGATATAAAAACCGTTAACCGTAACCGAAATATTGTTTAGTTCAAATCCCTGAATTTGACACATCAGAATAATGTAAAAAATATTCCAACATTCTTCCAATTTTAAAGTTAGCTATAAATATAACAGAACATATTGTAGTTACCTTAATTCTACGTAAACAACTAAAGCACTGGGGCGCTGCTACATTTATCAGTTTAGTAGAAAATCTTATTACGCAAGATGTGCATCCGTTGAATCGACTGTCTAATGTCTTCCATCCAACGCTACATCCTTCACTTCTAGCAGATCATGTCAGGAGAAAATTGCATCTCGCTGTTCAAATAAACGGCAAATAAATCTAACAATTCGCTAAATTAGTGTGTCGGGATGTTAGAAATATTTCGAATACTAATTACACGTAATTTACTGTATGCAATTTAACTTTGAGTTATGAATCAAACTCCTTTTGAAAATAATTATTCAAATGATCAAATGTTAAGTTGACATGTTAAAAGTAATTTTCGTTATTAAAAGTTCGTAAATAATCGTTAGAGAAAACAAGAGGTCGGATCCTCATCCTAGGAGGACATTGAAGACGAATTGGTTTTAATTTTGCTATAGCAATTGTCGATCGAAAATTTAGTGACGTGTCCTTAATATGATTCCAAATACGTTTGAAATATTTTTCACTAAAACAATTGCTGATAGATTATTAAACAAGGTGTTTCAAAATTATTGCCAAAAAATTAAATGATATATATTATTTGATGTACTTAATACAAAGCAAAAAAAAATTTTCTGAAATTTGCAAAAATAATTGCATATTAATTGAAGCAAACATTTTTCGTGCCACTGGATTGATAGTTTACAGTAATGAATAAAAATTAGTAAACATTAAATTTAATTTAATTTAATTAAAATTGTGTAACGGTTCTTTCAATGTTTAATTAATTATTATTAACAATTGGAACTAAAATGTTTTTTCTGCATTATAATACAATAATAAATATAAAATGTGTTAATATTACATTCAATTAAATTTAATGAAACGAATAAAATTGTTTGGGTCCTCATTACTTTTACTGGGTGTGGCACTCTGCCGTAGCAGATTTTGGTAAATGATATATTTCTTCACGTGAAGTACGGTTACCGGCTGTCAAATCAAAGCTCCCATAGACGTTAATGGAGGAGCAGCCATAGGAATAATGAAAATTGTTTGTTGGCTGTGGGAATCGAACCTGGGTAATTTATTATTAAGGCCGCTCCGGAGTGAATGCAATTTTCGTATTTGCCCCTAAATCTTATGCACCCGCTAAACCCAGCAACTTGCCGTGTTACTGTTCTTGGAATCGTGGTCTGCTGGCTGAGGGTCTATTTAATTATTTTTTTTAAATGCTGTTATTGTGTATTCAAATATTCGTTGTATTATCTTCGACTTTATTAGATTAGAAACAACAACAATTAAAATAAATGAACTGTACTCAACATCAATATAAATAACTCAAATCATTTATAGTACAGAAATGAGAAATTGCTTTGCTTATATAAATATTAAGGAATAACATGATGTATTTGACGGCTGGTAACTGCAGTTCACAAGCATAAATATATTTCTTACTGAGATCTACAACGATAGAGTGCCACTGCCAGAATGAATGAAGGGATGTTTATTTTTTGTGAAATTTTGGTTGAACCGGTTCAAAAATCGAAATTTTTAAAAATATGTTTCTATATAGTTCAGAGCACGAGAAATACACTCGTTCAAACCGCATTTCAATATCTCTTTTAGTTTTTAAGTTACATCGATTTTTTACTTTTTTTAAAACTCAACTTTGAGAGCCCATATCTCGAAAACTAAAAGAGATATTGAAATGCGGTTTGAACGAGTGTATTTCTCTTGCTTTACTTAACTTATACCGAAATTTTACCATTTTTTAAAATTTGTCAACTTTTTTTCAAAATTTTATTTTCTCAATATATTCAAAAGTTGAAAAGTTAATGAAAATCTGAAAACACCAGTGAATTCCTCGCGTGAAAATACATAGGTATGCAAATTTTTAGAGCAAAATTCGCACGCATAAACTTTTTATTACAAAAAATCAAAAAATGGCCTAAATCCGAAAAAACGCCAAGGGGTACCCCTTAAGAAATTTATAAAAAATGGCTATTTTCGATTTTTTGTAATAAAAAATGTATCTGTGCGAATTTCGCTGTAAAAATTTGCATACCTATGTATTTTCACGCGAGGAATTCACTGGTGTTTTCAGATTTTCATTATCTCTTCAACTTTTGGAAATATTGAAAAAGACAAATTTTGAAAAAAGTTGAAAAATTTTCAAAAATGTTAAAATTTCGGTATAAGTTAAGTAGCGCAAGAGAAATACACTCGTTCAAACCGCATTTCAATATCTCTTTTAGTTCAACCAAAAATTCACAAAAAATAAATATATCATGCTTTTGAACCATTACTGGCAGTAGCACTCTGCTGTAGTACAAATTTATGCTTGTGAACTGCAGTTACCAGCCGTCAAATCGCGGTTCAATATGTCATCTCAACTGACTGACAAATGTGAATATTTCTATATCATCATTATTTATATGAAATTTGAATAAATTTGGTCAGTTAGAAGAGCAGATAAGTTGATTGCATTTTTGAGCGTTTTCGCTTGTACTGCGGAGCGCCCTTAAAAAAGTTGGATGTTTGAACTCGGGTGGCTATGAACGGCCCTGTATTCAACATTTTTGAAAATAATATTATTATAACAATTCAGATATTTTTGTCAATAAGTTGGCAAACGTGGGTGTTTGTGTATTGCAATATAGTGAATTTGTAGTGGGAGGTATATTTGGAATTTTCACAAAACTAATAAACGAACAATAGAATGCGCGAACACACTTACAAAACAAACAACACCGTTGGTGAAAACATTAAAATATAAACTCATTCAAAATTTAATACGTAAAATAAATAATAAAATTTTACGTATGCAAAGCGTCAATAGTTCGCATAATATAATAAACAATGACGGATAGCAAAATTCAAATTGTAAAATATATTGCCGCAGATATATATATTGTAAACTAATGGACTATGCTTTGTTTATTTAAGGGAGATTTAAATATTGCGCTCGACCGTCAATGTTGGGGTAAAATCAACAGAACATAGAACGGCTCGTTCAGTATCGTGTATCGATAAACATGCAAGCATTATTATGTGCAAAATAAACACTGAAATATGTAACACTAACATATGTCACAAAAATCATTCTTTATGTTTTTGTCGGTTTCCAATGCAAAAGTATTAAGACAAAGTACTATTATACGCAGGGCCGGATTTAGGCTTGATAAGGCCCTAAGCTATTTGAGATATGGGGCCCTTTATAAGTCCAGATATTCTTGCTTACTCAGGGCAATTTTTGTTTTGCCTTAATACTTTTGCATTAGAAACTGGAATATGACATTAAGAAAGTTTTGTTTTACTTTACACACGAATAGGGTATCAATGCATTTTATTATTTCAAATAGTTAATTAACCAAATATTAAAGAACCAATATGTTACCTATTTGAGGTGTCATATATAATTTCAAGATAAATCAATGAATTTTATTTTTATATATCACGGTGTTTGCATAAATGCATTAATAAATAATTAGTGAAAATGTAAAAACACGACACTATGGTATAGATTTGATATTTATTTAATGAAATATCTATAGTTGAATAAAAACAGTCTGTTGAAAATTTGATCAATCAACAAAAATTATTAATTCATCAACAGTGACAAGTAATAAGCAGTATAAAATGACAATGATTAAAATGTACCACACATGAAATTGAACAAACAGTGTGATGTGCGAAGCCGAAAACCGAAAACAGAGCGAGATAGACAGCAAAAGCGACGTGTGAAGCGAACGAATACTGAACGTGAACAGTAAACAGTAGAGTGAAGAGCGCATGAAGCATGAAGAGTGGAAGAGCGGAAAGAGGAAACGATAACACGAGGGGCAAACGTTAAACGCCAAACGTGAACGTGAACGTGAACGCAAGCGGCGATGTGACAGCCGAGCAGCCGAACAGCGAACGTTGAACGGAACGCGGGGCAGTGAAGAACATACAGACGTGAAGTGACCATACAGGTGGGCCACGGATCAATTTCACAGTGAGTATTTTAGTTTGAAATGTGATATGTCACAAAGTTCCAATTAAATCAGGCATTAGCGTTTGAAAAGCGCGACCTGAGGCTGGCATGCAGCTGGACATAACAACATTTTACACTTAACACGTCCGAGGATTTTCAAACTCAGGAATACATTTGTGCATTGTCTGCATCATACGGACCCCATGTCCATGTCTCATAATTAACTAATGCAGTTTTGCGTGTAACGGGCCTCATTTGAATTTCGACGCGATGGACGGTGGACGGCAGACGTCCAACCACTGGACGACTGGATCGTTCTCCCGGACCGATCCATGAACAACTACACAACTGCTCGCTCATTCTATTCTGACGCATTTTACTTCTATCGGCACCTTTCACATCTCTACCCACCACACTCCATCTTCCATTCAACTTTAAATCATATTTTAAATATTTAAATACTTAATTAATATTCACAAAACTGAATTAAGGTCTAGGCCAATGATTACTAACTATATTCCAAGTTACCTGCATCACATTTTAAATAACTGAAAGTAAAGCATTTTCAAACCATCAATAGATAGCCGGTTAAAAAGACCGGTTATAAATACCGGTTAGAAGACCGACTAAAGAACCGGTTAAAATACCGACTAAAAGACCGGTTAAAAGACCGATTAAAAGACCGTCTAAAAGACCGGTTAAAATACCGATTAAAAGACCGTCTAAAAGACCGGTTAAAAGACCGTCTAAAAGACCGGTTAAAAGACCGATTAAAAGACCGTCTAAAAGACCGGTTAAAAGACCGATTAAAAGACCTTCTAAAAGACCGGTTAAAAGACGGTCCTAAAAAAGATCGGGACCGGTTGACAGTACTACTAGATACTAATAGTTTTCTGTAAGTATCTTTCAAAAATGAACTGAATTAGTAATTAATTTCTATGAGAAATAAAACTGAAAGAAGAAAGAATTGGTGATTATTTCGTAGAACCATTGAATAAGTAAATAAGGTTGAGTAATATGAAGCAAGTAGAAAATATTTCAAGTAAGAAATAATGCACAATCGCGACAGAACGTCGAAGAAGTATAAATAAGTGATATGTCGGCTTCTGGACGATGGAGGACAAGAGAACATGTAACTTGTAGCAAGATTTGGCAACATGGCAAATGATACCGGTGACTGGTGGCATCGGTGCCGACGCCGCGGTGGTAGATGTGCTAAACGTAAATCACGGTAAATCCTAAAAGAGCACTATACAGGCCCATTTAAAAATGCATGAAATCCCAAAGTGTATTCAAGCGGTGCGACGTCGTGACGAGTGGCTGGTCTGTCATTGTCACACTTATCATTCATGACTCGGGGTCGTTGCTGGGAGCTGGGATCTGGGATCTGGAATCTGGGAGCCGGGGTAACACAGGTATTGGGAGCTATGGATGGCACGGTCACCGCCAACACCAACATGAAGGGTTGCCTTGAATATCCGTCATCCGAGACAACGCTGTGAGCTCTACTCACTCCAATCACCTCACAAATGAACGACAAACCCAAAATTACCAAATCAGAATTTCATTATAAAAACTATTAATCAATACCTAGTCCTGGGTAAGCTACTCGATAAAAATTACAAAACTACACCTACCGCTATTATTAAAAAATGTTGTGAAACCACAGCCAATAACTATATTTTGTAAAAAAAAAGATATTTAAGGAGTTGTTAAATGTTGAAGCTACTTTCTACAATTAAACCTACTATTTTCGCGTTCAAAAAACTGGATTCGCTGAACAAATATTTTTCAATAACAGGCAATCAAAATAACCTTTTTAATGTTGTAAAAAGTGTCGCCTGTGGGAATCGAATCCGGATTCTCAAATCCACAAGCCGGCTCGGTACCACGGAGCCACCTACCCCATAGCAATAATAATTATTATTATCTTTTAAAATTTCTTTAACCCTTTCGGGTGTCTATTCTATATTATATCGTTTATTATTTCGTTCCATTTCAAATATAATAATAATTCAATACTGCATACTTTAGATGTGGGTGCACCTAAATTTATTAAAAACATATTTTATATTACTGTATTTAATTTAAAAATAAAATATATATATGGCCTGTATATTTAAATGTTCAATTTTTCATTCAACTGTTAATGTTATAATAAATACTCTCTCTTTAAATATAGGAGAATAAATTTATATTCAGTAGTTAGCATTTACTTAAAAGTTGCCATGAATTATTTATTGTTTGTTTAATAACCGTTTCTTTCAACACTCATTTAATTGGCTATCGTTGTTTTGTGTCTGCACTATTAGATCTTTATGTATGCCTTATAATTTTATATATATTTGTATAACATGAGATTAAATCATTATTAAAATGCATGCAACGCAATTATTTTGCCTTAATAAATAAATATCTACAAAAATCGAAGTAGTACTGTGCCCAAAAATATAAATACTGTAATACTTCATTCTTGACAAGAAAACAGCATCTTATCCCATACCCTAATACGAGAAATTCTTGTGTATTAACAATCTTGAAATCTGCTCGATTTTGAAGAATTCTAATGTTTTTTGTCTCGGAAAATAATCTAGGTAAGTCTAATCTTCTGAGAAATTCATTTAGTAGGTCACTTTAAAGTAAAATTCGAGAGAAAATAAATTATTACTTTAGGGAAATTTAATTTGACCAAAGGAATCGTTTGAGGCCGAAATCAAATCTGTATCATTAACTGTTTTCAAGATATGAACGAAAATTCGAATGAAAATTAGGGAGAAAAGTTGTCACGCTCTTTACCCATTACTGGGTATGGAACTCTGCTGTAGCTGATTTCGGTAAATGATATATTTCTTCGCATAAAGTGCGGTTACTAGCCATCAAATCACGGTCCCCAAAGATGTTAGTGGAGAGGGAGCCACAGGTGTAGTTTTAAAATGGTGAAAATTGTTTGTCATTGTATCCAATGCAAACATAATCTTCTTCAGTGCGTTAATAGTGTATTATGTAACAAGTTAATAATAGTATAAATTACGACATCCGTATATGGCTTGTATCGTAACATTTTATTGAATAGATTATGAAAACCATGGAAATAGTAAATATTGTAGCGTCATTGGTCAATAATCTGTATTATAATGAAAATCTATGTCATAATGTATTATTAAAGTACAGATAATACATATTTTGATTTATATAAAAATTATGTATGTTTTTATTAATTAAAAAAGAGTAGTGTTTTTTGACGATATAAATTCCTGGCATGTTCATTTTATAATTACTTCCATACCATAATTTCTTATTACGCTGTTTTCACATGAACCTTAATGCGAAGTCTCAAGACCAAAACATCATTCGAATAACATTACGTCCCAGTATGCCTCGGCTGGGGACGAGGGACCTGGGAATATCAAATGCAAGACAGAATAACCACTAGCACTGCCACTATCCTTAGCCACTGCTACTCGGCCAAGTTCCCGGTTCCTGAGTCCCTGTTCCCGGCTATCCCGCATCTATCCCGCAGTGCATATAGTAATGTCCTGCGAGGCCAGAGAGGCCTTCCTCGTCGCTGACCGACAGACCACAAGGGCAGCTAATGGGGGCGAAAGATAGAATTTCCGTGTTCTAAGGGTATTTTAATTGATGGTATGGACATACCACTACCGCACAGTATCTTGTTAACGGTGGACTGACGCATTGCATAACAAAACTCTAACTGTCGCTATTGTTACTTATGTTAGTTGTTTTGTTCATCTCATCGCGTTATTACTAACTTCTAACATCTAACTACGAATATTCATTTAGAATTGCTTTTTCTTTACCGTTTGTTCCAAAACAATAAGAAGTCAAATTATCGCTTGGGTTATTATAGTTAAAGTCCTATGTTCCGGAGTCGCGGTCACCACTCTCAATAATATGTTAGTCGATATTTCCATACACATTTCTGTTACGTGTAGTAAACAGAAACACAGCTATCAGCTGTTCGTTTTTTTAAAATATTATAATTCAGCGATTTGAATTTATTTATTATAAAATGTATACGGCGTAAAATAACAAATTGTATTTTTATAGCGCAATTGCACAATATAATCATCAGAACAATTCCGATAATTAAAAAAATGTACTATTATTAAAAACTTAAACTTTTAATAGTCAATTTTTGAACATGCATATATCAAAAATGTATACAGTACAGTGGCGCGCAATTACTGTTACTTTAATCTTTATTTGGATCAGTTAAGAAAAGAAGTTTATAAAACGCTTTAAAGAGATAGTTAATTTTGTTCAATTTTTATACATTTATCTGTACTTGTTACCTATTATTATACCGGGTGTACAATTAAAATATGTAACGTGGGAAATGCAATGGTATTTTTTTAATATGATGATTGTTGCTTCTTAATTAAATTAGACCAAAAGTGTAAATACAAAAAATGTTAAGTATTAAAAACTGCATCTAATGAGTATCTACTGGTTGCTCATTTGTTTAACAAGCAAACGAAAAATGGCTAAACTTAACTTTTTTTTTATATTTACACTTTTGGTCTAATTTAATTAGGAAAGCAACAATCATGTTACAATTCTACACCCGGTATATTATGCTACACATTTCGTACCCACATTTTGTATATCACATTAAAAAGTTGAACAACTGATAGCTACAGAGATATGTGTTTATATTACTTCAAGTAGTAAAAAAATATTGATAGATAGCGCGCCAAAAAGTTGCATTTATTTAATAAGTCTTCATTACCAAAAATTCACTTTTCTGAAGTATTTGAACAAGAGGTAAGAATTATAAATCTTTGTACAGACTTACCGGACTCTAAACTGTCGTTAGTTTCTTGTTTCTCAATATGAAATGGTGATCGGGGATTGAAGTTTCCTTCCACATTGCCTTCTCCTTCATATGGTCCTGGAAATAAAAATATCATTTAATAAAACGTAATTAAAGCTTTGTTCGTGTTCGTATAAATAGTGATTATATATATAAATTATTTACTATGATACATATTTCAATTCTACGCCCGGAACATGAAGATTAATTAAATAAACTAATTGTCACAATTACAGATTTTATCTTTGTGAACTTAAAATGACATTGCAGTTGCGTCTGCCAGTTATGAATAGTTTCTAGTTATACTACTAACAAAGTTATTATTATATTTACCCGAACATAATTATCTGTTGTCAATAACATTATATATTTGCAATTGTTCTGCTAAATTGAAATACAGTTTAATGTTACTAATGTTAGTTAAATTGGGTACACAATTTAATTGAACAAGTGCATATCATTTCCCAACCCCAAAAATGTTCATTATGACAATGTTCCAACACACTACGTATAAGAAAGTAAAAATAGCCAGGGTAGGGTCCGTAGGGAACTAATTAGAGAGTAGGTCTGTCACTTGAGACTGCTTTCATCGGATGTAGGGACCTCCTCACGACTTGACGGTCCTGCGGGACCGACGACCGGCGGTTGGCGGCGGCTCGAAGACGGTGGAAACGGCTGCATCGGTTTCGAACGATGTTATTTCTTTGTGCACAATAACGAATTAGAATAAAATTTATTCCGTTAGCGCAATAGATGATTAGTTTCTCAGACAATCTGATCGTGGTTACTATAGTAACGCAGCGCATTATTGTTATTTTCAAGTTACTAAAATTTCATGTACGAGTATATTGGTTGTGGAAAATGTATAGAATTCAACTCGCGGGTTATAAATCGTACCACAAACTTTCAGTGGCTCAGTGGTATCGAGTCGGCCTGTGGATCTTGAGAACCCTGGTTCAACCCCCATAGCCGACAAACAATTTTCACCAATTTAAATCTACCCCTGTGGCTTCCCCTAATATCTTTTGGGGCCGTGATTTGACTGCTGGTAACCGCACTTCAAGCGTAAAAATATATCACTTACCGAGATCTGCTTAGGTAGAGTGCCACACCCAGTAATGGGTAAAAGGCATGATAATATATTTATTTATTTTATTTACAAACTTTATGAATAATTGCTATCAAACTCGCTCGTTGAATAATATACTACGTCTACGACCATGAAGTAATACATTCATTATATGTGCGTTTCTTGATAGATAATGCAGTTCATTACTCACGGCCGTGAGTAATAATTTGTGGCAAATTACATCATTGTTATAAAAACGCAGTGACGGTCGTGAGTAATAATTTATTATTGACAAACAACGAGATTGCTATTAGCGATCTATGCTAAACGATATACTATCTCAGCCATGTCCAATCTGATACTTTTATTCATATATCATTTCATTTATTCTATTATACAATCCGACCCAGTCCGATGGGTATTCAACTCGACCCGATCTGATGGATACCCAATCTAACCTGATTATGTGTATTCTGCTTGACCCGTAATGTACCCAACTGATCTGAAAGTTAATGTTACAAGGAATAAGTAGTATCTCAATAGCTTACTTAGTTTTTGGAGATATAGCGTTGGGAAATTCAAAAATTTAATGTTGAAAATGGAAAGTTAAAGTCTTCCGGAGGCTATATCTCAAAAATTAAGAAAGATATGTAAATGCGCTCAACGGCATTGAATTCCCCGTGTCCGAATTGACTTATAAACAAATTTTTAGCGATTTATTTTTTTGCACTTTTTTGAAATTTTTCCTTGGTGTTTTTACGACTTTCAAACAATTTGCTCTAAAACTCTTTCTCGTACAAATATTATAACGAAAATTTACATACATATATATTTTGACCCGCTGAATCTAATGGTGTAATCGCCAAGTCCATAAGTCGTATAGTTTTTGAAATAATGTTTAAAAACTGTTGGAGAAAATTTATTTACCGCCATGTAAACTAGTACCTTATATGACAGGTTTAGAAGAACCGAATCAGTGAGTCGGATATTTTTTGCGATCGAAATCCACTGATCCGGATCAGTCATAAGATCCGACATGCCCATCTCTAAAATATACAAATAAATGAATATCGCATTATATTTATATGGATATGTCAGAAAGCCAGTAGGGTCACTACAAAGAATAAGTTATTCAATACCATTTTAATTCATAATAAATATTGAATTAAACCAAAACTCATCTCCTCGCAACACCTAATCAATCAAGCACAAATATAAATAATATACCAACACCCAAATCTCCATGAAAGGAAGGATGCCGAATCGAGACTTTTTACATTTGATCCTTCAGCCAAGTGCATAAATTATAAATCAATATTTTAGCGCGAGAGTGCGAGTGTGCGAGTGTGTAATGTTGGGCTTAGAAAGGACCGTAGACCGAGGCCCACTCGGCCGGTTGAGCGAAGAAACCGGAACGAAGGGAGGCAAAGAGAAGTCTGAAGTCTCTAGAGACTGGACATCACCAACCTACATCTGCATGTCTGTAGTATCAGCATCAGCACCCTCGCTATATGGAATACTTAACACGTTTGCTAACGGGAAATTGAAATCGGGAGCTGTGTGGTTGTGATCGTGATCGTGATCAGCTGAATTGTAACTTACACTGCTGGCAAAATAATCATACATAAAACAATTTGTACCTTCTCCAAATGAAACCAATTTTAATTAATTCAATGCCGACGAGCGCATCTTTGTATCTTCCTTACTTTTGGGATCCTTCGCAAAAGTCGATTTAATTCCATTTCACATTTTGTACCAAAAAAGTTTATTCGTTAATTTAAACCAGTGGTTTTCAATGTGTTTGTCGCTACCCTCTGGAGGTTCGCAACGACGTTGGACGGGATTTCTAGATGCTACTTAGAAATATTTAAAAACATGTATTCAAACA
Source organism: Pterostichus niger (assembly GCA_947425015.1). Classification (NCBI taxonomy): domain Eukaryota; kingdom Metazoa; phylum Arthropoda; class Insecta; order Coleoptera; family Carabidae; genus Pterostichus; species Pterostichus niger. The sequence goes on from OX380347.1 coordinate 30,034,169, forward strand.
TTCCACATTCAATTTGGTAAAAATTGTTTGCCGGCTGCAGGGATCGAACCAGGGTTCTGAAGATCCACAGGACGACTCTATACTACTGAGCCACCTACCCCATAATTATATATATATATATATATATATATATATATATATATATATATATATATATATATATATAATCAATGATTTTTTATTTTTTTTACTCATGATTTTTGCCAATCTTGGTTTTTACAAATTTCTGAAATCGTGGTTCTATTTTTATAACATATATTATTAAATCAGCATCATCAATTTTAATCACACTTTTAAAAGGAGTTTTATTTTTGAATTTTGCCTCCACGGAGGTAATGGCTACAACAAATCTGAAAACCACACATTAGAATCAATAAAAATAGTTAAATTCATAAAAAATAACTATTAGTGAAACAATAGTATAATTATTAGATCTGTATCTGATCTTGTTTTTAAGATATAGGATATACTTTTCAGGAATTGAACAAGAACAAAAAAATAGCTTTACAAAATTATCTTTCACCAATAACTTGAAAATCAAGAGAGATATTGAACTGAGAATTTGATTAGGTATTGGTGTATAAAAAAATAATCAAATCTAAGAAACCAGACGAAACTTCCATAAATTTCTACACCGAAACAACGAAAGAAAGTGCAATGTATCTGGCTGACAAAATATCGCATAAAGCGCATTCGATCACGTAGACGGCGCTGGGTGTTATTTGTAAAAGTAATGGGAGAGGTGACATATCATAGAGAATTGTGGCGTATACACAAAAGCAGTGGCAGTAGCAAGAGACAGTCAAAATGGCGAAATGGCAGTGCTTCTGTTACTGACTGAGGGAAGGGTGACTATTCCCTCGGGTATAGTTCGATTGTAATAGCTCGCAGCGAACGTATGTTTCTTCTTGCAAAATACACCTGTCATTCCTCCCACCAAATCATAAATATGATGCCTCAACCAACTCTTATTACTATAGTGCGAGAACAGATCGAAACTGGAGACACTGCAGCAACATAAAACATACGAGTCAATGTTGGAGCCATTCGAAAACTTACAAAATTTCAAGAATACAAACACGCGTCGAATCAAAGACTTTATTATCAATGTTTTTTGCTACCTATAACATCCACGAAAATTAACTATAGAGAACTATTCATCAAGTAACTATAAAAAAACATAAGCATAAAAGAAACATTTGCTAATATCTCTTGCAGAACCGCAAACATTCCAGATTTTTTGACTGAATTGAATCAGTGGATCTCGATCGCGAAAAAGATCCAACTCTTCGAGACCCGTCACCCTTTATACATCTTTCTGATTTTCGTCAGGCTCTGGTCTCGGCTTCTCGGCTCGGATGCACAAACCGTAAAGGGAATGAATGACTCGAACGATAGCTCTGTCTTAGGTTGCGCACTACATTCGTTAATTAATATTTTATTTGTTATTGCAATTAAAGTTATTGATAATTAGCTCAATATGGAAACATTTTACTGATTTAGGTGACAATAAAGAAAAATGTGATTATTGTTGTTAATAGACATTTAAAAAAAAACTTGCAAAATAGAAAACTTACTTATTTTGACAGCGGTACCTATAGTTTACAGTTTACAATCTGTGATAATTTTTAACATTCCCAATCACTATGTGGTATTCTTAGTCAAATCAGACTCGTTCGTATGTGATCGAAAATTGATCGAGTTTTACGGCGTAGCATCTAGCAATCGAAACATTGAACAACGACTAGAACTTTTTCATTTAGCGGTCCGGTTCACTTCATTCAAGGTACTGAACCGGCTCAATTAAATGGATCGGTGACGAATGGTGATCAAATAATTTATTACCAATAAAAGAGAATATAATTGAAAAAAATACAAAAAAATCCATAATCATAGGAAAATATACAACTGTTGCAGAATACACCTGTTATTTCTCCCACAAACTCTTATCATCATTAAAGATAATACCTGATGCTAGTTTATGCATCTTGCAGTTCTAATTACAAATTTAAAACGACGTAGTTTCAAGTTATACAAGTAGTTATATGTACTTATCTATATAATTTCTATAATGAGAATACCAATAATTGATCAAATTTTGTTTAAAAATTCATCTACAACTATGGAGTATTGAAGAAGCTTTAAGAACGTATAATACACTAAAATAAATTCTGCTTTGAAGAAAGAAATCTATGGCAGTTGTCTCATCCGTTATTCAATAATTATTTCTTAAGTTTAAATTAGAATAATGTAGTTTGATCGTTATATTTCCAAGAACTTTGAAAAAGAAGAAAGGTTTGTGCATAAAGATTCTATGAATATCGAGTACGAAACATAACAATATTTCGCTGTTATTTTTCTCGACAGAACAAAACATTCTTATGGCGAAGAATCCATTTAATTTTTGTCAGGGTATAATGCCAACGAGGGTACGTAGGGCACCTCTCTAGGGTGGCATATACGGGAACCGATGCAGCATTATGTTTTCTTTTAATGGCCACATTGGTCAATGAGGAACACGTGTCGTAAGAGAACTTTCATGGAAAAAGCTTGATAGAAACATAAAAACCATTTTTTATTAACAACATTTCTGTTGTTTGTTCACTCATGGAATCTGTCAAATTGTATGAAAATGGTTAATTTTACATTTAATTGAGCGGAAGGATAAAAGTTCATTGCTTACGACAGGCATTACATAAAAACAAAAAACACCAAAATTGAACAAATTTGAATATTTTAAAAGGAGCAGTTATCTTGTTATTATTCAAAAATATCAAGATCAAGAGAAATAAAATGATAAACACTTGATTATGTTTCACAAATTAAACAATATCACTTTATTGTATATTTTTAAAATTTTTAAATTTTCTAAAATTTGAAGTCGTAAACCTTTACCTCATTTATGGAGAATTGACAAATTTTCAATTGAGCAATTATGATTGTAATTTACCAGATATTCGATTGGGGTATTTTGTTTTTATAATTATTATGTTCCTTAAATCTAGTGTAGAAATTTCGTCCAGTTTTTCTTATGTAAATAAAGTTGCAGTTGTTACATTTTATTTGGTAAAATCCCGAATTGAACAATGGATCATTATTAACTAATTTGTTATTTACTCAAATATTTCTTAATGTATACTTATTGTAGAATACTGGTATTGCTCCACTCATTCGCTATCTTTGAACTAATGCCTTGAATATAATTTAATTTTTTGCAATTTGGCTACATTAAAAAATCGTTATTCCTAGCAATATTAAAAATTACTGAAAGTTCTTTATCATAATTAGAATTGGTCATAGGGACTTCTAGAAAGGTTTTAGAATTTGTGAAACAAAACCAAATGTCTTTCATTTTATTTCTTTGAAATATTATTGTTATTATAAGTTTGCATTTTACATATTTTTGAAGTTAAAAGTTGAAAGTATTCTAATAAAAATATCTTGTATGAAAAAGATCAGTGTTCAGGTGACATCTTCAGAAGCAATTAGGCGTATGTTTAGACGTAAGAGTAAATGTGAAGAGAATACGAAATGGTATTTTTGTAAAGGCAAATATTCGTTTGCTCAATTGGCTTAGGTAATAAAGGAGTAACTGGGGTCGGATTTGGTTAGATAGACATTAGGTAGTTATGTCGACGATCACGAATTGACTCTAATCTGGAATGCAGAGTGCTAGAATGGAGAATGCGACCTAGCAGATCTGCAGGTCTAGGTGAGATACGGTGAACAGTGTCTGGGCGGTAGTGTCACGAACGCCACTGGTGTGTGTAGCGCGGCGCGCGGAGAGAATGAGAGAGAGGATAGATTTCCCAAGGGATTGCGTTAATTTTCTGCCGCCTTGCGCATAGTGTGCCCTTGGGATTCGATGTTCGAGCTAGCGCGCTCTCGCGCCGTCCCAACGGACCGCGGTACGTCATAACTTCTTCTTCTTCTTCTCCTCCTCCGACGTTGCCATCGCCGCCGCAACCGCCCCCGTTTCTTCACCTCCCGGTGTAAACCATGACATATTATCCGCGAATGCGACTATAAATGTATACCCGCGGGTAGTTCATTTACTCAACAACAATGCATCGCGCCATCGGGTCTCTGGCGCCGACCGTCGACGATGCCAGTTGCACGTGCAAATGCCAAGAAAATTATAAAGACTACGCCACTGTTCCTTCTATATTCGCGATACAAAACTTCGTAACAATACCGAAGCCGGCGGTAGCCAATAACCACCATCGTGCCCTTAAAAACATGCTAACTAAATTAACCGGGAATATTACATAAAAAATAAAACTTTATTATTATTAGACAAGAAGCTTCCGCATATATACGATTCAAACAAAAATGAACAAACAATATATTGTATCGGATTCAAAGCACATTACATCGGATATAAAATATGTAAATAAGTTATAGTTATGTAGTTGCAGTTTGCAGTGCAGTGCAGGTGATGATTGACGAATGCATTTTGGTTGTGGATGAAATATTGATAACAATATTCAGGGCCGCGTCGTTGTGGTTGTGGTGTGTGATGTGCGCGCGTCGCATATCTGAGCGTCGAGCGCTGAGCGGAGGTCCCATGGGACGCGAAGCTGCCGCCGCCGCCGCTGAACGGGCGACGGGAAGCGTAGAACACCTCGCCATACCGTGCCGTCGTGCCGTATGTCCGTATGGATCCCAGTATCCCAGCAGCCGACTAGCCACGCAGCGCCAAAAACTCTGATTAGTTACTTTTCCAAAGGGAATCTCGGAGCGAGTGGCGCACTGGCTCTACACACGCGGTTCGCACCGGCTCCGGTGCTCCGCTGCTGCCGGTGCTACCGTTGTGCTGCTCTGTGCCGCTCTGCACCGCCCCAACCAATCAAACAACGCGCGCACTCACGGAAACAGAATCATGAGAAACAAAACACGGAAGCATATACCTGCACCTGCACTGATACCTGCCATATCACAACTTAGATATTCAACTAGAGAACTACTCTCTAACTACATTCAAACTTTTTTCTGTAAAACACTACATTTTATTTCACTCAATTATTTATTGTCTAGAATGAACTTTGCTGCTGCCGAACGTACTTGAATCGTAACGAATGGCTGTAAACAGTTCTGGCAACTATCGTGAAACCAAACCAGGAATGAATCAAGTAAAAAGAATTGAACATATACTCGTACCACTATTCGTTAATTTTGTTTCACTAATTATTGTAGTTGGGTTGGAGGCGGTTCTGCTCGTACTTCAGAGAATTTGAAAATGAGGATGACTAATATCCGCAGGTATCAATTTGATTAATGGTAGGCGCTACAGCGCCAGGAGCGAGGGACTTGGGACTAGGTGCGGTGGACATTCACGTTGTTGGGCCCAGGAGACAAAGAGCATCGATGACGAACACAGAACAGCAGAACACTCGAACACACTACGGCTATAGACAGTATAGTATAGCGTGTACAGAGGCATATGCTTGCAGGGAGAGCACGGGTGTATTTCGTAAACACACGTGCACACTGGCGGCGGTGGCAGCGGCAGCGGCGGCATTCCCCAGAGGGCACAGTCTCGCTCGCAGCTCCCGCTTCGAACGCCAAGCTACGGCAGCGAGCTCGTGCGCAATGACTACTCCAAGAATGCTAATTAGAGAAAGATAGAAATATGACAATTTTGCTACTGTTCTCTGTCAGTTACTTTATGTCATTTCTTATGTAGTTCCCGAAGGACTGCACGGGCGCAATCTCTGATTCCTTTGCTAACTTATTTTCATGTTAAGTCCCGACGCTTCTCGTCTGCTTTATCCATTGTATTATTTACCCACCTGTCTCTGGTCCAAACCCAAAACTCACGAACATCTCATCCGATCTACTATTGATCAATTCCTTAAATGTATTTTTACCTTTCTATGAAGCCATGCTACTCGTAATTGAACAAGCGCAAGGGGAAACGAGATCGAAAGTAACATGTGCCGATTAAACGCTTACTAAATAGTATAACGAACTTATTTTTAGTACCTGCCCTCATATTCAAGCACGGCCAACGTTTTCAAGTGCTTTCACAATTTATGCTACGAATTTGAATTTTAAAATTGATCAATTCATTTCAATTCAAATCAAAATCCTCTTATCATATTAATGTATAAGCAATAAACGAGATGTGAACATCCTACACAAGGTAAAACATGTACTCGTATGTAGAAAACACTAATTTGGAGTACAAGACATAGCAAGTCCGCATCCGCAGTTTATTCCGATATGAGCAGAGTTTTTGCGAGGAACGAAGTGAGGGGCGGTAGACTTGTCTCTTTCTTAATTGATCGATCGCCATGGGAGCGGTCGGAGACGGAACCGAGGCACCGAGGTCCTTAGGGACCCGAGCATCTCTATCGAGCTAGAGCAGAATAGTTTAGAACTCGATTCAGCATGCACGTACGTTCGTCCGTATTCCATTAATTTTCTTCGTCGTCGTCTAACGCCCCAGCCGCCAGTATCCGACGCCGAACGCCGAACACCGAACGCCTCAGGATTAAGCACACGCGCAAATGCCTTGCGAATCATCTTTGATTCCGCTTATCGCTTATTGGCATCGTGCAAACCAACTTTGTTGTGTTTGCATTATATTCATTCGGGATCGAATACTTACTAGCTACTTTCAATGCTATCAGACATCATTCAATTCACTAAAAAACTGAGTTCTTTTTTCATCTTTACAAGCTTTATGCCGTTTGTTGATGATACATTATATTCAAATAAGTTCAAGTTTTTCTAATTTAGTACTTCTTTAAAGTATTTAATATAATTAATAACAGACTCGTACCTTGTATGGTGTCGGTAGCAATTAGGGCAAGGTCGGAGGAAGCAGCATCTTGTTCGTCGAGGAAAGCGGACTCGTAGGGTAACATGGCCAAGGGAGTAGTCCTGGTCTCGAGTTCAGCTGAAACAAAACAGCACATATGTGAACATGGACTAGCAACACAGTAGCAGTTAGCAGAAGCAGTAGTCAGCAGGTGTGTAGCACAGAACGTAAATCTGGCCTGCACACATTAGCTAGATTAATAATCGCTCGTATCTCGTAATTATGAGAATACAAATGAAAGCTTACGATATCGGGCTGACGGCCTCCCTCTGGTATGAAGGTACAGGTACACTAAACACTGAACTGTGTGCTCGGCTCGCAGCTGCAGGTGACTTAGGCCAGCTTAACGTCATTTTTACCCGAGTCCGTTCGTTTTATTAATGATTGCGAAACGGGGTTGAGTTAAGCTCGCGTCTCCTAGGTATTAATATTAAATATTTCGGTATTAACGACCAGAGACGCCAGTGTTTTCGTTTAGGAAATCTTTAGCTAGCTATGTTTTCTAATGTGATAAAAGCTTGTCGATTAATACTCACGTGTTGGTGAAGGCGTCATCGCTGCCACCACCAGTAACAACGCGCTGTGCTCACTGAACGATGAATACGTATAATATAACGTAACGGAATATAAGGTATAGGTAAATCTCAAGGGAGCTACACCTTAAAAGCCTTGCGAGAGTCTGAATTTTTAGATAGAGAGAAATAATAAAATAATTTCCATTCTGTTTTCATTTCGCGGAAAGAATACCCTGCAGATGTATAAGATAAAGGCGTTTGTGTATAACAAAAATGAATTCTTCTGTAAAAGCATTGGGAATACTGAGTCCGCCGTCGAAGCGTAAACGAGCTCCCTGAAGTGCAACATTCGTCTTAGCGCGTCGCATTCGCCTGCGCGACGATGACTCGTTGATTTCTCATTTCCACATTACATATCATCAACTGACCGATCTTCCAATGCTCAAAGCTCTACAATCGTACAATCTACAGCATGCTCGGATTTGCCACGCAGCGGACGAAGCCACCGCTGCAGTGGTCTTATTTTTCACCAACGCAATATACCAAATTTATCTGTTTACTTTTCTATTATACAGGTTGTTTCAAAATTATTATTTAATATACTAATTACAAGGCAAAGAGATTTTTTCCGAAATTCGCAAAAATAATTGTATATTATTTGAAGCCAACATTTTTCGTGCCACTGGACTGATAAATTACAGTAATGAATAAAAATTAGGACACATTAAAATTTATTTTTTCTAATCGCGTTATTAAAATGTCATTTAACGTACTGGTTTCCCTGGCGCTAAATAACATTTTAATCATATGTTGATAAGCCATAGCTTCGAATATTTTAGTCACGGCTTGAGTTAGCTTCCTGCATCTGTCATTGTAACTTAACCTTACTTTATAAATAATTCATAAAATTTTACATTTTTTTGTTGTCTTAATTTGCGATCGTAGAAAAATTATAGTTTGTGACTCGTTTTATAAACTCTTTAGATACTCATTTTTTATACACCCGTAACTAAAGAGACGTTTATAAAACTTGTTATATAATATACTATTTTCTACTTTCGTTAATAAAATATCATTTAACGCACTGGTTTCTCTGGCGATAAATAACATCTTAATCATGTGATGACAAGCCGTGGCTTCGAATGTTTTAGTCATGGCTTGAGATATTAAGTACAGGATGAAGTTAGCTTCAGGAATCTGTCATTGTAACTTTACTTTAGTTATTAAATCATTCATAAAACTTTACTTTTTGTTGTTGTGATCGTAGACAAAGTATAGTATGTGATTCGATTCATATACTCAAACACCCAGAAATGGATAAAACTTGTGAAGATATATTTATTGATTTTTTTAATATTTTTGCAAATATACAAATTATATTTATTTTGAAATTTATAATTATAAAAAACCAAAACCGAATTCTAAACCTACATAATATCTTCAAAAAACCGTAACCGAAAAACGAACTGTTATAAAAACCGTTAACTGTAAGCGAACCCCAACATTTTCCGGTTCAAACCTTGACTGTAGGCAAGTTTAAACTATTGGACAATATTTTTTCTATTCGAAAATCTCAATTTGAATTTAATTTTAATAGAAAAACTAAACAGTGTTTTTCGGTATTTGGACGACTACTAGCCTTAAGCTTACAATTTAAATGTGTGTTTATTCAGTTTGTTGTTATTATAATATAATGTTTTTCTGCAACTCAAAAAGAGAAAAAAGGAATAGTATCTCCTGACCACGAGGCATTTATATTGGGAAATTTTACCCAGTGGAGAGTATAATGACAGATTAGAAGAGACATGAACAACAGCAAAACATAAAGAGGGAGCAGTTTCTTTGACAGTGCAATGCATTATGGGATTATATACGGATTACTTATTACTCTACGTTTTAATAATGCGTTCTGTAAAGCCCAATTCACCACAATGTCGTACAGTCGTAATGCAGCTTGTCCTGCAGCAAACTTACAATCAAAATGTTAGTATTTATAATTCTGAAAACGTCTGTTTTTATTCTGCAACTTCAGATAAAAGTGTATTAATTACTTCAACTTTTAACAGAAGTTTAGGATTTAAAAAATAATAATAAGAGGGGTCATATTATGGTTCGAAAATTCCTCGCGGACCAATCACTACACAGCTTATTATATAAGAAGTATGTTCAAATTTTTATGTTGATATTTTCTGTTCTATTAGTTTTTGGATATAAATAAAACTACACCTAATGAACTTATTATAATTATTATTAACAATGGAAACTAAAATGTTTATTCTGTATCGTAATACAATAATAAATATAAAATTTATATAAATATGCTAATATTACATTCAATTAAATTTAATGAAACGAATGAAGTTGATTGGTTTCCTAATAATTTCTCAATCTCGGGTTCTAGATTTGTGGTAATACTTGTATGTATAATACATACATAACATCAAGCTGTATGTCATTAAATGGGGTAGCGCGAACCCCTGAAACATTCAAAGAACATCCTCATCCAACATTCTCATTCCCGAAATCCACCATCACGCAACAAATCCTCAATAACAACCATCCATTCGTTCCTGTACACCTGTTTCATATATCTTTCAATTACGCTCACTTCTCTAACAACGAATCTATAAACAAATAAAGGCAGCATCGCCTGTGCTTGATTGAAAGAAAATTTCTAGACAATTGTAATTAGTCCCTCTATAGTAAGAACTGAAAATGAGTCAGAAAGATTAGAAACGAAGGGAGCGACGCTCTGTTCTTGTTTTTGAAAATGAATTCCACATAAATGCTGTGAAACACGTAAGAACTGTAAACGAATCAAAACAGAAAGAGAGTGTCGATCAGCGCATGCTTTGAAAGTGAATTTCACACAATTGTAGGTAAATACTCGAAAAGTCTAACCAATTAATCTAAAATCAAGAATCATGCGCATTTATCTCGCAATTAATTCCTATCCTGACACACGACTTTCGCTTCAACCACATTCATAATGCATACAAGCTCGTTTATTCTTCACACTCGGAATCTTTCGTTCACGCAACAACCCTTCAACTATATTTATCCATATATTCCTAGGTCGTCCACGCAAACTTGCACCTACATACACATGTTGCACCAATCTATCATTCGACATACGTTCCACTTGAACAAACCATCTCAACTGACTTATTCCCATTCTTCTCAATCTCACATTAATCATACACCAATGTACTCCAAACACAGTCTCTTCTAGTATATCCACACTCACACACCCCGCAAATATCTCATATATCAAAGATATAATGCGAGAATTTAACACATAATAGAATACATCAAAAGTCACATATGCACCTATAATAAATACATGCTTATCTTTCCATTCAAGTTGATTATTATTATATCTTTACGGAATGGTATGATAATGTGTATAACATCATTATTCTACAGATACTCGTACCTAAAGCCAAATTACTGGCTCAAAGTTACTTATTGCTAAATCATTATACGAGTATTACAGATTATCCCAACAAATAAGGTTCATTATAAATAGGTTGATTACCAAAATAATTATAATAAACAAACCAGAGTGTTATTATAACAAGAATTTTTAATTACAAATTAATTAATGTTTATATATCAAGTCGAGCTGTGGATTTGAGAACCCGGATTCGATTCCAACAGTCGATAAACAATTTTCACCACATTAAAATTACTTCTGTGGCTCCCCCTCCACTAACATTTTTTGAATCCGTGATTTGATGACTTCATTACTTAATTCTTCTTTTACTTCATTTTCAGTTTTTACTATACAGTGTGTAACTGCAATTGTGTTAAATGTTTTTTTAAACAAGCGCAGGCGATGCTGCCTTCATTTCTTATAGATTCGTTGTTATAGAAGTGGGTGTAAGTGAAGATTTACGAAACTGGTGTACAGGAGCGAATGGATGAATGTTTGTTGCGTGTTGATGGATTTTGGATGTGAGAAAAGAGTTTGTATGGAGGAAGTGTTAATGTGGTCGAATCGAGTATCGTGTGTCAGGATGAGAATGTTGACGAATTCGTGCTACCCCATTTAATGGGATATAGCGTGATGTTATGTATGTATTACTTAATTCATACAATATAAGAACTGGAATCATCTTTTTAAGGAAATCTAACTATATTCAAGTATATTTAACAAAAACAAAAATTATAACAAATCAATAAAGCGCCAGGTATAATTTTTTTTAATAAATGTATGATTTGATATATGTATTTGTTTTAAGAAAGGTAAACGCTGAAAGTGTAGTGGAGTATGAGTTGCAGGTAGTGTATGCGATGGAAAAGTAAACGTCGATCTGAATGTGATGGTGACCGTGCGTTAAAACCAGGCAGCCGGGCATCGGATGAGTTTACGGGAGGCGGGGACGTGGGGACGCGGAATGCGAACAAACTTTTCTGGCGACCAGGAACCGAGGGTGGCTTGGGACGCCAGGCAGGCTCAGGAGCGCTCGGGCCGTTCAGGGCGGAGGTCAGCTCCCAGAGGACCGCGCTCCGCAGCGCTGGGCCCGACGTCTGCGTCTGGGTTCTCCGCGTGTCGCCCCGCGGGTCCCGCACCCCGCTAGCGCACCATATCGCGCGCGCCGCACCGCTGGGACTCGATCACTCTCGAGACCCGCGAGCGCCAGGCCCAGGAACAAGCACATTGCCCGAATTCATGCCACATCTAAACTTTTTACATCTAATCACTTCTAACGACCGATACCTCTATCATCTATCTCTATCCGAATGAATTAGGACTTGGTAGAAACTTTATAACCCACCCCTACTGTGTTCACTTAATACAACATCACCCCTTGGTTCATTTTTTTATACATAGTTACTTCAACCCAGCTACAGAAAATTGAGTTTCCTCTAGTCTTTTACATCATATTAATGGGTCCTAGTCCAATCCAAAAAAATGTCAACACATAAAATTAATGATCTAGAATTCATTTCTATAAGTGGATAAGTTCATCTTTTTACCTATAATTTGACGGCTAATAACTTATTCTAAGACTTGCAAATGTTCACAAGAATGAGTAGAAAGCAGGGTTGATCTGATTTCAATCATGATTTAAATTATATTTCTCGTACAGAACAAAACAAGTGTCTTAATAAAAATTCAGTTGTATAAAAAACATTTTTAAGGTTTTCTGTAAAAACAAACAAATTAATTTTCAATATTTATTTATTAATTGAATTAATATTAAATATGAAAACATCAAATTTCGTATACGAACATATTCATCTACCAAGTTGTAAACATATTGTAGAAAATGAGTTTCACACAATTGTAATTAAGCAAGACACTCTATTAAAAGAACAGAAAACGAATAGGGAATGTCGGTTAACACTTATGCGTCAACAAAATAAGGTTGAAATCAAAGTGACCTGTCATATGGATTAGTTGACATTTGACATTACTAGCAGCTGTATTTTAAGGATATAATGTGAAAATTTGATAGAATACATCAAAAGACACATAAGATACAATGTAAATAAAATGTCCCGAGACGCAAATCATTCCGAAAAAAAGAGCAGGAAGATTGCACGATGCAAAACAAATAAAGGGATGCCTTCGCGCCATTTGAATGTTGCGGAATCAATTGAAGTTTGTAAGAATCTGAATTTTGATCAGTGATTCGTAAATATGTGTGCAATTTAGGATGGCCTGATGGCAGGTATTAGTTGATAGCGGAGCAACTGACTAGAGCATTGCAGCGACTGGTGACTGGCGAGCCTTGTTCGACAGAGCGTGTGTGTAAAGCAATACACAGCGCTAGCCAATAATTAATCGACATCCCTAAGTCCCGTGGGGCAAAGACTGTATGCAAATATTCGTATTCGTTTCACCCTCGTCACATCGTAACAGTACATATGAGCCAGGTCATCGGAATTTAGATCATACATTAACAACGGCCGGGGACTTAATGCTATGCCACATAGCGCATTGCCTGCTACTGCTGATGCTGATGCTGATGCTGTTCTGATGCCCTGATACTACTTCTCTATCTACTACAAACCTATTATAAAATTATTCATATATGTTCCTATTCCCTGTTGTAATAGCCGTAAACTTTATGTCGTAAACTTTTCACAAATTTTAGACGTTTTCTCTACTGTTTCAATTTTCAAATCATTACGGGAATTTTGTATCTTCTGGATTTATACAATCATATTTCTTATTTATTTTATATTTTGGAAATTTAATAGGAAATCGTTTTATTCCAATATAAGTTGAAATCGAGGTAGGTGACTCAGTGGCCTGTGGATTTGAGAACCCAACATCTTTGGGGATCGTGATTTGGCGACAGGTAAATGTATTGCACGTGAAGAAATTTACCGAAATCTGCTAGGGCAGAGTGCCATACCCAGTGATGGGTAAAAGGAGTGATGACATATTTTTATTTAACTTTTGTTTGTAATAAGTTATATCAACTGCGGAAGAGTTAAGAATATGAGTGCAAAGAGAGTAATTCTGACCCAGAGTTAATTAAAACGAACAAAAAATAATCATCATGTGTCAAAATGTTTAACAGTTCCATAATTTTAAAATCGTATAAATATATGCTGTAGAATCTGGACCATCGGTTCTTTACTACTGATTCGCGGATGTCTAAGGGGAAAATAATATGAATATAATATATATAAAAGGTGTTTCAAAATTATAGCAAAAACAATTAAGGTTACATATTATTTGATGTACTGATCACAAAGTAAAAATAATTTTTCAGAAATTCGTAAAAATATATGCATTTTACTTGAACCTAACATTTCTAGTTCCACTGGACTGATATGTTACAATAATGATTAAAGTTTAAGAACTTAAAAACTTGGATCAAATAAATTTTAATGTTTACTCATTTGTACTGTACCCAGTGGCGCGAAAATTGTTTGCTTCGAGTAATATGCAATTATTTTTACGAATTTCTGTAAAATTCTTTTTGCGTTGTAATCAGTACAGAATTAAAATATGTAACATAAGAAATACAATGGTATTTTTTTAATATGATGATTGTTGCTTTCCTAATTAAATTAGAACAAAAGTGTAAATACAAAAAATGTTAAGTATTAAAAGCTGCATTTAATGAGTATCTAGTTTTCTTTCAAATGTTTTTATGATTTGTACCAAATCATGCGCATATAAATTCTTCCCTTGCAAGATTTGATTAAATTGAAATGAGTTAAGATATTAATAAAGATCGTTCACAGGCCGTATAAAAGTATTATGCGGGCCGGATGTGGCCCGTGAAACGTAGTTTGGACATATCTGGTGTAGAATAACAAGCCAAGCCCTATAATATTCGATTATAATTAGGCCAAAATGTTGAGTAAATCAAATAAGTAAAATAAGTAAGATCAAGTCAATGTAAAAACGCTTAAAAATGAAAAAAGTTTAAAATTTCTGACAGTATGGTATGCAAGTAATGTTCTTCCATGGTATTTAAACAAGACAAGAGATTTACTTCAAATAAAAAAAATTGAACGTAATTTATGCCCAACTGGTTCAGATTGACCACCAAATGGTAAAATTGAAATCAAGTCCTAATTTAAGAAATGACACTGGAAAAACGAGAATACAAATAGTACTTGTTTCTAAGCTGAAATTGAAAGTCCGATAGTGGTTGTAAGAAAATGTGCTTTTCATGATGTAACGAAGAGAGGTGGGTCCAGTTGAACATAGATACATGTGTGTAATCGAAATGGACGCCACTGGTTTGTGGACGCGTGGGACTAGGAGAGTTGGTTATGGACAGAGACAGCGACAGCCGGGATAGGGTTGGAGCGTCGGGTGCGCAGAGTCGCGGGGCACGGGGAGCGACCTGGCGCACGTCACGGTGCCCTCAGGGAGTGCGCTTCATACACGAACACCGCCGCCGCTGCCACCGCCGCCCGGTGACGACGCCCCAGCGCTGACCGGTGTCCGCCGTCCCATGGGACTTCTAGAATGACCAATATTGCATACGTACATGTCGATAATACGACTCCGACGCTGGAAATATTATCCGGGATACGGTGAATTTTTGGTGAAACTTCTTTACGCGCTATGGATTGCATTTCTTTAAAGCTTCATTTGTAATTTAAATTATTGCGATAAATAAAAAACATTAATGGAATGTAATTAACATGTATTGTACTTTGAAGTTGCCTCCTATTTCAACGAATTTTGTTTTGTTTTCTCTACATTATGTCACACGATTATTAATTAAACATTACTTAAAATGTGTCCAATAAAATACGCATTTCCTACATTACCTATACAGGGTGGTGGATGGAAGGACGCACCATAGCGTTTTCAATGTTATTTTTCAGATGTCCCATTATCGCCTTCCCTAATTATTATAATTTTACACTACCTGGACCCGGAAAAATGACGGAAATGTTTACCGGTAATTTTCTTAAAATCATCAGTGCCATAAAATAAATATGATATTAATTAAGAGCTTATTTTATTTAATACATCAAAAAGTTATTATTATAATAATGACAAATAGAAACAATGGCTGGTAGCACAAGCTCTGTTTTTGGGTTTTCTAAAAGCACGGTTTTAACATGTTAGAGATAGCTAATACAACCCAAAAACACTGCTCTTAAAACAGGCAAAAACAGAGTTTGTGCTACCAGCCAATGACTTGAAATGCTGATCCGAAAGTTAATGTTACAAGGAATAAGTAGTATGTCAATAGCTTGCTTAGTGTTTGAGCTATAGCATCGGGAAAGTCTTCCAGAGGCTATATCTCAAAAACTAAGAAAGATATGAAAATGCGCTCAACGGCATTGAATTCCCCGAGTTCGAATTGACTTATAAACAAATTTTTAGCGATTTATTTTTTTTGCACTTTTTGAAATTTTTCTAAGGGGTACCCCTTGGTGTTTTTACGATTTTTAAACAATTTGCTCTAAAACTTTTTCTCGCACAAATATTGTAACAAAAATTTACATACATATGTATTTTGACCCGCTGAATCCAATGGTGTAATCGCCAAGTCCATAGGTCTTATAGTTTTAAAGATAATATTTAAAAACTATTTTAAGAAAAAAAAAATTAGAAAATTTTTGAAATTTAAAAATTCGCTGAAAATATGTTTATAAGTTAATTTAAACAAGAGAAATTCAATGCCGTTGAGCGCATCTCAATATCTAACTTAGTTTTTGAGATATAACATAACATAGAGTAACAAGCAAAATAAAAATGACTTTTCGTCAAAAACAACGAAACAAAATAATTTTTATTATAACCTTTCACAGTTACTGAAATATCAACATCAAATGGTTGAAAAATACCGCTGAAAGCTTAAGTTAACATATTAATTGTTGTGAACTATTTTAAATATGGAAATATTTTTTAAAAATCATAAAATTTTATTTATAATATGATATTACGTGGGAAATTTATTAAAGCAAGACAATATTCGTTTGCTGGTTAGTCTTGCATAGATAACAATTGAGCAACAAGTAGATACTTATTAGATGCAGTTTTTAATACTTAACATTGTTTAAATTTACACTTTTAGTCTAATTTAATTAGGAAAGCAACAATCATCATATTAAACAAATACCATTGTATTTCCTATGTTACATATTTCAATTCAACATTCGGTATACATTTATCATAAAGTATTTTTTTCTTTTCATTAAACATTTATTATTAATTAATTATTTTATTTATTAAATTATTTAATGATTCATATTTTTAACGTAGTCTGGCAATATACTGATGTGATTAGCGTTATGTTATTGGAATATCCCGAGTTTGAATCCCACTCAAGTTACCATACGGCGTCGTGGTGAGTCCGATCCCTGTACTACAACTACAATTAAGTTCCTATTGTACAGAGTAGTATAAATAAATAATTAAAATTAACTACTGTTTTTTTTACTTTTGTCTTAACGCATCTTTAACAATTAACCGCCTCTGACTACAGTATAAGAAGGTTACAGTTTATAATATTTTCGGTATAAAGTATAGTTTGAATAAAGTTATTTTCTCACAAACAACGCAAAAAAGGGTGAAACCAGGGGGGGTCATGGGGGTCATGGGGGTCATGACCCTCCCCTAAGCATTGACTTTTTTTTTAAATTTTGGCCCTAACACATAATAATGATGTCATTATTTATGATAACTTAATTTGTTAAACAAATTAAATAGAAAATATTATCTAAGAACTTAAAATTCTAAGATAATTAAGAACTATTGTTTGATTTATTATTCTAATACATAGCCTAAAACCAATATTTTGTGGGGATATTATTTAAGACCTAGTCAAGTATGTGACTACCGAGATTTGCACTTAGAAAATCAACTTCTAATTCAATATTTTTTGTATTCTATCGAAGAACCGTTTTTTATATTTAGAAGATGGGCAATACCCCCCTCCCCCCCGAAACAAAATTCACTCCATGACCCCCCTCCCCCTAATTCGATGTCTGGATCCGCCCCTGGGTGAAACCATCCAGGTAATTTACAAACGATAAAGTGTGTAAGAATGAATTTGTGGAAAGAAATCAATTTAAGCGTCGTTTAAAGTGAACAACTGGCAAGTGTCAGCGTCAAGGCGACAAGGCGACGACGGCAAGCGTCAAGAATCGTAGGGTAACGACACACATGTTGAATGGAGCTTCAAAGCTTCAGACATCGATGTCCGCGGTACCAAAGTACGGACGGAAAATCGGTTCATTGAGAGGTCACTTCACTCATTTTTTATTTGTCAAGATTTTTTTTTTAAGTAATGTATTACACGCTTCGTGGCGTTGCTGTTATGCAAATTTAAAAGTCAAAACGTAGTTAATTATTTTATCTCTCTTTAAGTCAGTGTTTCTCAAACTATAATACGTAGACTTTGATGATTTATTATCCACAAAAATAGCATGTGTCTACTTTGAAAACGACGAAATGCTAAATGCTAAATCTGTAAAGTCTATTATAAACTTCATACTCGTGTATAATAGCTATCATTATGAACTTGTTACATAATATATTAAGTGACTGGAATATCACCTTCCGTAGAAATATTGTCCACATTCTTCATTGGTAAATTTTTCAAATACAAACACAATATCTTGTCATGCAAATAGCTTTTATGGTATTCAATGTATGATTTTGCATATACAGAATTTCCCTTTCACGTGTAACAAATCATCAATCATATTAATCAATTCTCTTCTCGATTTTGCACCCTCAATCTCACTCAGATTTATCATCTTAATTAATATGTCATTCTTCATTTATCTACACATACTCAAATCATTGTAACGGGCTCAAACATATATGCACTCTAAATTTTACATCAAATAAATCAAATTTTGCGGGTAACACCTCCATTTATATACATTAAAATGCACACCCATTAAATTTGATTTTCAAAAACAAATTATAAGTACTACAGTTTTGTGCATGTAGATCGTTTCGCTCGCATATTTCGAAACTGACAAAACTCAATTCAAATAAATGATGCATTTTTTATAAAGCTCGCCATTAAACTCGATATTCAAGTGAAATATCCACGTACCCACAAATCATGACAGTCTTCAAAATGTGTGTTTTTTTTTTAAATAAATACAAATGAAATTTATCACCTATTGCAAAGTATTATGATATAATTTAAAACATGAAATTTATAATTTTTTTCATATGACATGGCTGAAGGTACAGTGACGATGATAAAAGACAGAAAAAATCGGGTGATGCCTGGATTAAAACCAGAGACCTTCTACTTGCCGGGCAAAGAATTTTTCTTAAAATTTATCATTGTCACTGTACTTTCAAAAATAGTTATTTGTGTATTAAGAGCGTAAAGTGATTCTTTGTTACTCGAACACGGCCTGCGCTGTAATAGTGTAAGAGGAACAAAGACACTTTACGTTCGTGATACACACATAATTTTTTCTACGATTGCATCTTAAAATTATTCAAAAACATACGTACTGAAAATAAATTCGTTCTGTCAACTGTCAATATGACAAATTTCTGTTTTGTTTGTATCCCTGGTAACTATTGAAATAAGCGCGCATTTAATATCTTTTTCGCGCGTCTCCAATGGCAACGCGCGACAAAGATATTTTTCGATTGTTCCATGGAAAACGTCAACTTTACGATGACAAATGAGAGCGTAATTGTCAACTTTTCATAGCGATCGTAGAAAAAATACTTTGTGGTATGATTTTATTTGAATCAGAAATTGTGTCCCTGCAAACCCGTTGTCAATACCTATCATATAGAAGTCTTAGGATCGACAGTAAAATTGTTTATTTTTTATTGAACTTTTGAGAAAAAAGATAAATTGTGAACAACCCAAAAAAATTCTTGATTTCAGTATTGTTATTCTGCCCCAGATGACAACATGTAAGCAAAACTAATAGGTAGTTTCCGAGTGCGTAAAGCAAATTAACATCATGTAGTTTTTAAATATGTGACTTTATAAAATGAGTTCATACTTAGAAAATAGAATACCTGAGTGAGATTGGAGGTTAGAGCGGTAGTGCTCTGCATTCGCAACTCGCAAGGCAGCGGTACACGGTAGGTGTAGGTATATATGAGTCCCCAGGGAACGCGTCATGGGAACACATATTTCCCTGTCCGGTTGCTCGGCCCCTCTCCACCCTGTCTGCCGCCAACCGCGCAATCCAACTAAATCATACTGAGCTCGAAGCGTTATTATTGCTAGCTCTGATTTCATGTCCCACCCGTTCGACATTATAGTTTATTTTCACAAGAATTTCCCCAGTACGGTGCCACACTATTTTTTTTATCAAACTTCAAATTATATAAATAAATAAATACAGGCTGTTTCAAAATCATTGCAAAAAAGAAAGAGTATATATTATTTGAAGTACGCATTTTCATTTTTCTTAATAATTGCACATCACTTGAAGCAAACATTTTTCGTGCCACTGGATTGATAGGTTACAGTAATGATTAAAAATTAGTAAAATAAATATATCATCACGCCTGTTACCCATTACTGGGCGTGGCACTCTGCCTAAGCAGATCTCGCGTGAAGTGCGGTTACCAGCCGTCAAATCACGGCCCCCAAAGATGTTAGTGGAGGGGGAGCCACAGAGGTAGATTTAAATTGGTGAAAATTGTTTGTCGGCTGTGGGAATCGAACCAAGGTTCTCAAGATCCACAGGCCGACTCGACACCACTGAGCCACCTACCCCATTAAAAATTTAATAAACATTAATATTAATTTAATTAAAATTGTTTAACAATTTTTCCATTGTTTACTAATTTGTATTCATTAGTGTAACCTATCAGTACAGTGGCACTAAACATTCTTCTTACGTTGTAATCAGTACATACAATCATATATACAATCCTAATTTTTTTTTTTAAATAATTTTGAAACAATCTGTATATCATCACGCCTTTTACCTATTATTCTGCCGTAGTAGATTTAGGTAAGTGGTATATTTCTTCGCGTGAAGTGCAGTTACCAATCGTAAAATCACGGCACCCAAAGATGTTAGTGGAGGGTGAGCCACAGGGTTAGTTTTAATGCGGGAATCGACCCGGGTTCTCAAATTCACCTATTTTAAATTTCAATACTATTAAGAAATATTTATAATATGTTATGCATCAAGGGTAAGAGACAAACAATTATTCTCTTGTGTGAAGTCGAGGTTTGCCAACTTCACACAAGGGATAATCGCGCCCTCCGTGAAGCATATTATATTTTTCGTAACAAGTGCACAAAAATAACCGTCATATCGGGACAAATGTCAAATATCCTAACTTGGGACAAGTGTCTAATTTCCCATTTGTTAAAAAGGACAAGTGTCAAATTTTCCAACTGTTAAAACTAGTTCATATTCAGCTCAGCTAGATGGCTCGTTTGACGCCGCAAACAGGGAATAATCGTAGTCTCTAGGGAGAGAAACATTCTCACGAGGGACAGAAACATCCAACCTAGGGAGAGAAACATTATGTGGGAGAAAAGCAATGTTTCTCTCTTTAAAATTAGGGAATAATAACGTGTTTCTTCTGCACGTGTTACGAAAAAGTAGTAATAATTCAGTTAAATGGAATGCAATCGTCATCTATTTTAATTTTTAATCAAATATTAATTTCCCTAAGATAAACTGTGTCAGAAACTTCTAGCACGCCCATGTTCAAGATTTTTATTCAACAACGTAATATTAAAGAAGAAAGGGAAAATATACAATTACGTATAAAATCCGCAATAAAGTATTTAACAAAATATCAAACTAAACACTTGTCTATGTGTCACAAAATTCAGCCTCCAAGTCAACTTATGAGGTCATCGTCAGAGACTGGCCAGCACAGTTAGTAACCATAGACGCGTTTCGCTCTTATTAAAGCTCATCAGTATGGTATAACCCACTCCTTCACCTAGAACAAAGTTCACGTGAAGGAGCTGTGTGACGAAGAACTGTGCCTGCAGAGAATAAGATCCCTAACAAACAGTAAAATGACATGAGAAGTTCTTTAAGTATTTAATCATGTACATTATAATATAATAACAATATTTTGCTATTAGTAGAAATAAAGTTTGACCTACAAACAGACCTTTCCAATATTTACTTGTTCGTATGTCAAAAATTATCCTAACACACTGCACTTCATAAGTTTATAAGATTTAAATTTCGGGCAGTAGAAAATATTTGAATAGTTTGTAGCCCGGTCAGCGCTAACAATTTTCTGTTGCGACGAGGCCACAAACTTGTTAACGTGCGAAAGCTGATATTATGGCATTCCCCAAGCTAGATTCTGCTCAGCGCGATCGGAAATTATCCACGACACAGATGTAAAGTAGGCATTCATTTCCCGATAACTAACTGGTTTCGAACGCATAAATTCCCTAAATATCGACATTTCATTTCCCGACTAAACGATCATACTTGCGGATTTTCCTTACGCATCGTATTTTATGGAAATCTAATTGTAAAGGTTACATTTTATTTTAAACTAAGAGATTCACTAATAAATTTGCAGTTCAAAGACGACAAAGATATGTTGAAAAGTTTATTTTGCTAACTGTGAACAAACTTTGGAAAGCACTGCATTTCAACGCAAGGTTTTTTGATTTATTTTTCTTCGATTCGCCATTCGCTCGCAATCGGTCTTAAAATTTAAAAATTATATTAAATTTATTTTACGTTGCACAACAAAATATTATTAATATATATATATATATATATTCAGGCTGTTTTTATACCTCTGCACGAAACTTTAATAACATATATTATTTGATATAATGATTATAGAACATTTTTTTTTTTGAAATTCGTAAAAATTAGGGTATATCATTCCTAGCGAACATTTTTAGTATTATTGGTTTAATAGTATATATATAATTTAAAAAAATCAAAATAAGATATTACACTAGGTACCTACATAATAACTAATTAATAAATGATTATTTGTAGGCAGTGTTTATACTTTTATTTCATTAGTAACATAATTAAAAATAATTAAATGTACTATTAAACTAGTGACACTAAAATTGTTCGCTAGGAATGAAATATCCTAATTTTTGCAAATTACAAAAAAATTATTTTTGTTCTATAATCAGTATATCAAATTATATATGTCATTAAAGTTTCGTGCAGAGGTATAGGAACACCCTGTATATATATTGTATATATATATATATATATATATATATATATATATATATATATATATATATATATATATATATATATATATATATATATATTAAGAGAACTAACAAATGTATCGCTTATTCATCAACTTTTAGCATTGTATTTCCTATACAGGGTGTTTCTATACCTCTGCACGAAACATTAATGGGTAATATAATTTGATACACAGATTATAGAACAAGCAAAATTAATAATTTTTAAATTATGTTAATAATAAATTGAAATGTATTAGAATAATAGTATATTGTAATACTAGTGAGGAAAGGGTTTAATTGCAAAATGAGTACGAAAGTTTTACAATGGCTCTTTCCCACATGTGTTACATACTATTTTTCCAACATTACACGTAAACACTACTTTTTTCGATCTGCGATACAACAAATTTAATTACTTTATAAAAAGTTGTATTTACAAATGCACATCATGCGCATCCTTGGTCACCATGTCAAATGACATTATTTCACTCACTCAATTTAGTTGTGACAGTAACCATTTCTCTCAGTAGTGAGGAAAGTTATTTACTTTCATTACTAATGAGGGAAACGGTTACTATCACAACTAAATTGTGTGAGGGAATTGTCATTTTCACAAGTAATATTGAAAAATAATAATTTACATAACCCAATATTACATACCTACAAATTAAGTGATTATTTGTAAATAGTGTTTATAATTTTATTTTATTATTAATATAATTAACAAATAATTAAATTTGCTATCAATCCAGTGATGCTAAAAATGTCACTTATTTTTACGAATTTCAAACAAATTATTTTTGTTCTATAATCCATTAATTATATATTAAATATAACCATTTAAATAAGTTTTTTTCTATAATTTTTTCCCTCCTAAACCTAATTTTGACTTTTGGAAACTTTTATAGTCACTTCAATAATCCTTTAAAGTTTTAAGATGTAGAAACATCCTGTACCTAAAAAAGTAGACTTCCGGTATAAGCATTCTATTTAAAAATAATTTGTTGCAAAATATATATATTTTTAAAGTAGACACCCGGTATAACAACTTTGGCACAGATGGATGTTTTTATTATTAATTGTTGTTGCTTTTACAAATTTGTTTCTGTATAGTTTAATAATAAGGTAAACTACATTTCTTTACTACATTAAACAGACAAATATTTCTTACTTTAACATAAAGTAACTTATAAATTTTACATAAATTTTTGCAGATTTTGATAATAATGTCAAACAATTTTTGACATTTTTCTGTTACATTCAATCGTACCAAATAAAACAAAAATTGCTCTTGACTTCCCTAAGATTGCCAACCATTTATAAATTAGTTAAATTAGCTAAATTAGAGGCAAATATGTCAAAAAAGTGATAAATAAATTAGAAACGTTTCAAAGCGGATAATTGACTTACGTTTAAACGAGCGAGGTTTAGCCTGTTTTCTTCGCGACATCGTCACGTGTTTATGTCCCGTATGTCTTAAACCATGTCAACTATCACGAAACACACTAACGTCTGTCACATTCACAGTTAGCACTAACTTCTTGCGTTGACATCGACTCAACACTCAGCAACTCAGCAGAAGCAAGTCACAGAGCACGTGCTTTTGAGAAGAGCGACCGAGCACGACACTACGTCACAACTGGCGCGCTACTGGCGAACTGACGGCGTGACGACGAGCGTCGACTGAACAGACGCGATTGTACCAAGCGCCGGTTTGAGCAGCGACGCATATGCGCATCGGTGGGAGAAACGATCAAGTACTGTTTTTTATTGTTGCTTGTAAATGAATTTCTTGCAATCAAATTTAGTAATAAATTGATGAATAACTTTAAGGAATCATTTAATGTTATTTAATTTGAATTAGTTTGTTTCGGGATTTGGCGATTGGTAGCAGTATTTCATACCTAAGCAAAAATATGAATGCTAACTAAAAAAGCTACAATTTCTGTTAAATTTGACATTTTATTTTTTCAAAAATAAGTTAAAATTACTAAAGTTTCAAATAATTTAAATTTTAAAACAGTAGTAGATAGTTTCAAATAAGAAACAACATAATTTTTTTACTGCCCATTTTTGCGATATAACTTAAAGTTATATTTTTTTAAGAAGAATGGATAGAAAATTACATATAAGGATACAGGGTATTTCAAAATTATTGCAAACAAATATTATTTTTATGGGGTAGAACCCCGGTTCGATCCCCACAGCCGACAAACAATTTTCACCAATTTAAATCTACTCCTGTGGCTCCCTCTCCACTAATATCTTTGAGGACCGTGATTTGACGGCTGGTAACCGCACTTCACGCGAAGAAATATATCACTTACCGAGATCTGCAGAGGCAGAGTGTCACACCCAGTAATGGGTAAAAGGCGTGATGATATATTTATTTATTTATTTATTTAAATATTATTTGATGTATTTCGAAATACGCAAAAAAAATTGCACATGAAGCAAATATTTTTCGAGCCAGTGAATTGATAATTTACAGTAATAAATAAAAATTAGTAAACATTAAGATTAATGTAATTTAATTAAAATTGTGTAATAGTTCTTTGAATTTTTAACCTATCAAACCAGTGGCACGGAAAATGTTTATTTCAAGTAATGTGCAATTATTTTTGCGTATTTCGGAAAAATTCTTTTTGAGTTGTAATCAGTATATACAATAATATATATCCTTATTTTTTTGCCTTAATTTTGAAACATCGTCTATATATGGGGTAGGTGACTTAATGGTATCGAGTCAGCCTGTAGATTTGAGAACACGCGTTCGATTCCCAAAGCCGACAAACAATTTTAATCACATTAAAACTGCCTGTTGCTCCTACTACTAACCGCACTTCACGCGAAAAAATATATCACTTACCGAGATCTGCTTTGGCAGTGTGCCACACTGGGTGATATATTTATTTTTATTTATTTTATGCACTACAAAAATAATTTCAAAAAAATAGTAAAAGTTTTCAAAATGTAGATTTAAGTTAAGTGGAGCATGAGAAATAAATTGGTTCAAATTGTATTTCTTTTAGTTTTAAGATATAGGCCCTAAAAGTTGAATTTAAAAAAAAGTAAAAAATTGCTTGTTTTAACAAAATATATCATCACGCCTTTTTCCGATTATTAGTTGTGGCATTCTGCCGTAGCAAATCTTAGTAAGTGATATATTTCTGCGCATGTTGTGCGGTCACCAGCCGTCAAATCATCGCTTCTAATAATGTTAGTGAGGTGGCAGCCTCAGGAGTAATTTTAAAGTGGTGAAAATTAAATTCCCAACAGCAAAATATTACACAAAATATATAGCAGATCTCGGTAAGTGATATGTTTATGCGCGTGAAATACAGTGAGAATCGAACCCGAGTCGATACCACTGAGCCACCTACCCAATTTTCTTATCATGCTATTAATTATTATAATTTGTTTCGCAAGTTTTCAGACGCTTTCATTAATTGATAATTGTAATTGTTAATTGAATAATTGTGAACGCAGCTTAAGAGTTCCGCGTTGGATTAAATAAGATCTTACGAGTGTACAAATATTAAAGAACCGGGTCTCGGCTCAGTGATACAGGCCTGTACGCCGTAGAACTCGAGTATTTCTGATAATAATATACAAACGAATCCGATTTTACTAAGAATGCTACATTAGTAATTTAGACTATTAAAAATTATCATAGATTGTAAACTGTAAATTATAGATACTTCTGTCAAAATAAATCAAATAAGTTTTGCAGAATTTTTAAATTTTCTATTTTGCAAGTTGTATACAGTAAAATGTTTTGTTTTAAAATGTGTATTAAGGTTTCCTGTTGATCCGTCTTTACCACTTAGAATTTGGGAACAATAATCACATTTTAATAAAATATCAACTAAACACTTGGCTAAGTCTCACAAAATTCAGCCTCCAAGTCACCTTATGAGGACATCGTCAGAATTTTGTGAGACTTAGCCAAATGTTTAGTTTATATTTTATTAAACCTAGTTTCACCAAGTGTATGGATGACAATTAATTTTGTCTTTGTTGTAATCACATTTTATTTTATTATCATCTAAGTCAGTAAAATGTTTCTATATTGAGCTAATTTTGCGAGAACTCATTATAAATAACCTTAATTGCAATAGCAAATAAAATATGAATAAATTTGAAACACAACTATCGTTTGAGTGATTCATTCACTTTACGGTTCGTGCATCCGAGCTGAGAAGCCGAGACCAGAGCGGTTTAGTTTGTACCGCTGCACTGACGAAAATCAGAAAGATGTATTAAAGTGTGCCAAGTCTCGAAAAGCCGAGTCAGTGAGTCAGAAAGATCCGACATGCACATCTCTAAAATGTCCCATCGATAATTTTGTCCAAAGGAAACAATTGTTTCTGTATCAACGTCAGCTGCCGTCAACTCACGGTTTTCGTAGTGTTTTCCTTCTTATTTGGCAACAGTTTAACCGAAGCTGTAAGATGTGATTACGAGTGTCGAGCATGTTAAAATATAGACCAGTACTTGTGACGTAAGACACCCATGAAGTCCCTCGTTCAAATCTATGGATAGGCTAATGTGGATGCCGCTCATGATGTGCAGAGTAACAAATAAAATAAAAATAGTAATTACATTCCACATACTGAGTAAGCTTTCAGTGCTTATATTTCAAACAATTTTCACCAAATTAAATCTACCCCTGTGGTAACATCTTTGGGGGCCGTGATTTAACGGCTGTTCAAGCGCATAAATATATCATTTACCGAGATCTGCTTCGGCAGAGTGCCACATCCAGTAATGGGTAAAAGGCGTGATGATATATTTATTTATATTTCATAATTAAATCAAATTTTTGTTTAAATTCTATAAATGTAAATAATAAATTTAATTTGTTTATAGAAACATAAATATCGGGTGTAATAGGTTCTTCACGAAATATCCCGGAAACGAAATCCCGGGAAATTAGCTGCTTTTAAAATTTCAATTCCCAAAATTTACATTTTAAAATCCGGGATGAAACTGATGAACACAACAGAAATGAATATATTTCTCTAACAATATAGGTTCGCATCGAATGTGATGTGTCTTTTTTAAACTTATTTTAAAAAGCAACAAGACGTATAAATTAAATATTTATTTCCTATTTTTTACTTGATTAAAAACAAATTAATTTTTTATTAATGTTTTCTTTTTTAAAAATCGGGTATTTATATATATTAAAATTAAATTTTCCGGTTTCCCGGAACTAAAAAAGTGTTCCGGAACAACACCCACTAATTTGGTGTAGCAAGAAAAACAGGGCATAGACTTAACGCGAAAAATCTGTTATCCGGCGCAATTACTTTTCTAATTATTTTAAATATATCATCACACCTTTTACCCAATACTGGGTGTTGCACTCTGCAGTAGCAGATCTCGGTAAGTAATATATTTCTTCGCGTGTTCGACTCGATACCACTAAGCCATCTACCCCATAATAATTATTATTTTAAAATTATTTTAGTACTTCAAATAACAGTTATAGAGAATTAAATTGTACATCTAAAGTAATCAATAGATTTTATTGTACTCATTTAATATCTATGAAAATTAGGCTTAAAAGCTGGGTACTAAAAATGTCGTTTTTTGACGGATATCCATGCCATTTGAATATATATATAATTAAAAAGTTTTATTCAGAACTAATTTAATAATATTGAAAATTTTATTTGCATTCACATCGGCAAACAATTTTCACCAATTTAAAATTCTACCTCTATGGCTCCCCCACCACTAATATCTTTGGGGGCCGTGGTTTGACGGCTGGTAACCGCACATCACGCGTAAAAAATATATCACTTACCGAAATCTGCTTAGCCAGAGTGCCACACCCAGTATGGGTAAAAGGCGTGATGATATATTTATTTATTTCACATCGGTAAATTTAAATTTAAAAAATTTATAACTGTTACAAATCAAAAGTTTGTATAGTTTTTCTTCATATTAGTATGGGTATATGTTTATTATTAATTAAAATAATAATGTATTTCATTATCATATTGACTAGTAAGAAAAATATTCTATCATAAGTATCTGCAGAGGAAGCCACACAGCTTGTTTCAATGAATAATATATGTACTTATTTTTTATTACATGCAAAATAAAAGATTTTAATTTCAAAGACCTGGTAATAGTATTATAAAATGAAAATCAATTACACATCATTTACCTATTTCTGGATTGTACTGCTACAGTAGATTTTATTTCCACATTTCGATGCTTTACCGTGTAGCTAAATAATATATTAAATTGGTGAAAGGAATTTTTCGATTGTAAGAAAATCAAAACTTCTGGAAGAGTCATCCTATTCATTCATAAAAATAATTTGGTGACCAGTTTCGGAGTATTTAAAAACCCATCATCAATCTGGATAAAATATTGCAACAAAGTAGAGAAGTTTGTACCTATCTGCCAAGTTGTTGCAGTCTTCTGTCGGGTATGATAATAAATAAATGTCATCACACCTTTTACCTACCCATTACTGGCTGTAGCACTCTGCCGTAGTAGATCTCGGTGATATATTTATTCGCTGAAATAGGTTTTTAAAAACTCCAGAACTGGTTCCTAAATAATTTTTAATAAAGAGCGATAGAATAAGGCAACTTCACAAGTTATGATTTTCTTCTAACCATTAATTATTTATTTATACTTTATTTTAAAAATACATCGTACGAAATTGTAATTAAACACTTGATTGTGACAATAGAAATTACAGAAAGAATTGAATTAAAACATTCAAAATTGCAGTAAGCAAATTGTTATTCTAGTTCTTCTACTACTCCATTTTCATCTTCATCTTCAGTTCTTACACCCCACAATTTAACAGTTTTAAGAGACGCTGACAACAGTATTTGTCTCTGAGGATGTATACTTAAAGAATGAACAACTTTTCCATAGTCATGAACAAGTTTAAAACTAACATCACCACTAACTAAATCCCAAAAAAAAATTTCTCCGCTTAAAGATCCTGCTACTACCATTGAATCGCCAGAATTAAAAGAACTTTCTATACTTATATCCTCTGTACGATGACCAGTATACCTAAAAATAATTAAATTTAATTTTTACAAAATAACAATTATTTAATTTTTATAACAACAAAGACCAAATTAATTGTCATCCATACACTTGGTGAAACTAGGTTTAATAAAAAATATAAAATAAACACTTGGCTAAGTCTCACAAAATTCAGCCTCCAAGTCACCTTATGAGGGCATCATCTGACGATGCCCTCATAAGGTGACTTGGAGGCTGAATTTTGTGAGATTTAGCCAAGTGTTTATTTTATATTTTTTATTTAATTTTTACTTACTCGCATAACATTTCTCCTGAAATTTTTTCAAAAAGTCTAACTGTACTATCTGCACAGCTGGCTAAAATACAATTGTCGTCCTTAGAATAATTTACGCAAGTAACTGCCTCTACAAAAAAATGTAAAACATATTAGATACAGTAATAATTAAATAAAAAAATTGTATACCTCCAAAAAAATCTGTTATAAGCTTCCCATTTCGTAAATCATATCTCCGAACAAAACTATCTAACGAACTTGTTGTAATTTCATGACTTATGATCCTAATTGAAGTAACAACATCTTTAGCATCTGATAAAGTTTGTATTGGATCATTACTTCTTGATCTCATGTCCCAGCAACATGCTGTATTATCTTTACTTCCAGAAACTGTTACCTAAAATATACTTTAGCAGATATTATAAATTCTGAAGCATGAAGAAAAAATTAATACTTTACCGTTGAATCTTCATTAAAAGCAACACAAGCGACACTTCCTGCATGTCCACGCAATCTTCTTAATGGTTGACCGGTTGAAACATCCCAAAAAATGATAGATTTATCACTAGAACATGAAATAATATTACTGCTGTCACATGAACCAGCAGCATCTAAAACTTCATCACTGTGTCCTCCATAAGTTTTTAATAATAAATTTCGATATGGATTCCATAATTTAAGTTTTTTGTCACTTCCACAAGTCAAACAATATGATCCATTAACTGCAAAAACATTATAAATACACAAAATTTAAACAACCAGTAAATTATATTACTTACCATTAAAACGAACTGCACGCACAGCACCTTGATTGCAGTCAATAGTATTCAAACATTCTATACTCATTCTGGATGATATTATAATATTAAACTTTTAAATTATTGTCACTCATTCATAAAAATACAAATAAAAAGCAATAATAGTTCATACACATTATTTGAGGTTAAGACGTACTAACCCCGTACACAACTCACTCTGATATGACGACAGTTCCACTACCTTGTCAGATATGGCCGTATATTACAGTGAAGTTCAAACGTTTCTCAAGACACAACAAAAAAACAATAAATCAAAGATTAAAAAAAGGGTAAAAAGCCTACATTTTGATTTGTTGATTTTTAGTCAAAAAGACTTTTTCTTAAATTCGCAAAATTACGGGAATAGTTCTTGAAATGTACATTTTTAGTGCCATTGGCCGACGCGAAATATTTAATTTATTTTATGTTAGCCGCAAATATAGTTTAAAAATTCATGAATAATGGTTGATTATAATATATACAAAAAAATAATTCTAATAAAATAAATAAATTTCACGCCTTTTACCCATTATTGGGTGTGGCACTCTGCCGTTGCAGAACCCGGTAAGCGATATATTTCTTCGTGTGAAGTGCGATTACCTACCGGCCTTCAAATCACGGCCCCCAAATATGTTAGTGGAGGGGGAGCCACAAGTGTAGATAGATTTAATTTGGTGAAAATTGTTAATTTTAATAAAATTATTTACATTAATTAATAAAAATGAAGAATTGTTGTTAATATTTTATAATCTTATGTTACAGAATTTACAAAAATTTTAACGCCTATCAAAATAATTTTTGTCTTTGTATAATCAATCAAATATAAATATGTAAAAAAATACGAGTACAACAAATCGATGTGCATTTGTGAAAAAAAGTATGCTAGACAACATGAAATGATAGTACGGGAATTACTTTTCTGGCTCGTACTGTAATTTCTTGTCTAACATCATCTGTAAATTGCGGTTAAATCGACAATTCGTGTTGTAACTATGTGAATTTTTTGTTGAACTTATTTAAAAACGAAATTTTTGAAAATATATATCATTCAAATCTTTTCTGTGGAGTTCCTAGAGTTCGTGTGTGAGAATAATTTTGCGAATACAAAAATTACGGTCATTTATTACAAGTAGAATTCTATTTTGTACATGTACTTAATAATAAGCTACAAACTAATATTTCTCAAAAAGGTAAATTTATCAATACGAATTATTAATAAATTAATTATTATTAAATTTTAATTTGATTTAGGATTGTAAGAAAAACTAGTCATGACACGATTTTGTCCGTTCAAAATTAAAAGTCAGAAACACGAGTTCAAAAAAGCATTTAATAAGTAATTACTTATTAAATGATAAAAGTCGTATTTACAGTCCAAAATGTGTACAATCCTAACAACAACAGTCTTACTACTTGTGATATTATTATTTTTATATGTATGTACTTTAAAAATATTTGCATATACTTTAAAATATTTTTAACCTTTTTAATAAAAAGTTGTTCTAGTAGTAACAATAAGAAAATACAAAATTATTTACTTTTAGCCAGGTTTTCATGCAGTCTTCATCGAAAATCGGACAAAAACATACAAAACTGACACTTGCTTCAGCCATTTTTTTAAAGAACACAACACATACATACACTACACAAAAAGGTTCAATTTTAACTAATTACTGCTGGTAACTACTAGCTTATTACCAAATTCGTGATTCAAGAAGTATTGAAAATTTGAAAAGTGAACTCTAGTGAAGAAGAAACAAACAACACTGTGTACATGTTAAGCTTCGGCTTGCTAACACTAGATGGCACAGTAGCAGTCGAATAACTAAACTGCGAGTTATATAAGTTTTCTAGTAAAGTTTTTAGAATATAAATGTTGTTTTAATTATATTTTCAACATTACCACATATTTTAATAAAGTAATGCAACATTTTTTTCCTTGAATATACCCAATTAATAGTTAATTGCTTACTTAGTTTATTTAAAATTAATTTGAATATACTGAGGCTATTTATAGAACACGAAACCAAACATATGCTTGTTGTTGATATTATTCCAATGTTAATACGCATAGTCACATTTGTTATTACATTTCTTCGATAACGGCAAAACGTAAAAGGTGTTCATAAGTACTATTTGTTCGTTATCGTTTATCTTATATAGTTTACAACTTTTTTTTAATTATTTGGGTAATTCAAATTTTTATCATTTTATCAAATACTTCACAGATAAGATTTGTTGTTTGTGACATTGATTTAGTTTTGTTTTGAATATTTTAACTTCAGCTCTGCTCATTCTTGTGTTATCCTCTACAAAAATGGTAATAATTTATTAAAATATTATTTTTTAAGAACTTTTGAACTTTTGTATTTTTATAGACTACTGTTACATGGGGAATCGCGGGTACCGGCAATATCTGTAACGATTTTGTTCTTGGATTACAAACTCTTGATAGAAAATCACATGTAATTAAAGCTGTAGTTGGTCGTAATCTTCAAAAAGCCAATGATTTTGCAAAGACACATAATTTAGATGAATTCTCTAATGATTTCGATTTTTTGGCGAAGCACAAGGAAATCAGTAAGTTACTTTATTTTTCTTTGATTCTAAATTTATATAAATATTTATTACAGATGTTGTTTATATTGGTGTTGTTAATACTGAACATTTTCGAATTGCAAAACTTGCTCTTGAAAACGGCAAAAATGTTTTGTGCGAAAAGCCTATGTGTTTAAATGCTAAACAAACCGAAGAATTAATTAAAATTGCAAGAGAAAACAAGCGATTTTTAATGGAAGCAGTCTGGTCCAGATTTTTCCCTGTTTACAAAGAAATAAAACAACAAATTAATGCAGGAGAAATCGGTGAAATCTATCAAGTTAATGCAAACTTAGGTTTTCCAATAACTAATATCACCAGATTGACGTTAGTTTATTTATCAGATTAAAACAAATCATTTTATACTTACTTTATTTATATTTTAGATCACATGAATTAGGTGGAGGCAGCGTGTTAGATTTGGGCATTTACGTTCTGCAGTTTGCACAATTTATATTTCCAGGATTAAAACCAATTGATATTCAAGCCATTGGAAATTTAAATGATGGAGGTGTTGATCTAGATGCTGGAATTGTAATTAAGTTTCCTGGTGGAAAAAATGCTGTATTGTCTTGTAATGCAAAAGTTGTCATGAGTAATATTGGTGAAATTTTCGGGGGAAAAGGTCACATTATAGTAAGTTCTTGCATGAATGAATTGATGGATTTCAAGGTGTAAGATTAATTATGTTCATAGGTACCAAATTTCTGGTGTCCATCTTCTCTGAAAGGACCATCAGGAGAAAAGGAGTTTCCACTACCTGAATCTTCTGGTAAATTTAACTTCGTCAATAGCGTAGGTTTATGTTATGAAGCTGAAGAAGTGCGCCGTTGCCTCTCTGAAGGTAATACCTGTTTTATTTCTAAAAGTAAACTTGTTTAACTATCTTCTTTTAACTTTAGGACTATTGGAAAGCCCTGGTATGAGTCTAGAAGAAAGTTTGATATTAGCAGAGTGGCGTGATATTGCTCATAAGAAACTTGGAAGAAAATAATAATCTATTATTTCCATAAGTATATTTACGTTGAAATTGTACTCATTACTTTTCAATAAATAGTTTTTCAATTATCAAAATATCGATTAATATACGTATATTTATTATAATAAAACACATTACAATATGTACGAACAGTCACAACCAAAAATAATAATCTAACAAAAATACAAACCGTTCTTCAATTAATAAAAAAAATTCGTTAAAGTACTTCTTCAAATAACAAATGTTTTTATAAAAGAAATTGTATAATACACAAACGAACTTATGACACTAAAAACAATTATAATAAGGTAACTGAATTACAATTAAATATTGCAACATGCATGAGATAACGTTCAGGTAAATTGTTTATAAAAATTCAGTATCTAAAAGAATTTCTGACCAAATTTCATACATGAAAACGTGTACGTTTTGCGAAATAATATCAACAAAATGGTAACATGAAAGAATAGTCGTTTGTTTAAGAATGCTTAGTTCACAAAATAGGTGACATTTTGTTCAGAAACTCTTCGTCTAAATATATAAATAAAACGAATCATGCTATTATCAAGGTCACTTTACTCATTACGTTTGTATTATAGAAAAATCTTTTCTAACTTTAAATATCTAAAATATCTCTGAATTATCTACTCTTTGATGTTAAATCAAAATTGTAATTACAAATCACACTCGAAAATTCGTTACAACTGGTTTCGTTATAACAAAGTCTTACATGCAAATAATGCGTATGTTTGTTTATGTCATTATGTCCGCATCTTATATAGATTGATGAAAAGTATTGAATCAAACGTATATTCTCTTAATTATTTGCTCTTTAAAAAGTATTTATATTTATGATAGCAAACGTTTGATTCTACGCTTTTTTACACTTGTATACATAATGATAAAAGTGACTCAATATTGGTTTCCTTAACTTATTTAAAAATAAACCTACATCCATAATATTTCTAGTACAAAACACAAAATATAAATTAGACATCTTAAATACTCTCAATTCGAGAAAAATTTTACTAAAAAAATATGGATGGGTTTCCAGTCTTAAAGTACGAAATGTACTGACATTTAAGTTTATCGTACGAAATAAATGCGATGTGCAGTGACAGACAGTTTAAAAGAGTATGTAACAAGCAGATATAAATGAAAGACAGGCATGTTAGTGACATAGGTATAATAACAGTTCAGGAAGGTGGAAATGTCGGTATGACTATAGGTATATGGTTGTTTATAGGTATATTTGAATTCAACATGGGGTGCTCCATGTACGGGTGCATACTCAACTTGTCTGCACTTAGGGCAGACGTTGAATTATCAGGTACATTTGTTGTCAAAAGTGTATCTGTTGTAACTTGCGGATTTTCAGAGGCAGAGGCAGCAGGTACAGTCACACTACGAAGAATTGGTTCCTTAGTTTGTAGCTTATTAGGCACTATATGTTCATCTGTGGTTGCACCGGTGTCTCCGTTGACAGCAGCTTCAATAGAGATGGCAGTGGTGGCGGCACTAGCTGTTAATTTTCCAGGACCTAAATTGCCCACGTGAACTTCGCTCGCGTGAAGTAAAGCCTGGTACCGGTGCTGGAATCGCATGCTGCAGTGCTCACACTCGAAAGGTTTGGTTTCTGAGTGCCGCCAGAAGCAATGCAGCGCAAGACTTCCCCTTGTGCGAAATGTAAATACGAACTTTCGTTTCTTACATAAATGACAGCTTAATCCTTTTCTGTTCATCAATTGCGACATATATTTATCTTTCAATCTAGCCAATACATTTCTGGTATTACTCCTATGTTTGCTGCTTGATCGTTTCTTTACTTGAATCTCTGGATTTTCACACAACGGAGGCACTACTTTCCGTGGTTGACTTTGCTTTCGGGATCTTTTACACGTTCCATTCACATTCTGACCATCCTGGTAACAATAACCCAAACCGTTGTTGCTTTCCTGTCCACCAGCCATATCATTAATACATTTAGATTTTCTCGGATTATTGACTAGGACTTGTTTCTTGTTATTATATTGTTCTTCCGCATTATTATGGTTTAATGTAATATGTGATCGCATGTGAGTCATTATATTTACTTGACTGGAAAAATTTAATTTACAAATAGAACAATTATAATTAGTAAACTTTGGATTTACATTTTCCTTAGAATCTAAGTTAATTTTTTCTAATGTTGCGTTAGTTTTGGCTGCGTTTTTCTTTAGTAACTTTCGATTCATTTTGGGATTTGCGGGAGATGAGGTAATTTTTTCGACACGATGATGTGTGTACTGGTGGGTTTCCAAGGAGGTGTCGTCTATAAATTCGCAGCCACATTCTCGGCATATGAAAAGTGGAAGTTCCATTTCTTCCTCATATTCATCTTCAAACTCTCCTTGGTGATTATTTCCAACATCTCCCGCTTCAGGAAAATCCGACTGGTTCCTCTGATTTGTTGAGTTCGTTGACATTCTATTCATGTCGTCGTTACTAGCAGTTGTATCACATTCGGGATCAGAACCATCACTAGCTTCCATGTAGTTAAAAAGCCGTGCAGCTCCATGTTGTTTAGGAGTGTATGGTTTCCAAGGTTTGGTGTCGCTATTTGATATAATGCTGCCCGCCATCGGTAACAACCTGCTTCCATGTTGCAAAATTGCTGCTGCTGCACTTAGTTCATATGGTTTTAAATTTGATCCCAGGGACTGACTGTGTCTGTAACAAAATATACAAATAAATACGACATATTTACATAAATCTAATTCAACTAATATCATAAATTGGTTTTAAATTAAAAAGATTTTTAACAGCCTTCAGTCATTGTTAAATTATTGTTTATATTATTAAATTATCTTCATTATATAAATATGTAATATATAAGTTTTTAGAAAAAATATTACTGAAAAAAAATTTCGCGCATTGTAACTAATTAAAATGGTTAGCGATAAAGGTAAATAACTATTCTGGATTCGCCTTGTAGTGGAGACAATTGCATTTTAAAACAAGGTAAACAGCATTTCGTCCCGCTACCATAGCGCGTGGCCTCACTTCACTCGACAAGCAAGTCGCCGAACGTTTTAGATCTTTTAACATTTTTATGCGCGCGCTACTCTTATACTTAAAATGGAATCAAGCGGAAAAGAGTTTTTGATTTGATTACGGTAATCGCGTGAGAAGTAAAATTGTGCAAACGAACTATAAATATTTTATGTTTCTTACCCGAATGGTTGATTGGACTGGTTACTACTATTAAAGCTATTGTTACGTAAGACATTAGAAGATCGATTGTTACGCTGTTCCAACGGGCTGTAAGAAAATAAAATAATAAATAGCTGCATTTCATAATCAAAATTTGAAATAACTTACTGATGTTCCTGTTGATGTGCGGCCAGTTGTACTTGATCATCAGCCATAAATAAACATCTTCCACAAGCTCTTTTGTTATGAACTTTCAGCACATGTGTAGCTAATCGTTCCGATCTCGCAGCTTTATAATCGCATAAACCACACACAAATGGCTTTAAGTGTGTATTTAGATGTCGTTTCAGGCACCAGTTGTCCACACCGGACCAAGAACAGTAACAACAAGAGTATCTCTTTTCTCCTTTCTTCTTCGAACTTGATTTTCCTGAGGAACTAGACTTAACATTACTAGGAGTCTTAGAAGGTTGTGGACTTGCAGGTTTGGCAGTTGGTATATTATGTTCAACCCGGGCCATTCCACCAAATCCATTTGGTATTGTTAGCTGATGTTGCATGCTTGATTGCATGCTACCCACAGACTCGGTAGGAGATGAATTTGTCGAGCTACCATTATTATATTTATGGTAGTAAGACATGCCAGATGCATTTTTTGGAGGATGACGCCTAATACGGTTCAAATCATATGGATGTTCTCGATGCATTCGCAAGAAATGTTTCTTAACATGATCCGCACGATTAAATTGTTTTTGGCAGACATAACATTGGAATGGCTTTTCTTCTCTGTGAATATTCTCATGTCGTGTAAATAAATCCCTCCGGTCGGTGGCATATGGACAATAACTACAACTGTAGCGTTTTGAATTTCCGTTCGATCCGCATCCACTGACCGCAGTACTACTACTGCCTGAGCTAGAAGTTTCAGGTGCGCAGGTCTCCGAAGATGACGACGCAGGTGCACTAGAATTTCCGTTAAGTCTGGGCGATGCACTTAAGTGACCATTTGATGGAAAGTGTTCAGAAACGGCGGTTGAGGATTGTCCCTTAGAGTAATTTCCTCCTTCAAATTTATTTTTCAGTCGTTGAAGATACCGTGTTATTTCATGAAACACAGGATTTTCCTTTAAAAAAGTGTCTACAGTTTCTTCGCTGGTAACATTGTGTTGACGTGCAAGATGCATTCGAACACAACGTGCCCATGCGCTGGCGTACGGACACTGTGGACATTGGAACACCCGTAAATTAGCGTGCGTACCGAGCCAATGTTCAGCAACTCGAGTCAAAAACCCGACGCAATCACAATCCGCACAGCGAAATAATTTCTGCGATGGATTATAACTTGCTATTTTTGATTGCGTCCATTGCAAGTAATCATCATTTGATATCCATTTATCTTCTGCTGCAGTACTCGGCTTCGCTTGTTGGAAATTCGGATTTAAGATGCCTGCAGGGGGAAATCCGTTCTGCATAAGCGCTGCCAAACCGAATGCTGTGATGTGTTCTTCCGGTTTGAAGACTGGTGGATCGACGTCGTAATCTATTCCGGTAAGGCCTCGTTCGACTGAAGTAGTGATTCCTGTGAGTTTCTCGCCAGAAGCTAAGTCTGGAAGTCCGTCTTCGCCATACAGTTTCCTGGTGATTTCTTTGAACATGTCTTCGTAGCTGTCCATGGCCGTCACTGTAGTCGAGCCAGCGCCAGCCACGGGCATTGCCACCTCCATTATATCAGGGGCCGATATCCAGTCCTCGACAGGACCGGATTAATATTGTTGTAACCTGATAACATTAATGAATATAATAGTAATTAGTAAATCAGTCCGTTGGCGGTTGCGTTTATTCAATATGTACACATACACACCATTCATACAGGTCATTGCGTGCCGCGCTCGTGCTTATTCCGATTTCGTACCGTCGCGACGCGCGTCACCGCGCATGTATAATCCCTATACATGCACATGCACATGCTACATGATACGATGTACACGGTAGTGTACAATACAACGAGCAGCTCGCAGAGAACAATACTGATATGACGGGTCCGTGGTTCGTGATTTCGTGATCCGTGTAGCGCGATAATACGGTAACGGTATCGGAACGTGTCCGCGAGCGCGACTGGCAGCAGCAGCAGAGCAGGCACCTGCACCACGCGAGGTGCATGAGACATCTGACCCACCCAACTCCTACGCCACCATCAGTGGGATGTGGGAGAGGGTGAGTGGGCGAGGGAGGGGAGACAGGGCGGCGGAGGGTTGATGCGATATCGAGGGGTGCGCTGGGCGCTGGGTGGGGGAATGAGGGAGACAGAGAGACATACCCTGTGTCCGTGTCCCTCTCCACCCATCGTACACAACCATTACCGTACCTTTTTCTTGACGAGAGACGTGGGTTGCGTGAAGGAATAGAGCATAAAAAGTGATCGGAGTTCGAAGGATATGAGCTGGCGCGCCGGGCCGCGGACTGCCGGGGTAACGGGTGACGGGGATCAGTGGGAGTTGCTAAGCAACGGCGAGGGTTCAACCGAGCCTCCCTCGGCTAAGTCTTGTACAGCTTACAGCTCACACTCTCCTAGTCACGCGTTTAATTCAGTCATTCCAATATACATCTAAATGAAAGAAAATAAGCAAAGACAAACGCTGACTCCGTTTCGCCACTCAATAATGTTCTAATCCATAAACTTTGCAATCGTGACTAATTACTTAAATTAATCATTATTATCATATCATGAATGACACCTTATTTCATGTATGCATCACGTTGACATGAATTCTTCATTTTTGGTAGAATTCGCGAGATATTCGGCGTTTAGCGCTTAGTGTGTAGTAGTACACACACATAGAGAGAGAGCTTGGCGAGAATAAGACCAGTGTAGGTGGATGTCGGTCAACTTCACCCCCCGGGGATAGCTGATCGATACAGGGCCTCGCTGCCTCTGCCTCGCTGCGCTAGGCGAATAGGGTGGAGCGGTTGGCGGGCGGGGTCGGAGGGGCGACACCGTCGCTTGCTGGAGACCAAGAAGCTCTTGGTGCTTGGGCTGTTTGCACCCCGCGGTCTGCTGCCGCTGCCGCTGGCGTGAAGCAAGGGCAAGGGGACCAAGGGAATGTCGAGTGATATAACACTGTTGCAGTTACTTTATCAGCACATACACATGCACACATGCATACAGGCTGAGCAGCGTGAAATAAATCTCCGCTGGAGGGGACAACGTCCTACACATACTATTTTTACTTTACTGATTGTTTTAAAAATGCTCAGTAATTACTTTATGGCAGAACTTTTATAGTCATTTTTTTTAAATATGCCAACAACGTTGCAACTTTTAATACGATTGAATACTACAGTCTTATATGATTTCAACTAGATTTTACATATATTTTATTTTGCTCCCGGTTCAATAACCTATCAACTATCAATTTCTATGCTGTCGTACTCGTAATTATATGTAGGTAACTTCGACATGAATTCTGCATTTCAAGGAAATATAATAACATCAAACAAAAACAAAAGGTTTTTGATGCATTAGCTTTAACATAAAATGCATCGATCTTAATGCGTGTCTGTCATATACTTTGTATCATTTATTTAACACATTAACTGCCATATATGTTATTAATTAATAGTTAACGTGTTAATTATGAAATTATTTGAATCTTATAAGAAACTGCTATTTCATGTACATCCAGATATGTTTCAAGTTGAATTACGTTTCCCGTTTCTAGAATTATCGCACACAGATTCTCAAACACAACCATAAAGATGACAGGAACAGACATCAGCCAAATAGGTAGATGACATTGTGTTACAAATAATTAATTTTCTGAAGGGTGGAAATTGCCTGAATACTATTGTCATTCCTTATATGAATATAATAAATTGAATGGTATTTAAGTTAAATCGATAAAATAATAATGAAACCAATTCAATCCAACAGTTGAAGCAGAAAATTGGATGAGTAAAATAATGAAATAAAATATGACAAATAAAAGTATGAAAAGTACTTGGTGCAAGTGCAGGATGTGACTGTTTTTCGTGTCTTTCAACTTACATTAAAACAATGCAACGTGAAGTGGATGGCGCGTGCGCAACACGCAAATTCGGCTTAGGTTCAGTCGTTCGATGATGAGGCGTGCGGCGTACGCGGTAACGGCGTGCCATGCATTCGGATTTGGTGACGGCGAGAGCAGAAGCACGAAGCAGAGCCACAGTCACATGTACAAGTAAACACAGTAGTCATATGCGCGCAACACTTGACTTGAGAATATTACACGTATTCACTGTAACATGCTACCGCATACTATACACGACACACAATATAAGATAACAAACACCAAAGAGAACGAAACACAAAACACTGCACCGACTTACTTGTTCACATCGTTGTTGTTATTACGCTTTGAAGCAGCTGATGCTGATGCTGATGTGCTGGTGACAGACGGCCAGACGACGCGTGGTGTATGTGGATGTGGATGTGGATGTGTAGAACAAGAACAGCGAAACAGCGTTGCCGTATAAATTTGGTCGAATGTTCACAAACCCACCCACCAAAACGGACTGTGGGCTGCACACTCCCGACTCCCGGTCGGGGTCGCGAGTCGCGACCACCCCACGTCTTCGGCCTGCTCGCCCCACCCCCGCACACAGTGGAGTGTGGAGTGTGCGCGGGGAGCCGCCCCCGCCTCGTTCCACCGCGCGGCGCTAGGCGCTTGCTCCCTGTGTGCTGTGTGAGACTCCCTTCCCGCTTCAGAAACAGCCAACACTACTCACTACACTCTGCTGTTACTGATTGTGCTTGTGCTTGTGCTTGTGCTCTCATACCTCTGCTTATGCAAAACACTACGTCGACTACACCATTCACTTTTAAATATCCTATAACAATCAACCACGAACATTTACATTTTGTCATTTTTTCATTTCGGGACATAAAATTGCGAGCAATTTCAAATTATCTTCATTAAGAACTAATATATCGTCTGGCAGACCACCACCTTCTAGTAACAACACATTTAATTGACAACAAACTCATCCCTAAAGAGTTAAAAAATAATCCAAATATTACCGAAATTATCCGAGATTTTATCGACAATAACTCAACTCAAACATTTTTCTAATCTATTTTATTTTTGAAATTAATGAGAAAACCATAATACAAAATACATATAAACGACATCGTTGCTCATATTTCTGTACATCTTTTACTTTTTGAGTTATGACGTATATCCAGGCTGTCCATTCAAAAACTCCCATGAGGCTTCAGATTTCCTAAGAGGGCTAAAATTCAGTTTCCTAGTAAAATTTTTCATCCTGATAACGACAAAGAAAAGCCGATAAATTCAATGTTGTTGACCTTCTTTTAGTTGTTGCACCAGAAAATTGCATTATTTGTCAAATTTGATTGGTTTCAACTAACATAAATACAGGCTTGCAAAAAAATAAGGATATATATATTACTGTATGTAATTCGCAAAAATAATTGCATATTACTCGAAACAAACATTTTTCATGCCACTAGACTGATAGGTTACAGTAATGAATAAAAATGAGTAAACAGTAAACATTGAAAGAACTGTTACACAACAACAAATAAATTTTAATATTTACTAATTTGTATGCATTATTGTAACCTATCAATCCAGTGGCTCGAAAAATGCTTCAAGTAATGTGCAATTATTTTTGCAAATTTCGGAATAAATATTTTTGCGCCTTATTCAGTACATCAAATATTATATATCCTTTAATTTTGTTTGCAACAATTTTTGAAACACCCTGCGTATAGATAATATTATCGCCATTAAATTATTCCAAACCATTTTTTTATAATTTATTATTAATCACAGTTTAAATATATACTGAAAAAATCGGAGGACGCCGCGATTTAAATCATTTAAATCCGGAACATTTGATATCCGGTCTACGCTCTATCGACAAATTATAAAATGTTAAAACAGTTTTCCAATAATAATTCAATAAAATAAATATTTTAGAGTAGAAGTTACTAGTTTTTCATTTTAATATTTTATCCTAATCAACATTATTTTACTTATTAAAACCATTTTTTATGACAAAACAAATGAGAATATGTTCAATAATGGACCATATAGAATCTTATAAATGTGTATTTTAAATAAAATTTTCCTAATATTCCATGTATTAATTTACTAAAACAAATATGTATTTTTTTTTGTTTACACAATAAAAAGATGATTTTGGTAGCACTAATCGATCAAGTGAAATGTTTTAATATTATTTAAATTTATTAAATTAATCACAATT
Source organism: Pterostichus niger (assembly GCA_947425015.1). Lineage (NCBI taxonomy): Eukaryota > Metazoa > Arthropoda > Insecta > Coleoptera > Carabidae > Pterostichus > Pterostichus niger. The sequence goes on from OX380347.1 coordinate 30,078,254, forward strand.
TATATTTGAGTAACAATAAATAATCAATACAAGAAACAAAGTTACAAATTTATTAAAAACTTTTTTTATTTATCTCGAAATTTTTGGGCCAAACCCTTCAGTTATTAAGTTGATTTATAATTAAATTTTTACTTGATCGTCTTCCAGAGTTTCCAACTGATTTCGATATATTTTTTTTATTTAACCCGAAGAATTTAAATAAACTGAAATTTTATCCGAAAATGTAAAGGTCAGCTTCAAATGTAATTACAGAATTGAAGTAGATGGCTCAGTGGTATCGAATCGAACTGTGGATTTGAGAACCCGGGTTCGATTTCCACAATCGACAAACTATTTTCACCACATTAAATTACCCTTGTGGCTCCACCTCCAACATGTTTGGAAGCCGTGATTTGAAGAAACTTCCCGCGCGTAAATATGTATATCACCGAGATCTGCTACGGCAAGGTGGCACACCCAGTAATGGGTAAAAGGCGTGATGATATATTTATTTATTTACCAGACACGAAAATGATATATTTTATTAGGAAATAAAATGAATGGAAATAGAATATATATTATTTCTGTGTCAAGTAAAAATGATCGAAAAAATTCGTTTTTAGTCCTTAGACAAAATATAATGACAGCTCTCATAATTGGGTAAAAGGCGTGATAATATATTTATTTATTTATCAGACACGAAAACGATATATTTTATTAGGAAATATTCCTGTTTCAAGTAGAACAATTTTCACCACATTAAAATTACCCCTCATAAATATAACATTTACCGAGATCTGCTTCGACAGAATGCCACACCCAGTAATAATACTATTAAACATAAACATTTAATATTTTGTATAATTTTCTAGGGGGAGCTGCAAGAAAAATAAATCTTGAACATCGTTATTGGGGCGCGTGGGAGACCACAGCATCGTGTGTGACTGATTCAGTTTCAGCAGTGTTCACAGTTCATACACATTCACACACATGTGCATGTGAAACACGTTCAACATTCAAGCTTTACTCACGTGTTTTCGCTTTCACTTTCGTTTCCATAGAGCTAGGGTTTGGAGCAAAAGCACCATTTGAATTTGATACTGTGACACAAACAGAGATTCACAGCAGTTGGGTAGCTGAACCCAGGTAATTGGAGAACTGACGAGCTCTTAACTAATACATTAAATCTTCAATGATTTTTGACATGTTTTGCAAGAAAACAATAAACAATATTTTGTCGTTTTGGATATAAATATACAAACAAAAGAATCATATGTGTATATTAGAATTTAGAAATATACAATATCATACTGTCAATATTAAATAAGATTATATAAACGCTTGACTTAGAGAGATGATTTTTTTTTCGATATTTTAAAAATACACAAATTTTAATTTTGCCACTTCAGAACAATGGGATAGGTGACTCAGTGGTATCGATTCGGACTGTGGATCTTGAGAACCCTGGTTTGATCCCCACAGCCGACAAACAATTTTCACCAAATCAACCCCTGTGGCTCCTCCTCCACTAACATCTTTGGGAGCCGTAATTTGGCGGCTGGTAACCGCACTTCACGCGAAGACATATATCACTTACTGAAATCTGCTTTCGTATAAAGTGTAGTTACCAACCGTCGAATCACGGTCCCCATTTTTCCTCATTCAAATTACCTCTCTGGCTGTCCCGCTACCAACATTTTTGAGAGGGTGTGACTTAAAAGCTGGTAATCGCACTTCACGTCTAAAATATATCACTTACTAAGATCTACTACGGTATGGTGCCACGCCCCCTTTTTATATTTCTGGCAAGCCTAATTCCATCCACTATCAAATATTACTAAACTATTATTTATTTTTAAAAAACACACAAATAAAAGATACGGAAAAGTAAATTTATCTAATAATTTACTGTAAATTTGTATTGGTTGTATGAATAAACATATTGAGGATAAATTACAATTCTCGGAATTGCAATCTAATTCATATCAATCAAACTTATTAAATGGACAATTCTGATAATTTTAATTGCGAATACATTGCATTGTATTTCGACACTTTTAATTCTTCCTCAATAAATTTATTTGATTAATATTTAGTTTTACTTTTATTCACAAAAATACATAGCACCAATAAGTAATTTTGTTCTTAAACCAGGGTTGGTTTGATTGAAATCAGTGTGATATAAAAAATCATATTTTTTATTAATTTAATTAAATTTCTGGTGCAGAATAAAACAAGTGTCTTATAAAAATTCATTTTTAAGGTTTTTTGTAAAACAGACAAAATAATTTTTAATATTTATTTATTAAATGATTAAATATTAAACACATCACAATATCCATTCAATGGAATCATAATATATATTTTACAAATATTATAAATTTAAACTATACACTAGCATTTTTACATAATTTATAAACGTGAAACTTTTCCCATTAATGAAACTCTAAGTTTTCCTACATAACTTTCTAAGAAAATTTACTTTAAAGTTAACCCACCTACATTTTTAATTATATTTGAATAAAGTTTAGCAGTACATCATATCAGTTGTTGTACCTCGTTTATTTATTATTTTGGAGAAAAAATTCGGCTAAAGCCAGGATTTATAATATATTTAACAAATTGTTTTACCAGCTAGACCAGTGGATCTTAACCTCTTCGTTATTATTTTCTTTTCGCGGATTACCAAGGTTTAACTCAAAATTTCAAAATTGCATCAAATATTTATTTAATGATTGTTATCAGAGTTGACCTGATTTAATTCATGATTTAAATCCTGATTTAATTGATTGTTCAAGATTGAAAGCGGTTATTAGTCAAATCATAACCCCCAAATACATATAATAGGACATTTATATATTTCTCTAAATATTTTTGAGCCTTTATTGATGTTCCAATTTATATGTTTTACAAGTCTATAAGTAAACGGAAAAAATATACAAATTCGTATATTTTATGCAGCCTAAAATGATATAATTTTTTTAGCAAATTGCGTTTTTTTCCTGCGCACACCTTGTTCTGTTGAACATCAAATAATATATTTTGTTTTTAACACTGGCTTTGCTAAACAAATATCATTTGTCCCAAATTACCAAACCACCCTATCACGCTATATTCAATAAAATGGGGTAGCACGAACCTCTGAAACATTCACTCATCATATTTAAAAATCTTCGTCAAATATTCTCATTCTGATACACAATTCTCGCTTCAACCATATACACGTTCCCCGTACAAGCTTATTTATTCGTCTCATTCAGAATCTTTCATCACGCAACAAACACTTTCATTTATTCATTTCTATACACCTGTTTCATTAATTTTGCAGTCGACGTAAGCCCCACATGCTCAAATCACTTACGCCCACTTCTCTAACAACGAATCTAAAAAGATAATGAAGAATAGAAGCAGCATCCTGTACTTGATTTTGAATGTACGTTCCACAAAATTGTAGTTAAACACTTCATAATTCGTAATCGAAATTATTTACTTCGTTTTCAATCTTGTTTTCGTTTCCGTTTTAATTTTTACTTAAATTTCGTTTAATTTTGCTACTTTTGTTTAATGTTTAGTTTTTGCTTTTATCAGCTTTTACAAATTTGTTGCTTTGATTCTGGTCCGCGGTAAATAAAGTTTGCGCATCACAGAGTTATTATGAATAAAATGTATCGAATTTAATAGTAGGTATTTGATTTGACAACATATAATAGTCACTGAATGACTCACTGATTACAAACGAAACATAAGAAAGAGAGAGAGCGAGCATTTCATCAATATTTTTTATGCATGTGGACAAAAATTCTGCTGAACTTAACATAAACCTTCAAAAATATTTCGACTATTTAGTTCAGCATTCTATAATACATTTTTATTTAGTACTTACACCATAGTTAACATTTCACATTACTGAAATCGCTCAGAGAATGTTTAAACGGACAAAAATGTGTGTTCATCTAATTATTGTTGTATAGCGTTATAAAGAAAAGTGCTTTTTATAAAAGTGAATGATATAAATTAGTTTTTGGATATGAACAAGAATAAAAAAGGATGGATAGAATCATTGTGGACCATCGAGGTAAATTCATACAGTTTCACAGTTTATATAATTTACTATTATGTAATTTATAAATATGTTGTCATAAATATTTGGGTTTTATTTGATTTAGACGAATCATTTAACTTTGATTTTTGGAACAAAACTTTCGCAAAATATACTTAAATATTTTATATTTCAGTTTTTAATAAATTATTTGATTTCGATATAGTTATCGATTTAATAATTTTGAAAAAATTCCTGTGTACAAAAAAATGTATTTCTTAAAATTTAGATCAACAAATCAAAAATTCTTGTCAAGAAACATAATAGATTGATATTGTTGTTCTTAATTTTGTGAAACATTGATAATTTTTAGTGAATGAGAATGAATATAAAGGTAAATAATTTCTAATAGTTAGTAGTTGATATGAAAATGATTTGTATGTGTAGAAAGAGAAAATGCGGATCGAAGATGTAAGCATTAAGCATTAAGCACTAAGCACTAAGCGATGAGTTGAGCGACAACGAAGTAGGAATGTAATCGATCGTGCTTTCAGCGCGTGTGACGTGTTGCGTATGGCACGGCCCGTGCGGCATGTGGCGCGTGGCGCGTGGCGTGCGGTGGCGTCTGCGACTCGTAAGCGAACCAAACCAATGCTCGCGCCTCTATACTCTATGTCAATGAAATCCTGCTGCTGCTCTAGTCCTAGCCCTGTCTCTGCCTCTGCCTCTACCTCTGCCGCCAAAGCCAAAGCCTGCGCGCAGTACAAACAATTCGTCATTGTATGTCTCTATCCTTGTCCCGACTCGACTGTCCGATGCTTCGATTCATATAAAGCAAAGATGTAATTACCGCCGCAATGCATTACCTACCTATCAGATCACACAAGTAATTATACAATAGCCAGTATTAAATATGCTTACCACTTGTAGCGCACTCTGTAATTAATAGTCAGGACAAAATAATATCATATTTCATATTAATTATAGGTCTGGTCTGTTTTCATTTCAAACAAGTAACAAAAAATGTTTTTGTAAGGTAAATGTTGGACTTGACTTAGAAATGATTTTCAACGTTAATAATGTAAGGAGTAATTGCAAATTTTCTAGTTGTTGACAAATGAGTCACAGCATGGAATATTTAGTAAAACATCAGTAATAAAACAGTGATGTGTATGTGGCGTGTGTTGTGCTGTGGTGTTTGTTTGTGGCATGTGGCATGTGGCATGTGGCTAGCGTGTAGTGTGTAGCGTGCGGGCAGCTAATAATGACGGCGTGGCGCGGTGCTGGAGCGCTGGCCACCATGTTGGAGGCGCCGGCGCACGGTCGGCGAGGCGCGGAGAAGCGAGCGTCGAGCGTCGAGCGCCGCGACGGCGCAGGATGAGACGACCAGCGCCGCGCCGCGCCGCGCCGATCTGCCGGCCAGTCGACACCTGAACTCGAGCTAGAACGTGCGTTGAGCGACGCTGTGCCGTTCTTGCCGCTCTACCGCTCTCTATCACCCGGAATGGGTGTAACGCTGCCGCCGCTGTCGCTGCCGTTGCCGTTGTCGCTGCCGCTGCCGTATCTACATCATTCATTGCTGCTGCTCCAGAACCAGAAACATCCCAAACACTGCACACTGAATTAAATCACTGAAGCACCTGCAGTGTCGTGCTGTGCCGTGACAACGTGTGTGTAACGTGACGTCCATTCATTCATCTGCGCTGCGGCTGCGGCTGCGGTACGCTGCGCTCATTCATCGCACGGACACAAGTCACGGGCTCCTCAAGACTTAGTTGACGGTTGGCGCCGAATTCAGACTTTCAATTCCTTTCCTGCGAGTTCAGCGTTCAGCGTTCAGCGTTCAACGCTCGGTCGACTGCCGGCTGCCGTGCTGGAATCAATAAGTGAAAACGTTATCGCCGTGCGACGGTTCGACGCTAGTGTACGCTGTGCGTGCAGCTTTCGTTGAGGCGTTGAGGCGTTGAGGCGTTGAGGCAGTGAGCCAGTGAGCCAGTGAGCCAGTGAGGCAGTGGCGTGCACATGGGCTCTCCGTAGTCACCCAAGTCACCTAGTCGCCTAATCGCGTAGCATGGCGGGCTTACATGCACGGCCCGCCACCGCCACTATTGCCACGACCACCACTATCGTCACGACCGCCACGACCGCGGACCACCACCTACCTGTCGCTGTAGCCGACGTATAGAGCCTGCTGCCTACTGCCTGCTGTCTTCTGTTCCCGTCTTCATGGCCATTGATAAAGGTAGAGCTTGTGAACGTGACGTCACCCATCACTCATCCACAATGCACGCGTTACCGTGTTACCGCGTTACAACGTAGCATTACCACCGCATTCCTTCATTGACGTACACTCACCAGCCACCAATAACCAATCACATCACATCAAATCAAATCAAATCATCACTTGACTCGACGATAATCATATCATGCACATACTCCTTAACACCTTAGCGCTTCATATTATCACACACACCACTTCCACTAGCACATCACACGGTTCTTGATCCTTGATCCTTGGATTACATTTACTGTCTTAGTTTTGTCATGTATAACAAATAATATTCTTCATATAGTATCGCGGAACAATGAAAACAAAAGACTAAAAAGAAATCAATACATTTCAGGTGCAGGTGTGAGTTGAGTTGAGTTGAGTTGCGAAGAATCGTGCGTTATTTCGGGCTCGGGACACTGAGAGATTTAGTTGCGTAATATCCTTAACGGAGATGAGATTACATATCGGAACGCCGTCATTTCATCTTCACGTAGACGTAAATGATTTCCGCGTGCCTGCCTCTAGGCTCTGGGCCTCGAGTGCCTGAACGCGCCGCCCAAATTACACGATTAAAACGCGAAACAAACTCAAACTCCTCGCTGTAGCTGTTAGATAGAAACACTAACAGTAACAGAGCGTATATTCTGTACAATTGCACGGCTCTGAGATATCTTAATATAGAATTGTTTACATTTTATTGTTGTGAATACTGAAGTAGAGATTCAGTGTGAGTAGACTCCACAAAGTCTATGTTGAACGGGTTTTAATAGCATACTATGTTTTCATTGAATGTGCATTACTGTTTGTGTAATGGATATGCACTATGAACCCATAAAGGCATATAAACACAATCAGCCTTTAGCCTTTACTGTCTCTAACAAATTTCACTTCAATCTATAATGCTACTGACTGACACTGAATCATTGGATTACACTAAGTAAATTACTGTTTACCTGCGAAATGCGAAAACCAGTTACTAAACTAAAAGCATTAGTTTGCTTGAAAGCATTTATTATACAGTTTAATATTTATTTCAAAATTCTATGTTGCAACATTTATTTAGAATTACAAATCATATGTTAAAATATTCAGTAAAGTAGAACGTTCTCAAGTTGAAGTATTGGTTCTTGAGCTCACAAACCAGATGAGAATTTCCAATGTGAAATGTAGCTTCGCATTCATACTTATGTATCTATTTATACTCGTACACAGATTCTTTTATACAAATACATTTTTATAGTATATGCCATTCTAATGTGGAACAGGCAACCCCTTAAGCCAGTAATCACCAGAGGCCAACACCATCGGCCACATTCCAATAATAGTTTGCAAACAACCGTTGGATGGCACTATCTATACTCACATACTTGATTTTCGAATATTGGAATTGGTACCTGCTACATATTTGCTAGAGCGTTTTCGATTTAACCGATTCCGTTCAATGAGCGAAAAATTGAAAAAAAAACTATAACGCGAACGCGTTCCGAACACAATGAATTCTCCAGCCAGGAAAATGTCCGTGAAAACTGAATTCAAATCCGATATCTCGTTATGCTATTCAAAAAGCATTTAGCTCTCTTTTTTGCTCATTAAGCGAACTCACTCTGCAGTAAAAATTGTCAATATTGGTTCAACGATATTTCTATTTCTCAAAATGTATCTTTAATTTGTTCCTGCAAATTGATTTTGATTTCTCTTGACGCTGCTGAAGAAATTTGCTTTAGCCTCATGGTTCCATTTAGTTAAGTAAATAACAGAGAAAATAGGAAACTTGAGTCGACAGCAGCAACAATAGAATGTTTTAGTATTTAATTGATAGTTCAAGTTTAGTAATCGATTGGTAAATTGCTGACAATGCAGGGCACTGTTTGTACGGATACCAAGTTTAGTTCTCTACTGTCAAAACTCGTTTCCAACTTGCTGAAACATATATTTGTTACTCTACTGTCAACTTGATTTACGAATATACTGGTACATTACAAAATAACCTAAAATACATATTTTCCGATACAAAAACTAGAAAATACTTTATATCCAAAAATATATTTATGGGACCTCATTTTCCATAATATTATGTGTAATAAACATAAAAATAACTTACCAAAATCTGCATAATACTAGGAATACTACACGAAAAAAAAAGTAGTAAAACTCGTAATGACATATTTTATATTTATAAAAACTTCTAAAACAGAAAATCTTTAACATGCGCGCGCAACCTACCGTTTTCTTTAATCTGGCACATGAAAAAACCATAAGCATGTCTCGTATAAATTTTCTGTACTGTGGACATAAAAATAAAAATAAAAACAAGAAATTATATTCATTAAGACCAACACACTAAAAGACCTCATAAAACTATACAACATTGTCGGTAATCAAAATAATTTTCCAACATGCATTTACCTCCGTTGCATGCAATTTATATGCTCAAGACGAATTAACGTATACTTTTTTCGACTATTCTTGCAAACATTCTTCTACTTTACTTTAGTTTGTACTTTCTCTTCAAATTATACAATACATAATTTCCTTATAACATACAATACATACGAGTATATATCATTATTTCTGCAAAACTTTCTCACTATATTATTGTCACTTGGACATAAATCAAAATGTGTTTTATTCAAGTTTTGCATTGAAAAATTCTCCAAAACTATTTTAGAGTGGCTTTGAATAAAAAATTAAATCTTTTATATAAATCAGTAAATCAAATTAGGCGTTTATTAAAAATTATTATTTTATTTATTTATTTATGCTACGCTGTACAACAGGAACTTAATTTCAATTACTGTACAGAGTTCGCATTCACCGAACATGAGTGTAGTAGTTCATTTTTAGCTTGACTGAGATTCGAACTCGGGATCTCCATATTCGAATTCTGTAGTAGCTTTTCACGAAACAAAAGTCATAGTTTTGCCAAATAAATATTGAATATTTCTTAACTATAAATATTAAAAAGTAATAATTTTGACTTCTTTAATTAAATTGGTTTTAAATAAACAAAAATTGAATGACCTCTCATAAAATAAATCTTAATTAAAGCTAATAATAACGAGTCCCGAGTTCGTTTCCTACAGCCGACAAACAATTTTCAACAAATTAAAACTACCCCTGTACGACTGGTAACCGCACTTCACGCGAAGAAATATATCACTTATCAAGATCTGCTACAGGGATGCCACACCCAGTAATGAATAAAATATATTTATTTTATTTTATTTAAAACTACCTTTGCGGCTCCTCCTCCAACATCTATGGGGCTGTAATTTGACGGCTAGTAACCACAAGAAATATATCACTTACCAAAATATGCTACGGCAGAGTGTCACATCCAGTAATGGGAAAAAGGCGTTATAATAATTTATATCAATACAATATTTGTGTTTTACCATTAATTATTTATTCTTTAAACTTGAAAAGTACCAGTCCTATTAATATTTAAAGCGTGTTTTTAAATTGTAATATTTTATGTAGTTCTTGATATATAATATATTGTGAGTGAGGCAGTAAATAAGGACTTTTGCACCTTAATAAGAGACTTTACATTTCCCTTAATTACATTTCTGTCAGATTTTGATTGGATCATATTTCTTGCTGAGCTCACGCGAATAAAAATCTTTCTAGAAGCTGAAATCTACTTACTACGTAAAATTTTGGTAAAACCAATAATCTTGTAAAATAACAGTCACTTTCTTTAGAAACTTTGAAAAATAAGTTACGTTAAAATGAAGTTATTGTTACGTTCGATTTTAGTTGCAAATCTACGATATACGAGAACATTGCATCTACTACTTCATTCAACGACGGTATCCGTATTTGAAGTTTGAAACTACGAAGTTTTTGATGCCTTATTTTAGTAATTAAGCAAACTTTAAACGACCACGAAATTAAAATTAAATGGAAACACGCGCCGAGAACAGAGATTCTCGTTCATTCTGTTTTTGTTTGAAAATAAGTTAATTATACACTCCTAATATATGTCAGATGTGTCGATCAATCACGGCACACATTTAATATTTATCAATTGATTTATAGACTATGTTTTAGAACTGCAATTATTCAGTACCTTACTGGAGCGATCACTTTATTATACATAAAACTCGTTAAATAATGCACAAATACCATTTAAACATGCAATGCATTCATTTAATGGCAGCGTTTGAGCGACGAATTTTTTCATTTGCTTCATATTCTACTAATCCAATTACGTTTATAATTATTTCATATTAAAATTCAAATAATATTGACTTTATAGGTTTAAATACTGGATATTTATTTTAAATTAGGGTTGGTCTGATTTAAATCATAATTTAAATCAATATGTGTTTTTTATATTAATTTAATTACATAACAAGTGTCTTAATAAAAATTCAGTTGTTTAAAAAATATTTGTAAGTTATTTTGTAAAACAGACAAAATAATTTTCAATATTTATTTATTGAATGAATTAATATTAAACAAAAAACAATATCCATTCAATGGAATCATAAAAAAAATTAAATAAACTAAATCATACATTTTATTATTTAGTTGTTTTATAGTTATAATATTTGAACAAAAATACCAATTTGCCTGCCTTTTCAACACCTAACTTATTTCTTAATTTGGCCCCCAAGTTATAAACATGTATAGTCGAGCATATAGTTTAAGCAATTCGTGTTAAAACTTGTAATGTGCAATAATAATCGAAACTACATTGTTTTTAAAAGAATTTTTAAATCATGAGTTTTGCCAACCCAGTTTTAAATTACAATGCCCAATATTTTTATTTTTACATTTTACAAACAATAATTTTATTATTAACAAATTTCTCGTCAAAAAATATATCGGATAATTGGAGAGTTACAGAGTTTTACCTTATCTTCTGTCATAAAATAAATCTTATTTAAAGGTAATTCAAATTTATAAAATTACAAGCCAAAGAAATATTTCAGATATTATTACATTTTCCTCTTGTATTACATTATTTTATTTTTCTTATGAAGAATCACGAATGTAATTACAGAATTGAAGTAGATGACTCAGGTGTATCGAATCGGACTGTGGATTTGAGAATCCGGGTTCGATTTCCACAGCCGACAAACAATGTTTTACCACATTAAAATTACCCATGAGGCTTCACCTCCACTACACATTTCAGCATTTCACGCGCATAAATATATCACTTAACGAGATCTGCTACGACAGAGTGCTACATCCAATAATGGGTAAAAGGCGTGATGATATATATATTTATTTATTTAACTAGATAGTTCAGTGGTATCGAGTTGGCCTGTGGACTTGGGAACCCGGATTCGATTTCCATAGCCTACAATTTTCTCGACATTAAAAAACTACTCCTGTGGCTCCCCCTCCACTAATATCTTTGGGGGCCGTGATTTGATAGCTAGTAACCGCGTTTCATGCGAAGAAATATATCACTTACCGAGATTTGCTATGGTAGAGTGCCACGCCCAGTAATGTTTAAAAGACGTGATGATATATTTATTTATTTTATTTACTATAAAAAATAATTGCAGTGATACACTATTAAGTACCTAATAAAAACAAACGTCAGACATGAGTATAGAATACGTAATGATCGAAGTCGGTTGAAGTAATGTTACTTAAATATTACAATCGATGTCGTATAATATATTTAATTTTTTAAAACATGCAGAAATCTAATAAATCTATTTATAGGAATACAAAAAATTATAACCAATGTCATCTAAATTGAATATTTATATTATCCCTCTTATTTCGTAGCTCTTATCGATCGATAAATGAATAACAACCCTTATTTTTTAACATTGCCACCATTTCGGAATTCCGTGACTAAAATTATGTATTCAGTTATTTCTATTTTATTGTCGGCCGAAAATGCCAGAACATAAAAGTATAGTACGTCCAGCGATCATTTGTAAAAATGACTTTTAAATCCCTGTATTAACATTAATCGATGCTACTGTTAAAAATTCTTGCTTTCAGGCAAATGTATGCTCTATGTAGATTACAAAATATATCTCTGAAAGATTAATATTGCTTGAAAACTATTCAAATACAGATAGAGTTCATGGGGTCTGGAGCGACCGTAGTTACTTAGTAAAATATTTATCCCGTGATGTTGTATATATACAGGAAAATTAAAAATTATACGTTAATACAATCCTATAAGAAACTAAATTAGGCATATTTACAGTTAACTAAGCCAAGAATAGCATCACGGGATAAGCATTTTACTGAGTAACTACGATTGCGCCAGACCTTATAAACTCTATGTGTATTTGAATAGTTTTCAAGCAATTTTCACCCTTCCTAGATATATTTTTGAATCTACATAGAACATACATTTGGTTGAAAACAATTTTTAACGGTAGCATTAATTAGTGTGAATGGAGAGATTTAAATTAATTTTTCCAAATAATCTATTTAACACTTTTTAAGAAGCTGTCAAATTTTTATAATAAAATAAATAAATGAATATATCATCACGCTTTTTACCCATTACTAGTTGTGGCATATACGCGTGTGAAGTACGTTTACCAGCCGTCAAATTACGACCCACAAAAATGTTCGTGATAAAATAATTTGAATGTGGTAAAAATTGTTTGTTAAATTATAATATATATATAAGTAAGAAAAATGCGTGTATCATAGAAATTATTAACATAGTATATCGAAATTATGATAATCTATAAAATAATCATGAAATAAAAATGATTACATTAACATATTGATCGATTACACATACTCGTAAAAGAAGAAATATTTTTATTTCATTTTAACGATGTAATACAACAACATATTCTGTTTAACCTTAGTTAAACTAGCTTTATGTATGTCCATGTATCCTGTGTTCGTCTGTCACACCCTTAATCCGACTCTGTGCATTTGCCGTACTTATTACCAATGTTGTAAAATTTTTAATATAACAAATTTTAATAACTTTTGACCCTGCACTTGACACATTTGATAAAATAATAATATTTCATTATATCCTCGAAAATTGATGACGTTTTCGAAATATTATCGCTCAAACAAAATGATAACGAATCTTTATATACGAGTATATGATACATTTGATGAATCATGTTTGGAAATATCAAGATCTAGTTCGCGATTTTTTATATTCCTGATTCTTTGATCGCTTGAACTTGACATACTTTGATGTACTCAGTAAATAATCTATCGTTAAATTGAAAGTTGTTGATCATAGTTGTTCCTCAAATTTGTATTTATCGGCATATACAGAGTGTTTCACAACTTAGAGCAAAAAATTAAAGGGTATATTCTGTACGACGTGCTTATCATGAAACAAAAAGAATTTTTTTTAAATTCGCAAAATTAAGGGTTGTTAACCTAAAACATTTTTTGTAGTACTGCACTGGATTCGCTTTCCTATTAAACACGAACAATGAAGTAGGTATCAACTACGAAAGAATAATTACACAATTCAATTATTAGCAGTTATTTATAATAGAATTTTATTTAATTAATAACTTTAACATAATCATCCACCCAGTGGCAGTGGCAACGAAAAATTTTAGACTGGGAAATCTTTTTGTTTCATGATCAGCACGTCGTACAGAATATACCCTTTTGCTCTAAGTTGTGAAACACCCTGTATATAAAAATAAACTGAATTTTATCTATTTCCGGATGTAGTTAGACCTAGGGGTGAAAGTAAATAAATTTTCTTGTCGGAACGCTAAAAACTTACGTTTTCTGAAAGCAAAATTATTCAATTTGTATCAATATTTGACGCATCATTTTTATTCATTACTGCAACCTATCAATCCAGTGACACGAAAAATGTTTGCTTCAAGTAATGTGCAATTATTTTTGCAATTTTCTGTATAATTATTTTTGCGTTGTAATCAGTACTTCCAATAATATATATCCTTAATTTTTTTACAATAATTTTAAAATAGTCTATATACAAAAAGCCTAACAAATATGTAAATGGCAAGACAACTTTACATGTAAAATCGTAATTTTCTGTTTCTCTAATATGCATCAAACATAGGTTTAGGGGGTATAATTCTGTAAATAAAATTAATTTTACATGTTTTGTAATGGGGTAGGTGGCTCAGTAGTATCGAGTCGGCCTGTGGATCTTGAGAACCCTGGTTCGATCCCCACAGCCGACAAACAATTTTCACCAATTTAAAATATACCCCTAACATCTTTGGGAGAAGTGATTTGAACCGAGATCTGCTTGCGGCAGAGTGCCACATCCAGTAATGGGTAAAAGGCGTGATGATATATTTATTTATTATAAAATTACTTTAAAAATAGCGATACCCATAGAAATAAAAAAATACTGTAAATAATCTAACGAAATATTAGAAAATATTTTGACAGAAAAAAGTCTATCATTTATTTATTTCTTGTTTTTTAAAGCTTTGTTTGTTTACAATAATGATTGAAACTAGTTCTATAACCAAGAGATTATTTTAAATTATAATTTTATACAGAAACAGCAAATAAACGAGTACAATATTATATTTGTGTGTTTTCACATTTCAGCAATATTTTGATGATGTTTTACCGGAGCGTTCCGGTCACATTCATTTCTCCGGAACACTGTACCAAACCGTTCCGGCTTACTTGCACCCCAGGGTATAGCAGATTTCAATATATGGTTAGGGTAATCATGCGCCCGTCGTTTTTGTTTAAATTTCACATTTGTCCCGTTTTAGAAGATTGTTTCAGTTTTAAAAATATAACATCTGATTTACAATTTATGTTTCAAAAATCATGGGGTTTAAAATATTACTTTTTTAACTAAAATATTGTTACTTATTATTATATTTGTCTTTTCTTTATTTGTGTTACATAGAAAATGCAATGGAACCATTTATATGTAACTTTAATTTGAGTTTCTACCTTTATAGAACAAAATTGCAAATACAAAAATTCTCAAAATCATATTTGGATTTTATAAACAACAAAAAATTATGGTTCGCGGTTGATTTGGTTTTATACACCGGTTCAATATATTTCTTTGGGTTAGAGGTGATAAACTATTGATAGTAACTATCGATATATCGATGGTATAGACAAGATATGTCCAAATTACGGTCCGCGTGCTCATTCGGTTTTCTGATACTTTTATACTCATTGTTTAATTATTTTAATCATGGGGGAGGAGAGGTTCTCCTTAATTTTGGCGAGAGTACTAATCTATTTTATTCATCACTCTATATCCTAATTTTAATAAGATTAACATTTATTTTATTAGAAAATAATATTCATTTTTTATGTTTATAATTCTAAATAAATTTAAAACCACCCTGCAATGGAGGGATATAAAATTTGTTTTTCTAAATGTTCGTTGGACGTACTATATTTCCCATTATTAAATTGCAATCTTGTTAATACTTTGACTGTCCTTTTAGAAATTATTTTTATTTGAATTATAATTATAATTATCGAGTCGGCCTGTGGATCTTGAGAACCCTGGTTCGATCCTCACAGCCGACAAACAATTTTCACCAATTTAAATCTACCACTGTGGCTCCCCCTCCACTAATATGTTTGGGAGCCGTGTTTTAATCATTTACCGAGGTCTGCTTAGGCAGGGTGCCACACCCAGTAATGGGTAAAAGGAGTGATGATATATTTATTTATTTATTTGAAATATTAAAATTGACAATTTCAAAGATTGTATTAGAATTATGCAATATACGTATTTTTAAAAATAAATCGTAATACTCGAATAAAGGCATCAAAGAAAAGAAGGTAATGAGATTTCAAAGTACACTAACTTCTGACGTATAAGACACTCCAATATCTGTAATAAGAAACAGCTAACGTTTCTGTTATCCAATTTAAAAAACCGAGTATATGACGTTTGTTATTTCCCAAGTGTCAAATTGTACTCACATTTTCAGCGCCCTTTTAGAACACAAGCTACTTTTATTGGAAATATAAAAATATTAAAAAAGACATTTTTTAGATTAAGATCAGATACTTTATACGTATTTTCTGAAAGTCCATATACTTGGAATCTCTCAATACTCTTAAAGCATCAAAGAAATGTAGGCAACGAGGTTTACAGAAGTACACGTGCCCTTGATATTGAAGTAAATATTCAAATGGAGAAAATAAACAGAAAAGTGAACGTAGAAGAAAATTGTATTGACAAGTTGAAGTTGAAGATCACACTTTACCCAGTCGCATCTCAGAAAACCTTATTACATTCGCAATTACTCTTGACGCTAACTACAAAGATATGTTGATGTCGATGCACGTGTCTTAATATTGATGCATATTAAAAATAAATAACGTTTCAATAGTAATGCAATTCTACCATCAGAGAATGCTAGATAATCTTCAGAAAACTTATTTCATTTGAATTATTATGATTGCAATTATTCGCGACGCAACAAAGCTACTACGAAGTTTTTGAAGTAGGCATGTCCTTTTGATGCACGGTTAGATAATCGTTATAGAAATAAACAAAGAAGAAAAGTTTTGTTAAATTATTTCCACATAATCTAGTTTTTACAAATAAATACTTTTTTTAATTGAAGAACCCCATTACGTAATATATTCATATTTTTATTTTTCAAATGTATCCTTTTTTCTTTTTTGTTATTATTGACATTTTACAAATATTTTGACATTTTGATTAATTTGCTAGTTTTATATTATAATTATTGTATTTATATTTTAAGGAGCTGATGAGCTAATATTTTAGCTCGAAACGTCCCAAAAATTAATATTTTTTAAAAAACATTGGATTCTGAAGTCTTTTCTTTATTTAATATATCATATATAAATTAGGTTATAAACTTGTTACATAGTATTAGAGATGGGTGGTTCTGGTCAAATGAGCCGGTTCAGTACCGTAAACGAAGTGAACCGGATCGCTAAATGAAAATATACTCAGGGACTGATGCAGACTAAAAATACTACATCGTGATTGGCAATGTTAAAAGTTACACAGTAAATTATAGGTACCACTGTCAAAATAAATCAAATAAGTTTAGCAGAATTTGTAAATTTTCTATTTTGCAAGCTGTATGTTTTGTTTTAAAATATCTATTAAGGTGTTGATTTAGAATTTGGGAACAATAATCACATTTTACTTTATTGTCACCTAAGTAACTAATTTTGCTGAAACTCATTATAAATAACTTGCAATAACAAATAAAATATGAATTAACGAATGTAATGCGTAACTTGAAATAAAGCTATCGGTTGAGTGATTCATTCGTTTTACGGTTCATGCATCCGAGCTGAGAAGCCGAGACCAGAGCCTGACAAAAATCAGAAAGATGTATAAAGTGTGCCAAGTCTCGAAGAGTTGGATTGAAATCCGATGATCCGTCTAAGTCAAAAGACTAAAAATCTACATCAAATATACTATTATGTTGAAATTATAGTTCTGTTAAATACTGCTGTTGCATAATGTATGGTGCAGTTAGTTAATATTTACTGATCATTCAATACATGAACGGAGCTTAAATAGTATAGTATTATACCCGGTAATTGTACTTAGATATGTAATTATTAAATGAAATATTTATAAGGATATTGTAGATGAACACAAAGGGAATTTTGCTTAACAATTGTTTGATATGGTTATTACATAAAATAGTATGTAGTACGTGATTATAATTAGGAATCACATGATTTATGAGTACTTACTTGACACAAAAGGTGTTCAATTAATATTAACGGGTACAATTATTTTAAGGAGAAAGTTGTGGGCACAAACCCCAACTTTTAGGACTTATTTTGGGGGCCTAAAAAATCACGGCCCCTAAAGATGTTAGTGGAGGGGGAGTCACAGGGGTAGATTTAATTTGGTGAAAATTGTTTTTAGGCTGTAGGGATCTAACCAGGGTTCTCAAGATAATAATAATAATAATAATGGAAATTAAAAAAATAATTGATAGTATTCTTTGAATTATTTTGTGTTATAAGCATAATAGTATTATGCACGAAGGGCGATAAATAGATGATAATGCACAGAGAGTGGACGGTGTTCAATTCTCAAAAGAGTTTTAGATAATCCTGAATTTTAAATTAATCAAATTAAACTAAACCACATTCTCAAAAAAGTTTAAATAAACTCTTATATAATCGTGTTACGATTTGGTTATTTTTTTTAAACCGTGGCAGAATAAGATTAGCTAATAGAAAATTCAGGATTACCTAAACTTTTTTAAGTATATTACTGTTAAATAAAAATTATCAAAATTGTCAGAAGAAAAAATAATTTTGAATTATAAATGATTATGATAATGTATTTCTTTTACTAATTGAATAATTCACTTAAATTGAAGACTAATAAATAACTACTGGCAATAAATTCATGCAACAAGGAATATTTTTCTGCTGACAGATAAAACGTGAATCATTTGTTTAATTTTGTTTCATTTCCAAGACTATCCCTAGTTTTAAACTAATTGTCAATTTAATTTCTGACGTTATAAAGCGTGCAAAATTAATTCTGTTTATTGAATTTAATGTAGAATGCTCTACAACATTTATTTGACGCTTTTTTCTCTAATATAATAAGGGAAGCAGGAACCTATAAAAATATGATTTTACATGTTAAAGTCCGGTGTCACAGTATAAATACGTAGTTGATAAACTAATAAACATAAGTGAGTCTCTACTGGTGTGTATAAATATACGATATAAATAAATGATGTTTGGCGTTTTCGATCTTGATGTGGCAGTAACTGGTGGCGGCCGAGTAGTTCTGGGTCTACGTCGAAATACACAATGCGCAGTATTGGAAATTTTAACTAGAACTACTGTGAGTTTGCGCTTAATCGCATCACAACTGGTATTCAACAAGGGTACACTTCACATAACTACCAAAACCGTTGAATAATGATTGTTATTCTGTAATTGACTATGGCTGCAGTATATTTCGTTTATTGTATTGATTTTACTTAAGTGCAAATAAGTGAGTTGTAGTAAATTTATACGAGAATGTTAATTCAAAATTATACGTTCGTGGTTCCTGTTTCTCTAATTATTTTGACAAAAAAACTTCAATATAAATGCTACACTTAATAACGGGTAAAGGATGTGATGTTGAAAAATGTTTAGAAAGTTCAAGACTTCCAGAGACTATATCTCAAAAACTAAAAAAGATATGATGATGCGCTCCACGGCATTCAATTCCCCGTGCCCGAATTGACTTATAAGCACATTTTTAGCTCTAGTGTTTTTACTCTTTTTCGTACGAATATTGTAACGAAAATTTACATACTTATGTATTTTGACCCGCTGAATCCAATGGTGTAATTGCCAAGTACATAAGTCTTATAGTTTTTGAGATTATATTCAAAAACTGTTTTAGAAAAATTGTTGAAATTTTTTTAATTGCTGAAAACTTGTTTATAAGTTAATTTAAATACGAGAATTTCAATGCCGTTGAGCGCATCTAAACATCTTGTTTAGTTTTTGAATAGTTTTAAGTTTCAAGCTTATGTCAAACCAACAAATATATTTTTTTCTTTAATAATAAAATAAATTCATTAAACTGTAAAAGACTTCTACATTCTACAAATTCAAGGTGTAGTTTTTTAACATAACAGATAATTTTAATATGAACTAATAAATGTCAACATGCAACATTTATTTTTCAATATATTATTTAAATTGTAACAATGCCATTCTGGTGTTAGTAGCTTTCCGAGTGAGTCCGTATATCGTGAAACTCAATTTCCGATAATATACGACCGAATTCCGTAAATAAAAACACAAGTAACATAATTACAGATTTTCATATTTAATAGGATAATTATAACAGAAGGTACGGTAATGTTCAAATGAAAAACCAGCAATTAAATTAATAAAATTCATTATATGACAGTTAGCAAATTAAACCTTTGTCATAGTTATAAATCTAACAACAAAATGCGCATCATTAAAAGTCCTGCAGTCTCGTGCCCGTGTTAAAAAAAACATACTCGTATACCTATTGAAATACAAAGGAAAATTTAATTAGTTTGTAAAATATTATTTAATGAAGTATTGTGAATGGGAATGGGATGAATGAAATGAATAATTGTTAATTTGTAAAATTTACAAAACGGCATTGTGGGTGATACTGTCAGATTATTAGAAGTTATACAATTTATTTATATTTTAATTATCTTTCCTTTATTTTATACGATAGTCATCCGGTTTCTCTTTATTTTCTAAGCCAATTGTGCAAAGGAATATTTGCATTTAGGAAAATATCAATTCGTATTCTCTTCTCATTTGTTTTAAGATGAAAATACACGTCTAATTTGGTCCGTACACTTCGTTTTGAAACAAGATAATACTTCTATTTATTATGAAAGAATCATATTATGTATTAATAATTAATGTATTGTTCATATTTTTAAATTAAAGCTTTAAATATAAAAATAAATAAATAAATATATCATCACGCCTTTTACCCATTACTAGGTGTGGCACTTTGCAGTAGCAGATCTTGATAAGTGATTTATTTTAAGCGTGAAATGCGGGTACCAGTCGTCAAATCACGGCCCTCAAAGATATTAGTGGAGGAGGTGCCACACGGGTCGTTTTTAATCTTTGGGGCCGTGATTTGACGGCTGGTAACACAAAGAAATATATCACTTACCAAGATCTGCTACGGTGGAGTGGGTAGAAGACGTGATGATATATTTATTTGATTTGATAACATATTTAATTATTTATTAATTATGTTAATAATGAAATAAAATTAGAAACACTACTTGTTATGTAGATATCTAATATTGCGTAATGAAAATTATATTATTTTAGTATTAACACAATTAATAAATAAATAAATATGCTATCAAACCAGTGGTATCAAAATGTATACTTGAAATAAAAAGCACTTATTTAAGTGTATTTAAATTAAATTATTTTTGTTCCATAATCAGTATATCTAATTAAATAACCCATTAAAGATTCATGCATGGTCACTAGACTAAATGAAATACAAATATAATTCATTTATAAACAAGTGTACACATGTCCTATGAAAGAACCGAGTAAAATGGCATGAAATCCCCACTGAGCTCCACTTACTCCCTTTATAGTTTTTGTTCTCAGAGAGTTTCTAAAACTTTTAATCTTTGATATAAAAATGATGGACAATGCTTATGTTTCATTTATCATTGAAATCTTGTTTCATAAAGATCAAATTTCAGCTACCAATTTCTGCTTAAATTCAGTATATTAAAAATCATTATTAGTTTCTGATTATGTCTCTGCATCGATTAGTGTTTATAGGGAGTTTTAAAAGTAATTTGTTGAAATGAGAGAAACAAAAATAAAAAAAGAATTAAGAACGTATAGGAGTGTTTATATTTTTTCACGATCTCTTATGTGTTTGCTGCTGTTTGGTATAGAAGGGTAATGTTGTTTGGTTGCAGATGTCCTGCGGCGGAGTGAGTGAGTTGGTGATCGAGCGGCGAGCCGGTGGCGGCGGCGGCAACTCCGTCGGCTGCCGCCTACGGGGAAGCAGTACGAGCAACTCCACGCCACCGAACTCAAAGGGCGGGGGTGGGCCTGGTAATGGTGGTAGTGGGACCGGGGGTGGTGCGGTGCAGACCCCCGGGACCCCGACTTCCACCCAGCCTGCCCCGCTGCGGCCCACTAAGCCCTGCTGCTTCTGCTGGTGCTGCTGTTGCAGTTGTTCTTGGTGAGGAATTTATCACATTATTCATCACAATTCATCAACATTTTCATGTAATTCCCACTAAATTCTTCCTAGAGATGCACGAAGCTTATTCTCGCATCTCACAAAAATGAACAATCAGAATGATAGAATAGAAAATTTGAGACGAAACCGATTCAAAGACTATGGCATTTATAATCTCGCATTATTATAGAAAAATATACAAAATATATATTTTGTATTTTTTAAATATTGTAATTTAGCTTCTCAGGAAAGTATAAATAAAAATAAATAAATATATCATCACGCCTTTTACCCATTACTGGATGTGGCACTCTGCCTAAGCAGATCTCGGTAAGTGATATATTTTTTCACGTGAAATGCGGTTACCTGCCGTCAAATCACGGCCCTCAAAGATGTTAGTGGAGGGCGAGCCACTGGGGTAGATTTTAAATTGGTGAAAATTGTTTGTCGGCTGTGGGGATCGAACCAGGGTTCTCAAGATCCACAGGCCGACTCGATACCACTCAGCCACCTACCCCATTGAGTACATCAAATAATATATACCCTTTAATTTTTTTGCAATAATTTTGAAACACCTATATGAGGTGAATATTTTAAGATTACAACAAATAAATATGTAATATAAGAAGTCTGGTCGTTGGTTAAGATATTAAAAATAGAAAAAATTAAAACTGATAAAAACTTTTGGAATTTGTGAAATTTTCTTCTGACATGTTGCTGGAGTGATAAAGTTCCCCACATTAGGTAATAATTAACTTATAAATTGTCACTTCCTATATGGAATATGCATTCTCGAACAAAATTTGATTATCATGTGAATTAGATAACTAGAATAGAGCAGTAAATTTCATTAATAAAACCCATTATCACTGTCCGGTCTTTTCAATCAAAATATAAGCTAAAATGCAGTCTGCAGCGACAAGAGATACTAATCAAATTTTCCCTTCACATAGCATATATCCAATAATTTAATTAGCATATTCGGAGAATTATGTATTATTACCTGAGTGCACCATAGTTTCAGGGAATTTTCGGCTTTAGTGGGCAACAATATAGTGTACGTGGGTACTCTTGCAACACGGACATCCATTCAATTGTTAATTAAGTTGAATCAAGCGCCTAATTAAATCTGAGGTTGTCACTTGAACACTGATATTGCTGTCACAAATGAAACATATTATCTATCGATCGTAACCATCAATCTATTGCTACCTTTTTTGTTTAAATTGTTAGAGAAATGGTTAAATAGCAATTTTTCGGAAATTTTGTGGTGTAAATTTTAAACTATAGAGTTATAAGCAAAGATTATATTTTTATATTGAAAACAACCCCATCTCAAAGCTTTTTTTAAATTAAAAAATCTGATGTGGACACCACATTACTTCTTTATTCGCGTATTATACTATACCTACATATATTTTTTTATTGCACATATTTGACGTAATTTGACATAGATATTTTTCTTATTTTTTGTTCTAATCCATAGCAAACTTAATTACAAAATATATAAAATAAATAAATATATCATCACGCCTTTTACCCATTACTGGGTATGGCACTCTGCCGAAACAGATTTCGGTAAGTGATATATTTCTACGCGTGAAGTGCGGTTACCAGCTGTCAAATCACGGCCCCCAAAGATGTTAGTGGAGGGGGAGCCAAAGGGTAGATTTAATTTGGTGAAAATTGTTTGTCGACTGTGGGGATCGAACCAGGGTTCTCAAGATCCACAGGCCTACTCGACACCACTGAGCCACCTATCCCAAAAACTATATAATTTTTAAATTTACATATCTCGCTTATACAAAAGGCAAATTTAATAATTCTTAATGTGCTAGACGCAAAATTTAATTTATTTGCAGCATTTATAAATAATACCATTTTTTAAAGAAAAACTGTTAGCAGCTTCACGTAATGTATCACTTCCGATTAGTCCATTTTAACCAAAATCTATTATGTTATTTCCATTAATATAGTAGTCTTATATACCAAATTTGAAAAGTTTTGGTTTATATTTTAATATAGTTTTTCATTAAAATCTATTATAGGCTTCAAGTAAAGTACCACTTCCTGATGTTATATAATGACCACAAAGGGAGGTGCACAACTAGATGTTATAACAGTCCTAAATACAAATACGAAAAATCGGAAAACGTTCAAAGTTCAATTTTTTCCTGGATCAGGAAATAGTAATATATAATCCCTTGCTCAAACGGTTTAAAAATAGAATTTCCGGTCATTGATGTTCGTGAACCGTAAAATAATTATCACAGAAATATGAGCACAGCAGCAAATAATTAAGAAGGAGCGTTAATCTATTCGTATTTACTAATTTAGTAACACTAAAAAAAATCTATTGTTGATAGTAACTTTAAAACTGTTAGTAGCAACAAAAAGTTCTAGGCCTTGGAAATTTACTTAAAAAAGTTTCATTTAAGATTATTGACATATGAATATGTATGAATAGATATGTGAATTTTTGGTTGAACCAATTCAAAAATAAAAAAATTTTAACTATAGTTCTATATCACTCACAACATATGAAATCGAATGCCGTTGAGAGAATTTTATCAAATATTAAAACTAACACTACCACTAACATCTTTGAGGGCAGTAATTTGACGGCTGGTAACCGCACTTCACGCAAAGTCACCACATTAAAACTACCCCTGTAGCTCTTCTCTCCACTAACTTCTTTGGGGGCCGTGAATTGATAGCTGGCAACCAAATTTCACGCGAAGAAATATATCACTTACCGAGATCTGCTACAGTAGAGTGCCACACCCAATAATAGGTAAAAGGCGTGATGATATATTTATTTATTTTTTTTAATCACCGATTTTTACTTTTTCAATTGAACAAAAATTAAATTAAAAATTATACAATTTAAAAAAAAAAAGTATATCAACATTTTAAGAACTTTATTATTGTTTTGTAATAGGTCATTTTAATTTATTCAGTTTTTTTCACAATTTTACGAAATAATTTAACGTTTCGTGAACGTTATTCCATTCTTAATTTATTGTTTACCTACATTTGACCAGATTACAATTTTGTAAAAATCAAATATTATTATTATTATGTTTTATTTATAACAACAATAATAACTAATTTTTAAAAGTACTGTTGGTAAGTGCCAACTTCAGCCTTAATTACGCACATGATTCACCTTAAGTATAATTCAATGTAATGGCATATTTTATTGATTTAAAATTAGACATCAAATGACATTGACATTAAATTTTGACATTGTGCATAATGTCGTCTGCCAATTTCAGTTTTGAAAATGGTGCTAATCATAATCAGTATGAATAAAATAATACTAAAAATAAATATATCATCACATCTTTTACCCATTATTGGGTGTGGCTTTTAGTGCTGTGTGCCACCCATGTGCAAAAATTAATAATACATTAATACATACAATAATTATTGATATAAACATATAATAACAAAATATAAAGACTCAATAATATAAAGCAAATACAATTTTCACCAATTTAAAATCTACCCCTGTGGCTCCTCCTCCATTAACATCTTTAGGGGCCGTGATTTGATGGCTGGTAACCGCACTTTACGCGAAGAAATATATTACTTACCAACATCTGCAACGACAGAGTGCCACATCCAGTAATGGTTAAAAGGCTTAATGATATATTTATTTATTTTACAAAAATTAAATACATAGATACGAGTAAATATTTTACTGAATATACAAAACGTTTTAAAAAATTTAGCTTTTCTTGTTTTTTTTTTTACACGAACTCTGATATAATATCTGATACATCTTTAGAAATATCCTTTTCTGTACTAATGATAGATAAGTCTGAAAGCCTTTCTTGCCCCATTGTATATCTTAAATAATTTTTGATTATTTTAAGTTTCGAAAAGCTTTTCTTGCCGCTAGCAACTGTAATGTTAAAAAAGCTTTTATGGCAATCGCTAAATTTGGAAACAAATAGACGAGGTTATTTGTAAATATGTATTGAATCCTATCTAATGTATCCATTACAGGGACAATATAGGATGTAATGTTTTCAATTTATTCGCATAAATCTACAGCTATAAGATCTTTTTCATTTTTAGATGGATCATGTATAATATTCTCTAGAGATTTACATTTTATAGATCTATTTGCTTTATCTATTTTAAGGAAATTATTTACTCGTAAGTCATTGAGAAAATCTGAAACTGAGTGATGATATTTTATTTGTTCGAACCTTTCTTCTACTTTTGATAATACAGTGTTCAATATCAAAAAATAAAAATGAATTTTAAATAGGTCCCGCGGATTTTGTGAAGCCTCTTGCTTACACTCCTAGTCAAATAATCTTTTTTTTTCGGGGTCTAACATTATTATGCGGTGGAAATAAAGGGTCGCAATTTTTTGTGTTGTTAAATTCCAGTAATCAAATATATACAGGATGTTTCTATACCTCTGCAAGAAACTTTAATGACATATATAATTTGATATACTGATTGTAGAACAAAATGAATTTTTTTGAATTTCGAAAAAATTAGGGTATTTCATTCCTAGTAAACATTTTTAGTATCACTGGTTTAATAGTATATTTAATCATTTATAACTATGTTGTTAATGAAATAAAGTAAATAAAATTAAGGGTATTATGTAATTTTCAGTAACAAGTGAATGTTTTTATTGTTTAGGTAGGTCAAGGAAAAAACAAAAACGAGGATATCTTTATGGTTAATTTCACATCAGAATTGCTACAAAAATTGTTCAAAATTATCTCCTCCTGTAGCTATACAAAATGCAGCACGTTGTATCAAATGCAATGATTTACGAGTAGTAAACATAAAAAAACAAAAAGAACTGTTACACAATTTTAATTAAATTAAAGTAATTTAATGTTTACTAATTTTTATTCATTACTGTAACCTAACAATCCAGTGGAACGAAAAATGTTTTCTTCAAGTAATGTGTAATTATTTTTGCGAATTTCCAAAAAATTATTATTTTATAGTCAGTATATCAAATTATATATGTCATTAAAGTTACCTGCAGGGGTATTGAAACACTCTGTAGAATAGTTTTTAAAGGAAGTATAAATATAGTATAATCAGAATAATTTATATTAATTATTTTACTAGTAAATTAATTTTGACAGTAGTTTTCTGAAAAAAACTAAATGTAGGGCGCCCCTTTAGCTTACCGCCCGTGTGCCCAGCACATCTTGCACCCCCGGGTCAGAACGGACCTGGTTTCATTCTTCCGTAGCAAATCTAAATAATATCGTTCCACGTTCTTTTTCACAAAACCATACAATAATAATTATTTTATTGTCAATTACATCTTCAGCCAATAAATAAAATAGCATTAAATTGCAAGAACATATTTATATCGTCCTTGAAAAATATTACAAAAGAATTCCAGTCACGTGCTTATATTTTAGCGGAATATTAATTATTATTTTATTGTACGCGTCTAGAAGTTCCCTAGACAATACGTAATCATACACGAATTCGAATGCAGCGGAAATTTGACCGAATTATTGCGAGCAAACAATTTTCGCAAAAAGGCGAGAATTGAACTTGATATTGGCATTGGAATTGAATATTGTTATATGATAGCAGAAATTTAAATTAAAATACGTAGAATTTATAAAATTTTAATGAAAACTGAAAGGTATTAACATTATGGAAATAAAAATGACATTGTCATTAAGATGTGTTGTAGGGTACCTGCATAAAATTAAATTAAAATACTTAGAATTTAGAAAATTTCCATGAACAGTTTTAAATTATAGGTAAAACAAACAAAACACTAAAACAATTTATGTGAAATAAATCATTTGTTTTATAGTTCGAGCGTGTATAATTACGTAAGACTACATTGAAGGCTGAACAACTTTGTCTAAAACCTTTTTTACGATTTCTTACATTGTTCATTTACTCATTTCTTTTTTTTTTAGAAATTAACTAAACTAATGAAAGCTTTTAGAAAATAGATGTCAAAAAATAGTTTTATAAATCTAAACAAATAATGTGACATTATGATAAATGTGGGAATTTTAAAATGTGATAAATATACGCTTATTAAAGTAAAATTATTTTCTTTAATCATATTTTCTATTGCGTATTTTTAATGTAAAATAGATTTTTAATTTTTTATCATATTTTAGAATCTTACATGTTTAGTTGAGGGTAGATCGAGTCGGCCTGTGGATTTGAATACCCGGGTTCGATTCCCACTGCCAACAAACAATTTTCACCACGTTAAAACTACCCCTGTGACTCCCCTCTCACTAACATCTTTGGGGTAAGGCTTGATTTTACGGCTAGTAACTGCATTTCAAGTGAAAATATGTATCACTTACCGCGATATGCTACGGTAGAGTGCCACACCCAGTAATGGGTAAAAGGCGTGATGATATACATTTATTTTATTGGAAAAATTATTTAAATTAAAGCATATTTATACATTTTTAAGATATACTGGATTATTTGCTATAAATTAATAAAAAAAAATATTTTTATTCCATGATCAATACGTCTTATAGTATATACCCTTTAATATTTTCCCGAAGTACAGATACACCCTGTATATATATGAGGTAAATGGCTCAGTGGTATTGACGCCCACAGCCGACAAACAATTTTCACCAAATTAAATCTACCCCTGTGGCTCCCCCTATACTAATATATTTGGGGGCTGTGATTTGAAGGCTGGTAACCACACTTCACGCGAATAAATATATCACTTACCGAGATCTGCTTCGCCAGAGTGCCACACCCAGTAATGGGTAAAAGGCGTGATGATATATATATATATATATATATATATATATATATATATATATATATATATATATATATATTTATTTAATTTTTATTTAATATAAACAATTTAATAAAGTGTTGAAGTTTTATTGGGTAAATAATATAATTATTTAACGTCGTTTTTGTATTAGTTGAGCCCTATATAAATATTTAATTTAATAAATGATTTGTTCTAAACATACTCATACTATAATTTGACAAATATAATGAATATAACATGTTAATATATATTTACAATCTGATAACCCTAATATAATGTTATCATATCTGGTAAAAATCCATGCGGATACCACAAACCACAAAAAATTCTGATCTGACCATAATTGTTGTGTTTAGTTGATATATGCAATCAACTATGTTAGGTGCTGCAGTGTTTGCAACGAAAAATGACTTGTTTCTTCGTTTGTTATAGTTTAGCGGTAAAAAACGTGGACGAGAATGGGCCTTCAAAGAACTTGAACAATTCAGATTTGCTCAATTGCGATGGAGAACCACCGTAAGTATTTCAACCATATTTATAATTGAACATTTATCGATTAGAAATTTACAGTCTGTGTTACACTTATGACGATATGAAATGTCACATTTTCGTAATCGTTTACTCATTTTCAAACAATGTTTTTAAGCAACATATTTCTTAATCATTTTATAAAGTTCATATAATAGATATTGTTTCAAATTTTGTTTAAGATTTAATTAATCATACTTCGATCACCTTCAATAATAAGTTTAATTTTTAATATAAACATAAAGATACATATTTAAATGGAATGAATAGTTGAAAATAATACAGGGTGGAGAATTAAATGACGCACTATAGCGTATTTTTGAAATGTTTTCCTAATTATTTTACATCAAAATAGTGAAATAGTTTTTTTGACACCAATATTTATAATTTTACTTTACCTGTAACCAGAAAAATGACGGAAATTAGTACTTTTTTAAAATTATTAGTGCCATGAAATAACAAAACAAATGTACCAATAAAAAGTTATTGTTTTTATTTGTCATTATTATAATAAATAACTTTTTTATGTATTAAATAAAATAAACTCTTAATTAATATTACATTTGGTTTGTTATTTTATGGCACTGATGATATTAAGAAAATTTTCATTTTCCTGGTTTCAAGTTGCGTACATCAAATAATATAAACCCTTTAATGTTCTTGAAATAATTTTGAAACACCTTGTCTTATTACTATTTTTTTATTAATATTTTGCCAAATAAATTATGAAGATTTGATATACAACAAATAAATTAAAATTTTGTTTTCAATGATGTAATTTATAGTATGTTTTATGAAAACAATTTTTTTTTCGTAAATATGAATAAATTATGATAAATTTATATGAAATACTGTTTCTGGAGCGAGCCGAGTTTTAGACAAAAGATCGCTGCTTCGATTCCCGACCGAAAATGTTATTTTTATAGAAAATCTGTGCTAAAATTATTTTGTGCAATTTTTTGCTAACTTTCACTTTCCCGTTAAAGTTTATCGATACGTTATTTCGATATTTTTAAAAATAGGTACATTGTACAAAAGAATAGAAAAACGTTGAAAACGTATTTTCCAGGAAAAAATCACGAGAGTGAAACTATGTAATGAAAGTAAAAATAATTAAACGTTAGTACGTTTTCCAGTTACTAAATTATTAACGAACGTATTGCAAGTTATTTATCAAACATAATAAGTTCATTTCAATCTCTCTATAATTTATCAAACACGTCTACACAAACGTACAAACTAAATTTAAATATCAGAAATCTGTTGTTCATACCTATCATATATGGAGTCTTGGGATCGATGCTGCGTTACACAATGACAGAAGAATTCGGTTGACACCATGCTTCGTACCTTGGTGCCCAGTGTCATAAATTTAATAAGATATTAAACTAAATACTATTATACGTTCGTTATTGATTCCATACTTCTATAAACAATTTCACTTTATTGCCCGACTTCATTTTGAAGTCTTGCATAATCAAATTTGCAAATTAAAGTATTTACAAAACACTAAAACAGGTTTAATGTCTATTATTAATAAAAAATTTATATTACAGTCCAACTTTAGAAGAAATCAGAGGTTGGGGGAAGTCGTTCGATAAACTCATGAGAAGTTCCGGTAAGTACTTTTTATCTTTTATTAAAATATACAAATAAGTATCATCATTTGTTGTAAATTAAAGGAACATTGTTTATTTTTTGTTTACAAAATATTAAACTAACTTTAAAAAACAGATGAGTACGTACAAATGAAGTTCTTTAATTTTGGTAAAATAGAATATAAAATTATATTTTTATCTTAATTATAGTAGGTGACTTAGTGGTATCGAGTCGACCTGTAGATTTAAAACCCAGGTTCTATTCCCACATCTGTGACTCTCCCTGTACGAACATTTATGGGGGCGAGATTTGACAGCTGGTAACTTCACTTTATGCGAAGATATATATCACTTATCGAGATCTGATACGGGAAATTATATAAAACTATACCTTGAAGTATTTTGCAGTTTTATGAATTTATTTTATTATTAAAGAAAAAAAGTATCTTTGACATTTTTACAACTAGAACACTTGACAAACTCACACAAAAATATACCCAAAAGCATTTATAAAAAGTAGTATTTTGTAGCAGTTTTTATGACAAAAACAATTGCATAAAATGAACTTTGTAAAAGCGATATAGGAAAAATATTTTTATTGGTTTGATATGCGCTTGAAACTATTGATAGTTTTTATGTATACGGATACGATGTACTTTTCAAATATTAGTTTCCGGAATGGTTGAACTTTCCAATCATTTTTCAACATCAGAATTTCTACTTTACCGACGCTATAGCTCAAAAACTAAGCAAACTATTAAGATGCGCTTAACGGCATTGCATTTCTCGTTTTTGAATTAACAGTTTTCAAAATTTTCAAAATTTAGTTTTAGATTAATTGAAGCACGAGAAATACACTCGTTCTAACTGCATTTCAATATGTCTTTTAGTGTTCGAGATATGGGCTCTCAAAGTTGAGATAGCTGTAACTCCGATTCAAAAAAAGATATAAAGATGCGCTCACCGGCATTCAATTTCTAGTGGTTTGAATTATATAGAACCGTAATTTAATAATTTTAGATTTTTCGTTACAATATATACGAGAAAGCAAAAAAAGGCAAAAGAAAATAAATCATTTCAATTCAATGCCGTTTAGCGCATCTCATATCTTCCTCTTAAATATAAAAAACTTAATTTTTATAGATAAAACATTGTTGCAAATTTTAATTATTTAAATTTTCTCTTTTTTCCGCTAAATCCTGAAACTCATTAACATTTACTAAATTAAAATATTGTAGTTATTATTTTTCTAACTATTCTGAATAATCAACAAAAATATCACTTTGTCATCCATTGAATCCAACACGCAGCAATTTGTTTGTGTTTACCTATTATTAAATTTATACATTATTGACTAAAACCCCGTAGTCCATTTTTTTCCGAATATCGTGGGCGTGAGTAATAAAATATTCTATAACACGAAACAAGACTTCTACTTGAAATATTTGTTTTATTGGAAATTGTTAAATCTCTTTCCAAATAGAAAATGAGGTTAGAAAATGCCACTCATTACGTTACACCATTGTTACAAGCAATTTATTTTGAATTACATCGAGATTACTGTATAATTACTTTAATTGTATTATAATCTATGTGTGGTATATTCACTCGTATGTATTCAATACACAAACAAGATACTCGCGATATAACTTTAATAGGATATTATTTTCGTAAATACATTAAAAAAAAATTTCTTATTTATTTATTTATATTACGCTGTACAACAGGAACTTAATTCCAATTACAGTACAGGGTCCGCACTTACCGAGCCGCAGTATAGTAGTTTATATAATTTTTAGCTTGAGTGAGATTCGAATTCCGTATCGCTATCCACACCACCGTACTGACGGATATAGCTCCAATACGTTTTATAAAACAGGCAGTTGTGACTGCATGGTTAGAGCTCTTGCTTCACAAGCTACTAAGCAGGAAATCATTTTTCACTGAGTAAATCACAAATTCTTCAATATGTTAAACAATAACATATTTTGCAAACTAGTTTAAACGAGTATTCCCAGGGCCAGGTCATTATGGACCCCCTGCTTTAAGTGAATTTTTATTAAGACTCTTGTTTTGTTCTGTACCAGAAATATAATTAAATTAATACAAAATACAAACAAACAAATATATCACTTACCGAGATCTACTTAGGCATAGTGCCACACCCAATAATGGATAAAAGGCGTGATGATATATTTATTTATTTTATTTTTATACAAACATACAAAATCAAAAAATGATTTAAACCCTGCTTACCGCTCTTGATACATAAATAACTATTTTAGTCTTCTATTGTGAAAATTGATTTAAAATACTTCTTTTTGTGTTGTTTATATGTGGCAGGTTTTTTGTGTTTGCTAGGTATTTAAAATGTAAAAATTAGTTTTTGTGTTTTTTGTGTTTGTGGATTAAAACTGTAGGGACTAATATGTCATGTTTATTTAATTTAAAGTAAAAGTAAACTAATTTCATCCCTTAACGTAACATTTTAGTCTAGAGCTTTAGTGCCATCATAAATGTTGTTAAAACTTTAAGTAACAAAAAGTGTAAATTGTAAAAGGCTAATTAGGTACACCGCATGTGTTTCAGCCGGACGCAAAGTGTTCAGAGACTTTTTAAGGTGCGAATACTCCGAAGAGAACATCCTGTTTTGGTTGGCGTGCGAGGAACTGAAACGAGAAACCAACCCAGATGTCGTTGAAGAGAAGGCACGTAAAATATACGAGGACTACATATCGATTCTCTCGCCAAAAGAGGTAGGAGACTTAAATATTCCTCACGCCTTGCAGAAGCGTTTGCGTTTGCGTTACTTTCATATCTTCACTCTATTTAAACTCTCATCTTTTAACTTGCATTCATTATCCTTTTTAAACATTTTTAATAGTTATGTTTGTATTAAGTGCCCGAAATGAGTGTTTTTTGTTGCACTTTTAGTCGCGAAAAAACAAGAATTTCGGCCACGAAATACAAACAACATTTTTTCTACAACTGTAAAAAAATTATAATACAATAATTATTGATATATTCAAGTAAATTGAAGGAAAACCATCAAAAATATGAATTTGACACTATTGTAACCAATAAAATGTGAAAAAAAATCATTTGGAAGCGTGTATGAAATACTCATTATGCGCACTACAGTGCGAAATAATGCGCAAAATACGCGTTGTCATGGTAATGTAAATGATGAACAAATCACGTACTTCGCGTATTGATATTAGTGAAAAAAGTTTACGATTTGACTAATATGTAGAAAAAATAATTTTTGGTGTACTTGCGGAATTCTGTGAAATAATAAACATCACATGAATATTTGTTGATAAATAGAAAATAACTTCACGCGAAGAAATCATTTAAGACCTGCTATGGCAGAGTGCCACATCCAGAAACGGATATATTTATTTATTTTTTATATTTTTACAAATATACAAATTATATTTATTTTAAAGTGATTATTTTGAACCGGAACCGTAAAAAACAATAACCGAAAAATACCGAAACCGTAACAAAACATTTATAATTTCTTAAAACCGGGACGTATATGATATTTTCAAAACATAATTACACTAAAACTGTTGGCTAGGAATGAAATACCCTAATTTTTGCGAATTTCAAAAAAAATATTTTTGTTCTATAATCAGTATATCTAATTATATATGTCATTAAAGTTTCGTGCAGAGATATAGAAACACCCTGTATATATCTAAATTATGTTCCAATTATGAAAATTAATAAATTTCGTTGGTCAAAAAAAAGGATACCGCTCAATAAATCAATTTAATATACCTATACTATTATCAGAATAACTTGACAATGACGTCATCAGAAATGTGTGTCTGTTGCGCGCTCTCGCACGTTCCTAAAGCTCACTTTTATTCTATAATTGATGCAGCGAAAAAGATATTCCGCCATTATCAAATTCTCATCTAGTAGTTACCTAAAACTATTTGTACATTTTAACAAAATAATTTTAAGTGCGGCTAATTAAAATAAAATCAAAATAGTTGCATGCTACTACTCAAAACTCTTTTACTTTTTTTACTCGACAAACT
Organism: Pterostichus niger; assembly: GCA_947425015.1. Classification (NCBI taxonomy): domain Eukaryota; kingdom Metazoa; phylum Arthropoda; class Insecta; order Coleoptera; family Carabidae; genus Pterostichus; species Pterostichus niger. The sequence goes on from OX380347.1 coordinate 30,113,149, forward strand.
TTTTTAATGTTTATGGGGTAAAAAACTACAAAACGAAATGTTTCATACCTATGAATTTTTATTGTTTGGTTAATTTCGTTTCAATTGCAATTTAAACAATTCCATGAACTCAATCCCAACAAATTCCAGCTGCTAAATAAACAAAAAAATAATTTTTCACTACATTCAATCATATATTCATTGTTTTTCTCTCAACATTGATTCTCACTTCAAAATACTAAAACCGGCAATAAACTGTAAAAAGTAAATATTAAATGAACGTAAATGGAAGCTTTAAGCTTTCACATAATTGAAAATAAACAAAATTTTATAGTTTACGATTTGTAAAATAGGTTTGTATTTTTATTTTGACAAATTTTACTATTAAATACTTTAAGAAAAACTGAATATATCTGTCAATTTGTTTGATTAATTATTATATAAAAACAATGAAGTTATTATATTAAAATCAGATCGTATATAATAGAAATAAATTTTGAAAAATCATGAGCATTCACCAGGACTTGAACCTAGAACCTTTCACATGCTAGGTGACTGCTCTACCACTTGAGCTCGACAAAGTACTCACAATTTTTTGTATAATGTATAGTTGCGTCAATTCGTAACAATCAATAACTTCAAGTATGCATTGGGTAAATCTCTGAGTGAAATTAGTATAAAATTTAAGTCTAACAAGATGTATTTCTATATTAGAGAAAAAGGTTAAGGTTAGGAAAAATAATGATGAAATAAAATTTAATGATAATAAAAATAGATAAAATGCTCCACTAATACATGGTACGTTATTTATAATATTATTATCTTGTATAATACCTACATTTATAATGATGTTTTTTATAATTTACAGCAGACGTAGTTGAATCTTTTATTTTTGAAACTGTGCTTTGAATTTTCATTACAATTGTCTATTAAAATAGTTTAAGCTGATTAATCTCGCTTTTCCGCTTTAATAACTTAAATTAATTTAAATTAAATGTTTCTGTCTACGTGGTATACATCATATTTAATTATTTAATTGAATAAAGTGCAGTATTAGCGCAATGAAAATTAATCTCCTGTAATCGTATTACACTATTTTTTAAATAAAATGTAATTAAAATTGATCGCTTTTAATAATAATCTGTAAATGTAAAGTACAGTTGGATTTGTTACAATTTAATAACTTTGTTTCAGTAGAATTTCTGTATTTATGTTCCTGGAAGTAAATATAATACCCTACCAGTTTCGTAATTATTTTTCCAAGTACTGCGAGCTGCAACAACATTCATTAATAATAAATTGTTTATTAAATGGAGCATTAATTTATACATTATTAAAATATGTACGAGTATTTATTTATTTATTATCTATTCTTAAAATATTTATTAGATTAGAAACAACAACAATTAAAATAAATGAACTGTACTCAACATCAATATAAATATCTCAAATCATTTATAGTACAGAAATGAGAAATTGCTTTGCTTATATAAATATTAAGGAATAACATCATGTATTTGACGGCTGGTAACTGCAGTTCACAAGCATAAATATATTACTTACTGAGATCTACAACGATGAGTGCCACTGCCAGAATGGGTGAAGGCATATTTATTTTTTGTGAATTTTTGGTTGAACCGGTTCAAAAATCGAAATTTTTAAATTATGTTTCTATATAGTTCAGGGCACGAGAAATACACTCGTTCAAACCGCATTTCAATATCTCTTTTAGTTTTTGAGTTATATCGATTTTTGACTTTTTTTTAAACTCAACTTTGAGAGCCCATATCTTGAAAACGAAAAGAGATATTGAAATGCGGTTTGAACGAGTGTATTTCTCGTACGCTACTTAACTTATTCCGAAATTTTACCATTTTTGAAATTTTTTCAACTTTTTTCAAAATTTTTTTTTCTTAATATTTCCAAAAGTTGAAGAGATAATGCAAATCTGAAAACACCAGTGAATTCCTCGCGTGAAAATACATAGGTATGCAAATTTTTACAGCAAAATTCGTACGGATACATTTTGTATTACAAAAAATCGAAAATAGCCAATTTTTAGAAATTTCCTAAGGGGTACCCCTTGGCGTTTTTTCAGATTTAGGCCATTTTTGGATTTTTTGTAATTAAAAGTTGATCCGTGCGAATTTTGCTGTAAAAATTTGCATACCAATGTATTTTCACGCGAGGAATTCACTGGTGTTTTCAGATTTGCATTATCTCTTCAACTTTTGGAAATATTGAGAAAAGAAAATTTTGAAAAAAAGTTGAAAAATTTTCAAAAATTATAAAATTTCGGTATAAGTTAAGTAGCGCAAGAGAAATACACTCGTTCAAACCGCATTTCAATATCTCTTTTAGTTTTCGAGATATGGGCTCTCAAAGTTGAGTTTTAAAAAAAGTCAAAAATCGATATAACTAAAAAACTAAAAGAGATATTGAAATGCGGTTTGAACGAGTGCATTTCTCGTGCTCCGAACTATATAGAAACATAATTTAATAAATTTCGAATTTTGAACCGGTTCGACCAAAAAATCACAAAAAATAAACATGCCTTCACCAAATTCTGGCAGTGGTTGTAGATCTCAGTAAGTTATATATTTATGCTAGTGAACTGCAGTTACCAGTCGTCAAATCGCGGTTCAATATGTCATCTCAACGAAGCTTTTGCGTGCGTACTTCTGAACTAACACTTACACACACCATGGTTGACACTTAGTAGTTACAGGAGACGTTTCACCAATATGCATAGTGGAATCCACAGATACTTCGTTTCTCTAAAGCCTTCATATTATTGCATGAAAAAATACAAAATAATTCTGTATTTTGGGAAGAAATAATGATTCCAAAACTAGTACATATTTATTTTTTCATAACCTTTCATTTCATATACAAATTATATATTGAAATGCTCTGTAATCTGTGAAAAGTTTGATAATGTCTAAACACAAAAATGACTGTATTTTGTTTATTATAAACTTTATCAAAAAACTGACTGACAAATGTTAATATTTTTATATCATCATTATTTATATAAAATTTGAATAAATTTGGTTAGAGGAGCAGATAAGTTGCTCGCATTTTTGAGCGTTTTCGCTTGTACTCCGGAGCGGCCTTAAAATAAAAATATGTAGGAAGAAAATGTCGGGTTTGGTGCTTTCTTCTTAAAATGCTTCATAGTAGGCAACCCAACAATCATGCAAGTTACCAATGGTGTGAACGCAGATATTTAGGTCAAGGCGTAAGCCTGCAGTACGGATTTGACGTTATTGTAAAATCCATGTTTTTAACATTTTCCGTATAATTTGCTTGAAAGATAAATATGAAAATACGCCTCTGTTAGTATAATGGACATACATCCATTAGTGAAGATGGATCGTAATGTACAATTTATTGAATAGTTTGTAAATCATGAATAGAATATAGGTATATTGATGATATTAAGAGTAAAGTGTTTGTTGTAGGTGTCGCTGGATTCCCGCGTGCGTGAGATTGTGAACCGAAACATGGTAGAGCCGACGCCACACACATTCGACGAGGCGCAACTGCAGATCTACACGCTAATGCACCGCGACAGTTACCCGCGCTTCGTGAACTCATCGCTGTTCAAAACACTGGCGCAGCTCAACAGCTCGGCGGCCAGCGACGCGGGAAGTGGCGACGGTGAAACCCCTGCCATCAAAAGCGCCGTCGATGATACCAACACCAACGGCTAGATGCACGAAGCACGCTGTGTGAACGCTGAACGTGAAATGAACACTTGTTACTGATTGTCCTTATTGCAGCATTAAGCATTTACTTTCCGTTTCCGCTACTTCCCGTTCCGTTTGTCTCTCCATGGTGTGACGCTCACGGTCCGATGTGCGATATGCGATATGCGATGTGCAATGTGCGATGTGCGATGTGCGATGTGAAACATTCGACAATAAGTCCGCCGGCCTACGGCACCTGGCAAACAGAAACGCCAACACTGGCCTAAACCAAAGTCGGTGAGTCGATGAGTCCGCAGCAACACTACAGTTTACAGTATACAGCATACAGCATACAGCATCAACTACAGACTCTTACGGCTCAATCGGTCAACTTGAACTTTACGTGAAACATTGGACCAATCATTGCGTAGATAATCGCAGGTGTTCTAACCACTTGTTACCTCAGACCTCTTTTAATTCCATGAAGAAGAAACGGCACAAATCGGCAAATCGATAAATCGACAAATCGACATGACACGGTACATTTATTTCCATGTGCAATAAACAGTGAACTTTAGAACAATGAACGATCAACAGTCAGTCAATGATGAACGATAGTCTACGATACCGTCTACCGTAGAGACATTTTCGATCTGCGATCTGCAATCTGCACAAAGGACTTGTACAAATCCTAAACGGTATTAAACTCGCAGATTAGAATTTTGTTAACTAGTTAAAAATAATGAAACCGGTGCGGTTTTAAAAAACAGAACCATTTTTGCACACGCTATATAGAAGATAAATATTTTAAATATAGTTATACCTGAACCTGAGGATGGGATGGAATACTAAATCTCGCTCATTTTCTTACAAGATAAAGTAAAGTCAGTGTTCTTCTGTTGTTCATTTGTGTAGCTGATGAATGAGAAAGACTAAGCACTAAGCTCCAAGCTATGTTGTGCGGCAGCACTGGCAGCAGCGTAATAACAAATCAATACAGAGACAGACAGGGTAGGTGAGGTGATGCTGGTATTGCGCAAGCGTAACATGAGACTTGAAACTACGAGTATACAATATACCTAATAAAATATAGCAAAAAGCAAAGCAAATCTAACTAAACTACGTAAACGTAAATACCCTGTATGTAATGTAAAGTAAAGTAAACTAAAACTAAAAGTAAAACTAGTTGTAGCTACGGTGGTCATTGATCATGATGTAAGAACTTGTTCAGATGTCTGTCTAATGCAACTTGCAACTTGCAACTTAATACAACTACAACACTACTTGAATCACGAGCTTAACATATGTAAGTTCTGTCTCTACATCTACGATTTCTTACGTCTACAATTCTACAAATCTAAAACTAAATCAACACCAACAACTATAAACAAAACCAGAATCCAATCATATGAAAACGAATCAACCTGAACTTAGTCTCCATTTCTGTACCGAATTCTACAATATTTAGAATTTCAGAGCATTGTGTATAACTGTATCCTTATAGAATTGTTATAATTATGTTGTGTTACATGCATAAATACTATACGTACATTATATTACAGGCTTATTATTATTACGCATTTCGATTGGTGTGAAGTACACAATATAACAATGTGATATAGAAACACTTCCCACACCCACAATATCGTTCACGAATGTGTACCAAGTGCGACGACATACAAACAAAACGTACACGCCACATAAATATTCAATTGTAATAAATCTTATATGTGCACTCTGCAAGCCCACATGAATATTACCAGTTATATTATACCATAGTGATACTAATAATCGATACACTACTGTGAATTAATATTAAATAAATATCAATTCAACATGATTGTACTTATTTACCTGTAACTGCAATTATACACATTACCAAACCAACGCACGACTACCAACCATACTCTCTTACATTCTGTCATTTGTAGAGCCAGGCACACTTGGTCCCAGAACAATTACGAGTATAAAACAAAAGACCAAATAACGACAATGAAATGATAATAAATAAGTCACTTTCACGATCCGTTTGACAAAGACAGATAACACATACTGAAATGTCACCCCAGTCCTAGGGAATCATATAAAACATATTACCTACCTAATATATAAATAAGTTTTCAATGTACTTATATCTAAAATATGTGTACGGCAAAATTAGTTTTTTGTAACATATTTTCTGTTAAAATAACATTGATTTATTGTTCACATGAAATGTATCTTGTACCTCAAATAAGAAACTGACAGATTGTTCAGGGGGATCATCTGTCCTTGGCTCAACTGTATGTATCCTATACTTCACACAAAACTTTACTATTTGCAAAACTAGCTTTGCACCAAAAACTCTACTTTTGTACTTGTATTTCTATAAAAACATTTCCAAATATTTGAAACCGCATCGGTCTTGGATCGCTGGTAGAAAAATATTTGTAATCTCTAATCTCCTGTATACTACACTATTTTTACTTTTATATTGGAGTATTGTAATCATGAAAATTTTCTTTCGGTTTTAATCTTCTCTCCACTATTGACCATTTCCATTTTCGCGAATTGTGTGTATGTGTGTATGTGTTTGTGTGTAGATATGTCAAAAAACTAAATTTTGTTTAGAAATTCAAGTAAAATGTAGAAAATCAAACAACTGTGGTAGTTTACCTAAAATCGTTATTATCTTGTCAAATTACTTTTATAGTCATTTTACTAACTTTATTATAATTAAATACCCAAAAGCTGCCTGTAAATACTCGTTCTATGAATCAATAAATAGTACTCGTTTGTTTATAAATTTTACCATTCATTGTCATTCCCATTCTTAGATGTTTAAACATTCAAAATACCGTATCTACATTTTAGTTGTTAATTTATGTAATTTGTTCAATTGTGTTCAAGAGTTTTTGTATTTCAATATGTTATTCATTTTGCGAAATAAATTCTGTAAAGATCTCAAATTTATATTTCAGTATTTTTAATATCGAAAATTACATGATTACAAAACTTACTACTAAAGTAAAAAAACTGTTTCAAAAACGTTACCGAGGTAAATTTTACAAACAAATTGATAAATATATTATCACGCTTTTATCCATTACTGGGTGTGGCACGCTCCCGTATCAGATCTCAGTAAATAATATATATATATATATATATATATATATATATATATATATATATATATATATATATATATATATATATATATATATATATATATATATATATATACTTGAAGTGCGGTTACCAGCCATCAAATCATGGTCCCCAAAGATGTTAGTGGAGGGGGAACCACAGGATTAGTTTTATTGGGATATAAATTGTTTATCGGCTGTGGAAATAAAACCCAGGTTCTCTAATCCACAAGCCGACTTAGTATTACTGAGCCACCTACCTCATACAAATAGGCGCGTAGGTCTTTGGGGGAAGGAGGCAAATTATAATATGAAATTTCCTGATTGCGCGGAGGGAGGAGAATTTTAAATATACAAATTTAATTATGAAACAAATTTTTTTCACTTTTGTTTAAAATATTTTTCATGATATAAATAGTTTTCATATAAATAAATATTAAAAAAACTATATAAACACAGGATTTACTTAAAATATATATATTTTTTGCTATTTTCTAAATTTGTTAGTTTTTTATCAGAGATTTTAGACTTTTTATTGTAAATTGGAATTTTTCAGTGTTTTACAAGAGAAATATTTCTACAAGGCAAATAATTAAATTTAAATTAACGATTATAGTACGTTATTCATTTATTACGAATGTACAAATCAAATATGAAAAATTAAAACTTAAAATTAACAAACTAAGAGATTGAAAATATTAAAATTATCAAAATTGAATTCGTAGTTAATAATGTCATCAAAGTTCCAAAACTATAGGGGGAGGGGGAACAAAATGCAGTCTGCCACGCCAAAAAATTCCTACAACCCTTCATACAAATAAAAACGTATTTTCTAAATAAAAATCGAAAATCTGCATAGTTACAAAGAAAAAAATCGTGGAAGAATTAAATAGTAAAAACTAAATAGTTAATAATTACCAAATTAAATGTACGACATTTCATATGCCTTACGACTTAACTAAAAAAAAAATTGTTTCATTTTTGTGACATCAAAATGACGTAATTGTCAAACTGGGTGACATGGAGTATAAAAAATATTTTCTGTTATACCTACTATAGTAGCTGACCATCATTATAAAAAGTTGTAATTTTCCATCTACTAAAGGTAAGTAATTACTATCAAAAAAATATTTTAATTAAGATACGAAGAGATAAAAAAGATCAACCAAATTCTAGAATTTTTAGAACCTCTGTGAACGAAATACACGCAGTAAAATAGGTTCGATTACATATGTAGATTTTGATACGACTGTCTGTCCGATGTAAATTGATCATGGCAGCGTTAGAATCGCTCCTAGTAAAACATTTTTTTCATTTGTTACTCCACTAGTTCGTGGAAACATTAGGTGAGATTTGTTACGATTTTTCTACGAATTGGGTACCTGTTGCAAGGTTCCGAAACACGCGTATACATACACGCACAGTGCCCACTAAAAACCACATTTCAGTGTATCCTAAATGGTTTTCCAGAAAATACGAACCTGCGTGAGAAAGCTGAAGCTTCAATATTCAGTATTTTTAATAACTATTTATATTAGCACTACTATTTTTTTAATAGGTAGCTACACTTTAAAAAATGTAGTGTAAAGGACCTACAGTTTATAGTGAAAAACAACCTATTCGGAAATATTATATATTTTTGGTATTACTTGTCGTTATATATTCTACATTACATAACTATTTATCTTTATTTAAAAAAAATAAAATAAATATATCATCACGCCTTTTATCAATTACTGGGTGTGGCACTCTGCCTAAGCAGATCTCGGTAAGTGATATATTTTTTCGCGTGAAGTGCGGTTACCAGCCGTCAAATCACGGCCCCCAAAGATATTAGTGAAGGGGGTGCCACAGGGGTAGATTTAAATTGGTGAAAATTGTTTGTTGTCTGTGGGGATTGAACCAGGGTTCTCAAGATCCACAGGCCGACTCGATATCACTGAGCCACCTACCCCATTAATTTATTTTAATTTAAAAAAATCCTTCCATTCATACTAATCGATGCTACTGTTAAAATTCTTGTTTTCAGGCAAATGTATGCTCTACGTAGATTACAAAATATATCTACATAAGATGAAAATTGCTTGAAAACTTTTCAAATATAGATAGAGTTTATGGGGTCTAGCGCGAACATAGTTACTCAGTAAAATACTTATCCCGCGATGCTATTTTTGACTTAATAATGTGTACACCTGAACTGTGCAACTGGTAATATTTTGTACTTAATGTAAGCGAAAATTACAGGGTGGTACTAAATTTATTTAGAATTATTAATATTAAAAAATGCACATTATTTTCTAATAAAATAAATATATAATGTATTAGTAGATTAAAGGTATTACTATGAGCTCATTAACCCTTTTTATTTGCGGCAGTTTTCTCTAGAGGCCTATTTTTTCATGTCAAAAAAATAATTAATTTTAATCTGAATTTTCGCAATCAGGTTCAAAGTCTGACGAATTTAAATTATTTATAAATGGCTGAATAGATTCAACAATAACATGTTCCAGGCAATTATTCAGCAGCAAGCAGATCTAATTCAAAGTAGAATTCTCTAAATTTCAGTTCAAAATTGAATGAAGTTTCATTACTTTTTACAACAATTGAATGTAAAAAATAAGATTGTGGGTCGATATATCTATAGAAGAATTAAAAATTATATGTTAATACAGTCCTGTAACTCGTGAATTCTGTCGAATCCTAGACAAAATAGGATTATCAATTACATTTTATCGCAAACTTCAGGCTACGGAAATGAAAACTCTAGATATCCACAGTTCTTATCTAATTTTTCCAACATTCAAATTACTTCCTTTACCTCTCAGTAAATATTTAGATTTTACTCATGAAAATATATCATTTATTAGGATTTGTTATAGCTGAACGCCACATACAGAAATTGACGAAACGAATACAAAGTTGCAACAGATAATTTCTCTGGTTTTGTAAATAATACATGATAATCTTATATTTACAGGTATTATCTCAATTTAAGTAATACGTTATATACCTTACTTTGTAAATTGTTCCTGCTTTGGGAATTAATTGAAAGTTCTCATTAAATATTTATGAGTCGAAGCCTGAATTTTTGTTGGACAAAATAATAATATTAGATATATCTTTTAATATGAAACTTTTGAAAATGTGATAAAATTTCAACAATAAATTAAGTTTTTATTCTGCCTATAAATACATCTTAAAAGTTTCAAGTTTAAAAATGTAAAATGTTGGGAGTCACTGGCACATTTGATTAGCACCGATTAGAAAAACTCTTCTTAAAGACCGCATTTGCCGAATGAGCGAAAAACAAAACAAAAAAACTCACACATACATTCAACGCAAACACAAGTTTTAAACACAATGAAAAAACAGGAAAGCGAAATGCGATGGTGATGGAGGTACTGTTCAAACATAAATGTTTTATCAACATTGTTTTAGTTTATGTTGTACTCTACTAACAAACCCATGTTTTGCTTTCTAAATATTTCATTTATCTGTTTTCTGTTTTCATTTTGTTTATTCTTAATGAGTACAGTTGACCTTTTCAGTATAACATTGCTAAACCGAATTTGTTCATCAACCTTCAAATATTTGTATTTTGTAAGATTTCATTGTTTATTTATTTAAGTTTATTTTAATATATTTAAATTGTAGGAAATTAATGTCAATTACAAGTAGAGCCCGAACCACTCAGGCGCAGTTGTATTTCTGAAACGAGTTTAAAACCACAAACTCGAGTATGATAAAAGCAATTTGATTATCAGTTTTGAAAAGTGTTTATGATGGATTTCGGGTTTCGGAATATAAAAAGGCAATTTTGTACCGAAAAGCGAATAGTACCCATTCGCACCTCTGTACTGTTGGTGTTGTATATGATTCTCGTTTAATTTATTGGTGCAAGGGTAATATTTGAAAGCTGTATTTGTAGAGAATAGTCTCTGGTGGAAGACAAGGCACAAGAAGCGGTGGTGAGGCGGCGTGGTTCGGCGGATGAGGCGGGTGAAGGCAAAGACCCAAGCAGGCAAGCTGTCGGTGCTGTCGGCAGAGTCAAAGGCGGGACGCGACAGAGACAGACATGGTCGAAGACTTTTAAGATCGCTCACTGTGTGTGGCTGAAAGCGAGGTAATCGGGCAGATGGCAGGGGGATTTTACAAAGCGCAAGAGACGAACCACCTGATAAGTGACGCATTCAAGTTCAGCAGCCACGGCGAGAGAGCCCACGATGGCACGATGGCACGATGGCACGATGGGTCTAATGCCTCTCTCTGCTGGCTGTTCCTCGTTACGTGACAAGATGTAAGCGGGACGACTCGGAGGCACCTGGCACCGTAGGCAACCAACAGTCAAATGCTGCTATTGCTGCTCTCGTGCTGTGCGTTGTGAACGTTGTGGGCCGCCGCCCGCCCGGGCCCCGTCAGCGGCGGCACCAGGCCTCTGTTGCCTTGAAGTTGGAAACCTCCAAGCCGGATACACACTTGCTCGTAAAATACGGAATTTTACCGCTTCTAGATCCTACTCTATTTCCTCCTACCTCGTAATATCAGAACTCTACACCGAAGATTTTCTTATCTAACATTTAACGATTCGATTTAAAATTTTACTGCTCTAAATTCTATCTTTAAAATATTTCCAGAGCTCTCAATGTTTTACTGTCATACTTATTGTGTTGGAAATTCCTTACAGGGACTTAGATAATATAAGATACAATTTGATCCATGCAGAGTTTTGTTTTGTACAGTGTAATTAATAATTAATTAACACGTCATAAACATGCTCGTATTTGTAAAACTATTTAATTAACATAACAGTTTCATTTAGAAATTGCCTCCTGCTATGTCTTTAGACCTGGTGTTAGGTATTTTATTAATTAATATATGATCAAAAACTTACTATTTATAAAAAGAAGAATTTCATTAATGAAATAACTGCGCCATGTGCATTCTACGCATATGATGTCATTTTAGAAAATAATTAAATTTAAATGAGAAATCAACGACAACAACTTGAATTGGATTTTGTTTTGTTTACGTTGAAGTAATTACAAAGTCTATTGGTGGTGAAGTACGTTTGGGTGCGGTATTCGCATTTCAAAGAAAAGGAGAAGATAAGTGAATAGTGGTGAATCTCTGCAGGCTGGGAGGCAAGCAAGTGTTTCACTCGCTTGGAGCGGCCGAGCTCGCTGCTCGTAGTCGGAGTTCGGCAACGACTCAAAGACAGCCGAGAGTCGAATCGGCACAGCATTGCTTGCAGTCGAGTGGACACAACGCTATTGGGAGGACGGTTATTTGCGCTTGTGGCGCATGCAACACACGTGTTTACGTCTTGCTTATTTATATATACATACATGTATATAGCTAACACCAAGTAATATCGAACGCGCATTTTAATTCGTGATTTGTATAAATTGTGTTGATTGTTTTCACGTGTTTCATTTGAATTCTGTCGTACCTAAGTCAAGTGTCTAACTTGTAGTGTTGTTGTTATTGTTGTGGTTGGTTTGGTTTGGTCAGTGTACACCTTCCGATAAACAATTACCAACGAGAGTTAAATTTGCGATAGTCAGTCTCGAGTCTTGAGACTGTGATGTGTGAATTATCTGTTGTCTGTTATGCCGCCTGGACCGGTGCGTGAGGCGCGTAACGCGTGACGCGTGACGAAGTTTCCAGTGTCGGTGAAATGTGTATACGTGCGGTGTTGCAACGTTCTAACGTTTGTGCAGCCTAGTGTCAGGATAACAGCCACACTGGCATCCATCATCTTAGATCACCCTTATGTCACCTTGGTCCTCGCTAGCCCGTGTGGAAATGGCCAACAACCTAATCAAGTGGTGGAGAACCAAATTTCTCAATGGTTACAAGCAATTCTCTGGTGAGACCATCATTTTAATACGCATCACCGATCGCCGATCCCGCATCTGTATGCTATGTGCCTAGCTGTATCTGTATTTATTTGTGTTTGTGTGTGCGAGTTGGGCAAGCGTGGAGCATAAAGTGTGTATCGCTCGACAACGTTGCAGGTAACACAAAACCAGTAGCTGGCTTCGAAAAAGTCGTTTTTTAGTCGAAACAGCCACTGTAAACCATACACTTGACAAATGTCTCATATAGTACGTTCAGCGATCATTTGGTAAAATTACACTAATTGATGCTACTGTTCAAAATTCTTCTTTTCACATACATTACAAAATATAGAGTTTATGGCGCCTGGCGCGACCCTAGTTACTCAGTAAAATACTTATCTTGTGATGCTATTCTTGGCTTAGTGACGTGTGCACAATACTGAACTGTGCAACTGGTTATATTTTGTAATTTAAGCGAAAGTTACAGGATGGTATTACATTTATTTAGAATTATTAACATAAAAAATATATCATGTATTCACACGACAAAAAATAATTAATTTTAATCTGAATTTTTACTATCAGGTTCCGAGTCTGATGACATAAAATTAATAATAAATTGCTGAATAGATTCTATACACAGTGTATTGATTTTCAATTGTTATAATATGTTCCAAACAATAATTCAGCAGCAGGCAGTACTAATTTAAAGTGGAGTAACTAATTTTTACTTCAAAATTTAAATAATATTATTACGTTTTACACCAATTGAATGTAAAAAAATAAGAATGTGGTTCGATGTAGCTACAGAAGAATTAAAAATTATATATTCCTAATAATACATTGCTAAATGAAGAATAGCATCCCGGGATAAATATTTTACTAGTAGTAACTACGGTTGCGCCAGACCCCATAAACTCTATCTGTATTTGAATAGTTTTCAAGCAATTTTCATGTTTCTTAGATATATTTTGTAATCTACTTAGGGCATATATTAGCTTGGACTCAAGAATGTTTAACAGTAGCATCGAATTAGTGTGAATGGAGGGATTTAAAAGTATTTTTTCTAAATGATCGCTGAACGTACTATACCTGATCTTCGGATATTGACTTGGCGCAGTTTCCTTGCTTGTCACTTCCGAATGCACAATCTCTGATCACGGTCTCGCTTGCTGTCACACACCGTTATCAAAACAAATTTCATAATATTGCAGTCTTACTTTGATCTTATATCTGACAGATCTAATACTTACAAACAAGGGGTTCGTTGTTCGTTTTGTTTTAAATATGTATCAAATGAACAAAAAGACTTTCGTAAGAAGCCATTCCATAGCAAATTCCATGACTAGATCGAGATCTGTGCCACGGTTAGAAAGTGTCGTAACTCGTAACTGAAGGGACGAGCGAGGCGCTCAATCCTCATGTGACGTTTTCTGCTGTTGGTGTTTGTGTTGTTGCGTTACAACTGCATCATGTATTTTACATTACTTGTAACTTGTATAAGATTGGAGTTTGCCGCCTTTCATAGTATGTTGTAAACAGCTTTTCATTCTACATGTTTATGTTTGGAAATACCGAAACAAACTTTAATTCTTAGAAATCATCTAAAATAAGACAATAATGTATAGCTTCTTTGCGTTGTTGGGCAGATGTGCCCAACAATGTTTTTTTTATTAAAAACGTAATTCCTGTTGTTTACATCTGCCGCCTAATAGATTATGAATGATTGCGGAAATATGCCTACATAAACATAGTTATATAGCTACATTTATGTATTATGTATTTATGCTACATTTATGTTTAAACTACATGCACACATATTCACGGAAGTAATCTACATGGCCTCTCAGGTTCACAGAAGGTCAAAACGTGTATTTCCGTTATAATGTTCAATTCCAAAATCTTTGTGATTACCCCATTTTATACATCTGGTTCATTGTAGTTTGTCAATTTCTGAAAAGATAAACGAATACCAAATATTCTTCATTCCACAGGATAAATGTAATCAACACTTGGTGCCATAAATATATTATTACACGTAAACAATTCAAAGTAAAACTTGTGAACTGGTTCATATAAAATTTAAAAGACAAAACTCAAATAGAAAACTTATATAAAACAATAGAAATGTGTCAACACGCCTTTTTCCTAATTTATAAGCCTCCATTTTAAAACAAATATTTGATAAGTAAATTGATAAAAACAATTAGGTACTTTAAATTGGTAAGTGCCGCTTCTCAGTTGTGATTATGCAGAAATATTATTGAATGTTCTTTAAATAAATTCACTGCTGATGCAAATGACAGTTAAATAATTTATTAAATGTCGAAGTGCCATAGAATTGAAATATTGACCTATATTTCATAGGATTTTAAAAATTAATGCCACTTGCTAGTAGATCCCGAGTTCGAAACCCACTCAAGCTACCACATTGCGTCTCAGTGAATCCGGATTCTGTACTGTTATTGGGGTTCAGTTCCTGTTGTACAGAGTAGCATAAATAAATATTGAAGTAACTATATTTTAAAGGTTTTTTTTAGCAGAAATTAGTTCTTTTAGTATAATATTAGTTCATTATAGTTTTATTATTCATTTTTATTTATTTTTCAAGTCCTTAGTTACCAGGTTAGTAGCAAAGTGTACCTTTATTGTAGTTCTTTCTTCTTATTAAAAACAATTGATTTGTAAATCTGTAAATGATGAACAAAATCGCAACGAAACATGACATATTTTCTATTTACCAACAAATATAACAATTAAATTTAAATATGTTTAATTCACAACAAATAATTTAATTCTATTTGAAATGATCGGTTTGTTAGTGGAAATAGGCACATATTTACAAAGCTCTCAACACGAAAAACGATTTTGAAAAAGTAATCGCGTTTCGAACTGTCCCCTTTCGGCCTCATCCGGCGTGAAGCACCGTCACGCGAAGTGACATGTGTTCCTGACACTTCTGTATAACGACGCCAAATGCATGACGGAAAATCGATACAAATATGAAAGCAAACAAAACAGCGACATAGCGGCCGAGAACCGACAGACGCCTTGCCAAATAACAAAGAAGCATTAAAATGACAATAATTACATTCTGACGCTTGATGCACCTGCACGTAACCTATCTGCCACCGTGTGTATTCATCTTTCATTCGATACAAGTTCAATGTTTGTATCGATCGATTTTATATTTTGATGCAATTTGATTCCAATCCATCAATATTGTTTTGTTTTTTAATTGGAGGTTATGAGTTAAATTAATGTAATTAATTTGGGTGGAATCTGCATTTACTTACAAATTGTAAACCAAAATAAAACGTACCTTTTCTCTTTCGTGTGTTGTTAATCTGGTGAACTGGTTCTTGAAATAATAACTAAAATGTTTACAATACATACTCTATACACTGCACACACTAACAAAATTCGAGTTTTATACAATAACTATGTTCACTGATTTGAATAACAACAAAATGTCCACTGCACAAGTAAATTACAAAAATGACATTTATAGCATTTATTTCAATCTGCTGATTACGAATCGTTGAAACAAACTGATGCAAGTATTCGCTTAATACTGTTAAAAACTTGTCTGTTGTTTCTGACGTCTAGAGTGTTTTGTTTCTGGCTCACAATAAACGCGGTAATTATAAATTTGAAAATAAGTTCCTTAAACAAAATCTCTTAATATTTAAATTGAATTTGATTGTTTTTAGCCAAGGACCAGAACCATAACGAAACCGAAACCGGTATTTTTTGTTTTGAAGTATGGAAACGAAAATGTAATTGATTCTGTAACTGAAAACGTAACCGTAACGATATTATTTCAGTTCTAAAACTGTAAATACTACTAATGTACTAAACCGAAAATAGTAAGAATTCGAAAAAGAATATAAGTTATTAATTTTTATATTTTTATAAAGTCATAATAGGACTGGATATAAATGGTAGTAAGACACTGGCGTAAGTAAAAATTATATTTGAAAATTGCTGAAATCAGAAATACAATTAATTTTTTAAAATTTGAGAATTACTTAAAAAAATATACTGTAATTATACAAATTTTTTACGTGATAGGTGGCTCAGTGGTATCGAGTCGGCCTGTAGATTTGAGAACCTGGGTTCGATTCCCACAAGAGGCAAACTATTTACACCAAATTGAAACTACCGCTGTGACTCTCCCTTCATTAACATCTTTAGAGCCCGCGATTTGACGACTAGTAACCGCACTTCACATAAAGAAATGTATCACTTACCGAGATATGCTACCTCAGAGTGCCACACCCAGAAATTGATAAAAGGCGTGATGATATATTTATTTTTTATATCCAAATTATATTTATATTGAAATCTGAATTGTTGATTTTAAATCGAAACCGAAAAAACAAAACCGAATTTTATAATTTTAAGAAACCGAATCCGAAACCTATATATTTTTTTTTCAAAAACTGATATAAAATCCGTTAACAGTAACTGAACCTCAAAATTTGTCGGTTCGAGTTCTTGTTTTAGCGTTAAAAAAATTGTTCAATGATTTTATTTCATTTGTCTTTGAAAGCAACGTGTAAAGGCTTTAAAAGTCTTGAAATAAATATCTGTTTACGAGACTTCTTAATTGCTTATGTAAAAGATGTTAGCAATATTCATGATTAGTTTAATTTTCTGTATGGAGATGAGAGTTTGTATCAATGAAGCAAAGCAGTATATAAATACTAATGAAGGTTATTGGCGTATTTACGTACGTTCTAGTTATTTTTAAATTACCTATTTATGTTTATTGAAATTGTTTAAAATAACCAACGCGAATAGCGATGCTTCAGCACGAGACCATTACTTTGTACTAACATACGCACATTCAGTGAATGAATGCAAAATTATCGTAAAATAATATATCAATAGAATACTAATAACAACAGATTACAACTCTCTATGTCGTTTGACGATTGTCATTCTATTGTATTTACAATTTTACTGCGTATTGTTAAAAACAATTGCAGCATTACGCTGCTAGAAACATTACTTACAAAATGCATGTTCATTGCTTTCGAACAAATAGGGAAATTTATGGTCCGAACTTGATTTAATTTACTGGGGGTTGAAATGTATTAAGTTGATTACAGCGCCAGACAAAGTGTCCTTTCATCATGTTTTACTACTTCCGAATATTCATCGACCACTGTGCAATTACAAACTGGAGCGAGATAATTTAACTAAAATGTCGTCAAAACACAGTTATTTCTGTCAATTATAACTGTTATAAGATTAATTTTATTGTGTATATCTCCATTTAAGGAAAAATTAACAAACTTTTATATAGGCTCAAAATTTCAAAAATTCAAACCTATTATTATTGAATACGTGAATAGTGGTGCAGTGGTATCGAGCTGGCCTGTGAATCTTGAGAACCCTGGTTCGATCCCCACAATTTTCACCAAATTAAATCTAGCCCTGTGGCTTCCTCTCCACTTATATCTTTGAGGGCCGTGATTTGACGGCTGGTAACCGCACTTCACGCGAAGAAATATATCAGTGCCATACCCAGTAATGGGTAAAAGGCTTGATGATATATTTATTTATTTTGGAACAAATTAATGTTGAAGTAAAACGGTTGAATTTAAAAATGTATTTCAAAGCAAATGATTATTTAAACCACAAATCGACATTGCAATTAGTATTTCCAAATGTATAATTCTTGAAAAATACTAATGAGAATATAAATCTTTGTTTCCCAATATTATTCGAACGTAAATTGCTTTCTTGTAGTTAATTGCTCATCTATCTTAATGAGATTCTGAGTAAATTGTCTTGAGTTACAAAGTTTACCGTTATAATCTAGTAACGACTAAGAAAAGTAGAAAACAACGATATTTTTTAAATTCAAGTAACTTGGCTTTCTTTAGTTTAAATGAAAACAATATAAATAATAAATATAAATATGTCATCACTTCATTTTACCCAGGGTTCCAACTGTTAGGATTCTTGTTTTTATGTTTTCAAATTTTAGAAATTTGATTTAGCTTTGTTCTGCTTCAAATGCACTTAATTGTAAGGTACTGTTGAGGGTAGTACAGATGTCAAATTTCCAGAAAACAATTTTCTAATCACTAGTCACGACCACGAGTAATACGGCGGCATGAGAACGTCAAACAAATTTCTTGCGTGAATCGAGTTCTAGAAATTACATTTTTTTCGCAGAATTTTATGGTTCCGCTTGGAGGGCCCTGCGTAATGCAGTTTTGACAATACAGTGATATACAACTTAATCCTAGGGACCAATTGTATTTGGACCGTTCTTTACCTGGTACAGTCCGTGGAAAAGCACCGGTGTGAGTTACAGTGTGTCTAACAACTATTCAACAACGGCATAAACCGAGTACATGGGACTGCACGGTAATTTCAAAAGAGCTTTGTAAATTTTCTTTACGCGTAGCGAGCCTGTAATAAAATAAGCCGCAATGTGCGAAGTAAAATATACGATGACACCTCTCTTTTTTTACGAAAATAATTTTATTACCGTACAAAAATCACCAATAATTATTTTCTACGTTGTAATACTCGATAACTTAAAAGTGTTGTAATAAAACTCTAACAAAATAATAATACGAAAACGAAATACTCTATAAGGAAATAATAAACACTGTAATAAATCAAATGATACTTGCACCTATTTTATAAATTTTGTTTTGTGATTTGGATGAACAGCTCCCTTGCAATGCAATTTTGATTAATTTCCTGTTGTGCAGCTTAGCGAATAAATGAATAAATTACAATTTAGAATTACATTTAAACTAATCATTAAATTAATTAAACAACTATTTTTAATTCATTAAAATATGTCCTCGACATATTTAAAGAGTACTTACTATAAATTGTGATCTGAAAACGTAAAAGCAAAATGGTACCGTTATATCCATGTTTTCTACATAACGTATTGTATAACAGGATGTCATTCGCTCTGCAATCTATACCCTAACGTAAGTGATGCTGTTTTCATCCTTAGAGTAAATAGAATCACATAGAGTTTTAGACCTTTTTTCTGTGCATTTAATCCGAAAGCCAGGAATCGAGGAATTTCAACATTCAACAACAGTGAAAGAACAATAGTTTTCTTTTATTATATAGAAGCTTCTACTTACGAACTTTCAAAGATATGAACAAACATGTCTGTATGTTGAGATCTCTTGATACCAAGAGTTCAACCGTTACGTAATCGGCGCAGGCAGACGTCTACATTCATACTAGGCTCGCTTTATGTAATTTAAAATCTTTTCAAATAAAAAGACATACCTATATTTAAAATAAATAAGGAAATGAACATTCAGTTTACTAAAAATAAAAAGATAATATTGTGAAAACAACAATACTTGTAGACAATAAACATAAAGTATATTTTGGCATAAAATTATGTACCTATACACCTACGTAGATATGTACTTACAAATTACAATCTTACAGGCGGCATTTTATTTTACTTGAGATAAAAAAAAAAAGAAGAAATAATTTATAGTTATGAATAAATCTTTTAAATCAAACTTGTTTATAAATAAAAAATACATTTGCATAGATATGCTACTCATGAATAAACTTTTTATGTATTTGTATTCGCAATGTCACTGTTATTATTGTCGTTATCTTTTATTTATTTTTCCTTGGGTGTAGCCTTAATCACAAAATATATATTTTCTAAAAAAATAACAAATGTGAGAACATTTTTCCCTTATAAACATAAAAGCAAGTTCTTAAATGGAATGTATTTGTAACATTACACAAATATCAATTAAGAAAAATGCGAAAAACTAGTAATATATTTTGTTGCAGTGATACAAATGGAAAACAACGATGGCCGTTTATCTGACACGGAGGAGTTGCTGGACGGTGGAAATGCAAGTAGAAGCAGCGGTAACGACCACTACGTCCAAGGCGAGACGACGTTGCCCACGTGTAGTACACCGCCCGCCGCTGCTGCCGAGCCCCAGAGGTCGTCACCTCTGCCGCCCCCGCCGACGACAGCGCAAGAGAATAAACATCTTAACTTAGAGGTAGGACCCTTAGAAAATAACGATGAAAATTATGATTAAGATAAATCGTTATAGAAGTTTTTTTTCTCAATATAATCACTAAGAAAACGAAAAATGTCAAAATGGCATGAATCACTATAAATAGAAAATAATTTGGTAAATATAAAATGTTAAACGACAAAAGATTGTGGTAAATAGTTCAGGCACCAAAGGCAGTCGCAAAATAAGGTATTGAGATGTTGAAAATAGTTTTTATGACATAAAATTAAACTTAAAGATACAATTTTGTTCTTGGCATGCCTGCTAATAATTTTGTAACACTGAAAATTAGTGTTATCCGAATGGCTTGATAACGTCATCAGAACGGAACAGAATGGCTTGATAACGTCATCAGAACGGAACAAATAGTTCTCCCAATATTTGTATTGAGTAATTTATAATAACGATAATCTGATAAATTTTGTTGCACATTTATTTCCAATCTTTGAATTCATTTTTCCATAGAAATTTGAGCGTGAATGTTTAGTCTGGTAAAATACCGCATACCATACGTAAAATGTTTGTTATTTTATTCCGGAGCGTGTTTTTTTTAGATACTAATTTTTCAAAAAAAATCTTGCGAATTGTCAGTTGTCATCTCAGTAACGAGGATAAGTCAAATGATTTGTTTATCCAATTGTAGCATTTTATTATAAACAGTAGTGATTAATCCGAATCAGAATGATTATTGTATATATTTATAAAGTTATCTTTATGGTTGTGATAAGATACCACAACATCAATAAACAAATTAACAAAGATTAGTTATTGATTGCTTTGAATAGTGTCGCGGCTTCGATTGTGTATGTCACAGGAAAAATATTTGATTCATACTATCCGGTTTGGCATTTGCATATCAAAGGTGCGCGCAACTTATAATTTCATATCACATAGTTTCGTAGTTAGTAACCGCTAAAAAAAGAAGAAGCGTGAATTGGATAAAGAAGGATGGAAATGGGAAAATTTGTATCTATATTTCGTTCTCGTTGCGGCAGTTTTTCAACACACATGGCTTTAATTTTTATTTTTAGTTTGATGAATGGAAAGAATTGAACATTAGAAATGAACGTTCAAGGCGTCACCTTATTAGCATTAAAATGTTGTATGATTTCATGAATGAATAATTTATAAATTGTTGATTTTAGTTATCACAAACATTATCCTAAACTGATAACCTTTTGCACAAATTAACAACGATAATTTTATTACTTTGTTTTGTTATTGTAATTTCATTCATAAAGCATCTCTGTTCTTTGCTGTGACGCGTAACTAATTGTAAATTATGAGCTCGGGTTCGATAATTTATTTATTTCTATGGTATTTCTAAATTTGTAATAATTAAAGGAACAAAGAACTGAACTCTTGTTCAAGAGAACGAGAAATGAGAATGAATTAGCTGTAATGTAGTTTTTGTTTCCGGTAGGTATACAGTACGCGCTGTACGGTGCGCGGTACGCGCCTGTTGCACATAAGTGTTATATATTGTGGACGTGAGTCCAATGGACGCCAAAGCTGGCGGCACATCAAAAGAAACGAGCGAGAGCGCTGGTCTCCTCACTCGTTGACCTTGAAGAGAGTTTTTCTCTTTCTAACACAAGTAAATCGCGCATAGCGCGCAACCGTTCGTCTCTGTCTGTAGTTTCTCTTTGATAAGCAAGCCGTGGTACCGATTCGGTTTGTTTCCCTGGTATCTTCAATCGGCCGCCGCGCTCAGATGAATCTTCGTTCTCTTTGGGTTGCCGTTGCCGACAAATCAAGGTCATTGTTTTCGTGTACATGTGGCGTCTTGGTCTTACCGTAACAACGAATACATCTCTCTGTTCTTTTCACTATTCACTCTCGTATTCAGTTCAAGTACATCTTTCTTGTACTTTTATTTACAAATATTTATGTAATAATAAAGCGTTGAAATCATTACATGTACTTCTTTTTCTCATTACAGGAATTTTCTTGTGATGTATCAATGGAAGGGGGAGTCTACCGTGATGGTCAAGAGTTTTCTTTTACTTTATATGACTTTGACGGCCACGGCAAAATTACCAAAGATGTAAGGACATTAGTTAGCAATGATAATGAAATGAAATGAAACTAAATAAATGATTTTCCTGTAGGATATAGCTGGCCTCGTGACGACTATATACGAAACTCTCGGTTCTTCAGTAAAAGTTCCTCATTACGGCAGCAAAACGATAAAGGTAAAATTAACAGTATCGCCGGATCAGAGGAAGCGAATGTCGGCAACTGTAATCGACCACAAGTCGCCAACTCACGGCAGTCCGAGTCCGAGTCAGAGTCAGAGTCAACAACAGAACCGAGCGAAGGAAGACAGCGTGAACGACGACACATACGTCAAGCGACATCGGCAGACACAGTGCAGGCGACAGAAGCGGGGACGCGACGGGGCACGGGAACACATTTGCTGCAACGTGGATGTATCGGATGCTGAGCTCGACTACAGCGACCACTGTAGCCGAGTCTCAGAAGATGAAATCACGGAGGACGAAGGTGAATGCTCCGAAGACCAAATGCCCAAACATCCATCGCGTGAGAAAATCAAACCGAGAAGATATCAGAAAAACACTAATTTTCGACATCAAGCGCACTTTGTGCCAAGTGCTCATATTCATCCGTACTCTGCTCCCGTACTCTGCACGAAGGCGCGACGAAATAAGAAGAAATCCAGCTCGTTGCAACGCAAAGAACTGCTCGAAATCATTCAGGCTAATATGGAAAAGAATAACCATGGTTTTCAAACCGCGAGGTAAGTTTATTATTCATTCCACATACCAATCAAATTATTAACATACTTCTTATTTATAGCAGAAAACAACAATATCCAGCCCATGTTAATAATGAAAGTGAGCAAACTCCACCAGTAGAACATAAACAACATCGACATAAACACAAAGTTCCACACGATTCATCTGCTCAACTTCAATGTCTTGCTAACATCGTAAATTCCGAAAATTGCTATTTGGATTTGGCGACGTTACAAGACGACCCGCATGTTTCGACTGATGGCCAGAATCTTTATAAACATGTACCTTACTGTCGTTACGACAAGCTGCTTGGAGCTGTCGTATGTATGTCAAACAAGCAGCTAAATTGCAACCTGTTACAAAAATCTCAACTGACCCCTTCTCCTTGTCGACATAAAAGACACTATCGTTCTCGATCTCATGATTTATCCCAAATGCCCTTTCGATGTAATTTATTAGAATCTCAAAATAACAATGCTAACGATGTGAAAAATGAAGTAAGGGAAAATCTCAACCCTAGCTCAGCCAAGAAAACAAATACAAAAGTAAAATCTTGCGAGACAAATTTTGAACAGACGCCAACGTCATTTAAAAAACACGTGAAAAAATTCCCTCAAGTAGTATTAGGACATTCTTCTTCTCCTCACCATTTAAAACATCGCAATCGGCAAGAAGACCAAGCTAGAGCGATGGCCCAAGTTGTGCGTTGGTTGGAACAAGAGTTTTCATCGAATGTTAACGTGAACATTAACAAGAAATCTGATACGGGCAAAAAGAATAAGAGTAATTCGCGGTATTCTCCTCAGTCCCCTCGGACTTCGTCGAGCAGTTCAGCCACGGCGGTAGAGCGACACGAACATCATCATGTGCATGAACATATTCACCATCACTACCATCATTACCAAGAAGCCCCCGTGGTGGTATGACAAGTAATGCAAGTGCTAGCTAAGACTTTTAAACTGCAATTGACACAACATGAATTGTGCGACTGTTACGTCCTTCAATCAGTATTGAAAAACATGTGAACTCGTTCCGTGTGTAACCTTTATGAAATGTGTAATTCGATTGGAAGTACTTAATTTGGTAAGAATCATCGGCAATAAATGTGTGGAAGTCGTCAGAATACTCAGATATACGGTATTTTTAATGTAAATAATAATTTAATAAATCCTACAACTAGTCTTATTTTAATTGAATACATAAAATTAATTTTAAAACTACAGTTCAAAATCGGCCTAACAAGTCAGTATTTAATTTATTAATATAACCATTAGTTTTAAAATTTAAGGTGTTTATTGTTATTTTGAATAAACATTTAGAATTAACGCAGTGTTAGAAAAAGTAACATTATATTTTTGAATGTAGATTGTATTTTGCTATATATTGCTCTGTGATATTTTTTTAATGATTCTCATTACTTTTATTATTATTTTAACAACTAAATTATTTCATTCAATTATGTTGTTTAGAGATTTTCGAATAAAATGAATCATTTTAAAAATATCTTAACACTGTGTGTAAATAAATTCATGTTGTTGGCGATATTATAGAATATATGCTATATCGCTGTTTTAAAACTATTTTCTACCTACCTCTTACAAATAAATGGATACCAATAGCAATATACCAACGGTGGTTTCAATTTTGTGTTAAGATAAATACATTTTAATGAACACTATTTCTGTTTATTGATCCAGATTAGTAGTAAGTGTATAAATTTATTTTTTTTATGTGAAATTTATAAATCGGTATTAACAAGTGTTCAACTACTTGAAATAAGTATTAAAAGTCAAAATTTGTATAAATATCTTAGATATTTTCAGTAGTATAAGGTTTTAACTGTTTTTAATTTAACTTTATATATTATTTAATGCAGATTTTTATTGTATAGTTAGTTAGGTATTACAATTGTATTACTTTATTTTAATAACATATTTATTGAATTAATTTTAATAAATAAACTGATTTTTTATATACCTACATGTAAATTTTATTTCATTTATTTCTAAACCAAATTTAATTCTTAAAATAATTAGCAATTTCTTATACTAAATATTGTTTTACATCGCGCGTAAATACTATTATAGTTTATTCCCGCTTTTTAAGACCGATCAAATAGCTCCGATTATATAATTAAAATTAGAATGGTATTGATCGCTCCATCTAGTTTTCACTATATACATTACTAATGTAGTTTCGTAAAAATTTTAATTTCATCTTAAATTTTAGCAGTAATATTAGAAATAACTTCTATATTATTGTTTTTAATACACTTTATATGAAAAAAAAAATAAGAAACTTTGTTACGTATACAGAGGTCAAATGTAAACTCTAACAAAGACCGACTTATACTAAAACATTAATTATTAATATTAATTCCGAAATCATTATTTATTTTTATTTAATAATAGACACAAAATTGATTATTTAAATTAATTTATATAAATATATAATAATCTGACAAAGACGTGAGATATTGAATAAATTTCCTAATATTACGACTGTTATTTGAGGGCAAATATAAACCGATCTTCGGTTAGTTACGAGCAACGGAAGTTTTATCAATAATTTATATTAATTTAGTAAAAGCCATAGCTAACTGGTTCATTCCATGAAAAAATTTTATTAGTGTAAACTTGTTTTAATTTACATACGTCGTATTGTGATCATATATGAGCGCACAATTGTGCGATTTGTGTAATAAGTGTAATTGTTAAATTGTACTTTAAAATATTTGAAGAGAACGGGTTTGCCAGTAAATAGCGGAAAATTACAATCTAATAAGAATTCCACATTAACGAAAAATCTAATAATAAGTATTTTTAAAATATTTTGGCAGTAGGCCAATTAGTTATTTATATGTTTGTTAACCGACTTTGAATCATGCTCCAGTTATATTGTTCATTCCTTCACTGACATTTTTTCTTTTATTTTACCCGTCATTATTCAATAATTATCCATAGTTATTACAGGTTTTTTTTTATTTTCATAGTTTTATTACGTACTAACAATGTGGAGAGAAAAAGTTTATTCAGTAATTATAAAATGTTTGGTTTGTATATGTTCATTTAACATTGTGTTTCATTTACAGGGAAGTCTAAGAAGTGCCCAAACTCCACTACCAATGGCAGAATCCAAATCAAATTTACTTAACACACTAACACAGTTGATGATGGCTGATACCCGACCCCATACTTACAACGATAATAGTATATCAATGATTGAACCTGGATTATACCTTGGAGATGGGTTAGACTGCTCTTATAAACTCCTTTATGTTACAATTCCTTTAATTAATATGGTATTTATGCACAATATCCAGCAAAATATTTCATTTATGTAACTTAATATCATAACAATACTTGAAATATCAACAATGGCAACGTGTATTTTACAGTCTAATTTCCAAGTGTAGGTATTTTGCTATATTTACTGGTTATTATGGATAATTATCAGGTTTAATTAAATTATAGTATGTATAGGTATTAAATATGCAAAAATTTATGTCAATGTAAATAATTGTTTAGCCTTGCCGCCATGGATTTAAATCTGCTACAAAAAGAAGGTTTCACACATGTGTTAAATATGGCAGAGGGATATGGCATCGGTTGTGTAAACACAAATGCAAATTATTATAGACGGACAAATATTAAATACAGAGGTTTCAAAGCTTACGATAGACCTTCTTTTCCTCTGGATTCATATTTTATGGATGCAGTTAAATTTATTACAGAAGCACTTATGTCTAGAGGTACTCAAAACGCTATAAATATACTTTTCAAATATTTCAAAATCGCTTATTACACTATAAAGAGAACTGATAAATACCAACATCCAAAATTTTCAAAAAAAAACTAATTAAACTTTTAAAAAATATTTTTGAAGAGTTATGTTTTTAATGGGATTTATATTTTTATTTGATTAAATATTAATTGATTTTGTTTTAGGTAAAATTCTCGTCCACTGTGTAATGGGAATTTCACGTTCAGCATCAGCAGTGATCGCATATTTGATAGTCGCAAAGAAAATTCGAGCTTCACAAGGTTTGAGATACGTATACCAACGTCGCATTGTACAACCGAACGATGGTTTTATGGAACAACTGGCACGCTTTAGCAATATACAAGAACGAGCGAGACAAAGTTATCATTAATTTCTTATAATCCGAACGCCAATTCGATATGTGTAACAAAACGAATTGTTCAAAATGCTTCGACACTTAACGAAAGATGCCTTATAGGAAACGAATAATATACATTTATAACAAAAGCTGTATATTTATTTAATAAATATTGTGTATAACACAGATGTACATTTGTTTTGTGTTTTTTTTTTTTTGGTATAATAGCCAGACAGAATAGATACTTTAAAATGTACGCGTTAAATATCTTGAACAATTAAACATACATGATTGTATCTAGGAAACAAAAATTATTTGTCAAACTTATTTACTACATAATTACAACTATATTTTGGCTCTTCATGTATGTCTTACATAAAAGCTGTAAAGTAATTTACGTAATTATTTTCAACAACTAAAAACAACTAATTACGCAATCTAATTCGGACAAGTAACATTCAGGTAACATGAACAACAATTAAAGCTTCTAATTAATATTATGTTAATTATTTAAAATAATCTTCTGTTGATGTAATAGTAGCTTCCACTAAAAGACCAAAATCTAATTCAGCTAAACTTGCTTTGGCAGTAAGTAAATCTAAAAATGTATCCAACGGAGACAATCTATCAGCAGATGGAAATGCAGCTAAACCGAACTGATTAGTTCGCATTCGCTGCAATCCTCGAGATCTTGGTTGATTTCCTTCTACCCCCGATAAAATATTTAAAGCATGTTCTCGGGCTCTAAGCATCAAACTTGCTGGGTGTCCCCAAGCATTTAATAATCTTTTTGCTCGAGAACGAGGTAGAAGAGACAATAGTTTTAATTTTTGTAAAACTCCTTGTTTTGTGTCATCAGTATCTAAAATTAAGTTACTTAAAAATATTGTAAAACAAAAATGTAATTTTAAAATTTACCTGCCATTATAACTTTCATGACATCGACTTGTAATTCAAATACATTCCTGTGAACATATTGAAGGAAAGTATTAAAATTCAAAGTACGATAGCCTAAGAATGTGAAAAAAGATGTAAATCCTTGTGGTAATGGAAAAGCAATGGATTCGACGGCTAAATAATATCGTTCAAGTAGTGTAAATAATAAATATCTTTTGTCATCTTGTAAATGATCACTGAAATAAAAATTGCGTTAAAAATGTTCAAATAATATATAAATATTTGTATTACATTAGAACAAATCCTTTCTCATGTTCATGTTTGGCGTCTACATTTGCGCTTCGACACAACAATTGGCACAAATATTTCGACTGTTCAAGTTGTGCTGCAACGTATCTAGTTGCAACTGCATGAACATGCATTGGAGTCTGGGATTGCCATTGTACCCTGCTTAAAGTATTATTTCCAAGACTGTGTTTGAGTAAATGCATGCTTATTTCTCGCAGATTCTACATAATAAAAATAATTAGAAATATTTTGTTACAATTACTATTGTTCTTTACTTACCACTGAAATAATATGTTCTTGTTTACTTGCAGTACAACTCTCAAATTCATAAAATGGCAATGAATCCATTTGATTTTTTCTACTGTTTTGTGAAGTTATTGTTGAAATATCTGTAGAACTACCTAGTACACCTCCTGGAGAAAGAGGAGTACTCGATCTAGATAATGCCTCAGGCTGTAAATAATATTTTTAACATCTCAAAAGTACAAATAATTTCCTAGTACTAACTTGATAACACATAAGAGACACCATAAGTTTATCAGCTACATGACTAGGCTTAAATTTGGCCTTAGTTTTACCAGTTTGTATTAAATTCTCCCATAATCTTGTCCATAAATCAACCCTGTATGGAACAATTCGTTGTTGGGGTGATAGTAGCATCATTGCAGTGTTCCATAAAATATCTTGCGACAATCGAACGTTATATTTATTTATTTTTACATCTGTATCTCTTCCTGGTAACAATGTAGTAACTGACAATAAATTAACGAGTTGACTAGCATCTGATGGTAGATTTCTTTGTACAGATACATAAGAACTACCAATTAGAAACTCTCGTAACAATTGTGGCAATCCGAGAGACAATGGCTTTTGAGCAAAAGTTGATAGCAACTAAAATAATTATTTGTTAGTATATATTATTAAATATTTATTTTATAGATAATATACCTCTCCCACAGTATCAATTTCATTTCTATGAACGATTAAATAATGTAAAATTGACAGTTTATTATCTATAGTAGTATCACTTTTAAAAGTATCAGCTAATTGATTTGTTGGCACAGTTAAAGAAACTAAATCCAAAGTATTTAGATTAATTGTTAAATTAATTTCAAATTTAAGAGGCACTAAACGTAAATCAATATTTTCTTGATTAATTACTGGCGAAGTAACAACATGACAACAAGGTTCATGATTTATTCCTATGTCCAATAAATGAGTGAACAATTTTGGAATAAAAATTAACATATGATGTTCTGAAATTACATTTGATGTTATAAAATATAATAACTTTAATTTTAATTATGTTACCATCATAAAGCATAAACGTAGGACATATTTTCTTAGCTTCAGCCCACGGAATGCCTGGGATAACGCAATGTATAACGCAGCTATGATGTAACACAGTCACAGAATATGCAAAATGAACAGAAGTCTGCACATCTTCATTCGTGTGCATTGAATTCAAAGTTTCGCATTTTACAGGCTGATATAAATAATGATGACAAATACAAACAATCCCATTTGAATTTGAAACAACTTGCAAATCTAGAGTAGAATCATGTATTCGAAGAGGAACTGTATCGTCTTCATAAGTAGGTTGAAATACTGGTTGAGTTGCTGTCATATGTTGAAGATTCATTGGAATATTTAACTATCAATATAAACATTGAAATATTAAACATTCTAGGTATATTATTTTTATACATACAACAGTCTCATGTGGAAGGTCGTCATGAAATTGTAAACCTGATAAAGTTGGAGATAATTTTATACTTTCATGTATATCATATTCTTCACCTTCGACTAAACAACGAATTGGTTTCCGATAATGTATGTAATATAAAACTTGATGACTGCAGTCCCATTGTGCCCAAACAAAAGCCCGAACTAATAATTCATGTGTTAGCCATGTATTATCAATTTCAGTCATATTCATTTTTAATATATCGATTTGATATAATAATGCACCTATAATCAAATTATTTAAAAAAATTTGTGAAAAATTAAAAGATACAATTCTTACATTCTTGATGAATCAAAAGCACGAATTTTTCGGTTGGCTGTTTATCATTAAGAACTGATTGTTTCTTATATAGAAACTGAATCATTATTTGTTTCGATTTTTGTAATTTAAAATCTAATACATTATTATTTTTCAAATTAATTAAATAAACCCTGTACATTAAAGCATTTTCTGATGTCTGTTCAGAATTATTTTCATTTTCATCATCCAAATCTTTTGTAACTATTCCCAAAAGCCCGCGAGAAGAATTTACCGAAGCCTGAATTACATTTTGAACATTTTCGAATTTGTAAATTGTTTCCAAGGAATTAATAGAATATTTATACAGGCCAATTTTAGTTTTTTCATCGTCATTTGAGGTTTCAATCCAAGAAAATAAAAGAGATCCATCCTGCTCTTGATTTAGAAGACGCCAGTTTGTTGCCTCGGCTAGAAAATTTATACATAAATATATAGCAGTACAGTACGAATAATATAAAGAATTTTATTTTTTTCTAATAGCAAATGAATGTTTTAATATCCCATTAAATGGGGTAGCACGAACCCGTCAACATTCTCATCCTGACACACGATACTCGATTCGACCACATTAACACTTCCTCCATACAAACTCTTTCTTTTCTCACAACCAAAATCCATCAACACGCAACAAACATTCATCCATTCGCTCCTGTACATCAGTTTCGTAAATCTTCACTTACGCCCATTTCTCTAACAACGAATCTATAAGAAATGAAGGCAGTATCGCCTGCGCTTGTTTAAAAATACATTTAACACAATTGCAGTTACACACTGTATATTAAAAACAGAAAATGAACCAAAAGATAAGAAAGGAAGGGAGAATCTGCCTGCGCTTGTTTTTGAAGGTGAACTCCACACAATTGCAGGTAAACACTCGAAACATCTAACCAATGAATCTAAAATCAAGAATCATACGCTTGTTTTAATACTATTGTCCTATTTATATTTTTAATTTTTCTTGAGTTTGAGCTGTTTGGGCAAATTGTCCTTTGCGTTAAAATTCGCGCGGAGATAATCATTGCTGCTATACAGTAGGCGTGCGCAACACGATACACATGCTCGTTTAAAAAAAAAACATTGTTTTATGATATATACTGATATATTGTGCGAATTTTACAAACTATTTTTAATTATTGACTGAATAAAAGGATAGTAAAATATATAAGAGTTTCATAATGGTAAGTATATTCATATATTTTATAAAAGACAAAAATCAATATTTGTGTAGAATTAAATATATTTTACAAACTGTCAAGCAAAACAATAATTTTATTAATCATCATTGAGATCATAAATTTGATTAACTATTCCATTATAAAAATATATTTACCTGCTGGATTTTCGACCAATATCAATGCACATAATTTGGATGGGAGGTTATCGTCAGGCACCATTATGATAGCAGACTGACTGTTACATTTATATTGATCATTCAGTAGACTTTTTAGTTTAAATAATTATTAATATAAATATATCAACGGAATGTAAAAAAATGTTTATTTATAAAATTCTGTTTTTTATTAATTACAATATTTAATTTTATAAACACATAAAGATGTATTATTTACATTTCAGTTCCTATTACGAATAAAACAAAGTGTTAATTATTTAGAAACAAGAGCGTATGCTATTTTTATCAACATCCTGTAATCATAGAATTTCCTTTTGTAGGCTACGGCGAAAATTTGTAAATATTGAACATACATGCGACACACCACGGCAACAACGTGACTGATGGAAAGTGTACTGCGCAGACGTACTTAACGTCATTACATAGAAGTAGCAGATCAACCTACAGCCATTTATGTGCGATTTGTTTTTGGCATGTGTCAGTGTTATAATTTGTTAATAATAATAAACATTGAGTAATTTGATAGTGAGTTTTACATTATGCGGCCAACATCAACAAATGTTGCAACGAATATCCCAGCCTTCTTGTCGAAATTATGGAAGATGGTTAACGATCCCGAGACTGATCATTTGATATGCTGGAGTCCGGTAGGTTTATAAGTTATTTATTACTCCTATAGACAGCGAATGTTAGGTATAATAGATTAATATGCCTATTTAATTGGCTTGTTTTTATATATATATTATGATGAAATCATTATTTATCAACCATGTTGTTATGTAGTTCATAGTTTGTCCTCGTAAAATTTTGTATATTTAATAAGCTGTTTGAATGTCTTATATCAAACCTTTTTTTATCCAATATTAAATGTTAAAGGTTAAAGTAATATATTTAGGTTTGAGAAATATATCTGCCATACTTTTTAGGTATTATTAAGTAAATTTATTTTGTTATATATTATAAAAAAATCTTATATTTTAGGGTGGTCATAGTTTTATCATTCAAAATGAGGCGCAATTCTGGTACACATTACTTCCAATATATTACAAACATAATAATATGTCAAGTTTTATTAGACAACTAAATATGTGTAAGTAATATCTGAATTTATTTCTTGTAATAAACACTAAAATATTATCATTTGCAGATGGGTTTCATAAAATTTCTTCTGAGAACGGTGGAATGGACTGTGATAAGGATGAAATAAAATTTTTTCATCCATTCTTTCAACAAGATCAACCAAGTCTTTTGAAACATATTAAGAGAAAGGTTTGATTTAACATTGTTTCTTATATTAAGAACTGTGCTATACTAAAATAATGTTATTATAGATTGCAACCAGTAAATCATCCACTGTTACCGGTGGCGAAGAAAATAAAGTGAATAATGTGGATCAAATTACTAAAGTTCTTGTTGATGTAAAACAGTTACGAGGACGTCAAGAAAGTGTTGATAGTCAATTAGCTGCAATGAAACAGGAAAATGCAGCGTTATGGCGAGAACTAGCACTTTTGAGACAAAAGCATATGAAACAGCAACAAATTGTAAACAAGGTAAGAACATTACATTTTAAGATCTAACAAATTAATTGTATAATTCTATATTTATTTCACTAGTTAATTCACTTCCTCGTAACCATTGTCCAACCATCAAGAGGTGGATTAGGAGGATTAGGAGTAAAACGAAGATATCCTCTCATGATTAACGACTCAAAGTATTCAAAAACATCTAAAACTGATGCAAATTGCGATGGACCGACAATCCATGAATTGGACACAGAATCAGCTCTAAACGACACATTATTATTAAATGAAGTTTCTGGCAATGAGCCAACAAAAATTAATGATAACCAGGTCAGAATAGATAGTCCACCATCTGTTAATCCGCTTATAGAACCGGAGAACGTTTTACTTAATATTCCAATTGAAGACCCAGATAATTTATCAGAAGACCCATTATCCAATCCAGATATTTTACTTGTATCAGATCCAGATCTAGAGGCTAGCGAGCTGATCGTTCCAGATAATGCTAATGTAGCTAGATTGCTTGCTGACTCAGAAATCTCAGTAGATTCTTCCAATACGGACTTTTCTCAAGAAGCGGACTTGTCGCAAGTTATGTCTGATAAGGATATTCTACAAGTAGCAGAACAGATGTATGATAACAGACTATCAACTAATAGAGAGACCGATATTTGTACCGAAGAACCAATCTTTGAAGAAGCAAAACCTCATATAATGAATGATGCTATGATTAGTAACTTAGCTTCTGGATCAGAAAACGCTGGTAAAACTAAAGTGAAGGAGGAAAAGAAGAAATCCATGACAGTGGCCACTAGGAGTGTACCAGATCTTGCAAACTTGAAACTTAATGCTGTGTAAGTAGTATACTTTGTAAACTTTTTAATTGTTTTCAAAATATTATTATATTTGCAGTAATGGTTTTTGTCCTGACGAATTGGATAATCATCTGGAGGCGACCCAGGGCGAGCTGGACACGATTAAGGATATGCTTTTTGAAGGATATTCGCTGGATGCGAATGCCTTGTTGGGAGTGAGTATTTATTAATTATTCGGCTACTGGATAAATAAATTTGGTTACTATTTTTTCTTCATTTTCATCAGTTTTTGAAACACTGCATTATATGTCTTAGTACAAAAACTGGTCGGTTGCATATGAATGTTAAAAAAGTAATACAATCTATTTATCGAGAGTCCGTTTGGATAATTTGGTTTAATGTTCACATACTATATACTGTTTCTTCCTCCATTAGACCCATTTTAGTAATCATTTTGATGCCGTCCCTTTGCAGCTGTTTAATCCAGATGAGGACTTTCCATTGGATATACCACCTTTAACCAATGCAGCAGATAACCAAAACAAGAACGATAACTTTGGTATGCAAAATTTAAATTTATCCTTACTTTCATTTGATAATAATGTTTATTTTTTTATAGACCCAATGATGTCCGGTTCTGAACTAACAACGTATGTCAACCCACCATTCGTATTAGATTTCGATAATTTGTTCGAAGATAGTTCTGATACAACGGGCTGTATCAATGAGAAACCAATTGAAACAGCACCTGAATTCAATGATGATCAGATCAATACACCTATTGTAATAAAGAAGGAACCAACTTATCCAATTACTAAACGTACTAATACAAAGTGATGCTACAGTTGTATACAGTTTCAGTTTAATTTGATAGTATTTCAAATTACACCTTGTACATGCATTTTTCATCTTTCTCATAAGATATGATAGAAGTTGTTGAATGATTACTTCCTCGCCCAGTTTTGTATTTCCTTTTTGTCAGCTTAAGAATAACTAACATTATTTAAAATCTGTTATAAGCCAGTGGCACAGTTTGTATTTAAAAGTGACTATTATTTAATTTGTATATTTTACTGTATAATAACTTTTATTAATATGATTTTATTTGTGTTTGACAGCTAGTTAAATAGTTAATACAAATAATTTAGTTTTCAGTCTGAATTAGGCAAATAATTAATCGCATGTCTAGACATCATTTATTCATTGCCCATTATAAAAAGCCATTGGTATTAAAGTTAATAAACAGATTGCATAGTATATTATATAATACTGAAAACTATATTTTAAAAAAAGTTGCTCGAATGTGGTGGAGTTTACATCACTTGTATATGTATTGAAAATTATTTGTTGTATAGTTAATAATAGGAATTGTTTTATGTTACTGATTTATGTTAATTTATATGGGTATAAGTTAAAGTGTGTGTGAGACTGGCAGAATGATTTAAAGGTGATATTCACAGTACGTAAAGCATTTAGATACAAACGCGGCATTATGCCGGGAAAAGAACAGTTTCACTGTTTGCAAACAATTTTATGTAAATGGTGTAATTTCCTTTTTAGTACGAGCACCAGTAATACCAGGGTAACAATACTGTTCTGTACATTTTTTTTTAAATAACACATTAAAATAGATGAGTTAAACTTGCAAGTTGATGTATTTCATACAAATTTGTGTCTTAATTCATTACAGTATATACAACCAATTTTACTAAATATGAAGATATTTATTGTAAAATATAAATTACTGCAACACAAGTGGTGATTATTATTATACGTAGAATAATTTTCCAACGTTTGTTTCAGTGCACGGCAAAAGTAAATTATGAAATTAAGGTGCAAAGTCCAGGTATTTGAAATATAAAAATAATCTACATGTGCTGGGATATTGAGTGACAAAATTCCTGCAAAATGTTTATTTACATCAGATTCTTATAAGATTAGATTTGATGTTCTGTAAAGTAGTAAATTAAGAGCGAGATTTACTTAACATAAAATTATATTTTATGTTTCTCAATTTCCGAAGTACAATCAATATTACATACGATTCATATAATCGTGACTTACAATTTTAAGTAATCCTGCTCCTGCTGTATAAAAATCAGATACACTTGACCGTGGTTTCACACAAATAATGTAGAGTAGATGTTTTGTACTAACAAAATGAACAAATTATTATTGAAATTTCAAATATAATTAAATAATATAAAGTTATATTAAATAAATGCAATAAATAAGGCAAGTTTAAAATATAATTTTCTGTCATGAAAACTTGTTTATATATCCCGGATGTTTTAGGTTGGAATGCAAAGTGCAACATGTACAGTTTACTTGAATACTACTTTAAAAATGTACATTTTCCCAGCAGTAAGAAAATTGTCAACATCGGCAGTTATATCCATAATAAACCAAAAAATAAATATACACCATCAAAGCAATTATATACCAACACAAGCCCGCGTTGTGATAGCAGGGGCAGGAGTTGTAGCCAATTCAGTAGCCTATCACTTATTGAAAAATGGATGGAGTGATGTGCTTGTCGTGGAACAAGGGACCATTGGCAGTGGTACATCACGCTTTGGCTCAGGGACATTGGGTTTATTTAAACCAATAGCACATAGGAATATTATATTATACAGCATTAAATTATATAAGGAATTAGAAGAAATGGGGTATAATATTGGATTTAAACAATGTGGTAGCGTTAACTTAGCTCAAACCAAAGATCGCTTAATTGCATTAAAAAGACGAATGGCATATAACTTACCCACCGGATTATACTGTGAATTAGTTAATAATAGAGAATTAGAAAAACTACATCCATATTTAAATACAGATAACATAGAAGGTGCAGTTTGGGTTCCTGATGACGCTGTTGCTGATCCTAAAGCAATATGTTATGCATTAGCAACATTAGCCCAAAAAGGCGGTGTTACTTACGTAGAAAATTGTATGGTTGAAGAAATACTAACGGACAATTTTACTGTAACTGGAGTAAAAACCGATAAAGGTACCATCAAATGCGAATATTTTATTAACTGTGCAGGAATGTGGGCAAGGGAATTAGGCCTTAGATGTACCCCACCAGTCAGAATTCCTGCATATCCTGCTGAACACTTCTACGCACTAACAGATCCGATAGAAAATGACATCGTAGACCAAATGTTGCCCTGTGTACGAGATTATGACGCACAGACATACGCAAGGGAATATAACGGTGGATTTCTTGTTGGCTGGTTTGAGCTAGAAGCTCTTCCAGCTTTTGCACAAAGTACTGTTCCTAGAGACTGGCAAAAACATCTTCAGAAGGACACACACCGTTTCAGTAAGAGACGATAAGATATATGTTTTTAATTACATTTGCCAATAGCTATTTATATTTAAGTTCCACTATGGAAGAGAGCTGTGAAACGTCTACCTGTGTTAAAAAAATACGAAAATCCAATTATGACAAACTCACCAGATAACTTTACTCCGGATGGACGCTGGATTCTTGGAGAAACACCAGAAGTGAATAATTATTTCGTTGCTGTAGGAATGAATGGCAACTCATTGCAGGGCGCTGGAGGAATCGGTAGAGCTGTAGCAGAATGGATTGTTGAGGGCAAGCCTACTCAAGATTTGCTACCATTTAATGTACAACGATTTTTAGATGTCCATAACAGTCGAAGATATCTTCAGCGTCGTACCAAAGAAGTTGTGGGCAGGTATAAAATTTTATAAGAACTATAAAGCATCTTTACTATTGCATAATCAATTTTAGACATTACTCTGTTTTGTATCCATTTCAATGCGAGTATAACTACGCTCGTCAGTTACGATCTTCACCACTTTATAGTGTTCTGGAGAAGCGCGGAGCTATTTTTGGTATTAAAATGGCTTATGAACGAGCTCTTTATTTTGATTCTACATATAAAAGTAAATCACTTAATAATAGATAATATATTATTTTACGTATTAATGATTTTTGACTAGGAGGAGATCCACCACCGAAAATGCCACCAGGAAGTTTTTATAAACCACAATTTTTCAATTTTATGAAAGAGGAATATTTAGCATGTCGCGAAGGCGTTGGAATTATTGACATGTCGTCGTTTTCTAAAATTGAAATAAAAGTGAGACATCTTGTAACAATTCGATTTATTTTAATTATGATTAATTAAATGATAATATAATAGTATGTATATATTGAATTTATTTTTAGTCTAATGGAATGGAAGCAATAAAATATTTGCAAAATTTGTGTTCAAATGATGTTAATATTCCTGTTGGAGCTATTGTTCATACAGGAATGCAAAATGAAATTGGTGGTTACGAAAATGATTGTATGCTGGTACGCCAATCTGACAACAGGTAAATAGAATAATTTTTCTTGTTACATTTATTTAAAATATTAATTATCAACAGTTTCTTCATGGTGTCTCCAACAAGCCAGCAAACTAGAGTTTACGAATGGATGTCTCGTCATCTACCTCAGGATCAGTCAATAGTATTAAATGACGTAACGTCAATGTATACAGTAATAAATGTAGTAGGCCCAAAAGCAATTGAGTTACTAAGTGAACTTTCAAACTCTGATATGGCCCTTCATCCATTTTCTTATAAAAAAGTTAATGTTGGGTATGCATCAGATGTCATGGTAATGTCTTTTACACATACTGGCGAACCTGGATATTGTTTGTATGTTCCTTCGGAATATGCTCTTCATATTTATTATCAATTAATGTCTGTTGGAAGAGATTATGGTGCAAGGGACGTAGGGACATTGACACAAAGGTTTATGAGAATTGAAAGATTTATTGCTTTTTGGGCAGAAGAATTAACAAGTTTTATTACACCGTACGAAGCGGGCAATGGTTACATGGTCAGACTAGATGTAAGAGTATTTTTTTCGTTATCTAAAACTGGAAATGTATATAGTTTTTATTTTAGAAAGGAAATTTCAAAGGAAAAGAAGCTTTACAAAAACAGAAACATCTGGGTGTTAGCCGACACTTAGTTTTATTTCATTTAAATGATATTGATCCAGATAAAGATATTTGGCCATGGGGAGGAGAACCTTTATATAGAAATAATGAGTTTGTAGGAACTGTCACTTCAGCAGGGTACGTAAATAATGTAATATATATATATAAAATCCTGAATTATTTTATGTTTTAGGTATGGATTTACTGCTGACAAACTGATTTGTTTAGGTTTTATCCAGCGACCTAAATCCGATACGACGCGTCGTACTGTAAATGCTGAATATATTTTAGCCAAGGATGCAGTGTATCAAATAGATATTGCTGGTTATAAATTTTCTTTGACACCGTACTTACATGCACCTCATTTTTCAATAGCTTCTCAGATTAATCGGCGATATAAACCGACTGTAGTAAATTACAGTAGTGATATTGTTCATTAAATTTGACTCTAGTCTGATTTATATATAGTAAGCGCCGATTATAAAAATTAGGTTTGTCTCACAAATTTTGATTCATATAACTGAAAATGAGAAAAAATTCTCTTGAACAAAAAAAAAATTA
Source organism: Pterostichus niger (assembly GCA_947425015.1). Taxonomy (NCBI): domain Eukaryota; kingdom Metazoa; phylum Arthropoda; class Insecta; order Coleoptera; family Carabidae; genus Pterostichus; species Pterostichus niger. The sequence continues at coordinate 30,153,164 of OX380347.1, forward strand.
TTACAGAATAAATTTTTATAATTGCATTTTATTATTATCTTTTATTTTGTAAAAATAAAGGTTTATATCAGATTATAAAAAATCAAAAAAATATATATTAAATTTCATCGTAGGAACAAAACAATCCATAAAATATATTTAAATTGTAAAATAAGATACCGGTTATTTAAAATTTATGGCCTACAAAAAATCTTCGATTTATTTAGAATTGATTTTTATAACTGAACTTTTAATTATTGTAAAATATAGTGTATTTTTAATTATATTTAAAGGTACTTTGATTTTTATTTAGCACTTACTATATATATATATCAAAAATTTTAAAATATTTCGTTGCAAATATTATTTTAAAAAAATGTGTCGCAAGATTATACATTGGTTGTCTTATGTGTACTTACAATTTGTTATTATTTATTATAGCAATAATTTAAAATGTAATTGATATTTATAATGAGTTATTAAAATAATGAGTTATAATAAATTATATTATTTGATAAATATTTGATTTTTAGCGCCTTTCTATACGTTATATTTCCTACAAATAAATAAAATAAATAAATTCCAAAGCAATTATTGGATATGCAGCTACCTATCGGTTGTCAGATTACTGCAATCAATCAATGATGTTAGTGGAGGGAGAGCAACAGGTAAATTTAATGTAATGTGGTAAAAATCTGTTGGAGTTGTGGGAATGCAAGTTTCCATAGCCTGAAACGGTACTACTGTGATACAATATTTCGATACATAATATATAAATAGCTACCGCGCGCTCCATTCAAATTTTAAGCGGTTTGTTTTCATTGGTATGTTAGTGGTATGTGTTTACATTTTTAGCTTATCTGTTGTTTTATTAGGTGATATATAATACTGTGAATAAAAATAAAGTAAAAAGATATATTCATACTTATTTAACTGTGTAGTTTTGGTCTCCAACAATGTTCGACGAATTGCCCACTGAGGTAATTTTATATATATTTTAGGTTAAAAAGTTAAATAAGAAAATACTAACTATTATTTATTTTTAGATTTTGATTACTATATTTGGATTTTTGTCGCATTCAGACAGAAAATCCTGCCGTCTAACCTGCCAGCATTTTTATAGAGCAAGTCTAGCGTATTCATTAATAAGAAATGAATCGATTCAAATTGACCGAAGAATGTTAAAACCGGATGGAAAATTATTAGCTACAACTTTAATTAATACAGATAGAGTAGTATATCATGTATCGGTATCAAACATAAATAATTATAATTATTTCTGGATATTTAACAAATTCGGAGATACATTAGTATCAGTGACGTTAAAAAGTTGTACGGCAGATTATTCTATATTTTCATACATAGTTTCAAAACTCAAGGCACTCGAAACGTTGCACATCATAAACTGTGATAATTTACTGATAGAAGGCAAAATATTTTTGCCTGCTGTTATAGAAAAGAATCCATTTTTAAACAAATTAAAAGGTCTTGAAATTTCGGATACCATATATTTGACTGATAATGCATTAAGTAGATTTCTAATTATGTTTCCTAATATAAATCATTTGTCATTAGAAAATACTACTATTAACTGCCACCAAGGTGTTTATCATTTTAATTATAATAATGATTCAAATATATTAGAAAATCCGAGTCCGAATGTTTTAACAATAAATTATGTAAGCGCTTTAATTAATTCTAAGCGCAATAATATTACAAGTCTAAATATTGCTAAAACAATCATTAATAATGTGGCATTATCGCAAATTTTGCAAATAGAAAAATTAAAACTATATTATCTAAATATAAATTTTTGCCGAGAATTGCGACAAAATGAACATATGCTTATAGGCTATTGGCAGCCTTTATTAACAGAATTGCAAATAGCTGATTGCGATTTGATGACAAATGATTTATTGGAACATATTTGCAAAACCATGCCAAATTTGAAAATTTTAAATATATCTCAAAATAATCATGTAAATGATATAGCATTTCGTTATCTTAATTATTTGGTATATCTCACCGAATTAGATATTTCAGATTGCAAAAATATTTCAGGAACTATTATTTCATTTGTTATATGCTCAAAAAATTTATTAAAATCACTGAGAAAGGTCAAACTAAATAAAACAAAAATTGCGAATGAAAATCTTATGGATATAGCTACTATGTTAACACTCTTTGAGCTTGAGATTTCGTACTGTAATCGATTAACCAGTTTATGTCTAAGTTCTTTATTCGAGAAACAAAAATCATTAAAAAGACTGGAAATGACGGATATATATATTACTGACGCAGGAATAACTGGTTTTCCTGAGTCGAGTTTGAGTTTACCTCTTGATGATGTAAAACAATTTGAATATGAACTAATATCTCAACAATTTCCGCAAGAGGAGATTTTGAAAGAAAGTGAGCGCTACTATAACTTGATAGTAAGCTCTCATATTAAATCATCGCCCTGTATTCAAGATTTACAAAAATTAGAGACCTTAAATTTAAGCAGATGTAGAATGTTAACTGACTACATTTTCGCTACTACAATACGGTTCACAAATTTGCGAGAATTAAACTTGGCTGGCTTGCCACTGGTTTGTAACACATATTAATAAATTATTTACTTCATTATAAATTCGTTACTTCAGGAGCTTTCTTAAAAAGGTTTCATTAACATCAAGATCTTTCTGTGAATATAATTTGCACTTCATTAATTTCTGCAAATAGTTATAAAATAGTTCCTGAAATACCGAATTAAAGCTTATTATAGAATAAATCGTAAATAATTTATGGATGTTTGAAAATGTAAGAAATTAATACTAATCATTTATTATTATTATTGCAGGTAACTACTAAAACATTGTTTTTCTTGGTATATAATTGCCCTGCAATTGAAATTTTAAATCTTAGTGGTTGCTCTGTTGATGATATAGGAATATGCGTTCTTGTTCAAAAATTAAAGCGTTTAAAGCATTTATTTTTAAAAGTAATAAACTAAATTAATTGAGTCTAAAACATTATTATTAAACTTGTTTTTTTCAGGATTGTTTAAAGATAACAAATATGACCCTTATTTTTATTATAGAGCACTGTAAAGTTTTACAAACTTTAAATATTCAAGGTTGCTCTAATTTGAAAGAAGATCTTTTAAATACAATAAAGGATATGCCTAACATTGTAGAAGTAATAGGGAAGCCAAATGAAAAATTTGAAATGGACTGTAGGGTACCACTTGCACCTCCGCAACCATTCTTTAATATGGATTTCATCTGAGATTACAGTATTTACTCTACTTTTTAATGTATTGTTTATACTTTGCAATTAGTATTAAAAGTTATATCACTTTTAGTCATATAATAATTTAGTTGTAGATATTAATTATTTTTTTAAATATTTTTATTTAGTGTTTCTAGCATACCAAAGATTAATGTTTATAATTTAAAATGTTACTATAATTTAATTATTGTTAATTGGTTTTATTCTTTTATTTGTTATAGAAATAGTTATTGTTCTATGTAATTAGTTTTCAATATGAAAAATGTGATAAAAATTTTATGAAAACACTTTATTTTTTCTTTGTGTTGGCTCTACTTCTACAACTTTACAGGAACATTTGATTTTGCTCTTTTCTAACTAAATCGGCATAACGTGCAGACACAAAACAGTCGAAAAACATAAAGTTGTTCTCTTCTTCTTTAACGTCGTGTCGTGTCACCGTGTTAAGGTGAGATTTGTATGTGAAAATATCCGTGATTTTCTAAGTAATCAGTGAAGAATAACTTATTTTATCGTAAAATAAGTTATTGTTTGTACGTGTTTGTTTGATTACTTACGGTATTTTTTAAATAAATGTGATTTTTGTGTAATGTCAAATTTCGGGGTTATGATATTGAGTTTGTATTCATATTGATACTTAGCAAATGATTTTGAAGTGTTGAAACGAAGTGTTTATATTTTACATGTAGTTTCAAGTAATTTCATTTGTTTTTCTGCTTATTACATTCCACTATTAACGTATTTGCTTATCGTTAATAAATCAGTAATTATATTTAAGTGTCAAATACACATGTGCAAGTTATTTGATGTTTGTGGAGAAGAGTGATCATATTGATTATAAATATACAAAATCAATATTGTATAATTTTGTTATAGGCTTAAGGCTTAACGATGGCACCCAAAAGAAATAATATGATCCCAAATGGGCATTTCCACAAAGATTGGCAACGATTTGTCAAAACCTGGTTCAACCAACCAGCTAGAAAGATCAGACGCAGGCAGAACAGAGTTAAGAAAGCTCGTGCTATTGCACCAAGGCCTGCAGCTGGTCCCATTCGCCCTATTGTGAGGTGCCCTACATTCCGGTATCACACCAAAATTCGTGCTGGCCGTGGTTTCACTCTGCAAGAACTTAGGGTAAGTACATGTATTTCTTCATCCTACAATTATTATATAAATGTTCTTGAAGGCTGCCGGTTTAAATGCACCTTTCGCTCGTTCCGTTGGCATCGCCGTAGATTATCGCAGACGTAACAAATCTGTAGAATCTCTGCAGCTGAATGCTCAGAGGCTTAAGGAATACCGTAGTAAATTGATCGTATTCCCACGCCATGAGAAGAAGAAGCTACGTAAAGGCGAAGCCACTGAGGAAGAACGCAAGGTTGCCTCACAACTCAAGGGTGCTGTTATGCCAATTCGTCAAGCTGTTGCCAAATCAAAGGCCCGCAAGATTACAGATGAGGAAAAGAAATTCAACGCCTACATCTTCCTTAGAAAGGTATATTATTGATATTTATTGGTGACTTCTTCATATTAAATGAGTGTTTTTACAGGCACGTGCTGATGCGAGATTAATTGGTATTCGGGCGAAACGCGCAAAGGATGCTTCAGAAAACCCTGATGACGTGACTAAAGTAGGCAAGGAACCTAAAAAAGCTAAGAAATAAATTTGTAAAACTTATTTAAGCAAGTAGGTAGGCTTATGTATTATTTTATAAATATATTAAAAATATCTACTTGTTTATTTGTTTTTCGTTTTGTATTGACAATATATTTATAAATTTATAAAGAGGGACTAACTTTAATGCCATATATAAACTAATAAATGTTTATTGATACTTCGATTTAATAAAGTGATTAAAATCAATCATGCATTTCATAGAAATAATATTAGAGACTATGATTTGCACTGTCCTTAATGAATGTATCGAGTTCATAATAATTTTGATATTAATAGTGGATTGCAGTATGGACAAATAATAGAAAAAACAGTTAAGTATGACAAAATATTTATTTTATTTTATTTACCAAAGGCTATTTTAAGAATGTATTTTAAAATAAATAAGTAATTATAATTTACAGTTTAAAAAATGATTTATACAATAATTCATATCTACAATTTAAAAAATAATACGTGTATTGTTCATAATACATTAAAAAAAAAATTATGCAATTCGGATAGTTTATTTTTAATGTGTTAATTATTTCTGAATCAAGAAACGATAAGTAAATATCTCGCTGCTTTGTCTATGACGTCTTCCTCCTCTTCCACCAATTAATTAAGCTCCATAAATATCATTTATGACGTACCAATCATCACATTAAAAACAAAATTTATCAATTGAAAGCGGTTTAAAACCACTAACGAAAAATTGAACTTTGTTTAAAACTTAGTATTCAATAAAAATTGTACTTTAATTTATATTAAAATTAATTTTAAATACAAAAATGTATTATTTCGAGTCTGGTCCGGACGAATTATGATTGCTATCATCGTCGGAATTATTTTCTTCAGTCTCACTGCTTACAGATGAATTACTGTCTTCACTGTCAGTATTATCAGATTCTTCTGATGTTCCTTGATTCGCTTTTTTTTCTGCTAATAATTTCTTGAACTGTTTTACAGTTACTTTTCTTGGTATAATTTCTGTAAGAAAATCATACCTTTCCGATGTATTTACAACGTCAGCTATGTGTTTATATTCAATTTCTTTGCCTTGCTGTGACGCCTTTTCTGCTCTTTTTGCCAGGTGTTTAATAAATAATTCCTGTAAATGAACCTCATATTTCAATTTATTATAAGTATTTAAAAAGAAAATACGTACCGTAGCTATTGTTACAAGATGTAGAGATTCCTTGCTTATTGTTTCTACATCAGCAGAACTTTTCATAATAGTTTTAATTCGGGAAACTGGAAGATGATTACTCATTTTAATTTCAATGTAAAACCGCTTAAACCAGATCAAAACAACAATGAAACTCACAGACCAAATATCTAAAGATGCAACTCAAAGATAAGAGAACAACTGTTCTTGGGGTCAAATGTGAAGTTCTTTATCATGATAAAAAACTGTACAATAGTAAATATATCCCGTTACAAGAAATCATACCCAACAATGGGAAAAGAAATAAGTAATTTGTTTTATAAATGATAAAACTATCTAATTTCAATAATATAAAAAGTATATTTCTGAATAATGTAAAACTTTTAATTCATAATTTTCATTTGTTTACTTCAGGACCAGACCAGTCGACCAGATGGTATTATGTTCGACTTCTTATGTGTGTTTTAATTAACGCATTATATCATTATTTTCCTTTTATTAATTTCATATTTATTTTAATTTTAAGAACAACCTTGTCACACAGAATATACTTCAAATGTCATTAGTTGTCGTATTAACAAGTGACGTTTTTGCTAACAACACACCAGGAAAATTTGAAATTAGATATATCCATATATGTATTACTAATAAATATAAGGATATATCTTACAATTATATTTCAAATACTAAACGATGCCCATATGTATAAATGTAAAAGACTTAATAATATTTGAAATAAAATAATTTGGTATATTATTATATTACTTTTATAATTAAATAAAAATATTAATAAATAATACGTAGAATGGTTTTACAAAAACTCCAAATACTGGTCGGATACACCATTTTGTGAAATTTTCATTGAGGTTATTATTAGTTTTTTGATAATTTTAGTAAATTAGAAGTAAAATGACTTATTAATATTTATATGAAATTTATATAATATAAAAAAAAGGTAATACCTACATAAACCTATTCCTGGTTTTAGTTTCACCGGTGCTACCATTTTGAAGCTTTTTGTATTAAATGTGATCAGATTTGAACTTAAAAGTGATAGGTCAATAACGTCATTGAATATAAAAGTGAAGTTCACTTATGAGCACCCAAAAATTGATGATGTTAAAATTATATATATCTATATAAAATTAATTTAAAAATGTATCATAGGAAACAATTATTTTTCATGTGTAAAACTAACTTCAGAGTGATTTCTTCGGCGCAGAGGTACGACGTTACGAGCGCCTCTTCTTGTGAATATTGTAACATTCGATATGAAAAGTGGGTTGTGTTGTAAGTAGAAGCTGTGAATAGGAGCAAAATTTTCATTTTTACGATGTGCTAGCTAACAGTTACTTACGGGAAAATATATAATTAAAAGTGCTAAATATTTGCACGACGTCAGTGACTTGTTTATTATTATTTAACATTGTGTGTTACAACGCAGTGCATTGCAATGTTACCTTCAATAAAGTCAATCGTCTATGCCGGGGTGTGTATTACTTGTATCTTTTGTGATTAGGGTTACATTGTTTTGTATTTATAGTTCAGCGTAGATATAATTGTGCTGTCGACCATAGTTCTTGGATTTCTGATTTTCTATATTTATTATTCCCGTATGCGCAAACCTGGTAACGTGGAAGATGATAAGGTTAGTACGAAAATTAGTTTGACTTAGTTTCATGTATTATTAATTATTAATTTATTTAGTTACTCGACCAATTATTGGAAAGATTTCAACCTCAACCATTAGTAGACAGCGTAGATTCTGAGCCTTTACTTGTGCAACAAAATGTAGTTACTGATAAAATTGGTACCAGAATTACCATAAACGTAAGTCTTGTTTTATTCATAGTTATGTTACTTAATTTGCATATCTGTAATTTAGGATAAGGTATGCATTAATTTTGGATCCGATAATTTCTTGAATCTTATACAAAATTATAAAATAACCGAAGAAGCGATTGCTACAATAAGAAAATATGGTGTGGGATCTTGTGGTCCTCGTGGATTTTATGGAACTGTGGGTAAGTAGTATAATATAGTAAACATATTTATTACAGATAGAACTCATAATTTAGTTTTAGAGCAATTTGTTTAAAAATCATAAAAACCCCAAGGGAAATAATTTAAAAATTTCAAAAAAGTTAATTTGCTTTAAATGAGCTAAAAATTTACATACAAGTAGTTTCGGACACGGGGAATTCACTCGTTCAAACCGCATATCAATATCTTGCTTAGTTTTCGAGTTATAGCCCTTAGAAGATTAGCTGTTTTCAAACAATTTTCAAAATCAGATTTTCAACTTTCCCGAGGCTATAACTCGAAAACTAAGCAAGATATTGAGATGCGGTCTGAAAGGTTAAATTACCCGTGTTTCAATTGACCTCTAGGCAAGTTTTTAGCGATTTTTATTTTTTTGAAAAATTTTCGCCAATTTTTTTCCTCGTACAGTTTTTGACAATTATCTCAAAAACTATAAGACTTATGGACATAAACATTACACCATTGGATTCAGCACGTCGAAATACATATGTATGTAAAATTTCGTTACATTATTCGTACGAGAAATAGTTTTACAGCAATTTGTTTAAAAATCATAAAAATCCCAAGGGGTACCCCTTGGGAAATAATTAAAAAATTTCAAAAAAGTTAATTTGCTTTAAATGAGCTACAAATTTGCATACAAGTAATTTCGGACACGGGGAATTCACTCGTTCAAACCGCATATCAATATCTTGCTTAGTTTTCGAGTTATAGCCCTTAGAAGATTAGCTGTTTTCAAACAATTTTCAAAATCAGATTTTCAACTTTCCCGAGGCTATAACTCGAAAACTAAGCAAGATATTGAGATGCGGTCTGAAAAGTTGAATTCCCCGTTTCAAATGACCTCTAGGCAAGTTTTTAGCGATTTTTATTTTTTTGAAAAATTTTCGCCAATTTTTTTTCCTTGTACAGTTTTTGACAATTATCTCAAAAACTATAAGACTTGTGGACATAAACATTACACCATTGCACGTCGAAATACATATGTATGTAAAATTTAAATTACAGATGTACATCTTGATTTGGAAGACCGTATTGCAAAATTTATGAACATGGAAGAAGCAGTAGTATATTCGTATTGGTTTTCTACCGTAGCTAGCGCTATTCCTGCTTACTGCAAGCGGAACGATGTGATTTTTTGGTAAGTTATAATATCCAATACATATATGTATACTAAAAAAAACATAATAAATTAATAATGTTGTAAATTCACTTATACTGTAGAACTGCTTGAGTAAACTATTATGGTAGTACAATTTTTTAATGGACATAATCATTTTTTTTGCATTGGGGGAACTCGAATGCATCACATCATGTACACCTCTTTGTTTGTCAGCCCTGTACATAATAATTAATGTTAAAATTGTATCCTGCAAACTCGTAAATCTATCTCTGGCTTTATAAGAATGAGAAAATAAGTTCACAATTTTTGTAGCGACGAAATGATTTCCTTTGCTGCTCAAAAGGGTATGGATGCGGCAAAATGTGAAGTTGTCTATTTCAAGCACAACGATGTTCAAGATTTGGCCAAGAAACTAAAATTTTATAATAAAAAAGCTGCTAGAAATAAGAAGTATGTTCCACGCAAATTCTTAGTTCTTGAAGGAATCTATTATAATACAGGGAACATTTGCAATTTGCCTCCCATGATTGAACTTCGATCTAAATATAAGATGAGACTGTTTTTGGATGAATCATTGTCAATTGGTGTTCTTGGTAAGACTGGGCGCGGAATTACCGAACATTTTAACGTTGATGTAAGTTAATAAAACTATCACAAACTAAAATATTTATATAATACATACCGTTTTTGTATTCTAGCCCACTGAAGTTGACATGATAATTGGATCTCTGGAAGGAATTATTGGATCAGTTGGAGGATTCTGCGTGGGAACACATTTTATTATTGAGCATCAACGCCTGTCTGGATTAGGTAAGCTAAATATTCGCCTAACAACAAAATGATTAGTTTATATTATAAAATTTCTGAATATGTCAATCAAGTTTATACAACTTTAAATTATTTATGTTCTGTTTTATGAAATAGTGTTAAATTTCTATATTATAATTTTATAATATGAAAGATTTGAGTCTCGTGTCACTTAAATTAATATCAATAACAATTTCATATTACAGGTTACTGTTTCTCTGCCTCGCTTCCGCCGGTACTCACCCGTGCTGCATATTGCGCTTTTGATTATTTAGACGAAGGCTGCCCTGATCTATGCGCAAAACTACGTCTGCAATGCGCAATTATTCATACCAAACTTCTCAATATGCCATATATGCAAGTTTACGGAAACGAATGGTCCCCGATTAAGTATTTGCGTTTCATTGATGTTTCAGGCGAACTGTGCAATGAATTTGCCGTTTATGACAATTTTGTTAAAATTGTGAGTATTATAGAATGAATCGTTAACTTTTAGTGTTATAATGTTAATATGTTTCAGTGCCAAAGAGAAGGAGTTTCTATTGTAGCAATAAAAAACACTGGAAATGATCAATGGCAAATTAAATTGTCGGTTAACATCGACTTGACTCAAGAAGATATTCATGAAGGTATTGAGGCCATGAGACGTGCATCTGTGGTATGCATGAGCTAAAATGTTAAATTTGTTCAATTATTTATCGAATAAAAAAATGTGATGAGATAGCTATTTGTACAAAATTGAGTTTTCAAATAGCAGTCTCTCTTTTTTTATTCGCATTGAATTCAACCAAAGAATTACTGTTGCTTTCTTTCGTAGTTTTAAAATGTTTTCTCGTTCTACATATCACATTCCATTTGAAGTTATGTTCATTTTTGTATTTAATAGTATATTAATGTTGAACAGTATATAAGTACATTGAGTACTATGTAACTGTAAGATGTGTGCTTAAATAAAAAAGATTATTTGCATTTATCATATAATTTTGTTTTTATTTAATATGATATGCTCAACAATTAAAAACACTAATTATATGCATAATATATAAATTTATTAAATCTTCAAAAATACCGTACAAACAATAAATTACATACTAAATAATAATTTAATAAGATGAGGTACTTCAGTTCACGTTAACGAAAATATTTAATATTTTCATTATTAAGTTGACGGCTAAACAAATTATTGATGTTTACGTTTCCTGGTTCCTGCTTTCTTTTCTGCTAATGCTTTTAAGTGATCATCTTCACGGCCCCATTGTTTAATATATTCGAATATATCGAATTTTCTTACACATCCATTGTAATTCATGTATCGAATTTTCCCGAAAACTTCTCTTTCTGCCCAGCCTTGATCATGAACTCCGCAAATAGACCACATTACTCCAACATAACCATTTGGATCCCTCCCATCAAAACTGTAACAATTATTTAGATAGATCCCAATTTTAAGGGCTTCTTCAGGTGAAGGTGTCCATTCTAATATTTTTTTAGCCCAATACATCCGCAAAAATCCGTGCATTTTGCCATTTACTACTAGTTCTAGTTGGCAAGCATTCCATAGAGGATCGTGAGTTCTGCCCTGTTCAAATTGTTCTAAATTGTAAATGTGAGTTCGTTTATCTTCTCTAAAAAATAATGTTATTCATTTATTATCTTAACAAATAAAGTTCTTAGATTTTTTATTCAACATTTAAATCTGTTTTGTTGGATGCAAAATTTTAAAAAATTAGTATTTTTCATAAATGTTCAGCAATATTCAATCGATCTCTCAACATAATTCAAATTTGTTGAACCGTTAATATAATATTAATGGGGCACATTTTTGAAAATACTGTTAATACAAAACATTTATGAAAATACTAAATAAATAATTGTATGTACCTGTGTTGATTTAATGTCACCTGAGCCCAGCTGGCACATCCTTCAAATTTATCATAATTTTCGTTGTAAAAACAAAAATTGTCCGATAGTTCGCGACGAACAATAATTTCTTCACAAAATGAGTTAAAACCGGCCAGATATTTTTCTTTGTATTTTGTTACTTCTAGGACACATCGTTGTGGTGCAATCTGTCCAAAATGTAGCCATGGAGATAAATTTGATACTGCATTCAACGTAGGATTATTTCGGTTTTCATAAAAATCTTTCAAACGTAGTGTACAGAAAGATTCTAACATTGCTATACCACTTTTATAACCGGGGCTAATCCAATCCGGGAAATTTGCATCATCATATTGAGACCAAATGTTTTCATCACTCTAGAAAATAGTTATTTATACTACTGAAACTTTTGAATATTAATAATTTAACATACTTTAATATCATCCAATTTTCCAGAATAAGGATGTTTAATTAAAGGTGGAAATGGTGTTAAGTATGTAGATAATTTTTCCATTATTTTTGGTCTGATTGTTCTTGCAGCGTATTCTTGTTTATCAGATGCTTCCCAACAGGGAACTATATTATGCCCATCTACCTAGAATATATTGCAGTATATTACCTTGTGACATCAAAATAAGTGGTGTAATTACTTGGCAGAAAACAACATCTTTTGGTAAACTATTTTCTAGTTTAGAAACCCATGTTTTAAACTGGCGTAGTGGTGAAAAGTCACAAATTACACCACCTATATTATACTTTGTTACCATTTGGGGTAACTCCTCTCCTACCTGACCTGGATACAAATAAAACGGTATATTTAATGCCGAACATTCTTCAGCTACCTCAGCTAAGCCTATAAAGCAAATATTATCAAATCAAGTCGTACATCAGAAGAGCTGATAAAAACCTTTTAATAAAAATTTAAAATGTCTGGGTGTTCCATCTAAAAATGACGGTACTAGAAAAAATAGTACGTACAATGGAAGTTTGTTTTTAATAGCCAATTTTTGTGCATACAAAAAGCTCCAATTATCCTGTACTCTCATCTCTCGTGACATCCAGTAAAGGATGGCATTGCTCTCATTTTTGACATTACTTACTGACGACAGAATTTTGATTCTTTTCTTATTATAATCAAATTCCATTACTGATTTTATTAGTTCACATCTTTCTTCAGTTAATGTTTGATATAATGGTATAGAATTCGAAGCCATAATGACAAAATATTTAAATATAAAACAAGTTTATTCAACTATCATATTTTAAACAAAATCACCTTCGAATCAAATGACAACTACGTGAACTTAGTTTTGTTTGTTGCCAACATAGCACAAATATTATCGTTCTTGAAAAAACCAAATAAAGATTAATATTTCGTTAAATAACTAACCCAATTATTACAAGAGAATAGAAAATATATTTTTGAAGTATATAATTGGTATATTAATTGTATACAGAATTTTTATTTATATTTTTATAAAGTTAGTAGCATTGAGCTTTCTGTAACTATATTATCTATGTGGAAGCAGCAATACTTTTTTCTAGCAATACCCTTAACTATCTCAACTATAGTCCTACCGTTCATATGTCTGGTCTATGTATTGCTGGCTGTCAGTGACAGTTCGGCAGCAATACATTAGTCAGCAATAGTTTCATTATTTCCAAAGTATTAAACTTCATCATGTGAAATTGAATATATTTATAAACATTAATGTTTACTTCAATTAACTGAAAATTGATACATTGTTCTATAAAGAAATATGAGACGTTTATACCCAGCATTAGATTTAAAACACAGCGAAGTGACGCCATCAATATGTACGACATCTGTGATTTAATTTATTTCACCCCTACTAAACTCTCAGCTATAAAATTTCGTACACATATAACCAATTACATGTACTTCAATAAGTAATGAACAAAAAAGTGAAATTTTAGTAAATGAGGCGTTATGGATACATTTACACCTAGCAATAGTTTTCGATATATCCACCCTTATTTAATTCTCAGCTATGAAACTTCTTACACATGTAAACAATTACATTTACTTCAATAAACTATCAACAAAAATGTAAAAAGTTAGGTTAAATGAGGCGTTATGGCCAAATTTATACATAGCAATAGATTGCGATAAATCCACCCTTATTTAATTCTCAGCTATGAAACTTCGTATACATATAAACAATTACGTTTATTCACATTCAGTTAGTAATCTGTGCGTTTCCAACCAACAGTTGGGAATTTAAACCCCTACTTATATAGAAAAAATTATTGCGAAATAAATTTACGGATTTTACACCGAAAGGCAGAAATAAAATGATTACTACCAACAATAGTTATCCCTAATTTTGAAAAATAGTAGCCCTCAATAATATACTTTTGTAGGATCAATATTTTATAATATTGATTGGTATTTTCACCAAAAAAATAGTCCTAAAGCTGAATTTGTTTCGTAGATTTACTAATAAATGTTTGAAAACCGCTGTATTAATTAATATTTATTTACTTTGGCGCTGTTTTCATGTCCATATTAATTTGAATTATTCTTGCAGTGAATATTATATTTTTATTTGTTATATTTGCTCATAATATGTCACAACCAGCGTGACATTAATATAAGGCGCGGAATTTACTTAAATATTATATTAAGCCCTAACTTACGGGACACATAAGTTTCATAAATTATTATATCTAAATTTTGTTTTAAAAATAAATAACATTTGTTAGTGCACATCTAAGTCTCTGCATCTAAGTATTGGTAACTATTTGTTACTACACAAGTCAGTTAAACATAGTAGATAAACTATACTGCACACTAAGCATTTGTTAGCGTATAGCACAGCCAAACACCCGAACCGATTGTAACCGTACGATTAACCTACAACAGGAACTAATTGTGTGAATCTATCATAAGTAATTTATTAATTCGAGTATACATTGAGATTTTAATATCTAAAATCATCCCGGGATGAATCGACGAACAAATCAACAGAATCATTCGATACTACCATAATTACACATGCAATTATTTACTATACTTCTACAGCAAACTCGTTATAAAAATATAGTGGTAGTAGAAGAGCCCGCACGACCCCGGGGTCTTTGAATTAAGCGGCAAGTGACCTCTGAGGTCTAACAAAACTAAAGTGTAATCTGGACATCTAGATAACATCTTGACTAATTATTTATTAATTGTAAATTTAATTAAAAATAAATAATAGTGAAAATTACACAAGTTTTTGTCTTCCCAGCGGGCGTGATTTAATATGTCTTTAAGTATTTTTGCATTGTATTTGTAATAAACTAAATTTAAATCTTACAGTTTAATTAAAATAATTATTGATTTTATTTTAATTGATTAGAATAGGCAGTGGTGTAGCAAGAAGTTTATTCTAGATTTTAAAATGTTTATAAAAGATTGTAGCACATTATTTATTTATTAATAATTACCAATTATTACTAATTTTACATAAGTTCAGAGAGTCAGCGTAGTAAAATATTTAAATTCATCAAATTACTAAATTAATTGACCTCAAATAAATCATTTAAAAACACAAAATGTTAAATCATAATAGAAGCAAGTTATTTAAAAAAGCAATGTACTCTACTAATTTAATAAAATAAAATGAAAATGAATACTGTAGCTACATCACTGGGTATGTATGTATTGTACTTCATAATATAATTATTATTCAATTAACAATCATATTAATTAATAATTTAAATTTGGAGCAAAGGAGACATAATCACGGTAAAAACCATCTAACGTATTCATCAGAAATACTGAGCTACTTAATTAATTATTTAATCGAAGGATTTTTACAACAATATACAAGATAAAATTAGTTATACTGCAACTACTACTGGGATCTGCAACTTCCTGGAGTTCACAACGTTGGTAATCTTCTCCATAGGGGACGAGCTGTAAACTGGAATGTCTAGCTAAACTTAAAATAGCTGAAACCTATTAATTTTGGAAATAGTTGCTATTATATAGTATATCCTGAAAAAGAAATATATTGCTGAAAGACATGCAAAACGGATTAGACTATATCTACTCTGAAAGAAAATAATTGTAGACAAACTATTCTGAAAGAAAATAAATTTATATTAGACTATCTACTCCGAAAGAAAAACATAGGTTGTTAGTGACAAAAATAGAATAGCAACTTTTGAAATTAATTTAAAGTTTGTTAAAAATTAGCTACGAAAACATTTGAGTAAATGGCTGGGAAGACAAAACGACTAATGAAATCTTTACTAACCTTTGACTTCTGACTGCTCCTGCAGAAGCCGGACTTCATCCCTGATCTGCAACCACTGCATCTGTAAATAAACACAACACTGAACTTACAATCTCACAAACAATTATTTTATTTTTCATAAAAAGATGAAAACTTTGTTGAAATAACCTATAAAAATATTTAAGTTATTTTAAAAAACACTGCCACCAACCTGTCAACTAGGCTCTGGAAAAACAAAACAGCGTCTCACAATGGCGGAACTTCACAGCATCAGTCAACAAACACAAAATATATTTTTCTAACAATAAAATTACACAACTCACTTCTTTCATACTTTTAAATACTAATTGGCACTTCACTTTAGTTAATTATTAATTAATTTGTCTGCTAAAGTCACGTTAACCGCGAAAATAATTAATTTTCTGGAGCGACGAAGTACACATCAGTTCCCTTCGACGTTCCGCCGACGACTGATTTCTAATACTAATTACTTGATGATTTCGAAAATCTAGGATTAGTAGTTTCTGAGAAAATTACATGTAAAGGTTATATGTGGAGGTTGACAGATCAAAATTTCAAATTCGTCTTTTAGCTTAATTTCTCCTTAAAACTATGATATTTTAGTCTTAAAATGAATTTCAGATTAATATTTAGCTCTTAGCATCAATTTCCCGGGCCCCCTTAAGTTTTTTTGTTGAATTTTGGTTTGCCCATATGAATAACATTGAAATAGAATTTGAACTATTTTGACATATTTTAGACTTTTTTGTTGATGTGTAGGTATCAAAATGAAATATACAACTAATTTCAATACTTTTAGAACCTCTCATTAATACTAAGATATTTAGTTTAATTTATAATTAATTCTGAAATGTTGCTGTTTGACTCCTCCAAAACACAACGTTCTAGCCACATAAATATTCAAAATTCGTTATTAATTTTTTATTGAGAATTATGAAAAGTTATATAAATAAATTTTACAATGTTTCAAGTATAACATACTATAATTTCATGATAAACAAATTATTAAAAAGGCCATAAACTCATTTTAAACTTTATTATGATAATAAAATAATACTCTCGCAAAATACTACTAAAACATGAAATTGGAGATGAAACTGCTGCATTCTATTCGATTTTCCGATATGTAAACCCTCTCAATAATCACTTTATTCTGTCTGGATGAATAATAAACTCGGCGATTCATCTGAAAAGTTTGTTGCTTAGAGTGGAATCCGAACTATGAAGACATAATCATTTTTATAATTTAAATTTGAACGCGCGGATGGAGCTAGCATGCTTCCGGTTCATTCAAATCAATAAAAAATCAATAAATTCACGCCTGGCAACTTACCTGTCACGAAAGCCAACCAATACTCACTGCTGGTAAGGCTACAAAGAAATATACAATGACAATCAACTCTGTTGACCGCCAAAGTTGAGTAGAGACTAAATAGAATCTTTCAATAAATAAGATAGCTAGAGTTACGTTATCAATTTTCGTTAATTCAGTTAAAATAAATTCCTGTTATTAATAATTCTATTAGTTTTGCATCAAAAATGTACATTATATAATTATCTTAAACTTAATCTTTGTTTTTCTTTAATTATATTAGGCAAATTATGTTTAGAAATATACAATGTATTTTTTCTTTCCTCAACTATAAAAAGAAAGTTATATTTTTCATCTTTAGGATCCCAAATATCCTTAAGATCTTTAAAGAAGAAAATCAATTTTTCTTCCCTAAGAAAGGAATGTATCTAGGTGACCTGTGCCATTTTGTACCCTTAATTGAGAGATGAAAGTAATATTTTGCAAATGCACATCTCGTTTCCTTGGTCACCATGTCAAATTACATTTTTCTTACTCAATTTACTTGTGATACTTTCATCACTAGTGAGGGAAACAACTAAATTGAGAAGAAGGAAATGTCATTTTCACAAGTAATGTTGGATACTGCACCTGCAGGAAGTAATGTCTCACTTTCTTCCCTTGATATCTATTTGATTTTTTAAGTAATTATAAATTGCAAGGATCATCAAGAACTTATCCCTAAACTTCAAGAATTTCATACCATTTGAGTGCTTCTCATAGACATATTACAACTAAAACTTCGTTTCAGAATAAATAGTAGTTATATATCAAGGGAATCAAGTTCATTATTATTTGTCAAGAGTGAAGATTGAATCCTGAGGGCGTAGCCCAAGGGATGCAATCGCTTGAGGTAAATAATGACACTTTACATAAGGAAAAATTCGTTATTTAACAGAAGAAACTTGAGACTGGTCCAGAAATACTTTATTTCCCTAGGGAGTACTTGTAATATTGATTTCTCTCGGTAAACAATGAAGCACATTAAGTAATGACTTTGATAAGAATAAAGTTAACATTATTTACCGATTGTAAAAACTAAGCTTCATTTGAATCGATTTATATTTTTATATTTTTGTGTTACGTTGTACAACAGGAACTTAATCCCAATTACAGTACAAAGTCCGCACTCACCGAGCCGCAGTGTGGTAGCTCATATAATTTGTTTTTAGCTTGAGTGCGATTCGAACTAGGGATCTCCGGATTCGAATTTCGTATCGCTATCTACACCACCGTACTGACTGACATATAATTAAAAACAAAAATTAATAGGTATAAATATTTTAAGTACATATCTCAACTAAAAAAATCAAGTAACTAGCAACCTCCATTTTTAGAATCTGCTTCGCCAAGACATACAACTGAGTAATCTGAGTTATTTTTTCCATATAAATGACATTTAGATAGAATTTTAACAAGTATGGTATATTTTACACTTTATCAATTCTGTTTAGTTATGAAAATATGAATTACAACTTATTTCAATACTTTTAAAACCTGCCATTAGTGCTAAGATGCTTAATTTATTTTATTCTTATAACCTGGTATCTTGTATAAATAGATTAAAATTAATACCTAATTAATCCAAGGCAATACAGTTAAAAATAAAAGCACAAAAGTAGTTAATTCTTTGCAGAAATATTTTGTAGTATTTCGAAAAGATTCTACCATAAAAATACTTCTAAATATAGAAACTATTTGAATGTTCGATTCTAACTCCGATTTAAACATTAGAATTGAAATCTATTCTGACATCCGATCTGAGAATCAAATTGAAATCCAATCCGACTCGATAATTGTAATGAAAATTTAATATTTGAAAGAAAAAATAATTAACAATTTTATTTAAAAAAACTGATTAATTTTATTATATCGTTATTTAATTATTTTAGCTGGTAGCACAAGCTTTGCTTTTGAGTGTTCTAAAAGTACGGTTTTAACATGGTAGAGATAGCTAAAACACCCTAATACAACTGCTCTTAAAACAGACAAAAACAAAGCTTGTGCTATCAGCCTTTGTATCATAATACATAAATTCTTATAAATTTGAAATTAATGTAGAGTTATATTTCTATGGAATAGAAATAGGAATTTATATGTTTTTACCCTAAGCTATGATTGAAAATTTCGGAACAGAAATTTTATTCGAATTTTAGATTGAATATATTATCCAAACTTCGGATCCAATATTTTATCTGAAATATGAATCGGATCCATTCGATTTCGATCCAATTTGAAATCCGACTTAAAAATTATATTAAAAAATTTAAATTATAAACTACCAACAACATATGTTTGTATAAAATAATTAAATAAAAGTTATTGAACTAAACCGTCGAAACAAATCGATTCATGAGCTGTTCAAAAATGTAATTACTTTACACCGACACAAAAACCGAACCGACAAAGTATGATGGACTGCGAACTGAGACTGAACCGATTTTTTCAATGTTTTTTTTTATATTTTACATAATTATAAAATGAAAGGATCATCAAGAGCTTATACTTAAAGCTCAAGAACTTTAAATCATTTAAATGCTTACATAAATCTATATTTTATTTCGGGATAATCTTTTAAATAATCCAAGAACTAGTAAAGCTACAACTTCGAAATCAATTTTTATAAAAGGTTTCAATATTTATTATGACTTACCGATTGACATTAAGAATTCAAAATCAATTAAAGCTTTTAAAACAAATTTAAGAGCAGTTATGTAAAATTTAATTTTATTCTACATTATTAAATACCTTATACATACTTATTTACTAAATTAGAGATATTTAATTGTTATTTTCTTGTATTTAATAGCTTAAAGCTAAATAAATAAATATATTATTTACTGTTAAAATTACAATGAAACCCACGTTATAAAATGAAAATATATTGTTTTATATAACTAAAAACAAATTTTCATTTTAATCGGTTCAAAATTAAGAGAAAAAATCAGGGTTCGAAGATATATATCGATCGATATATATCATGATATTTATTTTGATATATATCGTTATATTTTTGCAATGATATATATCCATTATATAAAAATATCAAATAGTTTTTGAGATATAGCCTGCGGAGAAGTGAAATTTTTCGAATTTTTCAGTTCTTCTACTTTTCCGAGGCTATATCTCAAAAACTAAATGTGATATGAAAACGCGCTCAACGGTATTAATTTTCTCGTGCTTCAGTTAACTTAAAAACATAGTTTCAGCGATTTTAATTTTTTTTCAATTTTCCGCCAAAAAATCGCAAAAAGCGGTTTTTTAACATTTTCTCGAAAACCAGAAGTCATATGCATTTGAAGATTGCACCACTGGATTCAGTGGGTCAAAATACATATGTATGTAAATTTTCGTTTTAATAATCCTACGATTAAGGATTTTTGGGAAAATTGAATTAAAATCTGAAAAAACCAAAGGGGTACCCCTTAGAAAATAATTAAAAATATTAAATTGCTTAAAATTGTATGAAAATTTGCTTATAAGTCAATTCGAACACGGGGAATTCAACGCCGTTGAGCGCATTTCCATATCTTGTTTAGTTTTTGAGATATAGCCTCCGGAAAGTGAAATTTTTCGAATTTTTCAGTTTTTCTACTTTTCCGAGGCTATATCTCAAAAACTAAATGTGATATTAAAACGCGCTCAACGGCATTAATTTTCTCGTGCTTCAGTTAACTTATAAACATAGTTTCAGCGATTTTTATTTTTTTTCAATTTTCCGCCGAAAAAATCGCAAAAAGCGGTTTTTTAACATTTTTTCGAAAACCAGAAGTCATATGCATTTGAAGATTGCACTACTGGATTCAGTGGGTCAAAATACATATGTATGTAAATTTTCGTTTTAATAATCCTACGATTAAGGATTTTTGGTAAAATTGAATTAAAATCTGAAAAAACCAAAGGGGTACCCCTTAGGAAATAATTAAAAATATTAAATTGCATAACATTGTATGAAAATTTGCTTACAAGTCAATTCGGACACGGGGAATTCAACGCCGTTTAGCGCATTTCCATATCTTGTTTAGTTTTTGAGATATAGCCTCCGGAAAGTGAAATTTTTCGAATTTTTCAGTTTTTCTACTTTTCCGAGGCTATATCTCAAAAACTAAATGTGATATTAAAACGCGCTCAACGGCATTAATTTTCTCGTGCTTCAGTTAACTTATAAACATAGTTTCAGCGATTTTTATTTTTTTTCAATTTTCCGCCAAAAAAATCGCAAAAAGCGGTTTTTTAACATTTTCTCTAAATAAATAAATATATTATTTAGTGTTAAAATTACAATGAAAACCACGTTCTAAAATGAAAATATATTGTTTCATATAACTAAAAACAAATTTTCATTTTAATCGGTTCAAAATTAAGAGAAAAAATAATAGATAAAAATATTTTACTAATACATAAGTATCCTAACTAGCAAAATCAGATTGTCTAAAAATCTCCATTTTTAGACTCTGAGACACCTCCCTAAAATAGGCGGAGCCTCAAGTTTCCTGTACTTTGATACTAGGGCCCCTTGAGTGCTACCTACGTCACATGTTTTCAGTTTATAGCTAATTATTTTAACAGTTCTAAATCTATATTTTATTTCGGAATAATCTTTTAAATTATCCTGATTCCTGGAAGATACAAAATATTCGAAACATTGACCAATTTACCTCCCATCAGAAGGCTTTGTTGTAATTGGATGAACGATCGATTCGGTTAACAGGTGGGCGTTGCTTATATAAGGGGCAAAATACCCTCTTGCACTATATTCCGAGCCGATTATTGACTGGAATCTTTCACCCTTTTAAAAAGATTATACAACACTACCATTAGTAACTTTGAAGGAAGTTCTGTAAATGTTTCAGGGTTCGTGGGATATAGCGTGATGTATGTATGAAGAAAAGGAAAATATCATGTATTTATTTTATTATTGCAGAAAACTACCAAGGCTACTCTGCAGCCCGTTCCATATCTTCAGCGAATTCGGCAGAAGGAATGATGGACAGAAAAACTAAAGAAGAAGAGAGAAGAAATTATCAAATCACATGTTAAATAAACCTATATAATGTATTCCATAATATTTGATAAGTACTTTTTGTAATTTAATTTTGTAAGAATTCAATGCTGTAAAGCCCGAATTAATAAAATTAATAATTATAATTTTTTAAAAGATAACAAAACAGGGATGTGTGTAGTTGGCCAAAGTGTTGATTTGAATGGTCCTAAATAAATAAATAATAATAAAATCAAACTGTGTAATCTGTAATACAAGTCTGCTGCATCCCGCAAATTCATACTAAAAAATACCGGTAGCTTCGACGCCCAATATAGCAACAAGATTTTTGTGGTGACTTTTTTTACGTACAATTAAAAAATGTTTCAAATCATAGTGCTTCATTTGATTATTTTCTGTACATTTTAATTAAAGTATTTTGTGGGTAAGGCTCTCATATTCGCAATAATTCTACATTTACTTGATATATAAAATGACTAATGTTTATCAAAACAAGGTTGAACCAAAAAAATTATTTGATTTGATTATATTCTTTAGCTTTTATAATATTTATAATAGTTATTAAATGGAGTAGAATCATTTAATTATTTGATTGCTGGATTAATTTCTTAATTACTTACGACTTTTATAATTTTTCTCCTAAAAATAGTTACTTAGCTTAATTAGATGTTAGGAACATAGAAATAAATCAATATTACAATTTATTTAAAATATTGAGCAACTTACGCAAATGTTTGAAACCATTATTATTAAAAAATAAATATATCATCACGCCTTTTACCCATTACTGAGTGTGGCACTCGCCGTAACAGATCTCGATAATTGATATATTTCTTCGCGTGAAGACGTCAAATCAATCCCCAAAGATGTTAGTGGAGAAGGAGCCAGAGGGGTAGTTTTTTTAACAAGGTGAAAATTGTTTGTCGCTTGTGGAAATCGAACCCGGGTTCTCAATTCCACAGGCCGACTCGACACCACTCAGCCATCTACCTATAAACCCCCCATTATTCACACCCAATAAACTACATAGAAAGTAAAATATTCAAAATTCCCCTTAAAATAAAAAAAAATAAATATATCATCACGTCTTTTACTAATTGCTGGGTGCGACACTCTGCCGTAGAAGATATAGGTAAAGGGATATATTAATGAGCGTGAAATATCAGCCGTGAAATTATGACATACACAGACGCCACGGTCGATTTTATAAAATTTTGTGAAATTAAATTTGACATATTAAGAAGAAAAACTGTTACATAGCTAATCTGAGAAATGCTCAACCTATATTTTGTATTCCTCATTGTACCGCAAACTACTGGTTTCATGCTCCTTTATGGAGAATATGTCGGCGCTTAAATAGTTTAAATTTTAATATTAATGATGTAACCAGTGACTTGATTTCAACCACGTAAACCAGATTTATAGACTTAACCAAAAATATGCTATTAAATGATTTCTCCTGAGAAATGACCTGTATCCTATGTTACATGTAAAATGAAATATGTAAAGTCGTACTACTTATACGCACATATTGTATTTTGGGCGATTGCCTGTTCGAATGAATAAATAAATAAATATTTGTTTACCAAAATGAATATTCCAACAAAGAAAACTTATAACATTTATAAATTACAATAACGACAATCACAACAATGAAAGATTACAAGACAAAAAGACTGTAATATTTGAACACGTGATTGTTTATTATTGTGAGAATTAAATTCAGCAACACTATTCTTTATCATGTAAAGTTTGAACAGCAAAATTGTACTACAACAATGAAAGATACAAAAATTACTCATTTAAAATTTTAGATATATTCGAATGTATTTATGTTTGTCGTATAAAATTATTTTTAAATGTTATTGGGTGCAATATGAACGTTTTCTCCTCACATTTATTGAAGGGATGTAGTTGGAGCCATGCACCCTGTTTACTAGCGCCTATGAGCACAAATGTTTACGACAAAGTTATTTGTTTTATTGCACGTAGTTAAGCGCGGTATATTTTGGGTTTCATTGTGCCGCGCCCAAGGCCAAATAATTTGTTTTACCCTATTCAATACATCTTGTGCGTAAACTGATCAGTTCACAAGAATAGTTTGAAAAGAGTAGTATCACATTTAATTCCAAATTTATATGTTTAGCAGATATGTCAAGTATTTTCTAAATTTTATTCCTGTTTAATTTGTCCGCAAAACAAATTTTAACATCATTGCTAATTTTCATATTGAAAAATATAATTATAAACAAATAATAAATAAATAAATATATCATCACGCCTTTTACCCATTACTGGGTATGGCACTCTGCCGAAGCAGATCTCGGTAAGTGATATATTTCATTGTGTGAAGTGCGGTTACTAGCCGTCAAATCATATACTTATAAATAAATAAATATATATCGTCACGCCTTTTACCCATTACTGGGTGTGGCACTCTGCCGAAGTAGATCTCGGTAAGTGATATATTCATCGCGTGAAGTGCGGATACTAGCCGTCAAATCATATACTTATAAATAAATAAATCAATATATCATCACGCTTTTTACCCATTACTGGGTGTGGCACTCTGCCGAAGCAGATCTCGGTAAGTGATATATTTCATTGTGTGAAGTGCAGTTACCAGCCGTCACATCACGGCCCCCAGAGATATTAGTGGAGGAGGAGCCACAGGGATAGATTTAAATTGGAGAAATATAATTATAACATATTTAAATTCAGTAAACAGCCAAGAAAGAAAGAAGAAAAATATAGTAAGTTATAAAGTGAATTCTAGTTATTTTGCTGAATGCAATATCGTTTAGATTCTATTATAATCTGTAGGATCCCTGTCCTGTAATTAGGATTGATTTAATTAAAATTAAAATATTTCTAATAAGATGAAGATAAAACGAAAAAAAAACTTTTATAAGAGTTTGTACCAATCCCACTTCGATAACCTGTAGCTCATTTCAAGTCAAGGCAGATTCACAAGCTAACCATCTCAGATTTTAAAGAAATGACGCAAAAGAAGTCAGAGCAAATGTTGAACGAAGTTTGGTTATGTGTAATATTATGAGAAAAATAACAACATATTGAAGTAAGCCTAATTTCTCATAATACTTTCAAATTATCTTTAAAATTTAGTGTCGCAGATTTTGCGATGTCAAACATAGGCAATAAATTAGATTCAGGTAAGTATTATAAAATTATTTTTACATATAATGAAAAGTGCAACATTGTATCATTGTGATAAATTTAAAAGATTTTAATAATAAGTACTAATGAATGGTCGTTTTCCGATTTAAGCTGTTTAATTATAACTACAATGTATTAATTCAATTGATTTATTTCGGCTGCAAAGTGTCGTAACTCGTACATAATTCAATTAATTACTATATATTTAGTGTAATTAGTCGCTTAATCCAGTTTTTATTTCATATTTTTATTAAATGTTTTAATAATAACTATATCAAAAATTATTTACAATTAAAAAATAAATCATCTAGTAATTTCCATTATTTGGGGTGGTAGTATGTATTCCGCGTCATCAAACATTTGTTTCTTCTTCCATAAACAACACCTGTGAAAACTCGTTAGTTTTTCGTGATTTTACTTGTAAATTTTCCAATTTCATTGTAATAAATACTATCAATCGAGATCGTATATTTTGCTAATCAATTTAATATATAATATAAAGTGGAAATCAAAACAATGTGTATAAAACAATTTTTCTAATATTAAACAACCTCATCAGCGTCTTTGAGTCATTGGTAAGAAGAGTTTATTTTTTTGAAACTGTTTCCAAATATAATAAATATTATTATGAGATTATTGTATAAATTCAGTATAGTAAAAAAAGTTGTTTATTCAAATTATAATAGTATAATTAATAAATTAAGTTAGGTATCAATAATTACCAAACATCAACTATATATGGTAATTTTATATTGCATTTCAATAATAATTCAATTAAATATGTCTTTTCGATATTAATTTTGTCTTTTCAGTTATGTACTCGTAATATCAACTCCGGGAATGACATGGTGGTTGAATATGAATGAAACAAGCGATGTCAAGAACTCTCGAGCCCTATAAATTTGAGTAAATTCCTGCATGAGTCCTTTAAAAGAAGGAAGATAACACAGCAGGACGCTTAGCAAACAGGTTCAGTACAAGTTTTATTCATTACTATAATTTTTAAATTATTATCTGAAATGCTTAAGCCCCCTACACATACTGACGCTTTGAATACGACAAGCCTATGCACAGGCAAACCTGAGCGCTTGCATGTCATGCTGGGCACCCGCACGGACATTTGGCCTGGTTTGAAATTATTCGCCTGGATCGCAGACCATCCACTTGCCTGGTAGATCGAGCAACGACTCTGGCTGCTTACACAGTTTCGGCCAGTAGATGTAGATATAAAAAAAACCAGCAAATTTTTTGACTATTTACATGTTTTTAACTGGTTCTTGTTTCTTGCTGCGTTTTCACTGAGTTTAGGAAACGGGCCAGTGTAACTATCGATAAAACAATTTTTGATTTGATTTACTTCTTTTTAACTAGTTCTTGTTTTTCTGCTTCTATATCACCGCATTGATTACAGGACTTAAAATTAGTTGCTGATTTATTTGACTAGCTGCCATTGTCCATACTAAATAAAAATTTGTTCCTGTGGTGAGAATGTGACACCTTCTACTTGCCTGCACAGTTTTGTCCTGCACTGCGTGTCGTAGTGAAAGCTTCAGCGTTTGAAGAGGGCTTATCATTATTTTGTACACACGCACTTTAAAATTTTTGGGTGTGAGATCATCACATGCGGTAACCACCCGAAAAAATATCACGCATTGATATTTGTGGAGGGCGAGACTACATTTTGAACACATACGTACCAATTTTAGGATGTAACAAGCTCTGCATTTGCAGATTGTAGTTTCCGACAATATATGTCACTTCTTGATTTAAGCAATTATGACATCACCCAACGCTAGAAATGGGTGGTGACTTTTTATGATCGGTATAAATTATGCTCCATAAGACCTCTCATCCAATTTTGGAGGTAGTGATCTCTGCAATTGCAAGTTTTAGATGATAATTCATTTTAAGCTTGAAATATAGTAGCAACTGATTATGACTTCATTCAAAAAGAATTGTAATGATTTTAAATCATTTAGTAATTATAATTAAAGTAAATTAAACTATTTTATAACATAAATTAAAGTCGTAGGACTTGATATGTTTTTGCAATTAATTGAATTATCGTTATGTATTGTCTTTTAGCTTAATTTCTTTTAAAAAGAACTTAATTCATTAATAATTAATTATATAACCATTTGTATGTCTTTATTCATTACATTTGAATTAATTGAAAATAATTACTTAGGTGGCACAGATATTGGTTGAAACTTGTGAGCTTGGCCTGTTGCGCTGTATTTTATTGTTCGTCAGAAGTAAACAGGTGTTTAATAGTTGGACAAACGGTTGTCGTTTGTAGGGTAGCATTAAATGCGGCAAATTTTTAACGTGTTTCATCGCGATATTATCTAATTATAAGTGGAATTTATGATCATGTGCTATTACATTAAAATTTATTGTTTGAAATATAAACAAATAGTGAATGAAATATATGATTTCATATAATAAGGCAAGTATTATAATTCGTAAATTAATTTGTATTTCTTAACATGAAGGATTTTGAATTATAACACAATTCATTTTGTGCGAATTGCTTTTTCATCGACAGACAAGAAGCTGTACAGATTATTCAGAAGAAAGAGAAAACTTGAACCATCTGAAGAAGGTGAAATGAAGAATTATTGGACGAACGTGAAATAAGAAGAATGGATGAAATTACTGTAGAAAAGAAAAGGAGAATACAAATAAAGTTATGTATTTGTAAATAAAGAAAATCATCACTTTTTTTGATGAATGTAAATTATAAATAATTAAATTTGTTGTTGAGTTATTATCTCTGGATGTAGCAGCATCTGCAATTCTAGATTTTAGTTGACAAATCATTGTGTACATTTAAATGTTGATTCCATTGTAATTTTTAAATAAGAGTTATAATAAAATTATCTGAATTTCCTTTCCTTTGATTTGATTAATAAATGATATTAAATGTAATAGAACTAACTTAAGATATGGGAAATATTTTCTAGAATAATGTCCTATCAAATAGTTTACACAAATTGTTACAGTGTTCTGCCTTATTTGAGCAGACTTTTTAATAAATTTATGAATTTGTGTCGTAGCACAAGTTCTGGAGAGACAAGTCTTCATATTTTATTGCATCCAGTAACTACAAATTCAAATCATTCGTTAAACGAAATTACAATCTAATTAATTACAACAAATGGTTGTAAAAGAGAAATATGAATGGAAATGACATTTCTTCAATTGAAAGCAAATATTTATGCATTTAAAGTGCGAATGTTTACAATGTATCTCAGCGGTCCAGGTAGTGGAACTAGAAAGATAATGGCACCGGATTAGGTTTATTGCTTCACAGATGTTTGAAATTTATTCTATACAATAATTCCTTTGTTAAAATTCACAAACTCTGTACGAATAGTTTCTTATAACAGAACATTTGATTGCAACAAAAAATATAGTTTATTTTCGTCGTATGTATTGGTTCTTTCAATTTTAATTCTTATCACACGTTCTTCTATATATGATCAATAATATCTCCGAGTTATTATGCAACACATATTTTGTAAATAAAAAATAGTTAAAATACAGGAAAAAAATGATTTCTATTGGCAATTAATATCTGCATGATAAGTTTAAATAATTAAAACAATATTTGATTTAAATTCTGGACAATTTATGTAATTCGATGTTTTATCAGGTAAATAAAAACAGTTAACAAAACGAAACTATAAATAAGTAACTTAGTAATAAACAATTAACGAAGGAAATAGAGAATAATAATTTTTGGATCAACGGTAACCAAGTTTTATTCAATTCACTGCCATCGCAATATTGTTCATGTTCCTACTTTCGAATATTTTGTGTACAAAAGTCGTTGCCAGACTTAAATATATCAATGGTCGATTAATCAGGGAAGCTCTTGAAATATATAAGAATAAATGTAATAACAATATTAACAATTGTAATGGCTTTGAATGGAATAAAGTTTTGCTACCGTTGATCAAGAACTTACTATATTTGCTTGATTACTTCGTTACTTGTTTATTACTGAGTTACTTTTTTATAATTATATTAATACTAATTTTCTAACGAAGGTACACGTTTATTGTGCCGAAAAGACGAATTACATAAATTGTACAGCAATGTTTCTAAATATAAATATATAATATGGGGTAGGTGGATCAGTGGTATCGAGTCGGCCTGTGGATCTTGAGAACCCTGGTTCGATCCCCACAGCCGATAAACAATTTTCATCAATTTAAATCTACCCATGTGGCTGCCCCTCCACTAACATCTTTGGGGGCCGTGATTTGACGGCTGATAACCGCATTTCACACGAAGAAATAGATCACTTGCCGAGATCTGCTTCGGCAGAGTGCCACACCCAGTAATGGGTAAAAGGCGTGATGATATATTATTATTATGTTTCTAAATACAAAATCTTTTGTTGTTCTGTTCTGCCTTTTTGTCTAAAAAACTCGAGACGTCTCTGTGATTTCCTGCATGACATGTCTGGTCCTGTTAAACAGTTTCGTACGTAAAAGGTACTACATGTATCAGGCGATTAAATACCAAAAAGATTTCAATAATTATTAATTAGTGAATGTTTTGTTAACCATTTAAACTCATAAATAATAAATACAATGTATTAATTGGTTGCATAAAGGCATTTTTATATAACGAGTATCGTACGACCTAACCAAGTTAAAACAAGACAATTAGGTAAATGATATATTTAATATTAAACAAAATATTTTTCTGAATTTTATGAACTGGTGAGTAATTTACATTCATGAATTATATCGATTTGTGATAATTTGTGGCGTATGTTTTGTTTTTCATATATTACTTGTTATAACCAAACTAATTACAATCAATATTATTTAATAATGTATTTCATATTTGCCTAAGTATATTTTTTTAGTATTTTAGTAATTTAAACAATTTTAAAATAAATATATTGTTTTTAAATTTTTAGTAGTTTTTCGCTTTGATAAGTTGCTTTCCGCGCCCACATGTTCTCATTTGTCAACAACTTGTAACGTGTTATGTTAACTGCTAGATTTTTCAAGTGTTTCCTTGCAAATTTCCATTATTTCAATATAATTAATACTATTAAACGATAAAATATATTTTGCTGATCAATTTGATGTATAAAATTAAGTGCACATCTAAAAAATTAGATTGATTATCTTTAAAACAGTTTTCCTAATGCTAAACAAGGATATCAATATGGCGACATAATTGGTGAGATATTTTTATAAGTTAATATTTCTATAAAATATTACTTAATATTTTCTTTGGGTGCAATAAATATCATTCTATGGTAAAATAAGTTCCATATAGTAACGAAAAGTTATTTTCTTGATCAAAATTAAATAATCAATAAATTAAATGACACCATATTTATCGACCAATCAGAAAGCTTGATTCGAAATTTTTTCTTTTTAACGGTCTTTCTGTCCTCAATCAATAATAAATCAATCAAATAAGATGTCACCCTTGTATTGACATAACTATTTTTATGTTTTACATGAAAATAATATTATTTTGCTATTCTGAACCAAACAGGCGATCTCAAGAATTCAGAAGTAATTTAAATATTTATTTTAATTAAAATTAGTCGTATTATGAAGTGATTTAAGTTTAATTAACTTTGAAGTGAGATGCTACAAGTTTGAAATACATTTAATTTATCAAACTAAAAGTATAATTTGTTTTCAGCTGGCAGGAACATATTCACGATAATCCTGAACTAGCAGAGAGGCAGAATCTGATTCACACCTGTCTTTGAGAAACATTCAATTCTTACCTGCCTTTGAGCCTTCTGGTGGAGGTAGACGACGGCGCGATACAATTAGTAACCGGTAAGTTTTCATTTAGAACTTTTATTTCTTAGTTATTAGCGGTAATGATTACATAAATGAATCATCATTCTTTGGTGTTGATGATTTTTGTTAAATAATATTATTTATTTGTGTCATTTATGCTGGTATAACTCCTCTTACCTAGTGGTGGGGATCGTAGGCTCTGGAATTGCAGATATTAATTTATTTTGTATTTGAATATTTATTTCAATTTAAATAAGTTGTATTATGAAATGATTTAATTTCAACTAACTGTGAAGTTGAAAATCGTGATGTTACAAGTTTGAAACAAATAAATAAATATATCATCACGCCTTTTACCCATTACTGGGTGTGGCACTCCTGCTTAAGCAGATCTCGGTAAGTGATATATTTTTTCGCGAACCACTTAAACTTCGAATAAATATTAATAACATTGTACTATAATAACTAAAATTACATACAATAAAAAGATAATACATGATGATTAATAAGTAATAAAAATTATGTTTGTTAATTATATATAATAAATAAATAAATATATCATTACGCCTTTTACCCATTACTGGGTGTGGCACTCCTGCCTAAGCAGATCTCGGCAAGTGATATATTTTTTCGCGCAAAGTGCGGTTACCAGCCGTCAAATCACGGCCCCCAAAGATATTAGTGGAGGGGGAGTCACAGGGGTAGATTTAAATTGGTGAAAATTGTTTGTCGTCTGTGGGGATCGAACCAGGGTTCTCAAGATCCACAGGCCGACTCGATACCACTGAGCCACCTACCCAATGTTACAAGTTTGAAATACATTTAATTCATCAAACTGAAAGTATAATTTGTTTTCAGCTGGCAGGAACAGGTTTAGGATAATTCTGAACTAGAAAAAGGCAAAATCCAGTTTATACCTGGCTTTATCCAGTATTTATCCCTCAGTATGACGATATGGAACCGCACTTAAGCTGTGTTATTATTTGGTTTGTTTTTAGGTACCTACGTTTCACATTAGACAATGATAGAACAGAATAGATCAATTTTCATAAAATTAACAATAAAATTAGCAGAAAAATTTATAAAATAATCAAGATGTCATTCCGTTGTACAAGATATAGATTCATCGACCTCCGACAATCAGGACAACTCATCATCATAAATAACAACAACAAAGTGTCATTTAGAAGTTTACTCTCGGCTTCGTCGTTGTTGGAAACCTTATCTGTGTACGACATCAAATGAATAATCTTAATCGTCTTATCAATGATGTCATATCAACTTTCATGAGGAAAGAGAACGTTTTGGAATACATTGTAGAAGAAACAGTGAATTCTAAACAAGATTAATTCCAAGATTTTACTTCCAAATCCATCCCAACCGCTTGGACTTCGAGGATCTGGGCGTTCGTCCGCGCCTAGCTTCACACAATGTGTGAGGCAGGTTAATTTGTACCCAACTCAGTTCAGCTGAGCTGAGGTAGTGTGAAATATAATGCGGAAATAAGATGTCGTCCAAGACGTTACCGACCTTGAGAAATGTTAGTGTGGGTTCACTGAGAGGATGCTTATTTGAGTTTGTTTGACAGATGTACTCAGCTATGACTTGCATTTCGACGAGGTCGAATGCATAAAACTCTTTATGGAGATCGGTGATCCGGAGCCTAAACAGCGCGTTGTTCCCATCTAGAAGTTTACGCTCGGTTTCGTCGTTGTTGTAAATTTTATCTGAGCACCTCATCAAATGAATAATCTTAATCATCTAATCAATGATGTCACATCAACTTTCTTCAGGAAAGAGAACGTTTTGGCACACATCATAGAAGGAATATCCGAAGAATGAAATAAGTAAGGTATTTAATTTTTATATTCTATTCTAAATACTAATTGAGAATTCTAAACAGAATGAAATGCAAGACTTTGGGAACAAAACATCTCAACCACTTGGACTTCGAGGATTTGGTCACTCATCCGCTCCTAGCTTTACACCATGCATGAGGAAGTTTTAATGTATCCAATTCAACTGAAGGAATTTGAAAAATAATGCGTGAACCAGATGTCTTCTAGGACGTTATCGAATGATTAGCACAAGTATCCACTATAATCCACAAAAGTACAACAGGATTAATCATCAAGAGAGACAAGTGAGAGAAGATGATCGCTAACACATAGCCGGAGACTTCTCACTTCTTGGATGCATCTTCAAGGAAATAACAAAAAACACACTGAAAGTAGCATGTCCCTCGTTTGTATGCAAGAACTGATTCATCCTTGAAAACTGTTTGGAAATTAATGCAAATTAATTCTAAACAGTGTTCAGGGATTTTATCATGTCTTGCATACAAATTGTTTCCCTCCCTTTGCGAAAAAAAAAATAAAGTAAATTTTTGCAAAAAAAGAAACACTACACAAACACTAGGTTTTCCCTTTTTATAGCTAGGTCCCTTTACAATTTGGACTTCGAGAATCTAGACGCTCGTCCGCGCCTAGCCTAGAGACAGGTGAATTGTACGCAGCTCCGCTGAGGTAGTGTGAAATATAATGCGGAAACAAGATGTGGAAAAAGAACGATTTGGAATACATCGTAGAAGATGGAGGGAAATATCCGAAGAATGACATAAGTAAGTGATTTAATTTTTATATTCTATTCTAAATACTAATTGAGAATTTTAAACAGGACGACATGCAAGACTTTCGGAGCAAAACATCTCAATCACTTGGACTTCGAGGATTTGGTCACTCATCCGCTCCTAGCTTCACACCATGCATGAGGAAGATTACATGTATCCAGTTCAACTGAAGAAACTTGAAAAATATGGCGTGAACCAGATGTCTTCTAGGACGTTATCGAATAATGAGGAGAAGAATCCACAAAAATGCAACAGGATTAATCATCAAGAGAGACAAGTGAGAGAAGATGATCGCTAACACATAGCCGGAGACTTCTCACTTCTTGGATGCATCTTCAAGAAAATAACAAAAAACACACTGAAAGTAGCATGTCCTTCGTTTGTATGCAAGAACTGATTCATCCTTGAAAACTGTTTGGAAATTAATGCAAATTAATTCTAAACAGTGTTCAGGGATTTTATCATGTCTTGCATACAAATTGTTTCCCTCCCTTTGCGAAAAAGAAATAAAGTAAATTTTTGCAAAAAAAGAAACACTACACAAACACTAGGTTTTCCCTTTTTATAGCTAGGTCTCTTTACAATTTGGACTTCGAGAATCTAGACGCTCGTCCGCTCCTAGCCTAGAGGCAGGTTAATTGTACGCAGCTCCGCTGAGGTAGTGTGAAATATAATGCGGAAACAAGATGTGGAAAAAGAACGATTTGGAATACATCGTAGAAGATGGAGGGAAATATCCGAAGAATGACATAAGTAAGTGATTTAATTTTTATATTCTATTCTAAATACTAATTGAGAATTCTAAACAGGACGAAATGCAAAACTTT
The DNA here is from genome assembly GCA_947425015.1 of Pterostichus niger. Lineage (NCBI taxonomy): Eukaryota > Metazoa > Arthropoda > Insecta > Coleoptera > Carabidae > Pterostichus > Pterostichus niger. Next base: position 30,188,138 of record OX380347.1, read on the forward strand.
CGGAGCAAAACATCTCAATCACTTGGAATTCGATGATTTGGTCACTCATCCGCTCCTAGCTTCACACCATGCATGAGGAAGATTAAATATATCCAGTTCAACTGAAGGAATTTGAAAAATATTGCGTGAACCAGATGTCTTCTAGGACGTTATCGAATGATGAGCAGAAGAATCCACAAAAATGCAACAGGATTAATCATCAAGAGAGACAAGTGAGAGAAGATGATCGCTAACACATAGCCGGAGACTTCTCACTTCTTGGATGCATCTTCAAGGAAATAACAAAAAACACTGAAAGTAGCATGTCCTTCGTTTGTATGCAAGAACTGATTCATCCTTGAAAACTGTTTGGAAATTAATGCAAATTAATTCTAAACAGTGTTCAGGGATTTTATCATGTCTTGCATACAAATTGTTTCCTTCCCTTTGCGAAAAAAAAAGAAAGTAAATTTTTGCAAAAAAAAACACTACACAAACACTAGGTTTTTCCTGTTCTATAGCTAGGTCTCTTTACAATTTGGACTTCGAGAATCTGGACACTCGACCGCGCCTAGCCTAGAGGCAGGTTAATTCGTACCCAGCTCTGCTGAGGTAGTGTGAAATATAATGCGGAAACAAGATGTGGAAAAAGAAGGTTTTGGAATACATCGTAGAAGACGCAGGGAAATATCCGAAGAATGAAATATGTAAGTTTTTAAATTCTATATTCTATTCTCAATACTAATTCACATACATTGAATTCATCAAACTAAAAGTATAATTTGTTTTTAGCTGGCAAAAACAGACACAGAATAATCCGGAACTCCAGACTAGCCGAAAAGGCAAAATCAAGTTCATATATGGTGTGAACCAGTATTTATTCGAATCTGAACATCCCGAATTGGCAAGAATAGCCTCCGAATAATCCGGAATTCCGGAACTAGTCTAGAAAGGCAAAGTCCAGTTTATATCTGGATTTAATCAGTATCCAGTGATGGGCGACGACGGCGCGATACAATCAGTAACCGGTAAGTTTTAATTTTTCACTTTTATTTCTTAATTATTGTCACTAATGCTTACATAAATAAATAAATCACCGTTTATTGATCACGAATATCATCATTTTTGGGTGTTGATGAAATATTTTCCTAGCACGTGCACAAGAAACACTGCTTTTCTCCCCTAGGGAGAGAAACATTATGTTTCTGTCCCTAGGTAGGATGTTTCTGCCCCTAGAAAGATGTTTCTGTCCTTTATTTCTATTGATATAAATAATTTATCTTTTACATAAAATTAATATTATTTTGTCATTTTAGGTACACTTTCAACTGAATAAACGACTTTGTTGATTTCCTACGAACCAAAATGGCGATCTCAAGAATTCAGAAGTAAGTTTATTTTGTATTTAAATATTTATTTCAATTAAAACAAGTTGTATTGTGTAATGATTTAAGTTCGACTATATTTGAAGTTGAAAATCGTAATGATACAAGTTTGAAATACATTTAATTCGTTAAACTAAAAGTATAATTTGTTTTTCAGCTGGCAGGAACATATTCACGATAATCCTGAACTAGCAGAGAGGCAGAATCTAATTCACACCTGTCTTTAAGAAACATTCAATTCTTACCTGCCTTTGAGCCTTCTGGTGGAGGTAGACGACGGCGCGATACAATTAGTAAGCGGTAAGTTTTCATTTAGAACTTTTATTTCTTAGTTATTATCGGTAATGATTACATAAATGAATCATCATTCTTTGGTGTTGATGATTTTTGTTAAATAATATGATTTATTTGTGTCATTTATGCTGGTATAACTCCTCTTACCTAGTGGTGGGGATCGTAGGCTCTGGAATTGCAGATATTAATTTATTTTGTATTTGAATATTTATTTCAATTTAAATAAGTTGTATTATGAAATGATTTAATTTCAACTAACTGTGAAGTTGAAAATCGTGATGTTACAAGTTTGAAATAAATAAATAAATATATCATCACGCCTTTTACCCATTACTGGGTGTGGCACTCCTGCCTAAGCAGAACTCGGTAAGTGATATATTTTGTTGCGCGAAGTGCGGTTACCAGCCGTCAAATCACGGCTCCCAAAGATACCTGGCTTTATCCAGTATTTATCTCTCAGTACGACGGTATGGATAACGATATGGATTTCGAATCCGGAGATCCCGAGTTCGAACCGCACTTAAGCTGGAGTGGCTTGGGTTATTATTTGGTTTGTTTTTCAGGTACCTACGTTTCACATTAGACAATGATAGAACAGAATAGATCAATTTTCATAAAATTAACAATAAAATTAGCAGAAAAATTTATAAAATAATCAAGATGTCATTCCGTTGTACAAGATATAGATTCATCGACCTCCGACAATCAGGACAACTCATCATCATAAATAACAACAACAAAGTGTCATTTAGAAGTTTACTCTCGGCTTCGTCGTTGTTGGAAACCTTATCTGTGTACGACATCAAATGAATAATCTTAATCGTCTTATCAATGATGTCATATCAACTTTCATGAGGAAAGAGAACGTTTTGGAATACATTGTAGAAGAAACAGTGAATTCTAAACAAGATTAATTCCAAGATTTTACTTCCAAATCCATCCCAACCGCTTGGACTTCGAGGATCTGGGCGTTCGTCCGCGCCTAGCTTCACACAATGTGTGAGGCAGGTTAATTGTACCCAACTCAGTTCAGCTGAGCTGAGGTCGTGTGAAATATAATGCGGAAATAAGATGTCGTCCAAAACGTTACCGACCTTGAGAAATGTTAGTGTGGGATCACTGAGAGGATGCTTATTTGAGTTTGTTTGACAGATGTACTCAGCTATGACTTGCATTTCGACGAGGTCGAATGCATAAAACTCTTTATGGAGATCGGTGATCCGGAGCCTAAACAGCGCGTTGTTCCCATCTAGAAGTTTACGCTCGGTTTCGTCGTTGTTGTAAATTTTATCTGAGCACCTCATCAAATGAATAATCTTAATCATCTAATCAATGATGTCACATCAACTTTCTTCAGGAAAGAGAACGTTTTGGCACACATCATAGAAGGAATATCCGAAGAATGAAATAAGTAAGGTATTTAATTTTTATATTCTATTCTAAATACTAATTGAGAATTCTAAACAGAATGAAATGCAAGACTTTGGGAACAAAACATCTCAACCACTTGGACTTCGAGGATTTGGTCACTCATCCGTTCCTAGCTTTACACCATGCATGAGGAAGTTTTAATGTATCCAGTTCAACTGAAGGAATTTGAAAAATAATGCGTGAACCAGATGTCTTCTAGGACGTTATCGAATGATTAGCACAAGTATCCACTATAATCCACAAAAATACAACAGGATTAATCATCAAGAGAGACAAGTGAGAGAAGATGATCGCTAACACATAGCCGGAGACTTCTCACTTCTTGGATGCATCTTCAAGGAAATAACAAAAAACACACTGAAAGTAGCATGTCCTTCGTTTGTATGCAAGAACTGATTCATCCTTGAAAACTGTTTGGAAATTAATGCAAATTAATTCTAAACAGTGTTCAGGGATTTTATCATGTCTTGCATACAAATTGTTTCCCTCCCTTTGCGAAAAAGAAATAAAGTAAATTTTTGCAAAAAAAGAAACACTACACAAACACTAGGTTTTCCCTTTTTATAGCTAGGTCTCTTTACAATTTGGACTTCGAGAATCTAGACGCTCGTCCGCTCCTAGCCTAGAGGCAGGTTAATTGTACGCAGCTCCGCTGAGGTAGTGTGAAATATAATGCGGAAACAAGATGTGGAAAAAGAACGATTTGGAATACATCGTAGAAGATGGAGGGAAATATCCGAAGAATGACATAAGTAAGTGATTTAATTTTTATATTCTATTCTAAATACTAATTGAGAATTCTAAACAGGACGAAATGCAAAACTTTCGGAGCAAAACATCTCAATCACTTGGAATTCGATGATTTGGTCACTCATCCGCTCCTAGCTTCACACCATGCATGAGGAAGATTAAATATATCCAGTTCAACTGAAGGAATTTGAAAAATATTGCGTGAACCAGATGTCTTCTAGGACGTTATCGAATGATGAGCAGAAGAATCCACAAAAATGCAACAGGATTAATCATCAAGAGAGACAAGTGAGAGAAGATGATCGCTAACACATAGCCGGAGACTTCTCACTTCTTGGATGCATCTTCAAGGAAATAACAAAAAACACACTGAAAGTAGCATGTCCCTCGTTTGTATGCAAGAACTGATTCATCCTTGAAAACTGTTTGGAAATTAATGCAAATTAATTCTAAACAGTGTTCAGGGATTTTATCATGTCTTGCATACAAATTGTTTCCTTCCCTTTGCGAAAAAAAAAGAAAGTAAATTTTTGCAAAAAAAAACACTACACAAACACTAGGTTTTTCCTGTTCTATAGCTAGGTCTCTTTACAATTTGGACTTCGAGAATCTGGACACTCGACCACGCCTAGCCTAGAGGCAGGTTAATTCGTACCCAGCTCTGCTGAGGTAGTGTGAAATATAATGCGGAAACAAGATGTGGAAAAAGAAGGTTTTGGAATACATCGTAGAAGACGCAGGGAAATATCCGAAGAATGAAATATGTAAGTTTTTAAATTCTATATTCTATTCTCAATACTAATTCACATACATTGAATTCATCAAACTAAAAGTATAATTTGTTTTTAGCTGGCAAAAACAGACACAGAATAATCCGGAACTCCAGACTAGCCGAAAAGGCAAAATCAAGTTCATATATGGTGTGAACCAGTATTTATTCGAATCTGAACATCCCGAATTGGCAAGAATAGCCTCCGAATAATCCGGAATTCCGGAACTAGTCTAGAAAGGCAAAGTCCAGTTTATATCTGGATTTAATCAGTATCCAGTGATGGGCGACGACGGCGCGATACAATCAGTAACCGGTAAGTTTTAATTTTTCACTTTTATTTCTTAATTATTGTCACTAATGCTTACATAAATAAATAAATCACCGTTTATTGATCACGAATATCATCATTTTTGGGTGTTGATGAAATATTTTCCTAGCACGTGCACAAGAAACACTGCTTTTCTCCCCTAGGGAGAGAAACATTATGTTTCTGTCCCTAGGTAGGATGTTTCTGCCCCTAGAAAGATGTTTCTGTCCTTTATTTCTATTGATATAAATAATTTATCTTTTACATAAAATTAATATTATTTTGTCATTTTAGGTACACTTTCAACTGAATAAACGACTTTGTTGATTTCCTACGAACCAAAATGGCGATCTCAAGAATTCAGAAGTAAGTTTATTTTGTATTTAAATATTTATTTCAATTAAAACAAGTTGTATTGTGTAATGATTTAAGTTCGACTATATTTGAAGTTGAAAATCGTAATGATACAAGTTTGAAATACATTTAATTCGTTAAACTAAAAGTATAATTTGTTTTTCAGCTGGCAGGAACATATTCACGATAATCCTGAACTAGCAGAGAGGCAGAATCTAATTCACACCTGTCTTTAAGAAACATTCAATTCTTACCTGCCTTTGAGCCTTCTGGTGGAGGTAGACGACGGCGCGATACAATTAGTAAGCGGTAAGTTTTCATTTAGAACTTTTATTTCTTAGTTATTATCGGTAATGATTACATAAATGAATCATCATTCTTTGGTGTTGATGATTTTTGTTAAATAATATGATTTATTTGTGTCATTTATGCTGGTATAACTCCTCTTACCTAGTGGTGGGGATCGTAGGCTCTGGAATTGCAGATATTAATTTATTTTGTATTTGAATATTTATTTCAATTTAAATAAGTTGTATTATGAAATGATTTAATTTCAACTAACTGTGAAGTTGAAAATCGTGATGTTACAAGTTTGAAATAAATAAATAAATATATCATCACGCCTTTTACCCATTACTGGGTGTGGCACTCCTGCCTAAGCAGAACTCGGTAAGTGATATATTTTGTTGCGCGAAGTGCGGTTACCAGCCGTCAAATCACGGCTCCCAAAGATACCTGGCTTTATCCAGTATTTATCTCTCAGTACGACGGTATGGATAACGATATGGATTTCGAATCCGGAGATCCCGAGTTCGAACCGCACTTAAGCTGGAGTGGCTTGGGTTATTATTTGGTTTGTTTTTCAGGTACCTACGTTTCACATTAGACAATGATAGAACAGAATAGATCAATTTTCATAAAATTAACAATAAAATTAGCAGAAAAATTTATAAAATAATCAAGATGTCATTCCGTTGTACAAGATATAGATTCATCGACCTCCGACAATCAGGACAACTCATCATCATAAATAACAACAACAAAGTGTCATTTAGAAGTTTACTCTCGGCTTCGTCGTTGTTGGAAACCTTATCTGTGTACGACATCAAATGAATAATCTTAATCGTCTTATCAATGATGTCATATCAACTTTCATGAGGAAAGAGAACGTTTTGGAATACATTGTAGAAGAAACAGTGAATTCTAAACAAGATTAATTCCAAGATTTTACTTCCAAATCCATCCCAACCGCTTGGACTTCGAGGATCTGGGCGTTCGTCCGCGCCTAGCTTCACACAATGTGTGAGGCAGGTTAATTGTACCCAACTCAGTTCAGCTGAGCTGAGGTCGTGTGAAATATAATGCGGAAATAAGATGTCGTCCAAAACGTTACCGACCTTGAGAAATGTTAGTGTGGGATCACTGAGAGGATGCTTATTTGAGTTTGTTTGACAGATGTACTCAGCTATGACTTGCATTTCGACGAGGTCGAATGCATAAAACTCTTTATGGAGATCGGTGATCCGGAGCCTAAACAGCGCGTTGTTCCCATCTAGAAGTTTACGCTCGGTTTCGTCGTTGTTGTAAATTTTATCTGAGCACCTCATCAAATGAATAATCTTAATCATCTAATCAATGATGTCACATCAACTTTCTTCAGGAAAGAGAACGTTTTGGCACACATCATAGAAGGAATATCCGAAGAATGAAATAAGTAAGGTATTTAATTTTTATATTCTATTCTAAATACTAATTGAGAATTCTAAACAGAATGAAATGCAAGACTTTGGGAACAAAACATCTCAACCACTTGGACTTCGAGGATTTGGTCACTCATCCGTTCCTAGCTTTACACCATGCATGAGGAAGTTTTAATGTATCCAGTTCAACTGAAGGAATTTGAAAAATAATGCGTGAACCAGATGTCTTCTAGGACGTTATCGAATGATTAGCACAAGTATCCACTATAATCCACAAAAATACAACAGGATTAATCATCAAGAGAGACAAGTGAGAGAAGATGATCGCTAACACATAGCCGGAGACTTCTCACTTCTTGGATGCATCTTCAAGGAAATAACAAAAAACACACTGAAAGTAGCATGTCCTTCGTTTGTATGCAAGAACTGATTCATCCTTGAAAACTGTTTGGAAATTAATGCAAATTAATTCTAAACAGTGTTCAGGGATTTTATCATGTCTTGCATACAAATTGTTTCCCTCCCTTTGCGAAAAAGAAATAAAGTAAATTTTTGCAAAAAAAGAAACACTACACAAACACTAGGTTTTCCCTTTTTATAGCTAGGTCTCTTTACAATTTGGACTTCGAGAATCTAGACGCTCGTCCGCTCCTAGCCTAGAGGCAGGTTAATTGTACGCAGCTCCGCTGAGGTAGTGTGAAATATAATGCGGAAACAAGATGTGGAAAAAGAACGATTTGGAATACATCGTAGAAGATGGAGGGAAATATCCGAAGAATGACATAAGTAAGTGATTTAATTTTTATATTCTATTCTAAATACTAATTGAGAATTCTAAACAGGACGAAATGCAAAACTTTCGGAGCAAAACATCTCAATCACTTGGAATTCGATGATTTGGTCACTCATCCGCTCCTAGCTTCACACCATGCATGAGGAAGATTAAATATATCCAGTTCAACTGAAGGAATTTGAAAAATATTGCGTGAACCAGATGTCTTCTAGGACGTTATCGAATGATGAGCAGAAGAATCCACAAAAATGCAACAGGATTAATCATCAAGAGAGACAAGTGAGAGAAGATGATCGCTAACACATAGCCGGAGACTTCTCACTTCTTGGATGCATCTTCAAGGAAATAACAAAAAACACACTGAAAGTAGCATGTCCCTCGTTTGTATGCAAGAACTGATTCATCCTTGAAAACTGTTTGGAAATTAATGCAAATTAATTCTAAACAGTGTTCAGGGATTTTATCATGTCTTGCATACAAATTGTTTCCTTCCCTTTGCGAAAAAAAAAGAAAGTAAATTTTTGCAAAAAAAAACACTACACAAACACTAGGTTTTTCCTGTTCTATAGCTAGGTCTCTTTACAATTTGGACTTCGAGAATCTGGACACTCGACCACGCCTAGCCTAGAGGCAGGTTAATTCGTACCCAGCTCTGCTGAGGTAGTGTGAAATATAATGCGGAAACAAGATGTGGAAAAAGAAGGTTTTGGAATACATCGTAGAAGACGCAGGGAAATATCCGAAGAATGAAATATGTAAGTTTTTAAATTCTATATTCTATTCTCAATACTAATTCACATACATTGAATTCATCAAACTAAAAGTATAATTTGTTTTTAGCTGGCAAAAACAGACACAGAATAATCCGGAACTCCAGACTAGCCGAAAAGGCAAAATCAAGTTCATATATGGTGTGAACCAGTATTTATTCGAATCTGAACATCCCGAATTGGCAAGAATAGCCTCCGAATAATCCGGAATTCCGGAACTAGTCTAGAAAGGCAAAGTCCAGTTTATATCTGGATTTAATCAGTATCCAGTGATGGGCGACGACGGCGCGATACAATCAGTAACCGGTAAGTTTTAATTTTTCACTTTTATTTCTTAATTATTGTCACTAATGCTTACATAAATAAATAAATCACCGTTTATTGATCACGAATATCATCATTTTTGGGTGTTGATGAAATATTTTCCTAGCACGTGCACAAGAAACACTGCTTTTCTCCCCTAGGGAGAGAAACATTATGTTTCTGTCCCTAGGTAGGATGTTTCTGCCCCTAGAAAGATGTTTCTGTCCTTTATTTCTATTGATATAAATAATTTATCTTTTACATAAAATTAATATTATTTTGTCATTTTAGGTACACTTTCAACTGAATAAACGACTTTGTTGATTTCCTACGAACCAAAATGGCGATCTCAAGAATTCAGAAGTAAGTTTATTTTGTATTTAAATATTTATTTCAATTAAAACAAGTTGTATTGTGTAATGATTTAAGTTCGACTATATTTGAAGTTGAAAATCGTAATGATACAAGTTTGAAATACATTTAATTCGTTAAACTAAAAGTATAATTTGTTTTTCAGCTGGCAGGAACATATTCACGATAATCCTGAACTAGCAGAGAGGCAGAATCTAATTCACACCTGTCTTTAAGAAACATTCAATTCTTACCTGCCTTTGAGCCTTCTGGTGGAGGTAGACGACGGCGCGATACAATTAGTAAGCGGTAAGTTTTCATTTAGAACTTTTATTTCTTAGTTATTATCGGTAATGATTACATAAATGAATCATCATTCTTTGGTGTTGATGATTTTTGTTAAATAATATGATTTATTTGTGTCATTTATGCTGGTATAACTCCTCTTACCTAGTGGTGGGGATCGTAGGCTCTGGAATTGCAGATATTAATTTATTTTGTATTTGAATATTTATTTCAATTTAAATAAGTTGTATTATGAAATGATTTAATTTCAACTAACTGTGAAGTTGAAAATCGTGATGTTACAAGTTTGAAATAAATAAATAAATATATCATCACGCCTTTTACCCATTACTGGGTGTGGCACTCCTGCCTAAGCAGAACTCGGTAAGTGATATATTTTGTTGCGCGAAGTGCGGTTACCAGCCGTCAAATCACGGCTCCCAAAGATACCTGGCTTTATCCAGTATTTATCTCTCAGTACGACGGTATGGATATCGATATGGATTTCGAATCCGGAGATCCCGAGTTCGAACCGCACTTAAGCTGGAGTGGCTTGGGTTATTATTTGGTTTGTTTTTCAGGTACCTACGTTTCACATTAGACAATGATAGAACAGAATAGATCAATTTTCATAAAATTAACAATAAAATTAGCAGAAAAATTTATAAAATAATCAAGATGTCATTCCGTTGTACAAGATATAGATTCATCGACCTCCGACAATCAGGACAACTCATCATCATAAATAACAACAACAAAGTGTCATTTAGAAGTTTACTCTCGGCTTCGTCGTTGTTGGAAACCTTATCTGTGTACGACATCAAATGAATAATCTTAATCGTCTTATCAATGATGTCATATCAACTTTCATGAGGAAAGAGAACGTTTTGGAATACATTGTAGAAGAAACAGTGAATTCTAAACAAGATTAATTCCAAGATTTTACTTCCAAATCCATCCCAACCGCTTGGACTTCGAGGATCTGGGCGTTCGTCCGCGCCTAGCTTCACACAATGTGTGAGGCAGGTTAATTGTACCCAACTCAGTTCAGCTGAGCTGAGGTCGTGTGAAATATAATGCGGAAATAAGATGTCGTCCAAAACGTTACCGACCTTGAGAAATGTTAGTGTGGGATCACTGAGAGGATGCTTATTTGAGTTTGTTTGACAGATGTACTCAGCTATGACTTGCATTTCGACGAGGTCGAATGCATAAAACTCTTTATGGAGATCGGTGATCCGGAGCCTAAACAGCGCGTTGTTCCCATCTAGAAGTTTACGCTCGGTTTCGTCGTTGTTGTAAATTTTATCTGAGCACCTCATCAAATGAATAATCTTAATCATCTAATCAATGATGTCACATCAACTTTCTTCAGGAAAGAGAACGTTTTGGCACACATCATAGAAGGAATATCCGAAGAATGAAATAAGTAAGGTATTTAATTTTTATATTCTATTCTAAATACTAATTGAGAATTCTAAACAGAATGAAATGCAAGACTTTGGGAACAAAACATCTCAACCACTTGGACTTCGAGGATTTGGTCACTCATCCGCTCCTAGCTTTACACCATGCATGAGGAAGTTTTAATGTATCCAGTTCAACTGAAGGAATTTGAAAAATAATGCGTGAACCAGATGTCTTCTAGGACGTTATCGAATGATTAGCACAAGTATCCACTATAATCCACAAAAATACAACAGGATTAATCATCAAGAGAGACAAGTGAGAGAAGATGATCGCTAACACATAGCCGGAGACTTCTCACTTCTTGGATGCATCTTCAAGGAAATAACAAAAAACACACTGAAAGTAGCATGTCCTTCGTTTGTATGCAAGAACTGATTCATCCTTGAAAACTGTTTGGAAATTAATGCAAATTAATTCTAAACAGTGTTCAGGGATTTTATCATGTCTTGCATACAAATTGTTTCCCTCCCTTTGCGAAAAAGAAATAAAGTAAATTTTTGCAAAAAAAGAAACACTACACAAACACTAGGTTTTCCCTTTTTATAGCTAGGTCTCTTTACAATTTGGACTTCGAGAATCTAGACGCTCGTCCGCTCCTAGCCTAGAGGCAGGTTAATTGTACGCAGCTCCGCTGAGGTAGTGTGAAATATAATGCGGAAACAAGATGTGGAAAAAGAACGATTTGGAATACATCGTAGAAGATGGAGGGAAATATCCGAAGAATGACATAAGTAAGTGATTTAATTTTTATATTCTATTCTAAATACTAATTGAGAATTCTAAACAGGACGAAATGCAAAACTTTCGGAGCAAAACATCTCAATCACTTGGAATTCGATGATTTGGTCACTCATCCGCTCCTAGCTTCACACCATGCATGAGGAAGATTAAATATATCCAGTTCAACTGAAGGAATTTGAAAAATATTGCGTGAACCAGATGTCTTCTAGGACGTTATCGAATGATGAGCAGAAGAATCCACAAAAATGCAACAGGATTAATCATCAAGAGAGACAAGTGAGAGAAGATGATCGCTAACACATAGCCGGAGACTTCTCACTTCTTGGATGCATCTTCAAGGAAATAACAAAAAACACACTGAAAGTAGCATGTCCCTCGTTTGTATGCAAGAACTGATTCATCCTTGAAAACTGTTTGGAAATTAATGCAAATTAATTCTAAACAGTGTTCAGGGATTTTATCATGTCTTGCATACAAATTGTTTCCTTCCCTTTGCGAAAAAAAAAGAAAGTAAATTTTTGCAAAAAAAAACACTACACAAACACTAGGTTTTTCCTGTTCTATAGCTAGGTCTCTTTACAATTTGGACTTCGAGAATCTGGACACTCGACCGCGCCTAGCCTAGAGGCAGGTTAATTCGTACCCAGCTCTGCTGAGGTAGTGTGAAATATAATGCGGAAACAAGATGTGGAAGAAGAAGGTTTTGGAATACATCGTAGAGGACGCAGGGAAATATCCGAAGAATGAAATATGTAAGTTTTTAAATTCTATATTCTATTCTCAATACTAATTCACATACATTGAATTCATCAAACTAAAAGTATAATTTGTTTTTAGCTGGCAAAAACAGACACAGAATAATCCGGAACTCCAGACTAGCCGAAAAGGCAAAATCAAGTTCATATATGGTGTGAACCAGTATTTATTCGAATCTGAACATCCCGAATTGGCAAGAATAGCCTCCGAATAATCCGGAATTCCGGAACTAGTCTAGAAAGGCAAAGTCCAGTTTATATCTGGATTTAATCAGTATCCAGTGATGGGCGACGACGGCGCGATTCAATCAGTAACCGGTAAGTTTTAATTTTTCACTTTTATTTCTTAATTATTGTCACTAATGCTTACATAAATAAATAAATCACCGTTTATTGATCACGAATATCATCATTTTTGGGTGTTGATGAAATATTTTCCTAGCACGTGCACAAGAAACACTGCTTTTCTCCCCTAGGGAGAGAAACATTATGTTTCTGTCCCTAGGTAGGATGTTTCTGCCCCTAGAAAGATGTTTCTGTCCTTTATTTCTATTGATATAAATAATTTATCTTTTACATAAAATTAATATTATTTTGTCATTTTAGGTACACTTTCAACTGAATAAACGACTTTGTTGATTTCCTACGAACCAAAATGGCGATCTCAAGAATTCAGAAGTAAGTTTATTTTGTATTTAAATATTTATTTCAATTAAAACAAGTTGTATTGTGTAATGATTTAAGTTCGACTATATTTGAAGTTGAAAATCGTAATGATACAAGTTTGAAATACATTTAATTCGTTAAACTAAAAGTATAATTTGTTTTTCAGCTGGCAGGAACATATTCACGATAATCCTGAACTAGCAGAGAGGCAGAATCTAATTCACACCTGTCTTTAAGAAACATTCAATTCTTACCTGCCTTTGAGCCTTCTGGTGGAGGTAGACGACGGCGCGATACAATTAGTAAGCGGTAAGTTTTCATTTAGAACTTTTATTTCTTAGTTATTATCGGTAATGATTACATAAATGAATCATCATTCTTTGGTGTTGATGATTTTTGTTAAATAATATGATTTATTTGTGTCATTTATGCTGGTATAACTCCTCTTACCTAGTGGTGGGGATCGTAGGCTCTGGAATTGCAGATATTAATTTATTTTGTATTTGAATATTTATTTCAATTTAAATAAGTTGTATTATGAAATGATTTAATTTCAACTAACTGTGAAGTTGAAAATCGTGATGTTACAAGTTTGAAATAAATAAATAAATATATCATCACGCCTTTTACCCATTACTGGGTGTGGCACTCCTGCCTAAGCAGAACTCGGTAAGTGATATATTTTGTTGCGCGAAGTGCGGTTACCAGCCGTCAAATCACGGCTCCCAAAGATACCTGGCTTTATCCAGTATTTATCTCTCAGTACGACGGTATGGATAACGATATGGATTTCGAATCCGGAGATCCCGAGTTCGAACCGCACTTAAGCTGGAGTGGCTTGGGTTATTATTTGGTTTGTTTTTCAGGTACCTACGTTTCACATTAGACAATGATAGAACAGAATAGATCAATTTTCATAAAATTAACAATAAAATTAGCAGAAAAATTTATAAAATAATCAAGATGTCATTCCGTTGTACAAGATATAGATTCATCGACCTCCGACAATCAGGACAACTCATCATCATAAATAACAACAACAAAGTGTCATTTAGAAGTTTACTCTCGGCTTCGTCGTTGTTGGAAACCTTATCTGTGTACGACATCAAATGAATAATCTTAATCGTCTTATCAATGATGTCATATCAACTTTCATGAGGAAAGAGAACGTTTTGGAATACATTGTAGAAGAAACAGTGAATTCTAAACAAGATTAATTCCAAGATTTTACTTCCAAATCCATCCCAACCGCTTGGACTTCGAGGATCTGGGCGTTCGTCCGCGCCTAGCTTCACACAATGTGTGAGGCAGGTTAATTGTACCCAACTCAGTTCAGCTGAGCTGAGGTCGTGTGAAATATAATGCGGAAATAAGATGTCGTCCAAAACGTTACCGACCTTGAGAAATGTTAGTGTGGGATCACTGAGAGGATGCTTATTTGAGTTTGTTTGACAGATGTACTCAGCTATGACTTGCATTTCGACGAGGTCGAATGCATAAAACTCTTTATGGAGATCGGTGATCCGGAGCCTAAACAGCGCGTTGTTCCCATCTAGAAGTTTACGCTCGGTTTCGTCGTTGTTGTAAATTTTATCTGAGCACCTCATCAAATGAATAATCTTAATCATCTAATCAATGATGTCACATCAACTTTCTTCAGGAAAGAGAACGTTTTGGCACACATCATAGAAGGAATATCCGAAGAATGAAATAAGTAAGGTATTTAATTTTTATATTCTATTCTAAATACTAATTGAGAATTCTAAACAGAATGAAATGCAAGACTTTGGGAACAAAACATCTCAACCACTTGGACTTCGAGGATTTGGTCACTCATCCGCTCCTAGCTTTACACCATGCATGAGGAAGTTTTAATGTATCCAGTTCAACTGAAGGAATTTTAAAAATAATGCGTGAACCAGATGTCTTCTAGGACGTTATCGAATGATTAGCACAAGTATCCACTATAATCCACAAAAATACAACAGGATTAATCATCAAGAGAGACAAGTGAGAGAAGATGATCGCTAACACATAGCCGGAGACTTCTCACTTCTTGGATGCATCTTCAAGGAAATAACAAAAAACACTGAAAGTAGCATGTCCTTCGTTTGTATGCAAGAACTGATTCATCCTTGAAAACTGTTTGGAAATTAATGCAAATTAATTCTAAACAGTGTTCAGGGATTTTATCATGTCTTGCATACAAATTGTTTCCCTCCCTTTGCGAAAAAGAAATAAAGTAAATTTTTGCAAAAAAAGAAACACTACACAAACACTAGGTTTTCCCTTTTTATAGCTAGGTCTCTTTACAATTTGGACTTCGAGAATCTAGACGCTCGTCCGCTCCTAGCCTAGAGGCAGGTTAATTGTACGCAGCTCCGCTGAGGTAGTGTGAAATATAATGCGGAAACAAGATGTGGAAAAAGAACGATTTGGAATACATCGTAGAAGATGGAGGGAAATATCCGAAGAATGACATAAGTAAGTGATTTAATTTTTATATTCTATTCTAAATACTAATTGAGAATTCTAAACAGGACGAAATGCAAAACTTTCGGAGCAAAACATCTCAATCACTTGGAATTCGATGATTTGGTCACTCATCCGCTCCTAGCTTCACACCATGCATGAGGAAGATTAAATATATCCAGTTCAACTGAAGGAATTTGAAAAATATTGAGTGAACCAGATGTCTTCTAGGACGTTATCGAATGATGAGCAGAAGAATCCACAAAAATGCAACAGGATTAATCATCAAGAGAGACAAGTGAGAGAAGATGATCGCTAACACATAGCCGGAGACTTCTCACTTCTTGGATGCATCTTCAAGGAAATAACAAAAAACACACTGAAAGTAGCATGTCCCTCGTTTGTATGCAAGAACTGATTCATCCTTGAAAACTGTTTGGAAATTAATGCAAATTAATTCTAAACAGTGTTCAGGGATTTTATCATGTCTTGCATACAAATTGTTTCCTTCCCTTTGCGAAAAAAAAAGAAAGTAAATTTTTGCAAAAAAAAACACTACACAAACACTAGGTTTTTCCTGTTCTATAGCTAGGTCTCTTTACAATTTGGACTTCGAGAATCTGGACACTCGACCGCGCCTAGCCTAGAGGCAGGTTAATTCGTACCCAGCTCTGCTGAGGTAGTGTGAAATATAATGCGGAAACAAGATGTGGAAGAAGAAGGTTTTGGAATACATCGTAGAAGACGCAGGGAAATATCCGAAGAATGAAATATGTAAGTTTTTAAATTCTATATTCTATTCTCAATACTAATTCACATACATTGAATTCATCAAACTAAAAGTATAATTTGTTTTTAGCTGGCAAAAACAGACACAGAATAATCCGGAACTCCAGACTAGCCGAAAAGGCAAAATCAAGTTCATATATGGTGTGAACCAGTATTTATTCGAATCTGAACATCCCGAATTGGCAAGAATAGCCTCCGAATAATCCGGAATTCCGGAACTAGTCTAGAAAGGCAAAGTCCAGTTTATATCTGGATTTAATCAGTATCCAGTGATGGGCGACGACGGCGCGATTCAATCAGTAACCGGTAAGTTTTAATTTTTCACTTTTATTTCTTAATTATTGTCACTAATGCTTACATAAATAAATAAATCACCGTTTATTGATCACGAATATCATCATTTTTGGGTGTTGATGAAATATTTTCCTAGCACGTGCACAAGATCACTGCTTTTCTCCCCTAGGGAGAGAAACATTATGTTTCTGTCCCTAGGTAGGATGTTTCTGCCCCTAGAAAGATGTTTCTGTCCTTTATTTCTATTGATATAAATAATTTATCTTTTACATAAAATTAATATTATTTTGTCATTTTAGGTACACTTTCAACTGAATAAACGACTTTGTTGATTTCCTACGAACCAAAATGGCGATCTCAAGAATTCAGAAGTAAGTTTATTTTGTATTTAAATATTTATTTCAATTAAAACAAGTTGTATTGTGTAATGATTTAAGTTCGACTATATTTGAAGTTGAAAATCGTAATGATACAAGTTTGAAATACATTTAATTCGTTAAACTAAAAGTATAATTTGTTTTTCAGCTGGCAGGAACATATTCACGATAATCCTGAACTAGCAGAGAGGCAGAATCTAATTCACACCTGTCTTTAAGAAACATTCAATTCTTACCTGCCTTTGAGCCTTCTGGTGGAGGTAGACGACGGCGCGATACAATTAGTAAGCGGTAAGTTTTCATTTAGAACTTTTATTTCTTAGTTATTATCGGTAATGATTACATAAATGAATCATCATTCTTTGGTGTTGATGATTTTTGTTAAATAATATGATTTATTTGTGTCATTTATGCTGGTATAACTCCTCTTACCTAGTGGTGGGGATCGTAGGCTCTGGAATTGCAGATATTAATTTATTTTGTATTTGAATATTTATTTCAATTTAAATAAGTTGTATTATGAAATGATTTAATTTCAACTAACTGTGAAGTTGAAAATCGTGATGTTACAAGTTTGAAATAAATAAATAAATATATCATCACGCCTTTTACCCATTACTGGGTGTGGCACTCCTGCCTAAGCAGAACTCGGTAAGTGATATATTTTGTTGCGCGAAGTGCGGTTACCAGCCGTCAAATCACGGCTCCCAAAGATACCTGGCTTTATCCAGTATTTATCTCTCAGTACGACGGTATGGATAACGATATGGATTTCGAATCCGGAGATCCCGAGTTCGAATCGCACTTAAGCTGGAGTGGCTTGGGTTATTATTTGGTTTGTTTTTCAGGTACCTACGTTTCACATTAGACAATGATAGAACAGAATAGATCAATTTTCATAAAATTAACAATAAAATTAGCAGAAAAATTTATAAAATAATCAAGATGTCATTCCGTTGTACAAGATATAGATTCATCGACCTCCGACAATCAGGACAACTCATCATCATAAATAACAACAACAAAGTGTCATTTAGAAGTTTACTCTCGGCTTCGTCGTTGTTGGAAACCTTATCTGTGTACGACATCAAATGAATAATCTTAATCGTCTTATCAATGATGTCACATCAACTTTCATGAGGAAAGAGAACGTTTTGGAATACATTGTAGAAGAAACAGTGAATTCTAAACAAGATTAATTCCAAGATTTTACTTCCAAATCCATCCCAACCGCTTGGACTTCGAGGATCTGGGCGTTCGTCCGCGCCTAGCTTCACACAATGTGTGAGGCAGGTTAATTGTACCCAACTCAGTTCAGCTGAGCTGAGGTCGTGTGAAATATAATGCGGAAATAAGATGTCGTCCAAAACGTTACCGACCTTGAGAAATGTTAGTGTGGGATCACTGAGAGGATGCTTATTTGAGTTTGTTTGACAGATGTACTCAGCTATGACTTGCATTTCGACGAGGTCGAATGCATAAAACTCTTTATGGAGATCGGTGATCCGGAGCCTAAACAGCGCGTTGTTCCCATCTAGAAGTTTACGCTCGGTTTCGTCGTTGTTGTAAATTTTATCTGAGCACCTCATCAAATGAATAATCTTAATCATCTAATCAATGATGTCACATCAACTTTCTTCAGGAAAGAGAACGTTTTGGAATACATCGTGGAAGGAATATCCGAAGAATGAAATAAGTAAGTGATTTAATTTTTATATTTTATTCTAAATACTAATTGAGAATTCTAAACAGAATGAAATGCAAGACTTTGGGAACAAAACATCTCAACCACTTGGACTTCGAGGATTTGGTCACTCATCCGCTCCTAGCTTTACACCATGCACGAGGAAGTTTTAATGTATCCAGTTCAACTGAAGGAATTTGAAAAATAATGCGTGAACCAGATGTCTTCTAGGACGTTATCGAATGATTAGCACAAGTATCCACTATAATCCACAAAAATACAACAGGATTAATCATCAAGAGAGACAAGTGAGAGAAGATGATCACTAACACATAGCCGGAGACTTCTCGCTTCTTGGATGCAAATTTATCTTCAAGGAAATAACAAAAAACCCACAAAAAGTAGCATGTCCCTCGTTTGTATGCAAGAACTGATTCATCCTTGGAAACTGTTTGGAAATTAATGCAAATTAATTGTAAACAGTGTCCAGGAATTTTATCATGTCTTGCATACAAATTGTTTCCCTTCCTTTGCGAAAAAAAAAGAAAGTAAATTTTTGCAAAAAAAAAGAAACACTACACAAACACTAGGGTTTTCCTGTTCTATAGCTAGGTCTCTTTACAATTTGGACTTCGAGAATCTGGACACTCGACCGCGCCTAGCCTAGAGGCAGGTTAATTCGTACCCAGCTCTGCTGAGGTAGTGTGAAATATAATGCGGAAACAAGATGTGGAAAAAGAAGGTTTTGGAATACATCGTAGAAGACGCAGGGAAATATCCGAAGAATGAAATATGTAAGTTTTTAAATTCTATATTCTATTCTCAATACTAATTCACATACATTGAATTCATCAAACTAAAAGTATAATTTGTTTTTAGCTGGCAAAAACAGACACAGAATAATCCGGAACTCCAGACTAGCCGAAAAGGCAAAATCAAGTTCATATATGGTTTGAACCAGTATTTATTCGAATCTGAACATCCCGAATTGGCAAGAATAGCCTCAGAATAATCCGAAATTCCGGAACTAGTCTAGAAAGGCAAAGTCCAGTTTATATCTGGATTTAATCAGTATCCAGTGATGGGCGACGACGGCGCGATACAATCAGTAACCGGTAAGTTTTAATTTTTCACTTTTATTTCTTAATTATTGTCACTAATGCTTACATAAATAAATAAATCACCGTTTATTGATCACGAATATCATCATTTTTGGGTGTTGATGAAATATTTTCCTAACACGTGCACAAGAAACACTTCTTTTCTCCCCTAGGGAGAGAAACATTATGTTTCTGTCCCTAGGTAGAATGTTTCTGCCCCTAGAAAGATGTTTCTGTCCATTCTTTCTATTGATATAAATAATGTATCTTTTACATAAAATTAATATTATTTTGTCATTTTAGGTACACTTTCAACTGAATAAACGACTTTGTTGATTTCCTACGAACCAAAATGGCGATCTCAAGAATTCAGAAGTAAGTTTATTTTGTATTTAAATATTTATTTCAATTAAAACAAGTTGTATTGTGTATTGATTTAAGTTCGACTATATTTGAAGTTGAAAATCGTAATGATACAAGTTTGAAATACATTTAATTCGTTAAACTAAAAGTATAATTTGTTTTTCAGCTGGCAGGAACATATTCACGATAATCCTGAACTAGCAGAGAGGCAGAATCTAATTCACACCTGTCTTTAAGAAACATTAATTTCTTACCTGCCTTTGAGCCTTCTGGTGGAGGTAGACGACGGCGCGATACAATTAGTAAGCGGTAAGTTTTCATTTAGAACTTTTATTTCTTAGTTATTATCGGTAATGATTACATAAATGAATCATCATTCTTTGGTGTTGATGATTTTTGTTAAATAATATGATTTATTTGTGTCATTTATGCTGGTATAACTCCTCTTACCTAGTGGTGGGGATCGTAGGCTCTGGAATTGCAGATATTAATTTATTTTGTATTTGAATATTTATTTCAATTAAAACAAGTTGTATTGTGTAATGATTTAAGTTCGACTATATTTGAAGTTGAAAATCGTAATGATACAAGTTTGAAATACATTTAATTCGTCAAACTAAAAGTATAATTTGTTTTCAGCTGGCAGGAACATGTTCACGATAATCCTGAACTGGCAGAGAGGCAGAATCTAATTCACACCTGTCTTTAAGAAACATTCAATTCTTACGTGCCTTTGAGCCTTCTGGTGGAGGTAGCAGAAAACTTTATAAAATAATCAAGATGTCATTTCGTTGTACAAGATATAGATTCATCGACCTCCGACAATCAGGACAACTAATCATCATAAATAACAACAACAAAGTGTCATTTAGAAGTTTACTCTCGGTTTCATCGTTGTTGGAAATCTTATCTGTGTACCTCAGGTTAATTGTACCCAGCTCAGTTCAGCTGAGCTGAGGTGGTGTGAAATATAATGCGGAAATAAGATGTCGTCCAAGACGTTACCGACCTTGAGAAATGTTAGTGTGGGATCACTGACAGGGTGCTTATTTTAGTTTGTTTGACAGATGTACTCAGCTATGACTTGCATTTCGACGAGGTCGAATGTATAAAACTCTTTATGGAGATCGGTGTTTCGGAGCCTAAACAGCGCGTTGTTCCCATCTAGAAGTTTACGCTCGGTTTCGTCGTTGTTGTAAATTTTATCTGAGCATCTCATCAAATGAATAATCTTAATCATCTAATCAATGATGTCACATCAACTTTCTTCAGGAAAGAGAACGTTTTGGAATACATCGTAGAAGACGGAGTGGAATATCCACAAAAATGCAACAGGAATTATTATCAAGAGAGACAAGTGAGAGAAGAAAAAAGAAACAACACTACACAAACACTAGGTTTTTCCTTTTTATAGCTAGGTCTCCTTACCATTTGGACTTCGAGGATCGAGGCGTTCGTCTGCGCCCAGCCTAGAGGCAGGTTAATTGTACGCAGCTCCGACGATGTCGAATTTATAATTTCTTGATCGATCGAAAGAGAATGTTTTGGAATAGCACATAGCATGTAATAAAAATTAATAAAATGTGAGTAAATCTAACATTTTTATCGGTTAATGTGCATTAAGTCCATATTTGGTTGTTTATTTAAGTACCCGTAATTATTTATATGTGTACGAAATTTAATAGCTGAGAATTAAATAGGGTTGTTTTTATCGAAATCTATTGCTAGGTATAAATGTGTCCATAACACCACATTTAACGTAATATTTCACTTTTTTTGTTGATTTCTTATTGAAGTACATGTATTTGTTTATATGTCTACGAAATTTTATAGCTGAGAGTTTAACAGGGATTAAATAAATCAAATCTATTGCTGGAGACGGCACATGTCACACATGATGTATATATTGTTGACGTCACTTCGCTGTGTATCTGAGTGCTCCTTTAAAGCTATTGCTGGGTATAAACGTCTTATACTTCTATTTGGAACATTACATCAATTTTCAGTTATTTGGTTATTGTAGTAAACATTATTGTTTATAAATATACTAAATTTTCCGTGATGAAGTTTAATAGTTAAGGAATAATGAAACTATTGCTGGCTAATGTATTGCTGCGGAACTGTCACTCACAGCTAGCAATACATTTGAACGGTAGAACTATAGTTGAGGTAGGTTAGTGTATTGCTGGGAAAAAGTATTGCTGATTTCACATAGATAACTATGTTCATGTTATAGTTAAGTTTGATGTGATGTTTTGTCATTTATTTGTCAAAATAGATAAATAATTTAGTTACACTTAAAATACTTATTATTGTTTATATAAATGATTTAGTGGTTAATGTTTCTTGTGTATTCTCTATGTTATTATTTGACATCTTTAAAGTTCTATTTTAAGATTCCAAAAAACATGTTTATGGTGTATGTAAATTACAAGGAAAAAAATTTGTCAAGTGTAATATTTATCATTTTGTTTTCAGATAATTTTTTTTATTGAAGAATTTACAGAAAACGATGACGAAACCGCAAATAAAATATAATGTTTAACATCAACATAAAATATGGGTCAGTATTAGTTTGTTTGTTAACTTTTTAAAGTTTATTGTTTGTTACTTAATTTTTTGAAGGAGATGAGTCTGATGTTGCCACATATAAAGTAGTACAAATGGGAGCTGATAACAATCCTAGTGCAACCAGTAGATTAATTACTTTACAAACACGAAAACAACAGTTGGAAGAGAGAATCACAGCAAAAAATAAAGAATTACGACGGCTATGTATTCAGGTTTTTACTGTCTTATCGTATTAAGAGCAACAATAGTGAATGATTTTACTTGACAGGAAGCAGAATTAACTGGTGTGATGCCACCAGAGATACCATTAGAGCCAGGAGAAATATTACCCATTTTCAGAAGACGAGTTGGCACAACTTTTGAATATCCTCAAAATATTGTAAATTCTTTATCAAATGAGGTAATATTATTTATTTATTAAACAATATAAGAATTTTTTATAAGAAATAATACTTAGGATGAAACAGTACCTGCTCTCGAAACTAAAATACAAGTTCAGAAAAAGATCGCTGAAGCTGCATTACAACTCGCTAATAATGCCACTATTAGCAAGGTATTTTTTCAAATAAAAAAGTATTAATAATTGTTCAATGATTTTGTTTATTTTTAGTCAATTCGGCGTAAAAATATGTCATTGTATCGCCAAACAAAGCAGCAGTTGGATGTTATGGAAGAGAGACTGAAATCTATAAAAACACAGTGTAAACAATCAGTACCATCATCAAACTCTCAAAATCAACAACTCAAACAAAAGAAAAAGCCCAGACCACTTTTAGAAGCCGATACAATTTCTACTAAAAGTAGTAATCCTTCGCAAAGTGAAGAAACCAGCATTAATCGTAACCTCGTTCAACCATTGCATCAAAGAGATCAAAACCGTACAGCAGACCGCTACATATTATCTAATAAGTACAACACAAATTCTTATATTTCTGAAGGAGATTTACATAATTCTGAAGTTCAGAGTTATCATGTTTCTGAAGATACTTTAATTCCACCGATAAATAAATTATCCGTAAATAATTACGATAGGTAAAGTTATATTTGTAGTATAAAAGTTGTTACACTGATGTCCAAAAATTATATTTTAGAACTAGCAACGACGACACTAGCAGTAGTCCACATATGCAACCATCTTACTCACATTCAAGTCCAAATATTTATCACCAACAACATCAGCAACAATTTATATCAAATTCACAAACTCTCCCTCATATGTCCCCTAATCAATATCAAAGATCAGCAGCATCAACTCATGGAAGTATGAACTTTCCATCACATTCTCACACTCTTCTCTATCCCAATGCCCGAATACGTTGCCATCCTGACGAAAGAAAATACGGCAGTGACGTATTTCGAATTAGTTACACCCAAGATACATATCCGTACTATAATACTTCAAATTCTCACCCTATCTTAATGCATTTATCCCCACAGAATTACAAACAGTTAGGTTATATGGAGCCAAATCACCACATTTTGTCCCATCAACAGTATGAGCCCGAAGTTGTTTCCTCTGCTGGTCTTGGAGGACACTGGGTTAAAACTGAAAATGGGGACATGATTTGGTGTCCCACGTTGCATGATGATGTAGCTAATGCTTGGCATACGGATAAGAGGTATTGAAAATAATCATTATAATTAATATATAAATTAAATAACGTTTTCCTTTATATTATGTCTAGATTTGGAAGTTTGGACCGTAGAAAAGCAAAACATATTCGAAATAAACGTACATCACCTAATCTTGATATGGTCAATAAACAGCCAGTACCTGTAAGACCTGTGTTAAATCCTCAAGACATTCCTAGACCGATGACATTGCAGTCAGTACCGGTAAGATAAATACATTTTCTAATCAATTACAGAAGTATATATCTTATTGTTTCTTATTTCGCCTCAGTAAAAATAAGAATGTAGATCGATGATATTTGATTTTTCTTTTCATTTCACTAAATTGAAAATATAGTACAACCAACAGTAATTGAAAAGTATAAAAGAACAGAGAAAATATTTTTTTTGCAGAGTACGACGCGCTCAGAAAGACATGACAACCGCCAATTAGTTCGAACTCAGTCATTAGGTAGTGTAGGAGCACAAACAGTGGACAGCGTTTGGCCAAGCGATGACAATTCATCGTATGACAGTGATGGGCACAGCATAAATGAACTCAATACCGCATCTCGAAAACTAAAACAAAAAGGTTGGTGCGAAACATCATTAGATGCACCAGCAGTTGTCCAAAATACTGTTCAGGAAGAAGCTCGTAGCCCGCCACAACAGCCAATTCCATCTCCGGTAGTCTTGTCACCTTCGGTTATGTCTATGCGTACACCCAGACCAATATTAGAAATACCAGCAGAGTCCAATCCATCACCAATGCATTTAGAAACAAATATGGACATGTTTAACAATTCCGTATTGACAGACTTGCCGAAAAATTGTACTGTAGTTCAAGCTGGACAATGTAAACCGTATCGTGAAGTGACTAAACCGTTTGAAATGTCTGATTTTTATAAATATTCCACAAAATTTCGAGAAAGAAATCAGGACAAACACTTAAATAAAAATGAAAACGGCAATGTTTGTCAGGAAACGAATTTTGCTGCTTCGCCGAAAAGTGGAATTGATAATTGCCCACCGCAGGAAGATATTTATCATAAAGGCGTTTATCAACCTTTACAGCCCATGAAATGCCAACCTCTAAATTCTTCTAAGTAAGTTAATATCATAATTAAAACAATTATTAGTCTGCTATCTTCATCAAAACTACAAGATAAAAGAGAAAATGCAATTCTCTCAATACATTCGATAGGTACCGGTTCAAAACACAACTGTTTATTGTTTACTACAGCGTAAAATAAATTCAGTATTCGGTACTACCCAAATTCATAATATTATAATATTTAAATTGCCTTTCATTTGATTAATTCAAAATAATTGAACCGTTTGATATATAAAATAATGAAAATATACAGTTATCAGGACAAAAACAATAATAAAAAATAGTAAACAAGACACATCTGCTTAAAATTCAGTATAAACTGACATTGACTTTTCTGCGTAAGAAATTTTGTTCTTGGTTTCAAGAAATGTATAAAAAAGTTGTTTTGTTTCAGCACGAGTTTTAACAGATATTTAGGAAGCCCTAGCGCTGACAACATCAACAACAGTATAGACAGTAATTTAGGGTTAAATACGTCTAACGTAGCCGTAGCCGAACACTTCTCCGCCGAAATGAATGCATGGTATCAGACTCATAGTCATGGAGATACCCAAATTGATAATAATAATACTAGTACAAGTCCCGTACCTTTAGGCAGATCCACCGCTACTCTTGTGTAATAAAGTGCCTATTAATTGTCATTGTTGACTGTTTTTATTCTCGGTTTAGTTGTTCTCAAAATAACCATTTGTTATTTTTTAGTTTATATTTCGTTTAATACTTGAACCGTCTTCAGTTTTTATTTATAATTTTTACTTGAAGTTTCATACTCACTTTCAAATAAAAATAAAGAGTTTTTATAGTTAAATAAGAAATGTATCAACAAGCAGAGCTGGGAAAGTTACTTTTAAAAAATCACCAATTTATTTTAAGTTTAAGTTACTGTGGCAAAGTAATTAAGATACTTTATTAAAATAGTTCCAAGTGAAAAAAATACTTAGTTCTAAAACTAAGTTATTTTTATTTACATTATGAATAGAAAATAAATGAAAAAACCTACATACAATATAATTTTTAATAAATATATTGTTTTTACACCTGATCAAAAAGTGTATCTTTCTGGTTTGTTTTTAATGCTGGAAGCGACCGTTTACAACACGGTGTGTAGCAAAGTACTTTGCAGCACATATGAGTAATAACAGTGAACTTTAATATTTTGACAATGTCAAATTTTCTATAAAATTTAATATTTATTTATTTGCAGAAGTAGAAAAATGATGTGTATAACACATATCGAAAGTCGAACACAAACGATTGGAGCCTGAACAAAGGCGAATTTTGTTTTGGTTCAACAAAAATTAAGTTATTTTTAAAGTAACTTAGTTACGAAAAAAACTTAAAAGTTACATGTTATTTTAGAAGAGTAACGAAAAAATAGTTACAGTTACTGAAAAAAAAATAAAGGAAGTTATTTACAGTTACTAAAAGTAACTGAGTTATAATAAAGTAACTATTTGCTTAAATATTTTCCAGCTCTGCCAATGATAATGAAGTTTCTACGTTTAAATTGAAGATTTAACTGTTGAACCATTTTCTTATGTTTTGAGTATGCGAAACTAGTTTTGAAAAGTTACCAGTTTTGAGAAAAGTTATTTTGAGGACAATTGACTTGGAAAATTCCGATGTCGACGTTGATTGAATTGTTCATTAAATGTATTAAAATTTTATAATACAATGTAAATAATTTTCAACAAATATTTATTTTTATAAAAAAGATTTACTATAGGTTACATATGTACCAACAAAAATTAATATGCTCAGTATACGGTGCTCATTAGTATATATTATATATAATATTTTCTGACTGTTTATGAAATACTTGAATGCAGTTTACTTGAACATTTAACGCTGAATATTTTGAAAGCGAATATAAAATCAAAACATATCACATATGTGTTACGAGCTTGTTTCTATCATGTAGAAGTACAAGTTTAGTTATATTTAAGATGTGTACATAAACACAGTTATGTTATGATTATTAAGTTGAAAAATAATTGATGAAGTATAAATGAACAATGATGTTGTTTTAAATAATGACTTGTTCTAGTGTAAAGTATTTATACAAGCAATATTTTATAACACATATGTTTGAAAAAAAAACATGTATACAAGTGACCTTATCAGAATGATGTTTCTTTTTTGTTCCAATATATTTGCTGGGATGTGGCATTTTGTATGGATTTAATAAAATGTATTAAAATATAATATTATTTTTTATTATTATTGTATAGAATAATTCTACCTATATATGTTTACAGTGTTAAATATTATTAATTAATTTGTAAATTTCAAAATATCTAGTTAATTTAATTTTTTATTTGATTGAATCTGTTAATAAATAAATAATATAAATAAAACATTTTGATGGTTATTTAATGAAACTCTAAGGACTAAAGTACGAAAAGAAAAAAAAATCAATATTTGATTTAATTTAAAATAAAAACAGTGATGAACTAAAAGTGATATTTGTAATATTTTTAAATTATTGCTGTTTGTATTTTATAATAAATAATAAATCAGTTTAATTTAGCAATATTTTATACTGAAATACTTAAATATTTATATACTGGTCATATTACCAGCTAATAATTTTTAATGATTGTAATATGTTTTCGTTTTCATATTTGTTTATGCTCTATTTGCGAAGTTTGTAAATACCGCGATTAGCGAATGTTTTGAAACTGCCTGCGTGTCAACGCAGTTACAATTGCGCACATGCGCAAGAGTTGATGTGCCGTGTCATCATCCGTATCCTGGCCACTCTTCTCCCACAATTCTTTCTTTTCAGCGAGTACCTTCGTACAGTGCGGGTGCTACGAGTTGTGCTCTTGGTGAATACTAAGAAAAAGTTGTAACTTTGCACGTTTGCATTTAGATTTTTACATTCCTTATAAAAATCAGGTACGATTAAACATATTTCAATAGTTAAAGTAGTCTAGTTGAGTGAATTAGTTTAAAAATATAGATTTTAAGTGTGTGTCACCACGTGTACACTTCGACAGTGAACATACACCATATGCTCATTGTTGTGTTTTTCCATGTTTGTTGGTGCAGTTCATTATTAAATAACACTAGTGCATGAAAAATAATTTAATAGTGATTGGTTTTAATTAAGGAATACAAGGTTTTGAAGTTTTTTTTTTGTGCAGGTACCATGGGTAAGGAAAAGGTTCATATCAACATTGTCGTCATCGGTCACGTAGATTCTGGTAAATCTACTACTACTGGCCATTTGATCTACAAATGCGGTGGTATCGACAAGCGTACCATCGAGAAGTTCGAGAAGGAAGCCCAGGAAATGGGCAAAGGCTCCTTCAAATATGCCTGGGTGTTGGACAAATTGAAGGCTGAACGTGAACGTGGTATCACCATCGATATTGCCCTGTGGAAATTCGAAACCGCCAAATACTATGTCACCATCATTGATGCTCCTGGACACAGAGATTTCATCAAGAACATGATCACTGGTACTTCCCAGGCTGATTGTGCTGTGCTAATTGTTGCTGCCGGTACTGGTGAATTCGAAGCTGGTATCTCCAAGAATGGCCAGACCCGTGAACATGCTCTGCTTGCTTTCACCCTTGGTGTCAAACAGCTCATCGTCGGTGTTAACAAGATGGACTCCACTGAGCCACCATACAACGAGTCTCGTTTCGAGGAAATCAAGAAGGAAGTTTCTTCATACATCAAGAAGATTGGTTACAACCCAGCTGCCGTTGCTTTCGTGCCCATCTCCGGTTGGCATGGAGACAACATGTTGGAGCCATCTAGCAAGATGCCCTGGTTCAAGGGATGGGCCGTCGAACGTAAAGAAGGCAAAGCCGACGGTAAGTGCCTTATCGAAGCCCTGGATGCCATCTTGCCGCCTTCCAGGCCAACTGAGAAGCCTCTGCGTCTTCCCCTGCAGGATGTTTACAAAATTGGTGGTATTGGAACAGTACCCGTTGGCCGTGTGGAGACTGGTATCCTGAAACCCGGTATGGTTGTCGTATTCGCCCCCGCTAACTTGACCACTGAAGTTAAGTCCGTTGAAATGCACCACGAAGCCCTACAAGAGGCCGTACCCGGAGACAATGTTGGTTTCAACGTTAAGAACGTCTCCGTTAAGGAATTGCGTCGTGGCTATGTCGCCGGTGACTCCAAGGCCAGCCCACCCAGAGGTGCCGCTGACTTTACAGCTCAGGTCATTGTTCTCAATCACCCCGGACAGATCAGCAACGGTTACACGCCTGTGCTCGATTGCCACACCGCTCACATCGCCTGCAAGTTCGCCGAGATCAAGGAGAAGGTTGACAGACGTACTGGTAAGACCACCGAAGAGAACCCTAAGGCCATCAAGTCTGGTGACGCCGCCATCGTCAACCTGGTGCCCAGCAAGCCCATGTGCGTCGAGTCCTTCCAAGAGTTCCCACCCCTTGGACGTTTTGCTGTCCGTGACATGAGACAGACCGTTGCCGTCGGCGTCATCAAGAGCGTCAACTTCAAGGATGCTGGTGCTGGCAAAGTAACGAAGGCTGCTGAAAAGGCCGCCAAGAAGAAGTAGTTGGTCGACTTATCGTTCTCGATATACTTGTTTTGTTTCACACTATTTTCCTTTTGTAAGATCATTACAATTTGCATAAGATTACAGAGAAGAACTGAGTTAATTTTATTTTGTATGAATCTTTGTGATTAAAATGATTGCTTAAATCGGATGTTTGAATTTTTGTACCTCTCCATTCCCAGATATTGGTTTATTTTTATATTAACTTTATTACAGTATATATAATATTTTTCATTATTTTAATTTCTTAACATACATATATTAAAAATATAGACATTATCAAAATAATGATAATATAAAAGAATTATTAAATTTTGTTTGGGGTAATAACAGTTGTGCTGGCTTAGGATAAGAGTATTAAATTTCATATTAGCCAAAGAATAATTAAATTGAAGTTTTAATTATATCATTATTACGGCCATATAATTCCAAAATACTATAGAATTTAAATATCCCGCTCAAAGAGAAGGATATGAAATGAGTATCATCCTGTCTTAAAATGGAGTCAGTCAGCCGAGCCGATAGACATGTGCGCCCTCTACACTCTCCTCAGTAAATACTGTAATCTGTGCCCTCTACGTTAGTGATGTGACAAAGTTGTCGTCCAATTGCGCAACTAAATGATTGTTGTTTTTAATTCTGTTTTAAATATTCTCAGTAATCAGTTAAAAATTAATGTACATATATGTCTGCAAAAATATATTTATAAATAAATTATTGTGATGTATTTAAAATAATGTGGGTGATATGGAAAAGTTCATTCAGTGTGTTTTAAAAGAACAAGGACTCCAGCTACGTATGTAAAATTCTAGGTATTCGATGTTCCTAAGAATAAGTGTTATCATGCTTTAATAGTACTAGTAGCCAGAATTTACCAACATTGTGTTTTTGGAAATGCTAAATACAGTGAGTTTGAACCAGTAATAAATTCTGTGTCGTATTTAGTTTGTATCTTACTTGTCATATAGGTTAACATGATTTATTTACATTAGAATTGCTTTTTCTTTAACCTTTTAAGGTGAGCTATATTTAGCAACAATTGCTTCTGATTGTCTAGTAGTGCAAGCATAATAACGTATTTATATTATAGTAATTTCCAGAGTTGTTTTTAATTCGATTCATTCTTTCCAGGCAGCAATGAATATATCTTCGGAGACATGGTTATATGTCTTTGTCAAAGAGGTGCATGATCCTGTCAGTTTTGCTGCAGTCTTCGAGAGATGTGAATTACAGTGTTTGTTAAAGAAATCCAGAACATATGCACCAGAAAGATGTTTTTATTAAAGTGATCAGTGCTAAGTGTCGTGTTTATGTGTAATTTTACAAACATTTCCAATATGGCATGGACCCTGCTGCTTCGTACGGCTGGGACCAAAATATTCGTTTTTCTACTTGTATTTCACGTATTATTTCAATCTTCGAGATGTGACTTGGAAAATTGTCACCTGCTAAACACTCCGGGAAGTAAGTATTTTCTTTATTGTATCTAATTGAAATCTTTTGAATCTGAAGATATGCGTACAATTATCTTCTGCATTAATTTACTTGCATTTTGCACGATATTTCAATATAGACTAATTTTCTATAAGCTATGCTAGGTTAAAACTAATGGACAGGCAGTAAGAATTCGTAGAACCATGAATGATACATTTACGGATTTTTAAACATGTATATAATGTACACTTAATTTTCATAATGCATTAATAACTCGTTTGTTTTGCCTGAAATCAGGAACCAAGTAGATCACCACACAGTGGATCAGCAGTTTCCTCATACGTGAATATATTTTATATCTATGTGTTTAAATGTTCTTGCATGGCTGTATGGAGAATTGTGAGTTTTAACGTTGCTAGCGGTGTGTTTCTGTTGTTTCAACATACTTAAATGTGAATTGATGCCTATAAATAAGATATATAGTGTAATAAGATAATTGCACTTCTTAACTACGGATGAAAACGATACATATTAGCATATAACTATCACAGTCAGACATGTGATATGAATAAATTTTATCAATTTAATTCAAGTACTTTTATTACTTAAGAAGAAATCTGAAAGAGTTAGCACAAACTGTTTATTAAGAGGCGTTACAAGCTAAGTGCAAATTGATTGCTACATAATTTGTTTTATTTCAGTAACAATACCGGAAGGAGATATTATTATTGAACATGGTGATCCATTACAAATATTTTGCAAATTGCATGATGATTATATGAAAAAGAATTCTAATATTACTAGTGCAGATATCGAATTTAATCAAAATACGAATTCACTACCACCAGAATGGGTAAGTCATAAAGTCTATTTTCTTAGAACACTGACAGATTTACGATGATTTTAATTATCTTCTTTTTGAAATTTAAAAGTGTTTGTAAAGCTTATTTATTTTTCAATCATGTGATAACCTTTTAGTAAAGTTCATGATCTGAGTTATATCTTGTATAGTTTCAACATAGTTTTAAGCAATCAGAAGTTGAGTATAAATTTTTCCTTATTATTAAAAATATATGTAATTTATCTAATTTTTATTTGTCTACCTACTACGAAAACTAGAGGCTAATAAAAAAAAATCATTTAAAAAGAAACAAATAATTTTCTACGGTGTTGATAAGAATTTGTTTTTCCCTATTTTTATTTTCCATAATGTTATTTATTAGATGCGTTCGCAAAGTGTACTAAATTCTTAGAATACATATATAACGATATTTTGAAAAGTAAACATGTTAAAGTTTGGTATTTGTAAAAATAGTTTGATTAGATTTTGGCTGGCAATAATTTTACTTTTTCCTGTTCTCTAAAATTTGTCAAATATAAATTTCAAAGTGAGACTTTTTAAATGCTTGAATATTAATTTTTAATATGTTTTAAAATGCTAATAAATAATTATGTTACAGAATATAATACGAATACTAATTAGTAAATGTGTTAATATGTATCAGAAAAATAATTCTTTGAAAATATTTTCATGTGAATTAGGAAAATGCACCTATTTATAATCTGAGTCATTTAGGAAGCGATCATTTATTTAATAGTTATTACATGGAATGAGATTAGAGCCAAATCAAGTAGAAAAATTCCTATTTCAGAAAGGAATACAAATGTTACCAGTCAAATATCTTCTCCTTTATTTTCTGTTTTTCAGCAGACATTTATTCAGTTTGCCTTTATGAAAATTAATTATAAAAGCGTTCCGTGAAAATGTATTTAAGACTTTCGGAGATATTCAGAAAGAAGAATTTGAAATGTCTCATGTATCTGTGAATTAACTACATTTGCAGTAGAATGTCTTAATTATTCATTTCGACAGTAATATATATTTTCTATTAGGTAACACATATAAACGAGTCTACTGCCAAATTATACGTAGAAAAACCACCACCATCTCACTCTATGTATACTTGCAAATTAAAAGGAATAGAAAATGCAGTATGTTTGAATACAGTCATAGTAGGCAGTAAGTATCAGCATTCGAATGATCTGATACAAAAAACTTTATTTTGATCTTTGTTTTCCCGTTTTCTTACAGCAAAGCCCAGTGATGTACAAAATTTCTCTTGCATTGGGTATAATTACGAAAATTTGACGTGCTCATGGATTGAACCTGAACATTACGTCAAAACAGCATACAATCTTACTTATTATTTTCCTGGTAGAGGCAGCAGGTCAGAAAAATATGTTTATTATAATTTTCTACAAATATAAGTATAGATTAATTAGAAAACCTTGTTTATTGTGCGTCAAATGAAAATACTGGAGATCCTTTATATCAATATTATTGGAATTCAATGTTTTCATTTAACGGGTTTTATTGAAACTTGATAAAATATGCAAATTCAGTTGCATGCGTTCTTGCGCAATTTATGACTTTTAATTATCGAATGTTCAATAAAATAGCGTAATTGGTTGTTTTCTTTAAGTTGTTTAGACGGAAATATTTTATGTGAATAATAATATCAACTTATACGGAACGTGTTCTTTCTAAAAATATTAAATTTATTGCTTTTATAAACATAGTTATTGATATTTTATTTCTTTTTGTTTCTAACTTATTAACTAATCGTATGACAGTTACATTTTTTTATTGATTAAATAGATAATTATTATTAAATTTTAATTATAGTTACAGTTACATGTAAACTTACGTGAGGTTTTTATTTTAATAGGAGTTTATACGTGTGCCCAAATATGACAAGACATGGTAACCATGCATCATGTTTTTGGGACCTATCAACTCGTCCCCATTATAGACAGTCACAACCAATTTACTATGTTCTTTTAAATATGTCAAATAAATTTGGAAACTTAACGCAAAAAATAACATTTTCGCATTTTGCAAACGGTAAGAAAACTATTGTAAAAGATATAAAGATCTGTTTCATTAAATTTAATTATTTTAGTAATTCCTGGTCCACCCGAAAACTTAACGGTATTAAATAGAACGTCGGATTCGGTAACTTTAAGTTGGTCGGTACATCATTCTATGATGTATTTTCCGCCGTCCGTTATACATAGGGTGGCATATCAGTCAGAATATGATAAAAAAGATGAATGGCATGTAAGTATAATAATAAATTCATTGATAGCGAAAGAGATTATATTAACGTATTTCATAGGTTGCAGATACGACTACTATCAATAAAAATAACAGTCCAATATTTCATTTGACTGGTTTGAAATATGCACATGTTTTATATGACATTCGGGTGTCCATGGTTTCTAGCAAAGCTCGAATTAATGATGAAAAGATGTGGTCTAGAAATGTTTCAGTTACAGTTCGAACCCAGAGCTCATGTATGTACATTTTTATATAAAATGTCAATCACTAGTTTAAAATATGCTCGTTCATTTTATAATTTGGAAATACTTTCTCATGATAAACTAACACTCTTTACTTCCAAAGCAATTTTCCCCTTAAATCTTAGTTTTCTTTTCTGGCATCCTATACTATTGTTGCAATAATATTTTCATGATGTTTCTCCGAATTCTCGTGTGTTTTCGCATATTATCATGGGCGGCATGAGAATTTAAGTCAACACGAGAGATTTTAAAATAAATGGCTTATTTTATAAAATGTTAATCAATGTCAATACCATGCAATCGTAGTCCAGTGAATAAAACCGAGA
Organism: Pterostichus niger; assembly: GCA_947425015.1. Lineage (NCBI taxonomy): Eukaryota > Metazoa > Arthropoda > Insecta > Coleoptera > Carabidae > Pterostichus > Pterostichus niger. Next base: position 30,223,285 of record OX380347.1, read on the forward strand.
TAAAACTTGCTTTTAATAAGCATTCAAATCTCGCTGACTTCAACATATATACAAAAATACGATTGTATCTGAGTACTTCGGATTTCACTATAAGTTCTAAGCTCCCTGTTTTGTAATTGGAATTAACTTCCTGTTATTCAGAGTACCAAATAAATAAATACTTGCCACAATCTATTTTATTTTAATTTGGAACAAGATGAAAAATCACAAAGATGAAAAATTAACACAATGTTTATAAAAGATACAACACAGAAAAAATTAGGAAGAAAATATTAAAGAACATTATGAAACGAAGATAAAATAAAAAAGAAACAAGAATCATTTGTTCAGTAAAAATAAGTAGAAAAACATAACTTTAACAACAAACTATAAATAATAGCTTTGATTCATTCACTTGTACTGTTATTTATGATTTACATGGTGTAACAATATTTATTTTCATATTTTCCTTATAGTTTTCATATGGAGTGAGTTGCATTAGTGATTGACGCTTATATGTACAAATAAAAAAAGCAGATATATAATACTTACAATTTTAGTGCCTGGTGCTCCACCTACGACAAATATTGGAAGTTTTGAAATTGTAAATAATAAAACAGGAAGGGATGTATTTTTATACTGGAAGTCTATCCCAGAGCATCTGAAAAATGGAGAAAATTTTTCATACAAAGTTATTCATATTAAAGATGATTCCATTGGAAAGTATGTCGTTATTTTATATATTACGTGTTAATAATAAATTGAGCTAATAGTTCAATTTTTATCAACATCATGTGTAATAAATATATCGAACTTGCATATTTGATTTGTTTTTTTTTATAGAGTAATTGAACCAGTAGAAATTACGAATTCATATGCAAGGATAGTTAGCATTAGCTACATGAGGCACAAATTTAAAATTGTTTCTGAAAATGAAGTGGGTCATTCTTTAAATAGCTCAGAAATAGTTATACCAGCTTTTACAGAACGTAAGAATAAAATATTATATTAATTAGGGACTACGAAATATTAACATCCTTATTGCAGAGGTGAAAGAACCTTCCTCATTCACGAAGATTTCATTTGGAAAACAAGTTTATGAACTTTCTTGGATAGCACCACCTGCCAGTAATATTGTTAAAGATTACACAATATTTTATTGTCGCAATGATTATGATCGACCGTATCAGTGCAAGGTAATAACTATTTTTATTTCAAACTTGTCAATGTACTAATAATTTTAAATTTAGGGATATCTTGAATGGATCGTAGTTCCTAGTAATATAACTTTGATCAACGTGACAGTTCCAGAAGATAAGATATATCAGTTCGCAATTTCAGCAAATTCGGAAAATAGTAGTAGTGGAATGGTTTGGGCTACTTGTACTGTTATTCATGATAAAGGTAAACATGTCAAAACTATGCAACAATATATGTATTATGAATAAATATTTGTTAGTAGGATTTACAAAAATGAAGAGCTTATGGATCGACAGCATTGGTTCTGATTACATTGAAGTTGGTTGGAAATTAGATTGTTCTGATCGTATTGGAAGTATAGAAGGCTTCATAATAAATTACTGTCCAATTGTATCACCAGTCGATGTTATCTGTAACGGCAACGAACAAAGTAATACAATAACTGGAGATCCAATTGCTAGTCGTGGTAAAGTAACAAATCTACGACCATATACGACATACATGTTAACAGTTTCCGTCAAATCCAAACATAACAATGGTTTACCGAGTGAGCCACTGTATAATACCACTCTAGAAGGAGGTATGTAATTTTCATGTTGGTTAAGCACATTTGATCCCGAGATTATGAAACAATTAATTTTCCTAGTATTCAGAAATCAATTATGCTTGACTGTACAATATATTAAATGTATAATAAATTATTTCTTTAGCTCCTGATCCACCGCAAAATGTAACAATAACAAACATAAACAGTACATCCATGGTTGTACAGTGGTCACCTCCAAAACGAATGAATGGCGTATTACGTTATTACGAAGTAAGATACACGCATAATGGTAAAGTAAACACGGCTAGGCCTCCTGAAGATGAAAAATCTCCGTTTGTCACGCTTTTGAACTTAAGCACGTACACCGAATACAACATTTCTGTTTATGCCGCAACCGTGAAGGAATCCAACTCTTCTGAAACAAAAATAATCAAAACTGCAATTTCTGTTCCTGCAAGAATGGATAGTCCGATCATTAAATCGTTTAATGAAACTATCATTCTTGTGGGCTGGAACCCTCCAGTCCCGGCTGGAGGTAATTTAGATGTTTATGAATTAAGAGTTAAGGAGAAAATTAATTCTGTAAACCACACAAAATATATTACTACTCCTGGTAAGTTTTATTTATTTATTTGATATTATTAATATTTAATAATGATTTTGTTTAGAGACCCAATGGGAAGTACCAAATTGTGGCACCGATAGAATGTACAAAGTTTTATATTTTTCAATTCGGGCTGTTAATTATGATGATAAACTCAACAAAAATTATACAGGCGAATGGAGTGATGAAACAGAAAACTACTGTACTACTACGTCTAGATTTGTTTATTGGGTCGCGATTGTTTGCGGAATTTGTATATTAGGACTGATGGCATACATTTTGAAAAAGTAAGTTTTGTGTTACAGCAATTTGCAGTTTGCGTCATATTCTATTTTATTTTTTAGATTATGGTATCACTGCAAAATTATGCGTGATGTTGAGGTAAAACTACCTCCAGGATTGACACCAGCTGTCACAAACGACTTAAGTCTAAATCATTGGCCAGTAACAACATTACAAAAGTCTTCAACCGACGATCCTTTAATGCATATTCGAACTGATTCTTCAGCTGATGAAGAGGTAGTTATTAAATATTCGTGAAACAGTATAGTTGGTAATAATTTTAGATTTTTCAGCTTTTGTTGGCTAAGAAGGCGGAGTTCGGCGAAAGCCACGATCGAATTACTAGTGGTGACTCGAGTGGATGCAGTTCTGGGCATGAGTCTGTTACTTCTTCTTTAGCGTCTGGTACAAACTTGTCTAGTACCTCAGATTCAGGAACAGAGGTGAGTTATCTTTATTTATTCTTATATATTCATTTACGTGCTTGTGAATTGAAATTGAAAAAATACAACTATATACGAGTAGTTCAGGTTCCACTGAAGTTAATTTCATATTGTGAAATGTAGTAAATTAAAATAAATGTACCAGTCCTATTTACATAATAAACAATAAAAATACTCATTTTAGTTTGACAGTATTGTTCCCTTTTACAGCAACCACGGACACCGAGTAGCGAGAGCGCAAGTCGAGAAAATTCCCTTCGTCAGCGACGCACTGGTTCAGAAACTTTAGGTTGGGACTCAAGCGAGATAGCTTGGCCCAACACTAAAGGCTATGTGTTAACAATGCCACTAAGCGACAAATCCGGCCTTTCCTCGCCAAGTTGGAACACAAATAAAACTCTATCCCCTAGCAACTATTGCGTGCTAGGTGTAGATACAGCTTCTCCTGCCGCCGACGCAGGCATCCACGGAGGCTATGTACCTGTCCCTATTAGTGTACCTCTTAGTGACCCACCACTGAAGAACTCATCCTACATAACATGTGATTCAATATTCAACAAGCCAGATGGCGGTGGATCACCCTCATTGACCAAGTCCCCCGCATATGTGAAAAGCAGTGATGCAGCGCTGATGGGTCGACCGATGATGTCGATCGCACAGCAGCCGCAGCCGCAGCCGGGCGGCAAGATTGTGCCGTCCCAACCGTATGTGGTGGCAGGCAATAAGAGCCGTCCATATGTCAAGCCCACTGGGCCTGATATCCTTCCCACCGGAAAATTAATCAACATCGAACCTTTGCATGATGTAGCTGTTGATACGTACATGCAGCATTCGACTGAATTGGATAAAGCTGCCAGTAATACAGCTGCTGCGTAAGTCAAGTCTTTTTTAACTTTTATGCACAATCATAATAATAATACAAAAATATATATTATCACGCCTTTTACCTATTACTGGGTGTCATGGACACTCTTTCGTAACATCTCTATAGATATTTGAGTTTTTATATTTGGTTTAGGAGATGAATAATTTGATTGTAATACAAATAGTCTAATTCTGATTTTGTTGTAGTGCACTGGACAGTCTAGGAAGCGAACCCGTCAGCACCACGTCTCCATACGTAAAGGCCGACGACATTTTAAGTCTGAAGGACCCTATAACCACCGTACCAACGAAATTAACCGACGAGCGAACACTATCATCGCTTACATCGGAGGCATCTGATGAACAGCAGCCCTCGCTGAACTCATACTGTCGCCTCGGCTGGGACCGAGCTGCCTCTGCGCCTGCCCCCGACTCGTTCGCCATGCCGTCACCTCGCAGTACGGGCGTGGAGCCCGCCAAGGGATACGTACCGCATAGACAGTTCGAAAACAAGTCTCTGAAGGAAGACTAAAAACTCTATGAACTATGTGTGTCGGGGGTGCGTGTACAGTTCGATGTATATTTCAATAGTCTACTTTTATCCTTTGATATTTACCTCTTTTAGTAATAATGAAAGTGCTTTCAGCGTTGATTTGACTAGGTTATATTTTAATTTGTTTTGTCTACTTAAAATGTTATGCGAATCTATTTATTGTCAACTGATAAGGATTTGAATATTACCAGTTTGAATTTCTTCAATTTATTATAAATTGAATGTGTGTTTAAGGACATTTTAAAATATGTAACTTGGGGACGGATTTTAATAATCTGAATTTGTATATTTCGATTTTATATAATTTACGAACGAGATTTTAATATTTAGAAATTATAAACAATAACGTATATGTATTATGATTTATCGTTTAGCCTATTTCAAACTGTGGGACAAAGGTCGTATAATATTTAATGAAGTTTTGTATGTACGATGTTTGTTGTTTCATGGTATGATATAGGGTTTAATATAGTTTTATGTTGAATGTAACGAAATCTTTCTGAAGAGAATAATTCGGTATGTAATAACTACATATGATCTCCGACATTTACGTATATTGTATGCAGGTCAATGGCAATTGGAAATAATAATAATAAAAACAAAACGGAGTGAAAACGAGGGATTCAAACTGCACGTATGGTGCGTACGCGAAATTAAATATTTCTATTCTACACTCAATCATTTTTGGTCAGCTCCCAGCGTATTCTCATTACACTACACTGTAGATTATGAATTTGTTCATTTTATTTATCAAATCAATCAATCGAAAGTCAACGTAAATATCTTAGTTAGTGTATGAATGTGACCGTGCCTTAACAATTTTAGCATTATATAACTCATGTTCAGTTTGTGATATGATCTTTTATTAGATGCAGCCTTTTGTAAAACAAATCCAGAAAACTTGCCACAAGTAATTATATTATTTAAGTTGCTTTAAATATGTTGACATTATAGTTAACGTTGCGATTGTTGATTTATATTATTTTTCATTCATATGTATGTATGTGAACAGTTTTAAAATTGTTATGCAGTCTGGTAATTCATACTTAATTATATCCAGCTTCATTCATATAATTATGTAGCATATACAGAAATTATTTCATTAAAAATCTGTATCTATATTCAGTAACTTTAAAATTATTTTATCCGAATTCACAAATGGTTAGTGTAACGTGTACTTTAGTCAATTTTATACTAGCCACCGGTTTTTTTCTGGCAGTCTGTGAATCACGGAATAGTATATACGTACATGTAATTTTAAAATATTACAAGTCACAATCAGTCTCATTCACGGCATACAAAATACAAAACAGTATCATAGTGTCTGTCAACCATTTTATTTACATTTGTCATTACATTACTAATAATTTTTTTATGACGTGAATAAAAATATTCTTATTTAATGACTTCTTCTTATGTAGAATAGATTAGATCTTTTGTTATCAAATTTTATTGATTTTCATTTTGTTCTAAAATCATAAACGTTTTTGTAGTTCCAAAATTTTCGTTTACACCCTTTTCCAGATTTGTAACGAGCGATTTCTTCACAATATTTGTAAGTATGAAAATGGAGTTGATAAATTTAATTGGGCATATTCTACTAAACATAAATTCTCTTTTGATAACTATATTCTTATACCGTATCAGATTACACTAAATTGTAAATGAACTTAATTACTCAATATTAAAGGCGAAAGCCACGATCGAATTATAAGTGTTCCCGAAATTTTAATAGGGTATATTCACATTTACAGCGGAAAAAACGATTTTACTAAACATAAAACTCTCTTTGTTTATATTGTATCTCAAGATTATACCAAGGTATAAATGAAGATATGAACTTAATTTTAAATAGCTTATTCAGGAAAATATTCATCAATTTATTATTGGCGAAGTCAATTTATAGTGTATGATCACGATATTTGTCTATTGATATTTGAAACACATATAATGTTGACTATAATGAATTACTCGTAAAATAGATAGTATTTATAGGAAAAATTTATATGGAAACATTTAGGGTAAATTCCCGGAAACATTCTGGAAAGTATTCAAAATGCAAAGAAAGATTCCTATTAAATTTCCACATTTCTTTTTGGAAGAAAAATAATAATTTATGGACAAAATAAATGATGAAATACCTATTATTTTTATAAATATTATTTATTATTGAAAAAGCTTCCGAAAACTCGAAAATAGCGCATTTTATAAATCTATTACGTATTGCACTCTATATATCGACAATTGCTTGTAGTCTATGACCAATGATGTGACGTGTAATGCAATTCCAATTCCAGCACTGGACACCAGGGGGATAGTGATTTGATTATTAGTGTTGTCACATAGGAAAAGTGCAAGATTTTGTTTCAATTGACTAGTATTTTATGTTATTAAAATGGTTCTCGCGGATTTAGGTCGAAAAATCACAAGTGCTTTACAGTCTTTAAGCAAAGCAACAGTAATCAACGAAGAGGTAAATATAATAAAATGAATATTGTATGTAGTTAACCTAATTGTTTACAATGTGAGATCAACAATATGTAATATGTTTATTTGAACTAGGTAATTTAATATTGTAAAGTTAGTAGACTTATAGAGTTACGCTCATTTTAAGGTTCTAAATGGAATGCTCAAAGAAATTTGTGCTGCCTTATTGGAGGCAGATGTCAATATTGTACTTGTCAAGAAGTTACGTGAAAATGTTCGGGCTGTCATTGATTTTGAAGAAATGGCAGGAGGACTTAACAAAAGGAGGATGATCCAAAGTGCCGTTTATAAAGAACTAATTAAGGTGGACAAAATCGAGTGAAATTTATGGATATTCATTGTGTAATTCTTCTCTTGCTTATAGCTTGTCGATCCAGGAGTCAAACCCTTCCAACCTGTAAAAGGTAAACCAAATGTAATCATGTTCGTTGGCCTTCAAGGTTCTGGTAAAACAACCACATGTACAAAGTTAGCGTATCACTACCAGAAAAAGAATTGGAAATCATGTATTGTTTGTGCTGACACATTCCGTGCTGGTGCTTACGATCAGGTCAAACAGAATTGTACAAAAGCTAGAATACCATTTTATGGTAGTTATACTGAAGTAGATCCTGTAGTTATTGCACAAGACGGTGTAGAAATGTTCACAAAAGAGGGCTTCGAATTTATTATTGTGGATACTAGTGGTAGACATAAGCAAGAAGAATCACTATTTGAAGAGATGTTGGCCGTTTCAAATGCAATAGTACGTAATTATAAGAAAACAAATATTTAGTGACTAAACAGTCTATGTTTTACAGAAACCAGATAACATCATATTCGTCATGGATGCTACGATAGGACAAGCTTGCGAGTCTCAAGCTAAAGCTTTCAAAGAAAAAGTAGATGTAGGGTCCGTAATTATCACGAAATTAGACGGTCATGCAAAGGGTGGTGGTGCTCTCAGTGCGTGAGTAAAATCTTACCGAATCGAAAAAAGAACTTTACTAAAAATACATTTACAGTGTGGCAGCTACAAAGAGTCCAATTATCTTTATTGGTACCGGTGAACACATAGACGACTTAGAACCGTTTAAAACAAAGCCTTTTATTAGCAAACTATTAGGAATGGGTGACATAGAAGGTCTTATTGACCGTGTAAATGAATTGAAATTAGAAGATAATGAAGGTTTGTTAGAAAAAATTAAACATGGCCAATTCACATTACGAGATATGTACGAACAATTCCAGAACATCATGAAAATGGGACCGTTTTCACAAATATTGGTAAGAATTATTTGTAAAGAGCAAAGAAATTATAGTTTAATTGATTTATTTTATTAGGGTATGATTCCGGGCTTCAGTCAAGATTTCATGGGTAAAGGTAGCGAACAAGAATCCATGGCTCGTCTGAAACGCCTTATGACAATTATGGACAGTATGAATGATGGCGAATTGGACAATCGTGATGGTGCAAAACTATTCAGCAAACAAACCGGTCGAGTCATCCGCGTAGCCCAAGGTTCCGGTGTCACCGAACGCGAGGTGAAGGACCTTATTTCCCAGTACACGAAGTTTGCCGCCGTTGTGAAGAAAATGGGCGGTATCAAAGGACTCTTCAAAGGTGGTGATATGGCTAAGAACGTCAACCAAATGCAAATGCAGAAGCTGAATCAACAGATGGCCAAAATGATCGATCCTAGAGTCTTACATCAAATGGGAGGCATGTCTGGACTTCAGAACATGATGCGACAATTACAAACAGGTGCAGCTCATGGTATGGGGGGATTGGGTAATTTAATGGGGGGACTTGGGAAGCAATAATAATAATTTTTTACTTGATGAACACATTCAGGATTTGGTATATAAATTTTGGTAAATTACTGGAAAAGTAACATTTTGCCACTGCTTTTATACTGCCATTGAAAAGAGCAATTTGTATTTTATAAATATTATTTTCATGCAGACTCTATGAATGATTTAAGAATTTCAAATTTATTCATTTTAACTTTTTAAATTGATCAAATTTGTATGTTTTCAATTTACATTTTTCCGGTAATTTATCGGTAATGCCACTCTACTAGCAAATTTTTTCGTATTTCGAACGGTATTAACTTCCAATATTTGGTTAATATAAAATCAAATGCGAATTCCATAATTTGTTAATAATATATTCAGTTCTATTTTCAAAATTATTACATATTTTTACAATTTTTTAACGATTTTATTTAACTGTGTAATTGAAGTTGTGACATCGCGACCACGTACCTTACATACACACCATGATTCAGTCTTATTTAAGTGTTGTGATGGTAACTTTTTTACATAGTATACCTACTGTTATTTGGTAAGTTCGAATGAAGAATTTTCATTGAAGTATTGCTGCAGTAAATATATAATATTTTACTGAAGCGTTTTTTGTGTATTAAGATATATTTTAATAACTATTAATTGTGAATGAATATGTTAAAGGTAACTTTGTATATTAAAAGAGAAAAAGAAGTGACTTGAAATAGTTTTTATATAATTATTATATTTTTCTTGTTTTTATTATTTTATAGTTTTTTATTATTTTAATTTAACTTTCGATTTCTTGTCCTGCAGCCTTTCCATATAAAGAATAATGTTTTCATTCTTATAACTTTTCTCCACTTAATTAAGGAATAAAATAATGAATATAGCTGAAAATTCAACATCATACATTTTATATTTAGTACATTCAAAAATGTACATTTTTATTTTCTATTTATAGCCCTAGTGCATAATGCTTTACATTAAAATATACAACATACGCTTCATATATTACAACTTCTAAGTTTCACGGTTGTTAGATTTGTTTTTAATTATTATTAATTATGTTTAGTAAAGAAATACAATAGAGTAAATAAAATATTGCTCAAGATTTAAAATAGTAATTAGTGTTATAACACGTGAGATAATATACTTTCTATTTGTATTAGTTCAAGTACATGCCTTTGAAAATTATTAAGAAACATAACATGGTGTTATGTACATTTTCTAAGTAATATTTACGCTACATAAATAATAATAAAAAAACTCGTGTATACGGGCATCTATTAACAACTAGCGGTACCTTTAGTAAATACCATTTTTGTTTACAGTATTCTCGGTTTCAGATCTAGTTTGAGTATTTTTATTTAAATTTGTGTTATTTCACACAAAGTTTTATTTTGTTACAGACGAAGATGCGAAAGCCGAACGTAGAAAAAGGAGAAGAAAAAGAGATTATAAATCAGATAAATCTTCTGGTGACAGCAATAAATCTACAGACAGGAAAAATGTAACATTTTGAATTTTGCCATACACTATAGCAGTTTTATTTTATCTTTGGAAAACTTGATTAAAATTGTTCAATTTAATTCGATGAAAACTAGAAAACACAATTATACATCCAAGATACTACCACTCACCAGAATCAGACAGATGAAAAATTCATCGTTTTGCCACTTGAGTGCGCTGTAATCAAAGTACGGTTTTGTAATAGCCTCGTCGATACAGATACAACACATGAGACAAGTGAAGTCGCTGACGAATTGTGTCTTGTCTGGTTACAACGCAGTGTGAGTGTTTTGTGTTGTGTGGTTTTTTAAATAAATGTCCAGCATCTTGGAATTATAATCAGCGACACATACATGTAAGAAATCTTGAAACTATTTCGCATGTACTACTAACATTCAATTTGTTGAAAACATTACATGAATAATGTTAAAATGGAAAAACAAACCTTGAATTGTCTGTAGCAGCCGGTGATTATTCTCATTAATTGATATTTCTGCAATTGCATTAAGTACAATGGTGTCTAATACACAAATTTTTATTGACAAAATGTTATTTCTACTAAAATTACTCTTGGAACAATATTAGTTTGTTGGTTACACGACCTTTGTAATTTGTTTTAAACCTGTTGTAAAATACTTTTTCCTTTTCATTTCTCAGAATGCATTCATGTAATAATTTTTATAAGAAGGTGTAACTAAGATTCCTTTCCATCTTTAAATTAAAAATAGTTTAAAAGTTCTTGTAAATATCTCCAGTTAGTTTATGTAAATGAGTTTCGCAGATTACGTTTACATAAAAAATAACAGTAATAATATCAAGCCTTTTCACAGGCGAAAACTCTAGTTTGCATCTTATATCAGTATTAAAATGCTATCACTAAGTAAATTGCAGAGTCATTAATAATCAATTTGCATATTAGACACCTAAGTGCTAAGTGTTGTATGTGTATGTATGACTGTCGTTTATTATATATAATTAAAAATAACTTTTAGTTGATTTATGACAATGAATGTAGTTTATAAGGTTACGATTTACGTTAAAGCTGAAATTAACAATTACAAAGATTGTTAGTTACACGACAATAAATTCTGTTTAAAATGCTATCACTTTAGTTAAACTGCTATAGTCGTTGGTAATCAATTGAGTTGCATAAATTCATGTAACTAGTTTTCAAAGTTAGTTTTAAGTTTGGTATTAGACAATCTTAAAATTTAAAGTAACAAGTGGTTTTATCACAGAAATGCAATAGTTGCACTGATTTATGCTGTATATGCAGGTATAATTTGGCCTGGGTACATGTGTCTCAATTTATATTTATGTTACAAATTTATTTTGGTTCTAATGTCACTTGATGTCAATCTGTAAATTTAAATGAATGAATAGATTTTGTGTATTGACTGTATACATAGTTTATTTTTTATTTATCAAATCTCTTAAAAGAACTTATTTAAATTTCTTAGAAATAACATTTTAAAAATTCAAACGTAGTGTCATATTTTTTAATGAGAAATAATCTAAATTTCTATCTTCTAATATCTGGTTAGACTTTGAGCTGAATAAACCAGAGAATCCTCATTTTCTTAAATATCTTTTACATTTTTTTCTCAATTTTTATTTGTTTAATGTAGCAATTGTGGCATTTTAAAAATAAAAATTTGAAAAAGTTATATTTTTGAAATGGCTGTACTTGCATTTGGTTTCTTATATATTTCATAGTTTAATGTGCATTTTCAATGTAACTGTTTCTTAATTTTTATAAATTCTATCACTACTGCACCTGCATAGCTATTTTGTTTGTAGCATAATTCTATTTATTTATTATTATGCTTTTCTGTATAGTTTATATAATGTGTTCGGTCATTCATTCGAGAAAATCACGCATTTTTATTGTCATGTTAATAAATTGATATCATGTTTGTAAATTTTCGGCATTAATAATCGATTTAGTTGCATAATTTGTTCTTCTTGAGCGTTGTGCACACATTTAAAAAGCGAAAGTTTAAGTTCATTCATATGACTTGATTATGACCCTGTGTGTCTATTATAGTACACGATTATTGTGTAGTGTTTCATTGATCATAACATCATATTCTCAGCTTTCTGACTAGTGATTTCTGACTATAATTACAGTGTTTTAGAGTTGCTTTGTAAATATCGAAATTTGCGCGGGAAAATTTCTTCAGATTGTATCAGAAGAGTCGAGGTATAATGAAAAATTATTTAACTACCTGTCTTGATGTACCTGCATCTGTTCTTTCCAAATGTTTTCGTCACTCTAATTTCCTTTGTTGTTATTATCTTTTTGAGTAGGTACTACATGCTTCCTTTAATGTTATTATCTTTTGGAGTACGTACTACATATTTAATGTGATGTAGTTTCGAATATACAACAGTGTCCACCCTGTTTTTATTTGTTAAAGATATATTTTCTATTTAAGTTAATATACTTTTTATTAAAAGATAAAAATAGAACAACAAAAATATATTTGTATTGTGTTCTCGGTCGCACCAAATTATTTATTGGCTTGTAATATATATATAACAAGATTTAAGGGTTCCAACCTTCTTGACTTTATAACCAAAAACATAACTACACTATAATTCTTAGAATTCTTGTACTGTAATTAGAATTATATTACCTGTCGTGTAGCATAAAATTCTAAAAAAATAAATTTTATATAGTTTTTGTAGCATTACCTAGAATTTTATGCTTTTTCTGATTACACTACTATATGGTATCTTGCATTTTTTAACTGTATTATTTGAAAATTAACAAAGATTTAAAAAGTTTTATTTAAATAAGTTATTTTTACATACTCTTATCTCACGACATTCTCGTTATCACCATTTTAGTAAGTCAGAAGGTTAAAATTATAATCATTTCCACAATATCTATTTCTGTTCCGTGTACGCAATAAACGAAAGCACGATAATTGTGATAATTCCAAATTTGAGTTTTCAACGGAAATTCTCCGTTTTACGATGATTTAATTGTAGCAAAAGTATTCAGATGAAACTAAATTCGTTGTATTCCTAGAAAAGGATGAGAGAGCAAAAAGAGATTGTTCCTTTCACAGATCAACTTGTAACTTGGTCTCAATACGCACAACACTGAATATTTAGAAAGAATGGCTTAACAATTATATCCTACAGTATCGTGAATACGTAATTGTTGATACTATTGCTCTAGTTAAATACTAAGTCTAAAACTAATGCGCTCAATAAGTGAAAAGTATAACACCGGTATGCGATATCAGCACAATGCAAGTTTCAAAAAGTTCATTGTGAAATATTTCATTTGGATAAACAATATTTTATCTAAAATGCATTCTTTCAAGAAACAATATAAAAGACTATTTTAACTCAATTTTCCTCTATATTATTGAAAGAATATTATCGGGTTTATCTTTATTTTCTTTGCTTCAAATATTGTTAGCACCAGTACATTTATTCAAATATGTTATAGTAATTATTAATTTAGAAATTCAAAACTTTAACCACTAGTATAAATAAAAGTCACAAAGCAAAGTTTATGACTTTTAGTCTTAGAATAATAAAATTTAATTTAAAACTATTACTTAAATTAGTAAAGTACTATTAAATTATAAAAATCATATTAGGTAACTTGCTTTTTGTTTTCTGTTGAAATATTGAGCCGAGGAGTTAACCACGACCAAAAATTGTGTACACTAAATTACCATTACCAAAAATTACCGACATTACCTAGACATTACCAACATTACCTAGACATTACCAACATTACCTCGACATTACCAGACATTACCCACATTACCAGAAATTACCCACATTACCAAGACATTACAAACATTACCTAGACATTACCAGAACTTACCGACATTACCAACATTACCAAGACAATACCAATATTACCAAGACAATACCAATATTACCAAGACATTACCAAGACATTACCAAATATTACCGACATTTCTAAAAAATTACCAACATTACCAAAATTTTGTACACCAAATTACCTTGCTGGTTAACCCCTCGTATTGAGCATTGTTGTAAGAAATGACTTATTATCCACATAAAACGTGTTTTAAATAAAATTAAACGCTGTTACTACAAATTTAATTGTTGTAGTTTTATAACAATACTTGAAATGTATTAAACTGTTAAATCAATGTTTGAAATTTGAGAATTAAAGTAAGTGGTATTAAATTAATGATGGGATATCAAATCGTCTGGCATTTAGTTCTAAAGTTTGAGTGAACGTTTCATTAATGCCTGAAGCACGTTGCGGTTTTCTTTCTGTTATTGGGCGTACTTGGACTTTGAATGGCATGTAGCTCGATGATTCAGAAACGTATAAACAGAAAATCAATTACCAGATTCATAATTGTTATAGGAAACTGAGCAACTCGCAACTTAAGTAGCAACTAGATGGCTCTAGTAGCACTGTATGACTCAGAACTCCAGAGTCATTTATGTTTTTATTCGCCTTATAAAGTCTAAAATCGCGTGAACATAACTTGTAATAGGATAGGAACACGCAACTTTAAGCACCAAGCACTTTTGATATGATCTGGGACTCGGGTAGGGAGAAATAGTGACATATGGATTAACTGAACCGAGGAAGGCACGTGCTTCAACAGAATTAAGAATTCTGCTGCAGCTGTTTTTTTTGTTCAATAAGGGTCTAATAAACTTGCTTTTATTGCCGGGGAAATCATACATTAATTTGTAGTCATATTCGTCTTTCTATTTACTTCGCCAAATCATGCCAAAGGGTTTGACATTTGACTTTTACTAGTTAATGAAAGTACCGGAAGTTCATTCTTGAAAACCGCATTTCTGTAATATCCCTTAGTTTATATGTTATTGTAGCTATTTAAAGTAATGATTTCTGAAACTGTCAAATGTGTGGTCGGTGGTCTGTACATATAAGTACAATATAAAGCTACATTTGTTTATTTTACAACAAACAAAGAATTGTATAATGCAATGCTTCATTGAAAATATAGGTCGAGGGATGTTTAGTATATCATTCTAATTGCTGTCTGTCATAACATCTTAATCTTCTACTTTTCATGTGAGTAGTATAGGCATGTCTTTGACAAATAAAAATTCTATATAACATAGTAATAGAATAACAGACATTCACTATTCTCTTTTTATGTATGTACCACTTACCACTTCTGTCTGTTAGGAGTATTTCTCGTGTATATAAATTTAATATGAACTGCTGCTTGTCTTTAGCAGCTAAACTCGTACATTTCATGTGCGTATATTTAACTATTTCATCTCACTTAACATATATTTTATCCGCCTCTCACAGACTTTCAAAAGTTTCATATTAAATAAACAGTTTATTTCTCTTGCCTGTAGGCTTATAAACTATTTTATGTAGCAGGTAGTGACGTCCCGTTTTATCAACCTACTTGAATTTGCCCATTTCGCCTTTTTCCGTTTTGCCCACCTACTGCATGTATGGACTGCTGGCTTTAGTTTTCGTGTTTCACTATTTCGCCTACTAACCTTTCTATTCCCTTGCAGAAAAAATTACTTACCAAGTTTCGTTTATTAACACCTAAAGAATAACAAAAGTAAAAGTACGACGTGTATATTGAATGGAGTTTACTCTAGATTTTTTATATGTTTAACATTTCACCCGAAAGGTCATCGCTAAAAATGAAACAATATTTTGCGCTCAAATCGCACTTGAAACTAATTCTTCTCTTCATTATTATAAATCAGGGTTGGCCTGCTTTAAATCATGATTTAAACCGTCATTAAACCACTGTGACTTTTTGATTTTTTTTTTGTATTAATTTAATAATATTTCTTGTATAGAACAAAACAAGTTCTAAATAAAATAAATATATCATCACGCCTTATACCCATAATTGGGTGTGGCACTCTGCTGAAGCAGATTTCGGTAAGTGATATATTTCTTCGCGTGAAGTGCGGTTGCCAGCCGTCAAATCACGGCCCCCATAGATATTATATGATAAACAAAATATCGTCGTTGTCCTGTGGATATAATTTCCATCTACTAAGTAAAGGTTCGCTCATTCAAATCCCACTAACTCCAAATTATATCTAAACAATACGGTTGTGTCTGAGTGGTTCGGATTCCACTATTATCTGTAGGTCCCCTGTACTATAATTGGGATTAAATTTTTGTTGTACAGAATAGTAAATAAAATCCTTGAAGCTTCGCTTGGGAAATAATGGGAGGTGGGATGTTTAAAATGAAAAAGAAGAAACTAATATCCCGATAGCAGTTGATGATATCGAGTTGATTTTGGTGCCAACCAATTTCTTGCCTATATTTTAGAATAGCAAGTTTCATTGAAATCGTTTAAGTCGATTCCGAGATCGTTGATATGCACAGGCATACGGATAAGAATTGCTTGTATTAGAGTAAAGGATAAATAAATCTTTGAATGATCTATTTCTCGTAGTTTCTATTTTAACTTTAATGTTGCTTAAATTTCATATTTAGTCTACAATACTAACAGTCGACATAAGTATGTAGGTTAGATAGACGTTTCATATACGGGCGACAGTGTAGAAGAGCGCCAAATAAAGACGTAAAATTTCTCTGATATCCATAAGGAAATAGGCAAACTAGCTTATTATTTAACTAATTATCCACAATATTTGAACCCTTCCGGAGGCTACATCTCAAAAACTAACAAAGATATGAAGATGCGCTCATCGGCATTGAATTCCTCATGCCCGAATTGATAAAAAATCTATTTTTTAGCTCATTTTAAACGATTTAGATTTTTTGAAATTTTTCTAAGGGGTACCCCTTGGCGTTTTTACGATTTTCAAACAATTTGTTCTAAACCTATTTCTCGTACGAATATTGTAACGAAAATTTACATACATATGTATTTTGATCCGCTGAATCCAATGGTGTAATCGCCAAGTCCATAAGTCTTTTTCTTTTTGAGATAATGTTAAAAAACTTTTTGAGGAAAAATATTCGCCAAAATTTTTGAAATTTTAATAATCGTTGAAACCTTGTCTATAAGTAAATTTAAACACGGGAAATTCAATGCCGTTGAGCGCATCTCAATAGTTTGCTTACTTTTTGAGCTATAGCCTCGGAAAAGTCGAAAATCTGATGACTAAAACGTTCGAAGCCACGGCATGTCAACATATGATTAAGATATTATTTAGCGCCAAGGAAACCAGTACGTTAAATGACATTTTAATAACTGAAGTAGATAAAATCAACTTTATACGACCATACATAAAGTATAAACTTTATACACTTTGTAAAGAGTCATTTTTCATACAACTTTTAAACCATACATTTGCCTAGGATTAGTGTGGAGGGATTTAAATGTCAGTTTTCTAAATGATAGATGGACGTACTATACCAAATACTGTAGCTACGGCTCTGCATTATTACATTGGTATTTATGAATCGAATGTATAATTCTAAACATTTGTGAAAACATTGTTAAGTGCCTTTTAAGTTTTTCTTTGTTTTGTTTTGTCAATATTTCATACGTACTATTATTAAATGATTATTTAATATTTCATAGAACTTATATTTATCCTATAAATTATAACTCGTAAGTAGTCATTATCAATTAAAATCATAAAACTAAAAATTATATAACGCGATACTAATAAATGTTGAAAAGAAAGAGTATGCGCATTGCATGTATTGCCCCGTTTCTTTTTCGGTTATTGCTCCAGTGCCTGTAACTTGAAATGTGTAGCAGGTGTAAAGTAAAAGTTACTATAATTTTATATTGAGTATTGTGTTTTCGCGGGTGATGTATGTTAGTTGTCAGCTGTCAGTTGTTTTGTTGCTTCGACTTCGAGTGATGTGATGTTCAGTGCCGATACGAATAACATGCTATCCACGGCAGTGGATAAATTCTTTCATTTAAAATGCTGGAATTGCTTAAATGTCTGGACGGGGCTGGATCATAATAAGGTACAGAACATTTTTATGTTATTATCTAAACATTGAGAATGTTATTTTTTATCACTATGTTTGGCTGTTACTGCATCTTGAAATGTTGCTAGGGTATGCAGGAATAATTTTGATACTCCTTCCACCCCTTTTGATTAACTGGAATGTTTCTGAAATATTTTTATGTTAAATAAAACACAGACACAAAAAAATATACATTTTATTTAATCATAAATTAATAAATACGAGAATTATTGATAGAAACATATAATGAAATATAAAGAAAATAAAGTATATATACTGTTATACAATCATATAAAGCAAATACATAAACTAAATACATTCGAAAAGTTATATTTTGAGGTTAAATTAATAACATAACATTAATCTAAATAGTATCATCTCAGCTTTTATCCATTACTGGGTGTGGCACTCCGCCGTAACAGATCTCAGTAAGTAATATATTTCTTCGTGTGAAGTTGTGTGATATATTTATTTATTTAACATATACAAACAATAAATTTTGCTTGACACATATATGACATGCAATTTTATCACATCTGATATCTATTACAAATATCAAAATTCTCTGTAGTTATTACTCTTACATCAACAAAATTGAAATTTTAAACTTGATGTAAATAAATCATATCATATAGTTTACATTCCTGTCATATAATAAATTTGATATTTTTCTTTTTTCATACTTTTGGTTTGATAATTATGACAACAGGAGACAAAATATGTAATTATTTTAAATGTTATTTAAATTTTTATCTTATCGTCTTTAATCCATTTGTAAACATTTTCTATAAAATATATATTTTTTTATAGAATACATTTAATATTTTTATCCAATTGCAAATATGAATGTTACAATTTCTTATCAAGTTTTGATTAGACTGTTCTTGTAGGTATATAATGTGTAAAAGATAACAAATTACATTTGTTGAAAGAATAAAAAAGTCAATATTGAATCTATGTATGGTAATTAGTAAAAGAAAATAATTATAGTACAAATGAATCAGTTATGAAATATTAATAGAATGAAACGCTGAATTTACATAATTGATATTATTGTTGACAAGAATTAATTACTTTCTAACTATTAATTGGAATTCAAATTAAAACATTTGTTTGTTGTGTTTGTCAATATACCTATTTCGTTATTGTTTTAAGGAACAATTTACTAGGACTTTAGAAATACAAATGTATACAAAAAAAATTAAGCAGAAGAGAGACGTCATCAAAATTTGTAATAATGACGTCAAATACGGCTACGTTTATAGGATATACAACAAATTAAATGCAATAAGTGTTGCATAAATGTATAATAAATTTCCTAACATGTTAAATGCTTTAGGCATTATTTATCATATATATCACAATAAAATTGACAAACGACAACGCGAAACAAAATGGAGTGAGAATCGGATACAAATGTTAACGTTTTCAAAACCAGTAGGTACCAACGCTTGGTAAATAAATTAAATTTCTTTAAAAACATTGGCTGGTAGCACAAACTCTGTTTTAAGAGCAGTGTATTTGGGTGTTTTAGCTATCTCTAACATGTTAAAACCGTGCTCTTAGAACACCCAAAAACAGGGCTTGTACTACCAGCCATAATTTTAAATAATTGTAAATATCATTAATGTGTAATTTTTTTTCACTTATCTTCAAATATATGTATCATTCTATTAGTTCGGTGCAAGTAAGTTTTTATTTCGTACAGTTTTATCCACGACTTATAACGTCTCTCTTCTGCTTAAATATGTTTATATAAATATTATTTCAGACGTGGGTATGTGTTATTTCTTTCAAACTGATAAAAATTTCTCCAAACAGAACATTTAACCAGGAAGAGTAAATAAATTTATATTAGATTTCCCAATGACAAATATACCTAGGTATTCATTCATTTATTAGCAAACTACGTGTATTTCACAAGTTCGTTAAATTAACTAACAAAACTTTCTAAAATTGACTTATTCTAACTATCACAATAAATAACAAACTTCATTATTGGTATTTTTTTCTTGGATTTTAAGTAATTGTGCTAATTAAGTAATTGATTAATTAATTGTTCTCAAACTCTTTTTGGACATTAAAATAATTGAAATCTATTGTTTACTGATGGAAACCATTAAATCAAAATAAATTAATTTTCGTCTGGGTTTTAAAATTATTACACATTGCATGTTATATTTCTATTAATATAGAGATAGTAACAATTTATATAAGATAGTAATTAATTTCTGTTTTCACAAAATAATGCAACATTTCATTTAAAATTCTGGAAAATAATTGCTATTTTCATTACGTGTAATAAGTATAATTTTGTCAAGAGGAACTATTAATTAGAGCAATATAATTTATTCTTTTTATGGATTTGAGAATCCAATTTAAATTTTCGCCGCTGTGGTTTTCCATATCTCTAATATCTTTGGGGGCCGTAATTTTACGGAACTTCACTCGCATAAATATATTATTAACCAAGATCTGCTATAGCTAAGTGACATACGCAGTAATCGGTAAATAGGTGCGATGGTATATTTATTTATTTATCTGTCTTTTTTTTAATTTCTTGCAGTAGTAATTTTTAACAAATAATTTAAAATTATTTATATATAAATTGTGCAACAAGTAAATACTCATTAGATGCACTTTTGGTTCAATTTAATTAGGGCAGCAACAATTATCGTATTAAAAAAATACTATTGTATTTCGTATGTTCCTTATTTTAATTTTACACCCGGTATAAGATAGATATATCAGTACATAATACACATTATTATTTATTTTCCTGGCATGAAAATAACAAACTATAAATCCTACATCTTCCAAACAGTTTGATCGTCACTGTTGTAAATATTTTGGAAACTGGAGGAGATATATGTATGTGGAGAATTAGTTACAGGTGTGAATTTTACATTTTTGAGAGTTCGTGGACCTTTTGGAATTTAATACATGACACTTGGTATATTTATAATGTGTTTGAATATAGAAGCGAATGGTATTTGTCTTCTTTACTAGAGGAATTTTTGTTTTTAGTAGTGGTAGTAGATCCACGGATATTTCGTAATAAAATTATGCAATAATAGGGAATAATATTAAATATTCAGTATGAATAAAAGCGAAGGTATTTGGCCTCTAGGGAATTAAATAATTAGTGGCCAATAAAAGTTAATGAAAGCAAATAGTGAATTGTGCATTGGCAGTGAAACTTATTTGGGTTGTTATGTTTCCACTTCCGAAGTAAATAACATTGAGAGAAATTTATTTTGGCATTTGGTAAATGAAACTAATTAGTCTGAGGCCAATAATAAAATTAATAATTACACCTGTAAACACAATAAAAATGATTTATATTTTAGTATCATTTGATCTCTAAAATGAATATGGACAGATCAAATCGAGAGTTTATGTGTATCTTTTGGCAATTAGTAAATTAAAATTATTTGTCTAAGGCCAATCAAGTTTATACAATTGCACAGGTTAATGCAAAAACCTGTAATATGTTTTGTACTTGTTATTTGTTATTTTGGCATTTAGTTATCCATAATTATTAGTCTAAGGCCAATAATTTATTACAAATGTTAAGTTGCACAGGTTAATGCTGAGATCTGTAAAATAATTTACACTTTCTTGTTTTTTACTTTTGCTCGATAATGTTTTTTCATGTCAAGCAAAATAAAATTGAATCGTTTCGTAAATACGTATAAAATACGTATAAAATACTGATAAACCAGTAGAACAAATAATAAATATTGCATTCTTATGGCATTTAGCAAATAAAAAAGTAGTCTAAAGCCAATAAGATTGCCCAGGTGATTCCAGTACCAGTGTATTAAGTATTTAAGCGTGTGCGTTGTTTAGACTCGGGAACCGGGGTCAAGCAGTCGTCAGGAGGTAGTTTTAAAATACTCCTTCGAACTCGCAGGAGTTCCAGAGTAGAGGTATGCCACTTTTGCTGTGACTAACACGAAGTGTTATAGTTATTTTGTTGCCCAGTTGGATCGCTCTCCATGTCTATAAGTGCTCGAACTTGTCCGGTTGGTGTTGTATCATTCAATTTATTTCCATTTCAATCATCAAGAGTTTCAAACTATTTCAAGTTAAACAGAAATGAATTATTGGAAATTTGAAAGGATATTAAATTCTGTTAATATAGGTAATATTGGGTTTATTCAGCAACTAAATCAGAAAATAGTAGAATTAGATATTTTATTTTTAACCAATTTAAATCTACCCCTGTGGATTCCCCACCACTAACATCTTTGGGGGCCGTGATTTGACGGCTGGTAACCGCACTTCACGCGAAAAAATATATCACTTACCAAGATCTACTCCGGCAGAGTGCCACACCCAGTAATGGGTAAAAGGCGTGATGATATATTTTTATAATTTTCTGCTTCTCCTATTATATTAGGGAAAAAAGTTTCAAATAAATGTTGTAGAGCATAAAATTCTACATTAAAATCATCATCATCATAAATAAATATATCATATATTTCTTCGCGTGAAGTGCGGTTACCAACCGCCAAATCACGCCTCCCCCCCCAGTTGCTGTTTGGGTGATTTCTTACAATTAAAAGAATGGGTTAGGTGGCTCAATGGTATCGGGTCGGCCTGTGGATCTTGAGAATCCTGGTTCCCACAGACGACAAATAATTTTCACCAATTTAAATCTACCCCTGTGGCTCCCTCTCTAACATCTTTGAGGGCCGTGATTTGACGGCTGGTAACCGCACTTCACGCGAAGAAATATATCACTTACCGAAATCTGCTTACTGCAGAGTGCCACACCCAGTAATAGGTAAAAGGCGTGATGATATATTTATTAATTTATATTTAAAAGAACTCTCTGAAATGGTAAAACAAACAAAAGTTTTATCATTTTGACGGCTGAAATGAGTTAAAATGTTCTTGATGATCGAGACGGGAATGGTTGAAATGATATCTCGCCTTTCTAGCGGCATTGCGGCTGTCTTATACCTACACATTCCGAATTGATTCGACGGGATAAGTGTGTTCCCGCCTTGTCACGCGTATGCCTTGCGTTTTTGCTGTGCTGCGTTCTTGTTCAGGGTTTGAATTTTCGTTTTTCTGTTGCTATTAATAAATGCATTGGTCTCTTGCTTGTTTCAATGTTGAGATGTACTCATTCAATGAAAATGCAAGTAGTTTTTCGTTAGCTGTTTACGTCAAATGTTAAGCCGCAAGGAAATAAAACTTTTACCTTGAATAGATATTTATGCAAATTTGTTTTATATGATTTTTATATGCAAAATGTCTATCTTTATTTTTAGCGTATTATGACGTCAACTTACAGCTTGAAAAGAATTTGTTTAAATAATGTTATTGTTTATTATTTTTATATCTATGAAATATGTTATATGAAACATGCAATGTAGGCATAACTATTCGTTTTCAAAAGGAGACCAGAATCTTATGTATGTTACCGTGGGAGTATTAATTCCGGTTTTTATATAATAATCATTTAAATGCATTCCATTAGTTTATTAGATACCTTTAGAGAAAATTAAATATGTAAAATTCTTTAAACTCCATTATTATTCATCGCTAATCAAATTATAATAATATTTAAGGAGTGGTATCATTTAAATCTAAATAGTTCATTTAAGATATTCTTAACTAGAATCTATATTTTATAAAACATATCAAAATTATAGAAACGTGATTATAAATTTAGAGAAACAGAATTTATTGTAAAATTACAGATTTTCGATTTGATTACTTTCAAAACTCCCTTATTTTGTGAACTAACAGATTCTGAAAGAACTGTCCGGCACTACTCACATATAGAATTGGCAAAAATCATGATTAAAAAAAATCAATGATGTTTTAAATTAATCATGATTTTCTAGATTTTTAATTTTTTTAAATTATATCACTAAATGGAGTAAAAGTTATTAGTATTTAACTATTTATACGAAAAACTATATGTTCAACTATATGTGTTTACAACTTGGGGTGGCCGCGGTAGGTTAACATATTCGTACACGAAATTTGATGTTTTTATATTTAATATCAATTCATTTAATAAACAATTATTAAAAATTACAAAAAACCTTAAAAATGTTTTATAAAATAATTTTTATTAAGACTTTTGTTTTATTCTGTTTCAGAAATATAATTCAATTTAATAAAATACCAAAATAAAATTAAAAAAATGATTTAAGTCAGGCCAACCCTTCTCTCGCAAAGTGCAAGTCAAAATTAATAGTTTTGAGATAATTATTTAGTTCACATTTATTTAAAATTTTACAATTGTTATGTAATAATATTGTATAATTCTTTATTATTTCTGGTAAAATATAAGAATGAAGACGATCAATTAATTTTCTAGTTTATTTTGATAAACTACCCTTTCTTTTTTTAAATTTATTTTCAGCATTATACTTTTACATTTTTTGAATAATCTTAATATAACAACTTAACTTGAGTTTGTAGGCTTCGGGTTAGAGTTATATCAAAGATGTTATCGTGAAAAGAAAATAGATGAGTGAGATTTGATAGACATTTCACTTTTACAAACATATTCTCATAATAATATTCATAACAATTGCTTAATGTTTACAAAAGAATTGAAGAGTTTGTTACGTTTTTTTTGTATTCTCCAGTTCTGTTTTATCTTCATGTTTCCGTACGTTTTTTTTTTGTTGTTGTTTATTCTTCCTTCGTCGACAAATTCCTGAAACGTAATTATTGATTAGATATTGACCACTTAGATCCTTCTGATACTTAGCTCATTTAGATTCCACTCTCGTTGTAGTATTCCAGTTTATAGTAAAACTTAGATTCAGTTCCTCTTGGTTTCATTGTTTTTTTTGTAGGTTAGTTACATCTGTTTGTTTAGCTGTCAACGCTCTGCCGATAATACGATCTGCGAGGTAGGATCTTTACCGGCACCGTTCAGATTTAGGCGGAGGCTGTCTCTGTCTTCGCGCATCGCGCGCTCTTTCTTGGCGGAATTTGACAAGTTCGTTTTCGAACGAATTCTTGGCTTTTGTCTGTTGCGAACAACGTAGTTGCAAAAGTGTGAGTTTTGAATATTGGAAAATTGGGCTATTTTCATTTATTTTTCGGCAAACCAGTTTGTTTGCGAAATACCCGTGTGGGGATTTTAGAGATAGTGCCATTGAGTGAGTGGTGCATTGGTAGATATTGCACTACTCAGCGGAATCGTTCCGGATTAAGTTTCCGATAGGAAAGATCACATACTTTCTACCACTTGAAAGCCGCACAAGAACCCAGGTAAAGTTTTCTTTCTTTGTTATTGAATCTGCCTTTCTGTCAAGTAAAGTTAGGCCGACCCGTAGTTTTACATGGTCGTAATTACAGTCTTTTGTTTTAGGCTTTTTTTTTTCTTTTCGTTTTCGTTTTATGTTTGACGACAGCCAGTTCGTTTTATGTACGTTTTGTTGTACGTTGTACGTGTTTACGTATTTTTGTGGCTGGTCAGCTGTTCGTGCCATTGTGGTTTATGCTGTGTGCCCGTGTTCCTGGCATCGAAGCTGTTGTGAGCGCACTAGCTCGTTGGCGTTGCATTGGAGGAGTTCCTGTTAATTGTTGCCAAGGGAGTAAAGCCCAGCAGCTGTGGGAAAAGAAGACCACGCGTAGCGGAAGTGACGCTACACGACGTTCCAATTCCACGTGACAGCCCGCCATCTTGGGAAGTGACGATTCTGGACATCCGGTTGGCATATCGAGTTGTTCCACTGCTGCCACACTCCGTTAGCGCCTCAGCGCCACTACAGCTAAGCCACAATTATTACTTTCTTTATTTAGTATTGTGTTTAAGTTTATTGTATTGTTTTACCTTGGCTCGTGTGCCTTCTGTGCACGAGATTATTTAAGTTTTTGTTGAGCGAGTTAATTTAAGAGTAGTTACGGGATTATTTGTGAAAATCCAATTAAGAACATTTTGCGTAGAGTCAATAGTCGTGACGTTGTTGTCACTTACGAGGTGTGTCGCTCGTACGACGCAATAGCCATTAGGGTCTACAGTTCGGTAGTCACGTTCAGTCAGACGCGCCGCGTAAAACGCCTTCGCTGGCCAGCGGACCGTCATACGTCGGAATACGTCAGTTCACTTCAGCGCCATTTAGGTGTTGACTGTACCGCGATCCTAGCCGCTACGGTGAGACACAGCGCCCCGCCTTCGTTTATGCTAGTATCCGCTTTGAAGCGTTCTGTCTTAAGTGGATTTATGATCCAGCTGTCTTGCAAATTCAACTACTGTGTTCTGTGTAATTTTCTCGTGAGTGTTCTAATATATCGTTAGTTTTTCGTATTACCATCGTGTTATTGAAGAAGTTGGCACCTCTCGTAGTCCTGTCCTGGGAAGTATCCCGTACCTTGTCGGCCGTAGTACTTTTGTTGAACCGGTCGCGGCTCAGGCCGGCTGGCGCCCATTCATTTGTGATTTATCACCCCTTCTCCGACTCACTCCCATCTTCACTGAGTTTAGCCGCGGTTCAACCGTCCAACCCGGGCTCATCCCCCAGGGAGCGTAAGGTTGATTATTGTAGTACAACGAAAGTTGCGTTACAAATTTGGCGCCCAACGTGGGGCCTTGAGAAACGTGGGGCCTCGAGAAAAATAGGCCTGAGAATTCTGAGGGCCTCGAGAAAAAGAGGCGAGAGAAAAAGAGGCCACGAGCAGAAGAGGCTCGCTTTTGTTGTTGTCGTTTTCATGTTTGGCTCGTTTTTGTGATTTTTTTGTTTTACCTGCTTGTTTTTGAAATTTGGCTCTTAGTTAGGGAATTAAATTTTTGGTTTGGATAGTATTCTACAACTAGTTCTTAAATTAGTTTAGTTTAGTTACATTGGTTATCATTGAGTTCTCGTACGATGGAGGCTAAAATGGAGATAAATAGGCTAGGCAGGGATGAGTTAGTTTATGAGCTAAAGCTCAGAGGTGTTGATGAGGTTGGTACGGTTGAGTTCATGAGACAATCGCTCCGTGCATTGCTCAAATTGGAGAAGAGTTCTAGTTTTGTTTTTCCTGATTATCCGTTTGCATTCGCAGAGGATCACGCAGCTTTGGAAGCTCAGATTAAACAAATTTCTGATCTAATTAGCGCATTTACCGATGTGAAAAATTCGTCAGCATATAAGAAGATCGAAACTAAGATAGCACAAGCAGTAGGTCGAGCTTCTCGTTGCATGCCAGCCAACAATGACGAAGTCAAAAAGCGGGCGCAGATCCAATTAAAAATTGTCACGTTAGAATCCCATCTCTTGGCGAAAGCAAAACTGGTGACGCACTCATCCACCTTAGTTAATCCGTTGGTAGACGCATCCCTTGCCGAGTTGAAATTGTCCGGGTCAGACTCAGATTCGTCAGAGGGCGAAACCGCGAGTGAGAGGGCTAGATTAGGTTGTAAATCTGTTCCAGTAGAGAAATGGGGAATTAAATTTAGTGCCGATCGGAGACAAATGTCAATTAACGCATTTCTTGAGCGTGTGGAGGAATTGCGTAGTGCGCGTAATGTCACTAAGTCGCAATTAATTGTTTCGGCGATAGATTTATTCGAAGGTAGTGCCTTGGTATGGTTTAGGGCAAATCGACACTTGTATCGAACTTGGGATGAGCTTGTGGAGGGACTGCGGGAAGAATTCTTGCCAGTCAATTACGAAGAAAAACTTTTCGAGGAAATCAAGCGTCGTACTCAAGGTCCAGATGAATCGATAGGGGAATATCTTGCGAGTATGACATTGTTATTCGCCAGGTTAAAATCTAGGCTGTCAGACGAGTACAAGGTCAGCATACTACTTCGTAATATTCTACCGTTTTACCAGAATCAACTAGCGTTGGTCGAAGTGAAATCAGCCACCGAGCTGCAACGGCTTTGTAGGAGACTCGATCAGAGGAAAGAGTCCATTCAATGTTTTACGCCACCACCTAGGAAAAACCAATCATTAGAGCCAGATTTAGCTTATGTTGACGCTGCTTCACTCTCGCATATATCCACTTCTTCAGCTTCTTCAGCTCGCGTGACTACCGTCAGCAATACCAGTTCTCGCCGCTGTTGGAATTGCGGCAAAGCAGGGCATCTCGCTATAAAATGCAATGCTCCACGCAAGCTTTATTGCTATAATTGTGGTAAACCTGACGTTACCAGCAATTCTTGTCCGAATTGTCGTCCGGGAAACGCCAGACGGATGCCGTAAGTGGTCGTGAACGGCACCGACAAGCAGACATAGCGACCGCTATAACCGATGCACGGTTGGAATTTATTTTAGCCCATGTTCAGGGTGATGAGCGCCCATATTTAGAAGTTTTTATATTCGGGAAATCATTTAAGGGATTATTAGACTCGGGTGCATCATGCACAATCGTTGGGAAAATGGGTTGGGAAATTTTGAGTAGCTTACATTTACCATTACAGAAATCATTCATGCATTGCACCGTCGCGAACGGACAACGTTGCGCTAGCATTGGAAGTATCTCTGTCCCAGTTCGGTTACGTGACTGTGTGAGAGTCATTGACATTCTCGTCGTGCCGGAACTACCGCATCTGTTGATTTTAGGGGCAAATTTTTGGAAAATTATGGGCATTGTGCCAGATCTTCGTCGCGGGGAATGGTCATTTTCTCACTTACCGGTAGTTTCAGTTGACGCGATTTATCCTCGTAGCCATTTGTCAGTGGAGCAGGAAGGTAGATTATCGGAGGTCGTGGATAAAATGTTTATGGGAATGGATAAGGATCGGATAGGATGTACGGACAGGATTGAACTTAAAATTTATACGGATAGCGAGCCGATCAAGCAACGCTACTATCCAATCTCTCCTGCGATGCAGAAGCATGTCAACAGCGAGCTAGATTTTATGTTGGCAAATGGGATTGTGGAGAAATCGCAGAGCCCATGGTCGTCTCCAATTCTGCTAGTACCTAAAAAGGATGGTACGTATAGATTCTGCGTGGATTTTAGGAAATTAAACAAAGTTAGTCGTCGCGACGCCTACCCGATTCCATATGTTTCCGATACGCTTGACAAGTTACGTGATGCAAAGTATCTCACGTCGTTGGATATTAAGTCCGCCTATTGGCAAATACCTGTTGCGGAAGATGCAAAGCAATACACAGCTTTCACCGTACCAAATCGTGGTTTATTCCAATTCAGACGCATGCCTTTTGGCCTGCACAGCGCACCTGCAACATGGCAACGCTTTATTAACTCCGTTATTGGTACAGACTTGGATCCACACGTATTCGTTTACCTAGACGACATCGTCATAGTTACGTCTACCTTTGATAAACACTTGGAGATACTGGAGGAAGTCTCCAATCGACTTCGTGACGCAGGACTGACGTTAGGGCGCGATAAGTGTCATTTTTGTAGAGATGAGTTGAAGTATTTGGGATACGTGGTGAACAAGCGCGGTCTTCACGTTGACCCAGACAAGGTACGTGCCATTTTAAACATTCCAGTGCCGAAATCGGTATCTGAGGTTCGTCGGTTGGTTGGAATGGCGTCGTGGTACCGTCGTTTTGTGCCACATTTTTCTTCGGTCATCGCTCCGCTCACTAGTCTTCTGAAGAAAAATTCTACATTTAAGTGGGACAACCGTTGTGATCAGGCTTGGCAGGGCATTAAAACTCACCTGGTGTCTGCTCCAATTCTGACATGTCCCGACTTTGACCGAGAATTCGTTCTGCAGACTGACGCATCGAATTTTGGACTTGGTGCTGTGCTGAGTCAACAACATGACGATGGCGAGAAAGTCATTTGTTATCTGTCTCGCTCATTGACGCGGCAAGAACGGAACTACTCGACGACAGAAAAAGAACTGTTGGCACTTCTGTGGGCGATAGAGAAGTTACGTCCGTATTTGGAGGGCACGGAGTTCACTGCGATTACAGACCATTACTCCTTGTTATGGTTACATAAGCTAGAAAACCCTTCAGGTCGTTTAGCTAGATGGTCGGTGCGATTGCAGCAGTATAATTTTAAAATTGTGCACCGCAAAGGAAAAGAGCATGTTGTTCCGGATGCGTTATCTCGTGCTGTACCGATCGTGGATGATATTAGTGTGAATGTTGATGGTGTGAAAGATGCATGGTTCTTAAGAATGGTGAAACTGGTTAGGGAGGATTCGCTTCACTATCCAGATTATTGCATTAGGGATAGTAAATTATATAGATTTATTAAAAATACTTATTTAGGGTTAGTTGAGGATAGGGAGCAATGGAAGGAGATTGTGCCGAAGGAAAGGCGGAAGGATGTAATTAGGGAATGTCACGACGTACCGACAAGTGGACATTTGGGAGCGTTTAAAACGTTCCATCGTTTGGCGGAACGTTATTACTGGCCGAAGATGAAGGCAGACGTGGCTCGGTATGTCCAGGGCTGCGGGGTCTGCATCAAGTCAAAGCCGGTACAAAGAGCTGCACCTGGACGCATGGGAGGTCATTCCACCATTACCAAACCATGGGAGGTGATCAGCATTGATTTGGTTGGTCCACTGCCGCCGTCGAAGGGTTTTACGTTTATCCTGTCCGTCTACGACGTTTTTAGTAAGTTTGCCATGTTCTTTCCGCTGCGTCAAGCTAAGGCAACCTCGATCGTGAAGGCATTGGAGGAACATGTATTTTTAGTCTTTGGGGTTCCTAGAGCTGTCATCTCCGACAATGGGACACAATTCCGTTCGCACGAGTACCGGCGCCTTCTGACGAAATATCAGGTAAAAAGTAGGTACACTTCGCTTTATCATCCGCAGGCAAACCCGGTGGAGCGCGTCAACAGGGTATTAAAGACCATGTTGGTATCGTACGTGTCCGATAATCACCGCACGTGGTGTGAGTACTTGCCGCAGATTGGCTGTGCCGTAAGGACGGCTGTGCACGAAGTCACTGGAGTGAGCCCATACTTCATAAATTTTGGACGGCACATGCAGCTATCCGGCGAATGGCATCAACCAGCCGAGGAGGACACTGTGGAGCCTGTGAACGAAGAGAGGCAGTTAAAACGCTCGTACTGTTTTGCGAAACTGTATCAGGACGTACGGAAGAGACTGCAAGCTTCTTACGTAAAGTCGAAAGCCCGCTACGACCTACGACATCGTAACGTCATCCTGTATGACAATCAGCTTGTGTGGCGTAGGAACTACGTTTTATCGGACGCGTCGAAGTATTATACGGCGAAGTTGGCTGCCAAGTATCTAGGTCCATTTATGGTACATCGACGTATAGCGGCTGATACTTACGTATTGAAGGACATGAATGGCACCGTACTCACCGGCAATTGGAATATTAAGGACCTCAAGGCTCATCCTGAGCTTGAACAAGACTCGTCTTGATGTAGTTTTATTTTCTTTTACGTAGTACTTTTCTTCTTAATTTTTTGCGTCTGTAGAGTTTTCTTATCGGAAATTCTCAAGAAAATTTCCTGGATAAGTAGGGGGAGAGTTGTTACGTTTTTTTTGTATTCTCCAGTTCTGTTTTATCTTCATGTTTCCGTACGTTTTTTTTTTGTTGTTGTTTATTCTTCCTTCGTCGACAAATTCCTGAAACGTAATTATTGATTAGATATTGACCACTTAGATCCTTCTGATACTTAGCTCATTTAGATTCCACTCTCGTTGTAGTATTCCAGTTTATAGTAAAACTTAGATTCAGTTCCTCTTGGTTTCATTGTTTTTTTTGTAGGTTAGTTACATCTGTTTGTTTAGCTGTCAACGCTCTGCCGATAATACGATCTGCGAGGTAGGATCTTTACCGGCACCGTTCAGATTTAGGCGGAGGCTGTCTCTGTCTTCGCGCATCGCGCGCTCTTTCTTGGCGGAATTTGACAAGTTCGTTTTCGAACGAATTCTTGGCTTTTGTCTGTTGCGAACAACGTAGTTGCAAAAGTGTGAGTTTTGAATATTGGAAAATTGGGCTATTTTCATTTATTTTTCGGCAAACCAGTTTGTTTGCGAAATACCCGTGTGGGGATTTTAGAGATAGTGCCATTGAGTGAGTGGTGCATTGGTAGATATTGCACTACTCAGCGGAATCGTTCCGGATTAAGTTTCCGATAGGAAAGATCACATACTTTCTACCACTTGAAAGCCGCACAAGAACCCAGGTAAAGTTTTCTTTCTTTGTTATTGAATCTGCCTTTCTGTCAAGTAAAGTTAGGCCGACCCGTAGTTTTACATGGTCGTAATTACAGTCTTTTGTTTTAGGCTTTTTTTTTTCTTTTCGTTTTCGTTTTATGTTTGACGACAGCCAGTTCGTTTTATGTACGTTTTGTTGTACGTTGTACGTGTTTACGTATTTTTGTGGCTGGTCAGCTGTTCGTGCCATTGTGGTTTATGCTGTGTGCCCGTGTTCCTGGCATCGAAGCTGTTGTGAGCGCACTAGCTCGTTGGCGTTGCATTGGAGGAGTTCCTGTTAATTGTTGCCAAGGGAGTAAAGCCCAGCAGCTGTGGGAAAAGAAGACCACGCGTAGCGGAAGTGACGCTACACGACGTTCCAATTCCACGTGACAGCCCGCCATCTTGGGAAGTGACGATTCTGGACATCCGGTTGGCATATCGAGTTGTTCCACTGCTGCCACACTCCGTTAGCGCCTCAGCGCCACTACAGCTAAGCCACAATTATTACTTTCTTTATTTAGTATTGTGTTTAAGTTTATTGTATTGTTTTACCTTGGCTCGTGTGCCTTCTGTGCACGAGATTATTTAAGTTTTTGTTGAGCGAGTTAATTTAAGAGTAGTTACGGGATTATTTGTGAAAATCCAATTAAGAACATTTTGCGTAGAGTCAATAGTCGTGACGTTGTTGTCACTTACGAGGTGTGTCGCTCGTACGACGCAATAGCCATTAGGGTCTACAGTTCGGTAGTCACGTTCAGTCAGACGCGCCGCGTAAAACGCCTTCGCTGGCCAGCGGACCGTCATACGTCGGAATACGTCAGTTCACTTCAGCGCCATTTAGGTGTTGACTGTACCGCGATCCTAGCCGCTACGGTGAGACACAGCGCCCCGCCTTCGTTTATGCTAGTATCCGCTTTGAAGCGTTCTGTCTTAAGTGGATTTATGATCCAGCTGTCTTGCAAATTCAACTACTGTGTTCTGTGTAATTTTCTCGTGAGTGTTCTAATATATCGTTAGTTTTTCGTATTACCATCGTGTTATTGAAGAAGTTGGCACCTCTCGTAGTCCTGTCCTGGGAAGTATCCCGTACCTTGTCGGCCGTAGTACTTTTGTTGAACCGGTCGCGGCTCAGGCCGGCTGGCGCCCATTCATTTGTGATTTATCACCCCTTCTCCGACTCACTCCCATCTTCACTGAGTTTAGCCGCGGTTCAACCGTCCAACCCGGGCTCATCCCCCAGGGAGCGTAAGGTTGATTATTGTAGTACAACGAAAGTTGCGTTACAAGTTTATAAAATAGCTATGTAGTCGTTTATGTAACATATATGTATATGTACTATGTAGATATGACAGCTCTAATCATAAAACGTAACTCACTTTTGACATTTACTATTGTACAATAATATTTGTGAAATTCAAACATTTTGAATTGTTCTATAATTGATTACTACCATTATTTCTAAAATTCAGTTATTATATGGTTATCAGAGGTTAATCTACAATTTTTTTTAAAGTAGATTTCTATTTGTCTTGTCCTTGAACAAACTAGAAACATTAAAATTATTGGAATATATTTCTATACAGGGTGTTTCTAAATTTAAGCATAAAATTGTAACCTCAAATATTATTTGTTGTTCTGATTATGAAACATTTTTTATTTCCAAATTCGCAAAATTAGATGTTGTTTACTCGAAGTAAATATTTTTCTATTTGCTCGTTTTTTCAAAAATATTACAAATTAAATTATAATTGTAAACATTACAAATAGTAGTAGGTTCGATTCCCACACTTCTTTGATCAAAATGCAAAAATTTTATACATAAAATAAATAAATATATAATCGCGCCTTTTACCCATTATTGGGTGAGTACGGTGTCCAGCCGTCAAATCACGGCTCCGAAAGATGTTAGTAGAGGGAGAGGCCAGGGGTAATTTTAATGTGGAGAAAATTGTTTGTCGACTGTGGGTATCAAACCCGAGGTCTCAAATCCACAAGCCTACTTGATACCACTGAGCCATCTATCCCATAACATTTTATGTAAATACATATGTTTAGAAACAACCTGTATTAGAAAATTGTATTTTGTAGTCTTACGGAACAAAAAGATATATTGGATTATTAGCAAAAAAAAAATGATTTTAAAGACTCGTTTTCATGGTGACTTCATAAGCTAGACACGATTTAAATTTTTGCGTTACGCAGAGTGCCCCAGGTTTTCACAATTTGATTTATCATCAAGATAAATTTTAACACATTAATGTTGGACATTTGAAAAAATAATATCGCAATGTGTGAAACATTTAAAACGCCGAGCCACGCTGTGATGTGAACTATAAAAATCCAAGCAATCTTATTGGTTCTATGCGAGCGAAGCCATCATGAAAAGGAGGTATTATAGTAGCGTTGAAGAATAATTTTTAATAAGTGTGAAAATAATATCTGGTCGTGTGAGACTAAGAATTATGTAGAATTCCTGAGTAATACTTTAACAGTAACATACATAGATAAAATGAATACTAGTATATCCGCAATGCAATACCGCAAAACCCAATGGGCAACCAGTAACAGATGGAGGAATTCACAT
The DNA here is from genome assembly GCA_947425015.1 of Pterostichus niger. Taxonomy (NCBI): domain Eukaryota; kingdom Metazoa; phylum Arthropoda; class Insecta; order Coleoptera; family Carabidae; genus Pterostichus; species Pterostichus niger. Next base: position 30,258,129 of record OX380347.1, read on the forward strand.
ACAGAAAATACTTGCCAAGTGAACAATAGTCACACATATGCTTATGTATAAATTTCTGTCAACAAGAGGAAAGGCAAATAACAGTACATTCAAACGGTTTAAATACAATTTATAGAGCTCAGTCTGGCTATGCCCTGTATCCATTCAGTAACATAATACCCTGAATCTGAGTTGTGAGTATATTGTTTCAGTCACAATTCAGTTTCAGCGGACCGTATTCGCCTTTCCTACTAACCGGAAAATCCTATTTAGTCCGGTAGGTGAAAAAGAAATTTCAGTATGCGGTTTAAATTACAATTGTTACTGTATTCCAAAGACTACACTTGCACTGAGTAAACTTGTTCTAGTTCAGTATAAAGTGAAATATGTTGGTACTGGTTCATTTGAATATGTTCATTATGTAGGTTATATGTTCTTTCTATCTAATGCGGGATGATACAGCCCATCAAGGCAAATAAAAAAGGATGAGCGAAAGTTGTAAAGTTTATGAACACTGGCACAACTAAATTATTTTTAAATATGAATAGAAAGACTGCAGCACCGTTTTATGATATTTACAGAATGATAATTCTCAGGCTATGAGGGCAGTGAACTATCTTCAAAACTCTTGTTAAAATACCACTCATACTTTTGGTAACAAGGGTTTTTAATTATTGTATTTAAAATACGTATTAATTTAACATTGTAGTACGTATTAATTAAAAAATATAATGCGTAAAATTAGCAAACATGTGGAAATATTAATGAAATGAAATTCAGATTCTGTACAATTAGAATACCAAGGTTAACATTTTCATAAATATTTAAACGTATATCTTGTTCACAGGAATACATAAGCTACATACTTTATGGTAAACCGGTATAAGATTCTTCCGAAATATAAGGCTAATTGTCTTTTTCTCACGAGCAAACTTTTCTCGTAATTTTTGAAAAAAATAATAAGTAGACAATGTTGTGACCATATTTTTATAATTTCCTGCTTCCCTTATCATTTTAGATTAAAAGCTTCAAATAAATGTTGTAGGGCATAAAATTCTACATTAAAATCAATAAAGGCTATCCCTATTTTTAAGCTAATTTTGAATTTAATTTCTGCCGTTATATAGAGTACTTCGGTAAAAAAATTAAAGGGTATATGATCATGGAACAAAAAGATTTTTTTTTTAATTCGTTAAATTAAGGATGGTTTACTTGAAATGAACATTTTTATGACCACTCGGTTAGCGTACTTTATTGGTTGACCTGCTGCATTTAACTAAATTAAATTATTAATTACACATCAGATAATTATTTGGTTTTGTGTAAACAATTACTTGTAAGAATATTACTTATTAAATGGTTTCAGGTTCAAATCTTGATTTTTGCTAATAAAAATTAGGCTTACAATTTAATTATATCAATGACGTTTCAATATTTACTTTTTTAATTATTATTATAAATTAACGGTGATACAGAAATACAGAAAAGATAAAATTATAAAAAATATTCCAATATTTATCTCAAAAACTAAATGAGTTATAATTTTTATTGCTTCAATTCATTTATAAACATATTTTTATTATGTGTAAAAAGCAGCAAAATTAACAATATTTTTGTTCAATATAAGTTAACATTTAGTATCGAATAAAATAATTAATAAACAATGAAATAAAAAACATAATTAGTGATTTGTAATTAGTATAAAGATATTTTTAAGAATAAGATATTTATTAATAATAGAAATTTATTTTTGGCCAAATAGACCAGAACAGTGCAGTAGAGTTAAGTAACAATTAGAATATTTTATGAAACAATTTATGCTGATTAGTGGCGCCTCTAACTTTAATGGCTGTATTAGACACTTGCTATAGACTTACTAAAGAGCAAACCGGTATACAATCTTCCAAAATATGTTAATGTGTTAGAAAAAAAAACAAGAACGTGCTTATGATTTTAATGTAATATTGGACGTGCAGATTCATTCATACGAAGAATGCAAATGAATCATGGGTTGTCCCTGTTTACTGGTTAAACAGTTAAGTCAGTTCAAAGCAATGCTGACGTTTCTTTGAAAATAACAATATAAGATTCATCTAATTTACATCAATTTTTTCATTACTTTTTAATTAAATTTCAAACCTAATTTGTAGAACAAAAGTTTAGTAAAGTCGTGATTGAATGAAAGGTTTTATGAATGTGCGTGAAGTAAAAGTGTTATGCTATAAAATAGGTGTGTTTTGTACAACTCAATCTTTGTTGTTTCCTTTCTGTAGCTCGGATTACAGTGAACTGTAGAACAGTTTAATTGATGTCTTAGCTTGATTTATTTTCAAATGCGGTTATTTCTACCACCGATCAGCCAGTCATTTTCATCGAATACTTACTGTTCATTTTCAAGTGCTATTAGCGCTTATAATTATGATTCATTTTAATGTAAACTTATAATTTCCAAAAGCGAATTAAATATATATAAATATGTCGTCGTAAAAGAGAAAATTTGTGCTAAAATTTATTGCAAAATTAGTCAATCCAATTATGTATTTTTGTAATTGTATTATGTATAGGGTGTCCGTTATTTTGGCAAATTCAGAAATTTGTTGTTCTCACTCTCTAAAACTAATCTTAATAAAAAAAATTGAGCCGGTCTTTCAGGCCCTGCAGATATTGTTAAAAAGTGCCGTACGTAGGTTCAAAATTTGCACGTAGTTCAATAAATAAATATATCATCACGCCTTGTACCCATTACTGGGTGTGGCACTCTGCCTAAGCAGATCTCGGTAAGTGATAAATTTCTTCTCGTGAAGTGTGGTTACCAGCCGTCAAATCACGCCCCCCCAGATATTAGTGGAGGGGCAGCTACAGGGATAGATTTAATTTGGTGAAAATTGTTTGTCGGCTGTGGTGATCGAACCAGGGATCTCAAGATCCACAGGCCGACTCGATACCACTGAGCCACCTACCCCATAGTAGTTCAAATGAGGAAATTGCCTTTTCCGATATTTTTTTGTATAACTTTCTTTTCATGGTATTGAGAACCCGGGTTTGAGTCCCACAGTCGACAATTTTCACCACATTAAAAAAACTACTATGGCTCCCACATTACTAATATCTTTGAGGGCCATGATTTGACGGTTGGTAAACGCACTTCAGGCGAGATCTGCTATGGCAGAATGCCACACCCAATAATGGGTAAAAGACATGACGATATATTTATTTTATTATATTTTATTTATCAAGTTTATGATAATGAAAATTGGCGAATTAATTAAAATTAGCTCTAAGGTTACATTATTGATTTTATGTCATTTTTGTTTGAACTATTTTCTCATCAAACCCTCCTAAAAGGGCAAATAAATTAGGACAACTGACTACGCCCTTAATAAAGTTTCAATTACTACTCTAATTGTGTAAGACATGAAACATAAAAGTAGACCGAAATAGAAATATTTGGAAAAGATGATAAAAGTTGTGAATTTTAGAACGAATTTATGGATTAAGCTTTTTTTTTTAATTCATACTTAATGTTTAGAAACTAAAACTATGTTCTGATTCCATTAAAATTATTGATTTGATTCGAAACACATTTCTTATATGAATAAAATATTGGCAATCGGAAATGAAATCTTCGTCGTACACAAAATTTTGCTAAAATTTTTACTCTCAATATTTTTAACACATTAAATTTACTTCATTAACTATTAATCTCATTGATATTGTACGTGGTATAATATTTATCGACGGCACGGTATTTTTTTAAATATTTGTAAAAATTATTTTTATTTATTGAACATGTTATATTGTTTAATCAAATAGTAATATGATGAATACAGTGACGAAGCTGGACACATTGACGCCGGACTTTTTTTTTTTGAGTGAGAGAATCCGCGTTTACCAACATGAATATAGATCGGAACCAAACAGCAAGTTTCTTGCAAAAAAAAAAAACTAAAATGATATTTGATTTAAACTTGAATTTCTATATTTATTTCGTTGTAAAACTGAAATTCAACTATATTAAATTATACAGGATGTTTAAAAGGGTATATACATATTGTCAAAAAGAATTTTTTCAAAATTCTCAAAATTAAGGAAATGTGTACATTGCTCCTGGCTGATATTATAAAATGATTAAATTTACTATTGTAGTGTTAACTTAATATTAATATATTACTTATATTACTATCAAGCCAGTGGTTTTAAAATATTTACCACCCTTAATTTTGCGAATTAAAAAAAGTTCTGTACATTGAAAGATGCTCGTATATACTCTCGAATTTTTTTTCTCTTTAGTTAACACCCTGTATGTCTAATAACTTGCTAATGAAAATTATCTTAACGACAATTTAAAATATTTATCTAACCCAAAAATAAATAAATATATAATCACGTCTTTTTCCCATTACTGGGTATGGCACTCTGTCGTAGTAGATCTCGGTAATTTATTTTGCTCGTTAAGTGCGATTACCAGCCGTCAATTTACACCCCCGTCAAGATGTTAGTAGAGGGGGAGCTACAGGGATAGTTTTAATGTAGTGAAAATTGTTTATCGGCTGTGGGAATCGAAGCGGAGTTCTCAAATTCACAGGCCGACTTGATACCACTGAGAAATTACTATGAGAATTAATTTTCCTTGAACTAAATCAATATATAAATGCGGCTTCGAATCCCGCCCAGCATATGCTGGGCGGGATTCGACAGACAGATGTTTCAAAATTATTGCAAAAAAATTAAGGGGTGTATATTATTTGATATACTGAATACAACGCAAAAATAATTTTTCCAAAATCAGTAAACATTAAAATTGTATTATTTAAATAAAATTGTGTAACAGTTCATTCAATGTATAACGTTTACTAATTTTTATTCATTATTGTAACTTATTAGATCGGTGGCACGAAAATTGTGTGTATCAAGTAATGTGCAATTATTTTTACGTTGTAATCTGTACATACAATAATATATATCCTAAATTTTACAATAATTTTGGAACACAATTTTCACCAATTTAAATCTACCCCTGTGGCTCCCCCTCCACTAATATCTTTGGGTGCCGTGATTTGACGGCTGGTAACTGCACTTCACGCGAAGGAATATATTACTTACCGAGATCTGCTTAGGCAGAGTGCCACACCTAGTAATGGGTAAAAGGCGTGATGATATATTTATATTTATTTTTATTTAATTTTGGAACAGCCTGTAGACGTTTGTGATGTCTTTGTAAGGGTTAGGTGTAAGAGTAGCTCCTGGTTTATAAAAAAATGAAAACCGTCAATATGTATTTTATTACTTTTAATTAAAATTAATTTCCAAATCGAATTAATTGTAGATAGCAATAAAAATTCTTGAAATCCAGTTAAAATCATTTTGGAAATGAAATCTGGTAAACCTAACGAAAGTCTGCATCTTTCAAAAAATCTGCATGGAAGCGCAAGCGCCTAGCGTCGATCAGTCACTTCTTCCACGATCCACGTGAAACCAATGCCGTGATGCGGCAAGCGCCAAGGTCAGTCGCATAGCAGTAGCACTAGCACTAGTGTAAGTTCTAGCAGTGTTCTCGCTTCGCTATGGCTACGCCATCGACTACGACTACGACTACGGAATTCCTACTTTGACTTCACAGTCGGACACCGTTGCGTTTTGTTCTTGTCCAAGATCTATGCCAGTTCTGTTTTCTGTTGTGTATAATGGTTAGTGGCAGTTGATGTTTGTGAACTTTGTGCAAGTGGTAATTGTTGTGTTTGTCGTCTTTGGCGATAGTGTGTGTGTGTGTGGTTTGAATATTGAATGGATTATGACACGGACACTTCGGGATATTGAGGTGATTACTTATCATTATTATTTAAATACACGTTTTGACTGTTTTCATGTGCTGATTATGTAATGTTTCAATTATAAACAAATATTTAACACTAACCTTACATTTCTTAAGGGTTATTCATTACCATTAAACTGTCAAATATTACTAAATGATTTTAGAGATAATTGTTTCAAATATAAAATATAAAACACTAAATATATTTCTTATTGCATTTTATACTTTTGCTATATTAAAAAAAAAGTAATAATGATAATCATGATTTATTTGATACTATTGCTACAATAAACATTTAAATAATTTTAGAAAATATACATGTTGGTTACTTTTGAAACATTTTAAACATGTAAAAATAATTTTCAGAAAGTATTTTCTTGATTGATTAAAAAGTTACATAGCAAGTAAGATTCTTGGGATTGTTATACCATAAAAGTAAGCAATATAAATGGTAAACAATTCAAAGTGAACTTTCAAGTTAACTTTCGCCATTTTTCCTTACTTTTGTAATTAAACTAATCTATTTGATTGTAGAATTTTGTAGATTATTAACGATTAAAAACACCATTCAATAACGGAAGAAAAGTAATCTATTAAAGTAGAATACGTAAAAGTGATTTAATTCTCGTAATACACACGTATCGATGTAGACTTCCAAATTGATTTTATCTTTCGGTGTATAATAACTAAAGTTATGAAAGCAAAAGTCGTGTTTATAGGAAAGTCGAGTGTAGACCGCTTCAGATTTTTTAAATCGCTCTCATATTTTGTAATACGACGATGGTTTTGTATGCATTGCTTGCTATTTAGTTCGCTTTCTTTTTACTTACATTCTTTTCATTAAAGTTTTAATAATGCATTTGTTGTATCAGTGCATTATCTATTTATATTAACATAATACTTCTTCAAATATTTCGGCTGCTACGAGATTATGCAGGCAATGCAGTCTATTCATTCGAACGGAGAATATTGAAGTATATTTTAAGAACACATAATACGTTGAAATGGACAGGAAACAGCATACATATAAAACTAACAAGCATCTGTGAAAAGATCCATATTATTACTGCTAAAATTTAGAAATGCTATTTAATCAAATTTAAAGTAAAATTATGGAGCATGTGGCTTAGTGATTTGAGAACCCGGGGTCGATTCCCACAGCCGACAAACAATTTTCACCACATTTAAAATACCCCTGTGGCTTCTCCTTCACTTACATCTTTGGAGGCCTGTATACAGGGTGTTTCTATACCTCTGCACGAAACTTTAATGACATAAATAATTTGTGTTAAACTATAGAACAAAACGATTTTTTTTGAAATTCGCAAAAATTAGGGTATTTCATTCCTAGTGTCAGTAGTGTAATAGTACATTTAATTAAAAAATAAATAAAAATAAGCCTTACACCAGGTACCTACATAATAACTAATTAATAATTAATTTTTTGTAGACAGTGTTTATACTTTTATTTCATTAGTAACATAATTATAAATACTTAAATGTACTAATAAACCAGTGACACTAAAAATAAAATACTCTAATTTTTGCGAATTACAAAAAACATATTTTTGTTCTGTAATTAGTATATCAAATTATATATGTCATTAAAGTCTCGTGTAGTGGTATAGAAACACCCTGTATATATAAATAATGTATTTCTTTTGAACAGAGACTGTAAAAAAAGTAACCGAATTATAATTGAAAAAAAAAGTCTAAACCAAAACCTATATCATATTTTCAAAAAACCGAAATTTTATAGATATAAAAACCGTTAACCGTAACCGAACCCCAAAATTTTTCTATTCGAGTCCCTAATTAAAATTAATATTAACATATATTATAAAAAACTTGTGTAAATAAATTGTGTTTTGCTAAAATACATTGAAAAGCCCTTTATTCTAAAAGAGAATTTTGACATTTACATGTAGTTTTTTTGCGTGACTCTAGATCTGTAATTTATCATTTTCATAACACGTAACTTTTTTATGTAATGGCCCTACCGTTTTATATAAAAAGAAACGGAAATTATTGTTTTTTGTTCTTCGTACAGTTTTTATTTCTCTACGTCACATATTTCATGCGTATGTCCGGAATTAAAACATGTGTGTTTTAGTTTTTATGAAAATGTTATCAATTCCATCGATAGAGTGTGAGTTTAATATGATCATTAAATCTGAAAATAACAACTTTCATTTAAAGTAATTTTTATAATATAGATTTACAGAACATGTTTTCTGTTAAAACGTGTAGTAATCATTTTACCCGAATAATTTAATAACTGACTGGTCAAGTATGCACAAGGCGTGAGCCGTATACCTGTACGTTAAATTAAGCTTCCATTTCTTGTGAAAGTGAAGTAAAAATAACATCATTAGTGAATCTTTAAATCTTTGTCCAAAATTCTAGACATTCGTGGGAACCAGTAGATTAAAAATATATAAGCAAATAGGTACGCAAAATAGGTAAATATGTCAAATATAGCTAGGGGGCCAATTATTTAGGCATACGTTAATTTCTCAATATAAGTAATTTTCTTTTCACAAAATTTCGAAAGTAAAGTTTATTAATTAAAATTGCTTTGGAAATTAGTGTACTCGGACAAATTACATTTTAACAGTTGATAATTATGCCATAAAGTTTTAAAATTTCTTTCCAGTGTCGTGTACACTTAATAAGTATGTTTATAGCATAAAACACTTGTATCAAACATTTATTTGCCGTATATTATTACTGCTTCGTAATATAAATTATCTAATTTATTGACTATATTGAAAACATTAATTAAAGTTACTTTTAGTCAGGGTTGGCCTGATCATTGATTTGAATCATTTATTTTGTATTAATTTAATTATATTTCTGATACAGAACAAAACAAGTGTCTTAATAAAAATGCAGTTGTTTAAATTAAGGTTTTTTTTGTAAAACAGGCAAAATAATTTTCAATATTTATTTATTAAATGAATTAATATTAAACAAAATACAATATCTATTCAATGGAATCATAAAAAAATATAAATAAACTAAATCATACATTCTTATGAAAAAATGTTGCTTACATTTATGTTTCTATTATTCGTTACTTGTTTTAGAGTTATAATATTTGAACAAAAATACCAATTTTCCTGCCTTTTTCACACCTAACTTATTTCTTAATTTGGCCACCCAAGTTGTAAACACTTATAGTCAAGCATATAGTTTAAGAAAATCGTGTTAATGGGGTAGATGGCTCAGTGGTATCGAGTAGGCATGTGGATCTTGAGAACCCTGGTTCGATCCCCACAGCCGACAAACAATTTTCACCAAATTAAATCTACCCCTGTGGTTTCCCCTGCACTAACATCTTTATTTCATATCATTTACCGAGATCTGCTCCGGCAGAGTGCCACACTCAGTAATGGGTAAAAGGCGTGATATATTTATTTATTTGTGTTAAAACTTGTAATATGCAATAATAATCGAAACTACATACTTTTTTTTTCTTTTTTTTTTCATTTAAATATTTAAATACTAATTACTTTTACTCCATGTAGTGATATAATTTTAAAAAATGATTTTTGATTTGTTTTTTGAAAAATCATGATGTTTGCCAACCCTGCTTTTAGTACTAATTTAATTAGATATGTTTAAAGTTATGGTAAAAATTTTAATATCTTAGAAGTTTCGCAAACAAGAAAATTCCAGGTAAATAATAAAATTGCAGTTCCATTAAAATGATTAATTAAATAAATATCTTTACGATTATGATCAGTGTAAAATGTTTATTACTCACATCTTATGAAATGCTTTTACGTACACAAGAAAATAAATAAAAACGAGTTAATAGTGTTTGTTATTTGCTAGTTTATGTCTGTAGAATTGATAGCGGTGATTGGTGAATGAATGTCCATTTAATGACACAGCAAAGAATTTTACGTGGGTTGCAAAATAAATACGTGAAATACATAAAATATTTATTGCTATATTATTATTATACGTACCTATTTTGTATTTGCATGTTCTGGTTTTGCGAGCAGGTTGTACCGGTATCTTCATTATATACTATAACATGTTACTTTGACCTGTCAGTAAACAAAAAAAAAACTTTAATTTATTTTTATTGTTTTCGTGTTGCACGACCGTTAGGAAATAATTGTTGTATTCACTGAAATTATGAGCGTTGCATTTCTTGTATAATTAGCTCATATATAATTTTTTTTCTTTTTTCTATGTTATCTATGTTTAATATGGGCAAAACTACTATTTATTTTTACTTGTATACAGGGTTCGAAGATATATATCGATCGATATATATCATGATATTTATTTTGATATATATCGTCATATTTTTGCAATGATATATATCCATTATATAAAAATATCAAATAGTTTTTGTGATATAGCCTCCGGAGAAGTGAAATTTTTCGAATTTTTCAGTTTTTCTACTATTCCGAGGCTATATCTCGAAAACTAAATGTGATATGAAAACGCGGTCAACGGCATTAATTTTCTCGTGCTTCAGTTAACTTATAAACATAGTTTCAGCAATTTTTATTTTTTTTCAATTTTCCGCCAAAAAAATCGCAAAAAGCGGTTTTTTAACATTTTCTCGAAAACCAGAAGTCATATGCATTTGAAGATTGCACCACTGGATTCAGTGGGTCAAAATACATATGTATGTAAATTTTCGTTTTAATAATCCTACGATTAAGGATTTTTGGGAAAATTGAATTAAAATCTGAAAAAACCAAAGGGGTACCCCTTAGGAAATAATTAAAAATATTAAATTGCTTAAAATTGTATGAAAATTTGCTTATAAGTCAATTCGGACACGGGGAATTCAACGCCGTTGAGCGCATTTCCATATCTTGTTTAGTTTTTGAGATATAGCCTCCGGAAAAGTGAAATTTTTCAAATTTTTCAGTTTTTCTACTATTCCGAGGCTATATCTCGAAAACTAAATGTGATATGAAAACGCGGTCAACGGCATTAATTTTCTCGTGCTTCAGTTAACTTATAAACATAGTTTCAGCGATTTTTATTTTTTTTCAATTTTCCGCCAAAAAAATCGCAAAAAGCGGTTTTTTAACATTTTCTCGAAAACCAGAAGTCATATGCATTTGAAGATTGCACCACTGGATTCAGTGGGTCAAAATACATATGTATGTAAATTTTCGTTTTAATAATCCTATGATTAAGGATTTTTGGGAAAATTGAATTAAAATCTGAAAAAAATATTAAATTGCATAAAATTGTATGAAAATTTGCTTATAAGTCTATTCGGACACGGGGAATTCAACGCCGTTGAGCGCATTTCCATATCTTGTTTAGTTTTTGAGATATAGCCTCCGGAGAAGTGAAATTTTTCGAATTTTTCAGTTTTTCTAAATGTGTACAAAAACTAAAATTAAAAAATAAATATCCAAAAAGTGATATTTATCTGATATATATCCTATATATATCCTATATATCAGATATTTTGATATTTATTATAAATATCATGATATTTACGAACCCTGCTTGTATATTCATAAATTCAGTATCGTTGAGCGCATCTCAATATCTTGCTTAATTTTTGAGTTATAGTCGCGGACAAGTCGAAATCGAACCCCAAATTTTTTCGGTTACAGGGTCAAAGATCGTAATCTCTTCAAATCTCAAAATCCGTCAAACCGGCACTGATTGCCTCCGCAATACATTTACATTTCTCATTCTCGATCGAAGCAACAATAAGGTCACTTCTCATCGATTCGTATTAGTACTAGTGCATATAATGTTAACGTGTTTGCTGTGCACCATGCCAAACAGTTATCACCCGTAATGCCCAAGTGTAAAGATAAATAAAACGTAGGTATATCAGGGAAAAAGAAAAACTAACGGCAATTTTAGTATCGCTCCTTAGGCCGAACACTAACACCGATATTCATATCTTCAACCTGTCCTTTCAAAATTGGTTTAATTTATATTATTGTCGATTGTATCTTTATCATCCATTTGAATGAACATGACAGACGTATTAAGCAAAGCGTATCAAATATTTTAAAATATTCGATTCATGAGCTTTAGGTATTATTCAGGATTTATTTTGGTGATAACTCGACAAATATTTGATGTCATAACATATTTGAGAACTTCTGATTAATATTCTTTAAAAAAATTGAATAACAGAATATGTGTATCAAAACTTTGATCATTATTTACATTTTGCTAATTTATGTATTTATTTATTTATGTTACGCTGTACAACAGGAATTTAATCCCAATTACAGTACAGGGTGCGCACTCACCGAGTCGCAATGTGATTCTTCTTCTTCTGATGGCACTACAGCCCAAATCGGGCCTGGGCCTACCGGACACACCGAGCCGCAGTTTTTACACTGCCGTACTGCCGGTTTTCGTAGTCGAATGCTACATTATTTAAGGCGTATAAGTGACTGACTAATAACTAAGTATTTGAAAAATAAATAAAAATGAATGATAATAAAACTAATATTCTACTAAACAACTAATTTCTACTAGAAAAATCTACCTTATTAAAGCCTGTGACATATATTCTGAAATTTGTATCTAAAAATTAAATGATACATACATACATACATAAATAACATCACGCTATATCCCATTAAATGGGGTAGCACGAACCAGTCAACATTCTCATTCGGACACACGATACTCATTTCGACCACATTAACACTTCCTCCATACGAACTCATTCTTTCCTCACAACCAAAATCCATCATCACGCAACAAACATTCATCCATTCGCTCCTGTACACCTGTTTCGTAAATCTTCACTTATGCCCACTTCTCTAACAACGAATCTATTAGAAATGAAAGCAGCATCGCCTGCGCTTGTTAAAAAATACATTTAACACAATTGCAGTTACACACTGTATAGTAAAAACTGAAAATTAAGTTAAAAAAGTTGAGGAAGGATGGGAGTATCTTCCTGCGCTTGTTTTTGAAACTGAATTCCACACAATTGCAGTTGGACACTCTATAGTAAAAACAGAAAATTAATCAAAAAAAATTAAACGATAAATGAAACTAATACTAAAAGTATAATTAAGGACAACGCAGAACTATGTTCTATATAAATTAATAACAAACCACTACTAGCAAGCGCAAAATAAAAGAAAAACAAAGGAATACAAGTGATATGAATGCTAAGTTCATGGAAAACAACTGAAAGTGTATTTTTGCAGTTGCATTTCACGAATTCAAATTATCGTTAATTGTAAATAGGAGTATTTTTTTGAAGTGTAATAAATAAATAAAAAGTTATTTAGCTTTAGAACAAATAATCGAATTTTGGATGGCTTTTCAATAAAAATGTTATCTTTTTGATTCATAAATACATACATTAAATATAAAAACTTTATTCATTGAGTTTAAATCGTATTTCATGCTGATATAGATTAGACTCCAATAATCTAATTTTGCATTCATTAAAACTCGTTAAAACTTTTCTTTCATATATACATTTTATATCAAAACTTTGATAAAGAAATTCAAAGTTCATCAACAGTTTTTGTAGTAAAATTATGTTCCTGGTTCGTAATAGTTTATCAATTTTAGTAATGTTTTGCTACCAACAACATATTGCACGTGTACACATCTCTAGTAAATTTGAGGTTAATTACAAATCGTGCACATTTACAAAGGAAATTTTTGTGTAGTGTAAAATTACATTTAATAGAAATTACAAATACTTTTTCAATCAACAGTTTATGTAACGCCATCAACTACTGCAAACCTCTCTTTTCTAATTTGAGGTTATATCTTACAAATACAAATAATCAGGCAAGTAGTGTCTATATACTTATAAACTTATATTAACAGTTAATATACAGGATGTTTCACAACTTAGAGCAAAAAATTAAAGGGTATATTCTGTACAACGTGCTGATCATGAAACAAAATTTTGTTTTTTAAATTCGAAAAATGAAGGGTTGTTAACCTAAAACATTTTTTGTAGTACTGCACTGGATTCGCTTTCCTATTAAACACAAACAATGAAGTAGGTATCAACTACGAAAGAATAATTACACAATTCAATTATTAGTAGTTATTTATAATAGAATTTTATTTAATTAATAACTTTAACATAATCATCCACCCAGTGGCAGTGGCAACGAAAAATTTTGGACTGGGAAACATGGAAAATAGTTTTGCGATTTAAAACAAAAATCTTTTTGTTTCATGATCAGCACGTCGTACAGAATATACCCTTTAATTTTTTGCTCTAAGTTGTGAAACACCCTGTATAGTAAATTTATATTGCTAATGTTAATACATCATACCAACATTATTGATAGTCCAAAACTGACTTTCTGATTTTGAATGGCTGTAACTAGCTATTGTAAAAGTAATGAAAATATGTTGTAAACAGGAAATTGTTCATTAAGTCAAGTGTAAAAAATATGGTGTTACCATATCTCTTTTAGTTTTCGAGTGTGTAGCGCAGTGAAGTTATTTAAAATTGTTAAAATGATATTATATTTCTCATGGTTTCATCTTTAATTGATTTTAAAAAGTTTTAGGATTTAGGACCGGTTGCACTAAAACAATACTAATTGTATGTTAGTTAATATCTATTTAAATATAATTGGTCATTACATCAGTTAATTTATCTCTAACTTTAATTTACTATTAAATTTAATTCTTGTTGGTGCAACATATTTAGTTTTAATGGTTAGTTAAAAATGCTGAACGCAACTTAAATTTTTAATTGAGCTTAGTTACAGTTGGTCGAGTAGTAGTTTGTGAATATCAGTTTCTGTGTTACTAGTATTATCTCTAGCAACATATTGCAAATATCTTGCGCGATTTGAGGTTAATTTTGTTCTAACAAATATTTACCTGCAATAATCAACTTGTAGTATTCGTGCTAACAGTTTATCAATAACATAATCTAAAGTTTAGTATACAACACATTATTAACTGCGATATCATTGCAAATGTTAACTGCAAGTGCATTTAAACTTATGCGGTTATAACTAGGCAAGTAATGAGTTATCGTGAAGCTCAACAACACCCGCTAACTTGGTAAACGCCAGAGGCTGACAGAGTCGGTCCTAGGAATCAGTCCAATAATGCGAATTTTTGCCAAATTATGTTTGCTTTGTAATCAGTACTTCAAATATATAAATAAATAAATATATCATCACGCCTTTTACCTTTTATTGGGTGTGGCACTCTGCGTATGTAGATCTCGGTAAGTGATATATTTTTTCGCGTGAAGTGCGGTTACCAGCCATCAAATTACGACCCCCAAAGATATTAGTGGCCTAGCCACAGGGGTAGATTTAATTTGGTGAAAATTGTTTGTCTGCTGTGGGGATCGAACCAGGGTTCTCAAGATCCACAGGCCGACTCGATACCACTGAGCCACTTACCCCATATAATATAATATATAAATAATATATAGTATAATTTTGAAATGCCTTGTATATCAGTAATTTTGATTATATAAACATTACTGATTGAAAATGTAACATCAAAAATTTGATTTCAATTGTAATTTTGATATTATTTCGTGATGAAACGATTTCTGTTAATTTTTTACTTGTTATATAATAGGGTAGACGGCTCAGTAGTATCGAGTTGGCTTGTGGATTTGAGAACGCGGGTTCGACCCCACAGCTGACAAACAATTTTATCAAATTAAAATTTACCCACTAGGCATCTCCTCCACTAATATTTTTGGAACACGTAATTTGGTGCCTAGTAACCACAGTTTATGCGAAGGGATTTGTTACGGCGGAGTGCCTCACCCAGTAATGGGTAAAAGGTGTGATGATATATATTTTTTATTTTATTATATAATCATAACGAATACAGCACGGATGTTTAAAATTATTTTAGAAATCGTGTTGTATTATATAAGTTAATTTTAATAGAAATCTAAAATTATTTTTCGGTATGTAATCGACTAGTGTAGTCAATTGTCTTAATAGTGCGCCGTGAATGCCAATTAACGATGACTAATTAATGACTAAAGGAGTCATTTATCTCATGTAATATAAACAAAATATAATTATCAACTTGATTAAGAGTCCGAATTTTAGCACAAGTATAAATATACAAAAGGAAGAAAGAATAGGTATAACTCTCAATAAAACAAATGAAACATAACATGTACGTAAGCTTCAAAAATAAGTGACAAAATGGCGGCTATTTGTTTTCTAAACTGCACTATTTTGGTTTGCTACCATAAAATATCAATTTGTGTAAAATGTATTGTATGTATCATTCGGCACCCCTTATAATTTAACGCCCAGGATATCAAATCGTAGTTTACCCGGCCCTGTACACTGAGAACCGAACATGAACACTATCGCGATCGCGTGCATTCCAATAATAGTTCGCTTTTGCCGGCAACGGTTGCTTGACACTATCTGCACACAACTTCATTCTTGTATGTTGCGGTTGTAATATACCTGCAGTGAAATTAGTGACGGAAACATTGATTTTTGGTAAGAAATTTACTAACTACTGCAGTGGCAATTCGAATGATTATCTTTTTATGAGATTATTGGGGTTTAATGTAGATGATACTGCTACTACCTGCATTGGTATCAGCTGCGAAGGTTTTTATTTTGGTAAGGAACTTTTATCAAATAGTTGACATATCTTGCTATTTTTTTCTTTATCAATTTGATGTTAACACATCGTTATTTAATTCATTTTATATATTTAAAAAAGGATTCAATTATATAATAATATTAAATCCGTCAGTACGGTGGTGTGGATAGCGATACGGAATTCGAATCCGGAGATCCCGAGTTCGAATCTCACTCAAGCTAAAAGTTATATAAAAACTATCACACAGCGGCTCGGTGAGTGCGGAACCTGTACTGTAATTGGGATTAAATTCCTGTTATACAGCGGAACATAAATAATAAATAATAAAATAATAAAGAAATAAAGAAAAGGCTTCAGAATCCAATATGTTTTTATAAAATATTTATTTGTGGACGTTTTAAGCTCAAATACTAGCTCATAAATAAAAATATAAAACAATGTTTGTAAAAATTCTGGCCTCTTCTTTATTTAATTTTATTTAATTCAGTTATTTAAGTCAAAGAGAAGTGTTTTTTTTCTAAAACTATTTAGGAACGTTTGCAAATTTTTTTGATACATTTAGGAGCGTTATAACAGTGGAAACAAAATGTTTATGTGTAATGTGTCAAAAAAAAAAATATAGATAAATATTTCATGGCCAGAACACATGTAGTTTACCAAAACGTTGATTAAATAAAAATATACAGAAATAAGTCAAATATGATTTCATTAAATATTAATAGATCGATTTGTAATTATGTCACAAAAAACTCACTTTAGGTATAGAAACAATCAATAATAATAAATAATGTAACTGGCTGACTAAACTTGAAAATTAAATATCATTTGTTAAATGTTATCTGTTGTTTTAAATTACATGCTTTTATTTTTAATGTTAACTATGTTTAATTTTTTTTTTGTTTAAAAATAGGTATAGTATCATCGCTAAAAGTTATACTGTATTTGTTTAGTAATTATGTAAAAGAATAAATAAACAGCTATACTTAAATAAAATGGTACGAGTTTAGTTTTAATTTAAACAGTAGGATTATGTTTTTCTATCTAAATCTTGCACGCAATTATATATCATGAATGAATTGATTTTTTTATCAGTTTCGTGTTGAAATTATGTTGTTCTTATTTTTTCTCGTTGAACTGTTGTTGCAATTATATATTTATGAATGAATGAGTCACAAAGAACAACCATGTTTGCTGCATCATTGCTTTTCCGGTTCTGTTTAGTGTTAAGCGAAGGGAACTAAAAACTACCTGCTCTTGCTCTACAGACACAAAGCGATCAATGTTTTTTGTATAAATGTATATGTGTGTTAACGCTAACAACATACATGTCACAATATAAATTTTCTCTTTACTAGTTTCAAGATTTTTATCAAAATGCTTGATTTGATAAATTGCTTCCTCCTTCTGAATTGTCTTATTGTAAGCTATTTTAGACTTTAATATGTCGTTTACTTTTCAGTTATATGTAAAGAAAACATGTAAAACATGGTATATTTTAAATGTTAACAAATAATAAATGCTGTTCAGGTGTTCGTGATTGAAGCAGAAACCGAGCTTTACATTTTATTTGACACTTAAATAACTTATATTAACGATTTATACTTCGTATCTATTGAAATATTAAATATAGTTGAGCTCAGTGCTTGCATGTTGTTCTTAATTATATAGCTACATTATACATTAACATAGTTTTAATTTTCGCCGCTAGATATCATGCTGTATCTATCTATAAAAAAGTGCTTATAAAGATTTAATACTTTTACAATATAATTCTAGTTATTTTTTCAATATTTATTCGCTTTTCGATTAACTTATTAATGAGTTAAACATTTGTAAATAAATCAAAATACCTAGGAATTATTTTTCTTATTTGAATATAATTTATATTTATTTTTATATTGGATCATTCTTAAATACACATTTATAATATAATTTATAGTTTTAATTTTACATTTAATTTTTAAAATATCGTTTTAAAATATAATTCTACAGCCGATGTAAGAATATATAATTGAATGTACTGTTTACAACGCAAAATAATTTTTCCGAAATTCGCAAAAATAATTGCACATTACTTCAAACAAACGTGCCACTGGATTGAGAGATTACAGTAATGAATAAAAATGATTAAACATTAAAATTAATTTAATTTATTTAAAATTGTGGAACAATACTTTCAATGTTTAATATTTACACATTTTTATTCATTATTGTAGCCTGTAGTCCAGTAGTTCGAAAAATCTTTGCTTCAAGTAATGTGCAATTATTTTTGCGAATTTCGAAAAAAATTTTGATTGAACCGGTTCCAAAATCGAAATTTTTTTATATTATGTTTCTATATAGTTCAGGGCACGAGAAATACACTCGTTCAAACCGCATTTCAATATCTCTTTTAGTTTTTGAGTTATATCGATTTTTGACTTTTTTAAAAACTCAACTTTGAGAGTCCATATCTCGAAAACTAAAAGAGATATTGAAATGCGGTTTGAACGAGCGTATTTCTCTTGTGCTAATTAACTTATACCGAAATTTTAAAATTTTTGAAAAATTTTCAACTTTTTTTCAAAATTTTCTTTTCTCAATATTTCCAAAAGTTGAAGAGATAATGAAAATCTGAAAACACCAGCGAATTCCTCGCGTGAAAATACATAGGTATGCGAATTTTGCTGTAAAAATTTCCATACTTATGTATTTTCACACGAGGAATTCACTGGTGTTTTCAGATTTTCATTATCTCTTCAAACTTTTGGAAATAATAAGAAAAGAATATTTTTTTTTTAAATTGAAAAATTTTCAAAAATTGTAAAATTTCGGTATAAGTTAACTAGCACACGAGAAATACGCTCGTTCAAACCGCATTTCAATATCTCTTTTAGTTTTCGAGATATGGACTCTCAAAGTTGAGTTTTTAAAAAAGTCAAAAATCGATATAACTCAAAAACTAAAAGAGATATTGAAATGCGGTTTGAACGAGTGAATTTCTCGTGCTCTGAACTATATAGAAACATATTTTTTAAAATTTCAAATTTTGAACCATTCAACCAAAAATTCACAATAAATATATCATGCTTTTGAACCATTACTGGCAGTGGCACTCTGCTGTAGTACATCTCAGTAAGTAATCTATTTAAGCTTGTGAACTGCAGTTACCAGCCGTCAAATCGCGGTTCAATATGTCATCTCAACGAAGCTTTTGCGTGCGTACTTCTGAACTAACACTTACACACACCATGGTTGACACTTAGTAGTTACAGGAGACGTTTTCACCAATATGCATAGTGGAATTCACAGATAGTTCGTTCCTCTAAAGCCTTCTTATTATTGTATGAAAAAATACAAAATAATTCTTTATTTTGGGAAGAAATAATGATTCCAAAACTAGTATATTTTTATTTTTTCATAACCTTTCATTTCATATACAAATTGTATATTAAAATGCTCGGTAATCTGTGAAAAGTTTGATAATGTCCAAACATAAAAATGACTGTATCTTGTTTATTATAAACTTTATAAAAAACTGACTGACAAATGTTAATATTTTTATA
Organism: Pterostichus niger; assembly: GCA_947425015.1. NCBI lineage: Eukaryota > Metazoa > Arthropoda > Insecta > Coleoptera > Carabidae > Pterostichus > Pterostichus niger. The sequence goes on from OX380347.1 coordinate 30,278,028, forward strand.
TCATCATTATTTATATAAAATTTGAATAAATTTGGTCAGTTAGAAGAGCAGATAAGTTGATAGCATTTTTGAGCGTTTTCGCTTGTACTCCGGAGTGGCCTTAAGAAAATCTTGTCAAAGAATGAATGTTATGTATATGCTTATTTAGATTAATAACAAGTCCTATAAATACAAAGTACTAAATTAAATGAATGTTTGGTAAATTAATTTAAACGGTTGTTTTTTTTTTTTTAAACTTTGACACTTTTCTGATGAAGCATCATATCACCTGTAATCAACGTTTATTGAAGATTATGTGTGTGAAAAGATTAATATTTGTCTTTTAATTTAAAGGAAAAATTAGAAGATATAAATAAACATTTGTGATTTTTTTCAGCTTAATACCTTATAATGTTGGCAACGACAATTGCAGTTTTTGTTTTGTTCACATTTATATATTTTTGTACTATGCTTCTGCTTTTATTACTTTCGTAGTAGGCTGTCCCATTACGATATGTTAAAATGCAATGATTAAATTTCAATTTTGAACGTTTTCTTTCTATTGTTTTCATATTTTAAGTATTTGATATTCTATATTTATAACCTATAAGGTGTTACGCAGGAATTCTCCATCTTTACAACGGTTAGGCTCCAAGTCTGATCGTAAACTGGTTTCTTCGTAAGTCTTTACTGACATGTTTAGCATGTATGTAGATGTAGATACCATAGGTTCTTATGTTTTGCATGGTTTTAAGCTAATTCGTGGTGTTCTGATTATCAGGAAAAAGGGGTAAAAATATGCTGTTTATGTATGGGTAACACATAATTAAATTACTGGAATAGCCTAGTTTGTTAAGGCTTCTGTGGCATTGAAGGAGAACAGTACAAATAAGGCAATTATGCCATGGAATTGCATCAAATTTAATTCATTTCATGACAGTTGCTAGTTACTTCTTATAAGTATAATTATGATGCTTTTTATTTTTAGCTTCACGATATTATATATAAATAGATACATTCCGATTATTAACTTATTTTTCTTGTTGTGATTATAATTATTATGAATGAGCTGAAAATAGAATAAACTATAGAAGTCATTCATATCATAATACAATTTCTAAGTGTTTGCATGTAAGCATTCATTCATTATTCATCTTAAACTTGAATTTCATTTGATGCAATTTCCGGCTGTTTTATACCCATGATGAATAAGCAGCAAAATAGTTGTACAGGGTTATGCAAGAATATATTATGTATTGAAAATGAATATTAAATCTGAAATGACAATTTACATTTCTTGGAAATGTTATTGCGTAAACTAGATGCGATACAACAGTTTTGAGAATATGCAAATTTAAAAAATGGCCCAGTTTTTGACCCTAATCAATTTTGTCTCTCTATTTCGATTAGCATCTAACATCTTTTATAACTCATAAAAATATCTTCACGACACAAAATTTCTCGGTATATTTTCAATTTAGAATTATTTTGTTATTTATTGTTATGATATATATTTTGTGAGAGATATTAATGATGTCGAATTTAAAATCGAATCATTAAAGTTTGCTGTTTCGTTAACAAACTAAAACATTTTACTGTTAGGTGAACGAATCGTGAAACTAATTTTTCAATCTCGCTAGACTACGATTTATTGGTAGATATTATATCCAAGAAATGCTGAATATATTGGGTCGATCAGCACTTAATTTTCTCGTCATTTAAAAAGATGATTTCTAATTACTTGAACTGAAGAAGAATGTTGATTTGGTTCATGTCAATTGTAGATTTGATTTGCATCAGCGATTAAAAAAGTTTTAAAATGCATACTCGACTTTTGCATCACTTTTTGTTGAATTCAAGGAAGGCCGATTCTTGTCTGTATGGCGTAATATAGAAATTATATTTCCGCCTCATTTTGATTCACTTCGGTGTCAGAAAGTTAAAATATTTATGAAAATACTGGTATTGCTAAGGTCGTTAATTTAAAATCAGGTTGGTACAGAGGCGGTTTAATGTCAAATTTACTCGGTCATTCATTCATTACAAACAAAAACATGGATTCTAAAGCAAAAAAATAAGACAAAAAATTGCGTATCTGCATACTAATGTCTTGTCGTAATTTGTCAAACCTTTTCACATGTTGTTATAAATAAAATTCCTTTCGTTGTTTTTTGTTTAGATAACGATGTTTTGGTTGTTACATCACACCTTATTTTAATTATTATTAAATCATCGTATATATTTTATTAATGTTTTAACATTTTCCGAGATTATTATTGAAGGAATTGAATTAATCAAGTTGATGTTTTGTAGTTTCGATCGTTTCATTACAGCTAAACAATTTCTTGGCTATTTTATAATCTATTCAGCTGTTTTGTAAACAGATAATTTTTGCCATAAACACATTCCAATTTCGCATTTTTTTTCATACCAAGTAGTTAGTTCAGGTGTGAGTTTAGATTTGGCTTACGATAAAATACGTTTCGTGGATTGGTTATTTTACAAAACAACTGGATAGTTGATAAGGTAAATGGTTAATTTAGCCGTAACATGAACATTAAACATCGTGTTAAAATTTAATAGGACTTTCTGAATTTTTTCTCTTATTTTGCTCTAGAATTCATGGTGTAATTCAATCTCGCCCGTCGAAATGATGAATCCTAATGAAAGTAGATCGCCATTTTTTACTTACGAAATCTGATTGTGATGAAGAAACTGTCCGACGACCGCCTAGAGATGCATATATTATTGTTCATCATTTAGTATTAAGTTTCTATTTATTTTATGAGTTGAAGAACCGGATGGTCTTTCGTTCTTATGGGCAGCCTAGTCGTCTTCGAGTTTGAAACTAATGTAAACCTGAACTAAAATGATATGTTACAGGAAGCCGCAGGTTCAAGGCCGTGCCGGCTTCATTCGACATGGAGCGCACGTGGTAATTTAAGCATATATCAGGAAACCATAACACCAACAACACAACAACAACAACAACAACAACAACAGGCAACAACACAAGGAAAATCACACTCGCAATCACAACTTACCAAGGCATCTTCGACCACACAGACGCAAACTGAATTCCAGCGCATTTCGGTTGCAACACAGACTGAATTTACAGACTTCGCAACAACTGAAACTGAAGAACTCTTCAATCTCAACTGCAATGCAACTAGAAAAGACTCTTTCTCTACTACATCATCTGTAATCTTCGACGGCATCATAAATAGTTCTCTTGAACTGTTGGTTGACATAACTGACACCACAAATGACATTGCACGATTAACGAGAGATGCGGAAAAGCTATTCGTCAAAATGCCAGTCGGAACCAGTAATTCATTTCATATATGTAAATATTATTGCAGTTATGATGTATGCATGTTTCTTTCAGATTTTGAAAATTCTGCGCTGAAAGCTAGCTTCTCTTTATCTTCACTGCCACCCTCTACTGGAATAGAGAGCCCGGAACATGTAAAGATTAAAAATGAACGGCCTTATAACAGTCTCACCAAAAAAAGGTAGAAAGAACTCATATTCATAAGATTCAAACAATATTATTTCGTCTGTATTTGCTATAAGAGTAAGCTTAATAATTCGTTTTTACAGTTTATTGAAACATTGTATTTATTTGATTACGTAGTTAAAAAGCGGAAAGGTACATAATACAATATAGTAAATCGTGTTAAGAAACTTATAATTTCAAGATAACGAAATAACAATTGACATCGTGGAACTAAACTTTTTGTGTACCGAAGCATCGAGTAAAATAAAATATGAAAATTGTTTTAATCATGAAGCTTCTTTATACTTATTTTATTTTCCAAAAAAATTTCATGCGGGTTCTATGTAGCTTCAAACTTTAATTATACTTAATGATTCATTTTCGGAATATATTACTTCCGGTTGTCCGAATACCATTAAATTTTAATTGGATAAAACGAACCTTATTTAAATATTTCAAAGTAATTTATAGTGAAAAATTAAAAGCACATAAAATGTAAGAACAGACAAAGATGTTGAAAAGTTGCGCAATCACCTGAGGCCCTTATACAACTTTGGAGAAAATGTAGGACGTCGCATAAATAAAAATAAAAATTAATTCAACTTGTCTTCCCGGTGATTGCCCTTAAAAAGAAACGTGTTTAAAGTCACGTACGTCACATCAAAAGTTATCGATGGTCCTTTTAAATATTATAACATTTTCATTTATGTAATATTTTAATTTATCTTTCTGATACATTCTATAGATTGTGTATAGGTATTTATAAAAATGCAATCATTAAAATTTAACTACGGTATTTATCAACTTACTTGAGTGCAAATTAAGTAATTAAAGTTAAATTATATTTTGCTCACTAAAAACTAAATGTTTATAATCAGTTAAAAATATGTTTTTTGATCAGCATTTAAACAAAATGTATAGTTGTAAAATTAATTTCTTGCAGTAATAAATTAAACAGTAAAAAACAGTTTAAATATAATTTGATCAATAACAATGTAGACGTGTTTGATTAAACTTTTACTTAAAATAAAACACATTTTGGCAAAGTTCATGCCACTAACATATTTTACAATCAAACTTAAACCTACAAATTAAATGCATGTTATGATAGAAAAAATAGTTTTAATAATTGTATCACCCAGGGTTTATCAAGTAATTAATATATTGTATTACATAAATACGTAAAGCTTAAGATTTGTATAATTTAATCTATTAGTGGAACATATTTGCCCATTTACATTTTTACTGCTCATTTATTTATTTATAGATCATTTAGTTTTTGTAGAAGTCATTAATATCTCGTTGTTTATTTAATTTTCTGCATATACATTAATTTTTGTACTCCTCACATGTAATATTTTACATATCTTTAGTTACTGATCAAGAACTTATTTTATTGATTGTTTTTGAAAGTAATAGGGGCCAGTTGCTTGTTAACTGGTTCAAATTGATGGTTCGGAGTCCACCATAAATAGAATTAATTTCCTGTTTTGCCGCGTAAATAAAATTAATTAACGATGATAAGTTTTCCTTCTAATTTCAATTTAAAATATTTTCTTATATCACGTAATGATGTAAAATTATTTTGGCCTCTCTAGAAAAGACCCTAAACATGAAAACTGGCGTAAATCATGGGGTAGTAACTGTGATAATAAAGATGATTTCTGGTCGGCACTTCAAGCCAATTACGATTATATTATGGATAATCACTTAATAGATAGCTGCCAGGTAAGTTAATTGCAATTGATGTCAGTTATATTCAACTATAAAACAAAAAAATCCCTAGGAAATCGATCGAGACATACGGACGCAAGCAGAAGAAACATGGACTCTCAATCAATTAATTTCACACTTCTCAGAGCTGTGTTTCTTCCTTAACGATATCCAAGATACTGTCTATGGGAAAGCAGAAAATGTCACCAACTGGGCTCTGCGAACTGTAAGTATCAAGCAACGACATATGTGCATTTCGTCAGCATTCAGCCAGCACTGCTGTCTATTTAGTTGGCCTTAATAGGAAGTGTATTTAATGCCGCAAGGTCAGTTGAGGAAAACATGATGAGTGAGACCTCTGTTGTCCGCTAGCGGGAATTCTTATTTTATTAATTAATATATCCTGAACAAGTGACTCACAAACTGTAGACCCTCGATCAATACTTTTAGTTTTTATCTTATTTTAAACAGAATTCAGATTATATATTTTATAGAATAGTAACCTGGTGCGGAATAATAATAATAATAATTTTTTTATATTATATTCCGTAAAACCTAATTACTCATTCCTAGATAAACAAATTCTACTTTTGCAGAATGTATTGGAAGACATTTTATTTATTTAATAACAATATCTTTTTCTTATTTTTTCGTTTTACGTGTACTAAATTTATAATATTTTTAAAAATTAATCTTACAGTATATGAAATTTTAAAATAAAGTAAAATGGTCAGCTTTTTGTGTAACATCTGAATGCATGTTATAGGATGATTTTCAGTGCTGAAATAAATTTGTGTTACATAGCTTCAGCCTGAAATGAAACCTAGACCCTTTGGGTTCGTAATGTGTTTAATGTGAAAGTAGTGAAGAAGTCTTTTAAGTGATTTATTCCGCTTTTAATTTAAGTGTGAATAAAATGAATAAATTTAATTATGATGAGAAAAAAATGGGATACAGCTAGGATTTGAATTTGGGACCTCTGAACTTCGGTCAATCAACTAAGATATAGTCGCCGTATATTTCAAATCTAATTTTATTTCAATTTTGTTTATTTAATTCATTAATTGTTTTGTTTTGTTATTTTGATAATTAAACAAATTAATAAACTATTTCATAATATAATATTTAGTAGCATCTCTCCTACCTAAAGAAAAATCATATGACTAAAAATAATGGGTAATAATTATTTTTGTGTGGCCCAAAATCGATTAGTCACACCAAAATAGAAACGCATACCCATTGCTCAATCCTGTATAAATATGAAAGGAAATGCAGTAATAAAAAAATGAATAAAACTCCTGGGCGTATCAGACAGAATATATTTAGTTTTTGGTGCTTGCATTCCGACACTTTTATTTCGAGATTCACTCACTACACTACAATGCGATCAGCTCTCTTTCCTCTCCTGACCCCTTCCTGTTGCGTACATCCTGTGTCTCGTGTCTGTGGCTGTGCACTCTCCGCACGGTCACAGTCTCAGAACACTGCAGACAAGATCACAAGACACCAGAACGGTCAACGCTCAGACAACGCTACGCTGGCGACACTAAGAAAGAACTTCGGATAAAGCATAAAGCTGACCATGCGCAAGAATTCCTTTGCGAGTTTTGAATGTCAAAATCAGCGGAAAAAGGATATCCACTAATATTTTTTAAAGATTCTTCCGCCATAAAAAATTTTCAAGTAGATAAAAAACCAGAATTAACTTTACCACCATTTGAAACAGTTTTCTTTAAAGTAATTTAGAATCGTTTGACTGTGGAAAATATACGAACGTTTTTAATGTCAAATGTGTCAAGATCTTTTGTATAGCCTATATGTAACTATAATTAGATGACGAGTCTTCTTCAGCTGATTTTGACGATAAAGTCTTTGAATTCTCTTGTACAACGAAGTATATACAATAACTTATTTTACCGTTATATTTTAGTCATAGGATTGAGATGTGTGTTACTTTAGTATATACTAATTGGTACTGTAATTTAAAAAAAGATTTAACTACAATGTCCATATAACTACTAATAAATATTATGTAAAAGTATTGAATTCTTATACAGGGTGGTGACCGCGACATCGGAACATATTACTTTAACATGTAAAATCATATTTTATAATTTTCTGCTTCCCTTATTATTTTAGAGAAAAAAAGCTTCAAATTAATGTTTTACATTAAAATCAATAAACAGAATTAATTTTACATGCCTTCTAACGGCAGAAATTAAATTGAAAATGTTGAAAAATAGCTTAAAAATAGGGATAGGCTTGGAAATGAAACAAAATTGTCAGAAGAAAAAATAATTTTGAATTATTAATTTTTATGATTCTCTTTTTATAAAAGTGTTGATGGTCCTGAAAAGAGCCTTTTTTTTGTTATTATCAATAATTAACAAGGAATATTTTTCTGCTGACAAATAAAACGTGAATCATTTGTTTAATTTTGTTTCATTTCCAAGCAAGGCATCCCTATTTGAAGCTAATTTTCAATTTAATTTCTGGCGTTATAATGCATGCAAAATTTAATTCTGTTTATTGATTTTAGTGTAGAATTTTATGCTCTACAACATTTATTTGAAGCTTTTTTCACTAAAATAACAAGGGAAGCATTTAACTTAAATTTCTGATCGCGATATGGCAGTGGTTTGTAGTATTCTGGGTTTGATCTAAATTTATTTCAGCATTATGAGTTGTTAGCTGTTCTTTTTCTGACACACAGCCCTTTTGAAATATTGTGTACGGAACAGTAAATGAAAATATGGTTCTAGTTCTAGGTCAATTACATAATGAAAATTCAATGCCATTGACCGCATCTTCATCTTATTTTTAGTTTTTAAGTTCCTGATATCATCAACAATTTTAAAATTATAATTAGAAACTAAATGAGATATGAAACTACGATCATAGACATTGAATTTTCCTTGTTTTAATTGATTTAAAATGCATATTTTGAGATATTTTAGTTTATTATTTTCGTCCAAAATTCCTCTCACAAAGTAGTATTAGAGCGATATCTCGAAAACAAGAAAAGAAACATAGCCAAGTGTTTACTTTACATTTTTATTTTTAAGAAAAGATATGTCACTATTAATGTGGAAAATGATGTACAAAATCTGCATGTCATGTAAATTTTTAAAAACGGAAGATCCTAAAATGAAAATACGAATCTCTAAAAGTTAAATAATATATAATGTTGAATTACTTAGAAATAGTTCAAACTTTATTACAAGCTCTAGGTTTCATGTCATTTACTATAATTGAGAATTAAGATTAATATCCTGTTATGCAACACAAATAAATAAATTACAACTAGAATATTAAATAAGTGCACTTCCTAAATCACTTAATAAAACATAAATTAGATTTAACTAATTTATTCATGAACAAAACTGACAGAAACATAATTGTTACAGTCACACATGGAAGAAATGAGCCGGGTATCGCCTCGCCGTAAGCTTTTCAACGATCAAGCAAACAGACTGATGGACGAGATGCCCGGTGTTCAGGATGAGGTCTCCTGGAGAGTCAGTCACTTGAACTCCAAGTGGGAACAGGTGGAGAACGCGCTCAGTACTAACGGCTGCTCGAGATGTGAACAGGAGTCTTGTCCAGGTAATCTATCTCTGAAAGAAAAAATACTCGAAATACAATTACTTGTTTATATATTTTGTTTTACAATCACTCAACAGGATAAAATAATCCCAATTACTGAGGGTTAGAAAAAAAATATGTATGTATTGTAATGTGTAAATGAATATAAGTTTGTGGTGTCATAAGAAAAATTGTACAATGCCACTATCGTAAGTAGCAATTACATTGATGGTTGTATATTTTTTATTGAACACGACGTATTTCTTTGAACATCAAATATAATAATTCAGATGTGATAGACAGCTTAAGTTATCAAAATACTATTTGAAGAATATAAATACGTATGAAGAATAGAGGATATAATTTAACATAATTGTTTTATAAAATAAGAACGTTCTTAGTTCTTGATTATATTTTTTATCTAATTTAGTATTACTGTTAACATTTTTAGGTACAAGTTTTGTATTAAATCTATGATTGAATATATTGAATGATGGTTTTACAGATGTTTACAATCAAATATGAAATTAAATTTTATATGATCTACGTATCCCTTTTATTATTGTAATATGTTGTATTTGGTAAAAAAATATGTTATTTATTGTTTTTAATTTAATAGAAAATTGAAGTTGATACATATAATGAGTTTTAGCGAAGTTAGTTATAGCTAAAGTAATTGTAGCTAAGCTATAAAAGTAGCTATCTATTATCTAATTCTGCGATGTTTATTTTTTGTTACAAAAATTAATTCAATATATATATGCCGGGAGTTTTTTTTTATCAGTAAACATGGGGATATGCCATTACCATAGTTACAAAGTTGACAGCAATGCATTAGAGCGTTTATTTTAAAAGTAAACATAGGGAAAATAACATTGCTGTCAAAGTAATAAAACTGTCCTCTTTCAAAATCAGACCGGGTTAATAGAGGATCAAATAGTGGGGCGTTTTTATATAAATGGAAATTTAAATGGGGAAAATTATTTAGAGTTATTACAAGAGAGAGTTATATTGAGTAAATATTAAGGAAGTGTGGTTCCAACAAAATGTACGAAAAATCGTTTAGGCTATTGTTTACAGGTAAATGGGGTAATTTTGAACAGTTATTGAATTAAAATTCCTATTTAAACTAAATAAAATTTTCTTTTTTGGTAGTTGTGATTTGACAACTGGTTACTGTACTTAACGGCTTAAAATGTGTAGTTTATTAGGATCTGCTATTGCAGAACTGCCATGGCCAAGAATGACCAGAATTTTGACATATAAACATGCAGATGTGAATTCCTTGTTGAACCAGTTCAAAAAGTCAAAATTTTTATTATATGGTTCTATATAGTTCAGAGCACGAGAAATACACTCGTTCAAACCGCATTTCAATATCTCGTTTAGTTTTTGAGATACAGCGATTATTGAATTTTTTTAAAGCTCAACTTGGAAGGCCCATAACTCAAAAACTAAAAGAGATATTGAAATGCGGTTTGAACGAGTGTATTTCTCGTGCGCTACTTAACTTGTACATGTATTTTGAAAATTTTGAAAAATTTTCATTTTTTTTCCAAATTTTCTTTTGTCGATATTTCAAAAAGTTGAAGAGATAATGCAAATATGAAAACACCAGTGAATTCCTCGCGTGAAAATACATAGGTATGCAAATTTTCAGAAGAAAAATCGAACGGATACATTTTTTATTGCAAAAAATCGAAAATAGCCATTTTATTGAAATTTCTTTTTTTGTAATAAAAAATGTATCCGTGCGAATTTTATTGTGAAAATTTGCATACTTATGTATTTTCACGCCAGAAAATCACTGGTGTTTGCTGATTTTTATTATCTCTTCAACTTTTTGAAATATTTAGGAAGAAAAATTTTGAAAAAAAATTGAAAAATTGAAAAATTTTCAAAATACCTGTACAAGTTAAGTAATGCACGAGAAATACACTCGTTCAAACCGCATTTCAATATCTCTTTTAGTTTTTGAGGTATGGGCTTTCAAAGTTGAGCTTAAAAAAAAGTCAAAAATCGCTGTAACTCAAAAACTAAAAAAGATATGAAGATGCGCCTTGCGCCATTCGATTTCTCGTGGTCTGAATTATATAGAACCACATTTTAATAATTTTCTATTTTTGAACTGGTTCAACCCAATATTCTCATTATTTGTATGTACGAGCTCTTAAACGAAGAATTTGAGAACAAACCTCTACACAAAAGAACTTTTGGATTGTTTTGAGGTTCTAAATTTATACCTAACGTTTAGTTAATGTAATTTAAAGTAATTCAAATTCATTTAATTTGTTTAAACTTAAAATGTTTCTTTTAGACTATAGACTAATACACTTCAATGCATTGCTGAAAATATTACTTTCCCTATGTTTACTTTTAAAATAAACGCTCTAATGTATTGCTGTGAAACTTTTTAACTGTAACTATGGTAATGATACATCCCTATGTTTATTGATAAGAAAAACTCCCGGTATATAATAGTTTATTTTTTTGGGACAATACTCCCGGTATATATATATATATATATATATATATATATATATATATATATATTATTTTTGACAAGTTCCTATTTAATTATTGTTAAATAGTTTAATTTAATATAGAAATAAATCAATTATAAAACGAAGCAATTGAGCGATAAAAATTGGCGACATTTATATAATATTGCACTGATTTAAAGGTAGTGATTAAAACGTTATTTTATTGATTATTAAATTTATAGGTATATACAATTTTAATTTTCTTTGTATGTTACAGATATAGAACATGAAGTCCGCTGCCTTCGAAAATGGGTGAAAGAAATGGAATCACGGTTACAACCCCTGAATTTTCAGTTGGAGTGGACAATAGCAGAACTGGAGAAGAAGGCGTTGGAACACATGGTACGTACGAAATATTTCATATCTTGTGTTATAAATTTTAGTTTCATTTAAATATTTTACTTTTTGAAAATAGTGAATCATATAAAATATTGTATTAATGTTGTAATGTATTCAATGACTGATCCATCATTTATGGCATAACAAAAAGCATAAATTACATATAATTAACTTATCTTTTGTCATATATCATTTTGTCTTAGATTTATGTAATGGAATCTTAAGTATAATGTAAATATTTATCCAAACTAAAAAAAAATGTATTAGAATATTAAGTTCAAACGTTTTGCGGTGATTTTAATCTCTTGTTCGTGAACATTTAAGGACTTTTTGATAACAAATCTGCCAATTACGTACATAAATTAGAATTTTGAAATACAATATTCATAGATAGCGCTCTGCATCATCCGCAATATTTTGAATTCTGATTATCATTCTATATTTCTGAATAAGAAAATGAGGGTGAGCTATTTAAAAAAACGACGATTTTCACGAAATTTGGAGAATAGTAAATCTATTTATATACAGTTTAAAATATACAGGCTATTTCAAAATTATTGCAAAAAATAAGGATATATATTATTGGATGTACTGAATAAGAATTTTGAAACATTCTGTATGATATAGCAAGAAGAAGAGAAGAAGAAGAATGGTGGAAATTTCAGGAAAAAATAAGAGTAATTGTCATGAAATTTGAGAGGTTATTTAAAATTTAAATGTAGGTTATAAATGTTTCCTCGTAATTATGAAATAAAATGCCGGTGAATCGAGCTACATATCTCGTAAAAATAAGATTAGACCAGTTTTCGGAACTCAGATAACCGAAAGTGGGGATATAATATAAAGTAATAAATTGGACTATTAAAATAGTAACATTAGTAGCTAATAAATTTAATTGATTAATTAAATTTATAGTTATTGACGTAAATTAAATTTAATTATGCAAGTAAAAATACCTAACATATTTAAACTTTGAGCCGGAAATAAAATCACTTTTAGTTAACTTTATATATAATTCAATAGTGTTTATCAGTTATACCCCCCATCATTTTATATATTAACGCCGGCACTGTAACGTGATCTTTTCCTTATTTCGCGTAGGTGGTATTTCTGTATATAAAATAAAATAATAATAACAGTATGTGATTCTACGTGATTAAATTCCATTTGTAAGCGTGTATTCTATAGCAATTATTAATTCTCATGCATTTTCTGCATCTAATCTAATGTTTTGAAATTTCAAGTGAAGTAGAGCGTATTATACCTACTCTATGAAATAAATTGTGTCCTCGACTATTAAATAACATTAAGATTTAGAATGTACATTCAGCGAAAGTGGTCGACAAATCGTAATAAAAAATGTGAAAAGACGATGAATTCATAGTAGAAAGAAGATTTCTAGAACGAAATTTTACCTTTGTTCAAAATAACTTGTCAATTATTAAAATTAAATTTGTAGAATTACATAAGTTTCGTGACCTTCAAGCATGACGTCTTTTAAATACTTATTTATTTAACTTATTTATTCTATTGTATATTTAGTTACACGCAAATCAAATTCCAAATACTGAATGAAGTCTTACAAATATTGTTACATTGCTTATTGTCATTTAATAAGTTTTGTCAAAAAATTGTTCACGGTAATTTTTCCTAAAATGTAAAAACATAATGAGGAAAAAATTAACATAAATGTGAAAAAAGTAGTAAAAATCTACTGAATCACGTTAATCACACTTTTTCTTGTTCATTTAGATTTTGGAGAACAGTTTTTGTCCCGTATTTTTTTATTGACACATATGAGCTAAATCAAAAAACAATATTGCGTTATAATGTCTTATTAATTTTTTTATGTCGATACCAGGCTCTTGTTCCCAAAAGCAGAAAAAAAACCGTGTCAAAATAGCAAGTTCAAGTTAACCGCAAATTTGACTCTCCATATTGGTAATATTTACATATATATAAAAAAATAGTTCAGTGGCGTAACATGAATTTGCAGATCTTTTATTGTTACAATGGACAGCTTATAAATAATATATTTTGTTTTTGAAACTTGGTATAAGGACTTGAGTTTCTTTGGCACGTAGTATGTGGGATTTAAATGGTAAATTGCGAGGGCGAGAGAAACAAGCACTACTACAAAAATTAATAACAACTTTGATGGGCATTGGGCAATGTACTGAATATGATATTGCCCTTGAAGTAAGTAAATTACTGGACAAAATTGTCCAAAGCCATTCTTATTTTTCGTATTTTGCTATATTTGAAAACTTGGTTGAAAAAAATGTGCGCTTTGTATATTGTGCTAGTTTTCTTATATTTATATCGATTACTGATGGTAATCTGACAATTTGTGCCGTACCGTTTAGGAATAGGACCTGTTCGTGTTCCCAGGTATCACGAAAATTATACCTGTTGCGCCTAGTTCGAGGTATACCCCAGGTACCATCGGTGGTCCATACAATTCTAAACAGATACGATAACAATAAAAGTTGACACCTTTGCATATTTTAAGTACAATGTTTTTATACGGTTCCAGAATGCCATTGAAATCATAGGCGCCACACAAATTAATTTTATGGTGGGGGGTGAACTCGAAAGTTGTGTAAATTGCAAAATTTTGAGAAATATTCATTTCATTTCACACAATGGCAAGTGTAACCCCCACCCATTGCAACCCCCCTCCTTCCTTTTAATTGTTGCTTTCTACGTACGCCACTGATTAGTACAATCCGATACTTGAATCACTTGGTACTTGAAACTCTTTTGTGAGTATTTGTGATAGTCAGCATATATTAGTCGGCAGGTGTTGAAAGGTAAAGTAGATAAGTTCGTTTCATAGGCCGACCCCACTCGGTTTTTGTTTTTCGTATCTTGGTGACGCGCGGTCCCACAGGTAGTTTGAATCTGAATTTACAGTCTTTAGACTCGGTAGTTATCGTAGCCGGTCGGAAGAGTTCGGACGCCGGTTTTGTCGGTCGGTTCCCCATAACCGCTATACTGGTTGCTCGTATAAACATACTGTTTAGTTTGAATATTTAGTTTGCGCTCAGAGTTGGCACTGCCAACTTGGCAGTTTACGGAAAGTGTGGTGTTTTGGTTTCACTCAATTACAAGTGATCGCGATCGGCGTTATTTGTGTGGTGTCATGTGGTCCATCCACGTGCAAGGTACAGGAGGAAAACAGGTGCACTCAACATGCTATGTCTGACGTTCTGACGACTCCGGTTTCTTCTTAAGGCCTCCTGATGGTGATGGTGCATTCTCGCTAAAGATTTGCAGCGGTTTCACGCAAGGTGTGTTTGCGAATTTCATTTGTTCTTTGTCATTAACAAACTTGCGTACTATTGTTAAATGTCTTATAATTGTTTTTATGTCTCTTTTGCGTTTAACGCACGTGTTTTTGAATAGAGAACTAAACGATGTTAGATCTATTTATATTTTAGTGTTAGTTTATAGTTCAATAGCGATGTTTGTATATACGTGGGGGTTAATGCTATTTGAAACGTTGTTTTAATTCCAATTTAGATTTTTGCGAACATTCCGGATTTGCACTAAAGGAAATAAATAAATTTCTTGTTTATTTAGTTCTATTTCTTCTAAGTTTGTTTTAGCTAGTGGTGTAGGTACACTATTATAAGATAATCACAGCCCTATTTCAATTTCCAATTAGAACGACAGTTATTACTTTTAATTGTCTATTGTTATTTGTATTGTTAATGAAAAAATGAAATCTATTTGACTACACTTCTGATGTTATTTGAGTACAGATAAAAACACTATAGATAAGTGGAAGAAGTCAATAGCTTACCATAATTATGAATAAAATTTTAAACGATAACAGAACACATGTTAATAATTTCATTTAATTTAAATTATATTTATTCTAGAAAATAAGGTAATGAGACATATGGCATTCATATAAATAAGATCTGAATATAATTTTCTTTCACTTTGATTGCTGAGTACCTATTTGTTATTTAATTTCATTAGTGCGAAAAAATCTTTAGAAATTAAATTTGAAATATTACCTATAGTTCCAATCGATGTTCGTTAGTTTGCGAATTTGCCCGGTAAACTTTCTTCAAAACTTGATTAGTTGATTATTCACTATCAGCACTCGTAAAAGTTTTTGTAATTTCACCCTTTTATTGGAACCTGCGATAAAATATGAAGATTTGACATACATCCAGTTTTAGACTGATTTCACTACGCTACGCTGGACTACATTGAAATAATTTATTTCAATTAGAGGCAATTTGTGCAGCTGTTGTAAAATAATACGTGGGCCAGTGCACTTCCACAACCATGTGGGCATTAAGAGAAAATTGTATTTACCATTATATACTCGTATAGTTGTTCTTGGTTTATTCATTTACATTGAATGTTTTTCCAGTTTTTACATCGCTTTTTTGTCATAATTCACATGAAAATGACTCCGCTGAAACCGTAAAGCAAATGGCAAATGTATGCGTATTCACACATGGGTGCTATGTACTATGAAATTAGTGTGTCCCAGTTTTAAGAGATTGGCCGGCTAAAAATATTCTCCTGAACTTGTGTTAGAATAAATGCAACATAATTTTAATTTTTACTAACGTTGCATTCCGGTGACTAAATTAAATTTAACTATCCTCGAAAACATTTTTATTAGCTTTTGAAAGTACAAACAACAAAGTTAAATTTAAATAGCCTCTGACAAGTAATAGCTACTGTAAAAATTAAGACATTGCAAACTTCAAATCAGTTATTTTAAAATCCAAGTCATATTGTAATTGTCAAGTTCTTCGAGATAATATTTAGAAACTTAATTAATTATTATTGAACAGTAATATAGAGAAATTACAAAATATTTATATATTAGATTAACCGCTATTACATTTTCAATTTTAATTTACATAAGTCACAAATTATCTGGTTACGTAATAAATAACTAAATGCTGGTAACAAAATACTAATTTAACATTTTAAGAACTTGCAGTTTCCAAACTTATTCTATCTTGTTCTATTCAATGAGGAATAAAAAAGTTACTTCATTACAAATTTAAATGAATCTGCATGTGCGTCACTGGATTCAGATAAAATGTTTGTCATCATAAACATCTTTGGATTAGATACTGGTTTTATAAATTAAATCATAATTTCCATAATAACCAAACTAGTATAAAAATGTTTTCATAACCGTATCAAGATCTTGACCACAGTTCCGTAAACATTCTCAATTCTCTTCATGAGCGTGATACAGTTTTAAAATATGTAGACAGATAGGTTCAAGTGTAAAATAACACAATACTCAGACAAGCCCAAAGATAATTTCCTAACTTAATAAAGATTTTGATCGCAGTCCCGTAAACGTACACACGTGATCGTGATCTTGATTCAGTTCAAATATTTACCATAAAATGGATTAACTTTCTTGGTTAAGAGATTGGTTTAGATGTAATCTATGTAATAAATGTAGAGGCACGTGCTATTGTACCCGAATACCTTGTAGCATCGATAAAAAAACGCATCAAGTCTGATGTTGTATTTAAGCGCTGAGCAGAGCTCTCAGCCGGTCTATTTAGTCTGCGGTTAATAAATGATTTCTTGTGGTAGTAAACTTGCCATGCACAAGTCATGTTTTTACTTAATATCCCATAGTCATAGTACATCCTGTTTGAAATGAATAATACATAAAAACTGAAAGTTGTGTATTTGTTATAGAAATGAAACTTTCCATAAGGTAATACCATTCTTTTGTCATAAGAAATTGTTTCTTGACTGGTGACCAGCCAACCATGTATACCTCGTTCTTAAACTGATGGCAAACTGAATAGAACAAGAAATTATGTATTATGTACATCAAAAACTCAGATCTATAACACGAGTCCTTGATATATATGACTTTGAAATATATCTAAGTTCTATAGATCTCTTGTAAATCCGGTTTTATTTCTTTAAAGTTTGTTTTTGGTAGTAGTGAAGAAAAATATCGCCAAATAGAAGTTTCAAATCACAGTTATCAAGAAAGATATTTGCCGCCGTTAATAGCAAGCTAAATTGTTAATTTTTATGAACTCTATTTAGACTATTCATGCGATTAGATTATAATATAGATGGAAGAAAGAAGAAATTATGTATTAAGTTGCTAATGCGTTGAATATGACATTAAAACCCTTCTAAACTCGCGGAAATCATAAATGCATTCTAATGCAATTAAGAAAGAAAACAAACCATAAACACAATCAGTATGGTATTCAAATGTTAAACATGATGAAGAAATAATGCAAACTAACAGAAGATTAGATTAATAACTGATAACGGTCGAAGCAGTTTTTTCTAAGAAGCTCAAGATTTCGATGAACTGTTCAATAAAAAAAACTAAAACATGACTTGCCACAAATGTTACGCAAACATGAAAAGAATCTCAATTAAAATTAATTGAAAAACGTTGTTTTCACAAATTATGTATAATTTATTATCGCTTTAAACTTGAAAGACAAGACTCGTGTAACCATTCGTTGAAGCCAGTAAACCTTACTTCCGCAGTTGCATAGGGGTAAAGCAATACTCTTTAACGTCTGTTTTTATGTTATGGTGATAACCCAGTAGTGCCAACGGAAGAACTAAACGAAAATCCAGCGTAAACCATGAGGGTTAATTGCCCGCACATCCTAAATGAACTGATTACCAAAACATATCAATCTACGTTCATTGAATTTGCTCCGTAAGAGATCACTTTGAAAATTTATATAATATTCCAATGGTATAATGGTGTATGAATCAGTTAGTAACCGGTTTATGAACTTGTATTTACAAGTAAAGTACATGTTAGTGTCTGGTTTTCAGTTTACGAGCTAGTTTTCGCTTATATTAGTGTCTTCTTAAGATTTTCAGTAAATTTATGGTATGGAAATTGCTGATATTAGTTTTCGTTTTGCTCGGTTTCTCTTCAATCATATTTAGTTAACTTTTAATGGTAGCAATGTGATTTTAATTTCATAGAAACGTATTTCTCATTGGGAAACAAAAATTTCAGTTCTTAAGTTGTAATTTTAATTATTTACTGTAATTTCACAAATATTTTATCCTTATTAAACATGTTTAAGCAATTCTACATATCGTAACTTTATCTAAATTATGTACACTTTTGTTACGGCTTAAAACAACTAGATACTTCAGTGTTTGAAAGCACAAATTTCTTCACTAGCCAGCTGTTTTGAAAATTAACCTGGTATTTTATCAGAATGTAGAAGTCCACTGAACTTCTGTCCAACATATTCAAGCCGTTATACTCAGCGTGTTCAGGAAATGCAGAACTAAAATATGTTTATGGTTGTGTCTGATAAGAATGATTGTTTACAAAATAACTGGAAGTTTATGAAATAACTAAGTAGTTGTTTTAGCCGTAACATTTTTAAATTATGAATATTAAAATGTCAGGCACATACACTCATAAAACATGTAACATAATATTTCTATTATTAAATAATCATAAATATTCCAATAAGTGCGTACGTGACAAAACTAAATATTTCCTCAATGAATAAACACATTGGGAGTAATTTAAGAAGTTCATTGGGTACGTAGTTCGTTGGTGTTATACTGGTTTTAGTGGGTGGACTCGTCGTTCGTCGCAAGAGTTCAGCTGGTGTCTTCGCCTTCCCACTTCGGCAATTCCCATCTCGGCTTTAATCAAATTTCATCCCACTTCGGA
Source organism: Pterostichus niger (assembly GCA_947425015.1). Taxonomy (NCBI): domain Eukaryota; kingdom Metazoa; phylum Arthropoda; class Insecta; order Coleoptera; family Carabidae; genus Pterostichus; species Pterostichus niger. The sequence goes on from OX380347.1 coordinate 30,297,382, forward strand.
TATCGCAGTTGCTATTTTATAACCTTCAGTAGAAAACATTTGTACCTGTCACTATTACCATTTTGGATATATTATTATAATTTTACAAGACGCAAAACTATACTATTTTCATTTTAAACTCGAGGGATCGGCATAAAACGATTAAATGTCCCTGTCCCATATAACTACAATGAGATCCATGAGTGCGGCTACCCCATATCGCTTATCGATGGTCAAAATAGGTAAATTTTCAAGGGTCGTATTCAGCCTAAAATTATTCTTGTTTTTTTCCTATGATTGACCGAACCGGCGAATGGGGCTGTACAACCCTGTGTGAACCTTGTGAAATCAGTTATGACGGATCATATTTTGAGTTCCTTTGTAAACGTAATTGCGGTGCATTTAATCGTTTTATGCCGATCCCTCCAGTTTAAAATTAAAATAGTATATATTTTTCACATAAAAATTTAAAACAAAATATTTAAATTTTTGTAAATAATATATATTATCACAATATCTACATAATCTGTATTTTAATTAAAAATATCAAGTTGATGTATCATATGTTTATCTTGATATCTCGCTTTCTGATTAAAATATAGGGAACTATCGATATAAACATGATATATCTAATTCATAATAGGGTTCCAGAATAATTATAGGAAAATTTCAATAAACGTAAATGTATCGTATAATTGTATACATCGTATAGAATCATGCAGATGTCACAAGCACTGGTGGTGAAGATGGGAATGGCCGAGTGGGAAGTTAGTTCAGCGAACAACCAACAGTCGCATCTCGGGGATGTCTTGCGCCATGCCCTCTGAGCCTTCGTCTATTTCTGAACTGCATTTCTTGAAGGTTACACAAGTTCAGCATCCACTGTAGCAAGTAATGAAGTATAGTGCATCCAACACGACGTATCAGTGGATTCTCCACTGGCGTCTGACGTCTAGCGCATCATGTGTTTTTTAAGATTTGGATTTTTTCTTGTTTGTTTCACATGGCTGTACTCTTGGATTATTAATATATTGTTATTATTAACTCGATACAAATATCAGACTTCGGTACTTCCTCTTCAAGTTGAGGTTTTTCTCTTTTTATTCAACAAATAAATATCACGTACTTTCTGTGTTTTGTACAACTTGTTCATGAGGATATTTTTTTATGTATGTTTGAAACTATTCAACAATATAAAAAAGGATTAAGAATGTATTATTATGTACAAATTTGTCGTGTAGATTTTCTCTCGTCTAGAAAAATGAGCACAGAAATAACATTGTTAGGGATTTCCATTTTTATCTTTTTCTTGATAGTTTTTTTGTAGTATTTTATAAATAATTGTCATTTTTAACTTAGAAAGCAAAATACGTGATGTTTCATTGTCTGGGATGGAAAATTTTCTTGCCAAACAATTCAGGTATAAACTTGTTTTATCTGTTTCTACTTTTTTTTGTTTATTATATTTTTAACATAAAGTTTTCTTCCGGGAATTTGTACAGATATGCGGTATAAAGAATTTCGAAATTTTTTGTGCAAAAACTACATCATATTTCGTGTAACATATTAACGTGAATTGTGAAATTTTCTCCCGGACGATAACAATAGTTTTCACTAGAATTATGGGTATATATAAATTAGATATGTTATTAGGAATTTCGAATTTTTTCTTTTCTCTGCAAATTTTGTGTAGACATTGTTATTATTATTCTGAGGGTAAACTGAATGTTGTAGTTCGTGATCTAAGGATTTCTCTCTATGGTTGGAAGGAATTTGCGCCTGGCACAAAAGGTATAAATATTGTATTTTGTACAAATTCGTCGTCACGGTTTCGTTGGTTCATTATGTAGAAAGTAGAGAATAGTATACATACTTAGGATAAATAGCAGTTCAGTGCTGTGAAGTCGAGCTGATAAAAAGTTAGGGTCAAAAGTCGACAGTACATCTACGAGGGTACATGTAAGTGCTATTGCGCTATTCAAACACTGTTATGCTTGGACGTGGAACGTGGAACGTGGACGGCGACGTGATATTAAGCACATAATTCAACAATAATATACGTTACTACGTTACGTATCAACGTATCTGGTTTTCTACGAACTAATTGCGTAAAAATCATAAGTGAAGATTGAGTTACTTGGTTAAAGATTTGGAGAAAGCAAATGATCGAAGATAAGACAAAAATGTACAAGAAAAGAAAACTTTTAATAAATTATGAAAATAGAGCAATTATAAATTTATCTACATTGTACAACAATAATGAAAGTCAAAATTAACACAAAACTAAAAATAATATAAGTGATTATTATGTATAAACAATAATTAATAGTTAATTAGTATTAAATGAAGAAAGTTACGTATTATTTATGACTTCATTAGCAACTTTGTCACGAGATATATTTAATAGTAAACATTTAATTCCATTCTTGCATGAAAAAGCGATAAATACCTATTCAAACTTTTTACAGTGTCGTAACAATATACTCGGATAATTAGAAATGCCATTTGAATGATTATTGTAACAGTTATTTTGAAATTTCTTTTACATACTAATCTGAGAAGAATTGATGGCATAAACTTCCAAATATCCGGTAGAGCTACCAGATCAAGTTTTTTCTAGTAGTTTATTCTTTCCAGCATCTGCAGGAGATAATTAAAAATCCTATTTTCGTTTTATTGGTACTATTATACAACCCTACACGTGCGGATCAAAAAAACATACCAAACCTGTAGTTAAATTGTGTGTCCTGATTACACAGAGCTGAAGACTGGCAACTGGCATTTGCGTACGTCATTTGGTACGCCTCGTAGCTCTTAGCTCATGGCGCGTACCTCGAACGCCGGTTCAACCCAAATGTTTATTTTTTGTTTGTACCGAAAATATGAAACAGTGGCCAGCTGCGTGACCCGAGTCGCGTGAATCCGTTACGTGCTCGAAATTGTCTATTATTTCAGCTACTTTAACGACCGATGCCGAATCGTGCCACAATTCTAGCTATGAAATCATTTTATTGTTAATTAATTGCTGTTCTTATCTTCATATACAAATGATCATTGATGGGGAATCACGAATCAAACTGGAGCAAGCAACGCTGTTAGCAATTCTTTCTTGTAGAATAACGTCATTTGTTTTATTTATTGATGTTGCTTCTATATCCGCTTCCGTGTTTCCAGCGTTTTTCACTCCAATTTCGATTGTCTTCGTATTGTACAGGAACAATTCGAAACATTTCAGAAAGTAATTAGTGTCCTGACGGGTTATTCAGTTCAGAACGAATTGCTGTGAAACTGGAGAAAGGAGTATTACAGACGTGTTAATATTAAATATAGATTGAACCAATTGGTTACACATTAATACATGTACGTGATTGACCGTGATATTAACCGTGGCAATTACTGTCGCATATAAGGATTCAAATACGTCTGTAATTTCCGTTCAGAATAACTACATTGTTACCCAAAAACAAATCCCATTTTCACGTCTTACATTTAGGTAATACAATACATTCAACACATCATCATTTTATGCTTAACGATTTTTTTAAATTTGTCAATGTCACCTATAAACTAATCCAATTTTCATGTGTAAGGTTAGTAGTTCCGATACATTTGAAAGGTTAGACATGATGGCATTCTGACTGACAAATATCGTGAGTTTTTTAAGTTAATGAACTTTCAATTATATTTATACATGGCCAGATAATAATTTTATAATGGGGTAACAGTACTATAACTAGTCTTGGGTTTTAAAACGTATTTTAAGTGCTTATTATACATGTATTGAACATGGTATAGAGATGCAACATTTTTTGTAATAAATGATTGTAATTTGATCATGAAGTTACACCGATTAATTCTGTATCTATGCATATCCGTTATTTTCTATTAATAGTCATGACTTAACGATCATCCGGTATGAAGTTGAACGCATAGTTTTTACTTCTGTAGATTACCATAATTTGTGCGTTGAGTGCGAAATAATTGGGTAGTTTTTTAACAACACAGCACAGCACAACACACACTGACACCAAATTTCGACTCTCGCGTTTTATGAACGTACTATTGTTCTCAATTCAATGATGATTACAGGTTTTTTCGAAACATTGTCAAATAAATAACATACGTTTCAAATCAAGTAGATTTGCTTCATGTATATGTATTGTAATGATTATTTTGTAAATAATTTCATTGTTTTTAAATGCGTGTTTAGAATACATTAGATCGTTTGCTATGTCTAAAGCGATAAAGTAACTTGAATTATGAAAGTAAAAGTAGATGTACACGAAAGTCGACCAGAGACCAAATTTCTCCTACAGCAATTGTATTCAAAGTGATGTATAATAAATTAATCCAATCTGTGTTTGAATTAGATCTATCGTTTATTTATATAAATGTCGACTTGTCGATTGAAGCACTTCGCTGTCAAACGTATTGTTAATCATAAAATTATTTCTGTTCAGATTATAGACTATAAAGAACTTGAAGATGAAAATATTGAATGAATCAGAATCTAAATTTAGATAAAACAAGTTCGTGGTTGACCCATGTGGCAAAAATATTCTAGTTTTTGTGTTTGGCCTTGCATTAAAATGTACTTTGATGGTATCCGATCTGACGTCAACCCACACACAAAGGAAAGGAAACATACATTTAAATCTATTACAAACTATTATTTTTCCGCGTTTTGGAGGAGGCAATTTTGTTACGCAAGTGTTATAAATATAAATTACGACTAATTTAATAAATTATGCTAATTTATATTTTGACTACAGTTCTAAATAGAGTGAGGCTAATATCTATTTTATTTTTAGTCAGTTGTTATATTGAGGATAACTAAACTTAGTTCTTTTATTTAGACAAGGGTCAGTAATATACAGGGTGTTTCTCCATACACTAACAGCATATCCACTAATTCACTGTTGTCATACATTTTTCTCAAATTTCTTACCCTTTCAATACCGTATACGAAATCAGACTAGGTACTCAAATAAAAATAAGGCATTACACCAGGTACCTACATAATAACTAATTCATAAATGATTATTTGTTGACATTGTTTATACTTTTATTTCATTAGTAACATAATTAAATGTACTATTAAAGCAGTGACGCTAAAAATGTTCGCTAGGAATGAAATACCCTAATTTTTGCGAATTTCAAAAAAATCTTTTTATTCTATAATCAGTATATCAAATTATATATATGTCATTAAAGTTTCGTGCAGAGGTGTATAGAAACACCCTGTATTTACGTGGCCTTCAGTCTGTCACCTTTACAAACTAATAATTAATTTATAAAATATTGGAAATAATACCGTAGAAAAAGTGTTTGATTATTATTATTTGACCTTTGTTTATTTATAAATGATTATTGGAAATTGCTGTAGATATATACAATTAGATGTTGCATTTTTAGGATATCTTATCATACTAATCACTGATTTATCTCATAAATTAATCAGGACATAACAAAAACATAAATGTTAAGATAAGATTGTAATTAAACTTTTTGTTACTAAATAATATTACAACCGTTTCTTCTTTTGGAGAAAAGGAGACATTTCTGACTCATAAATATGCATTTAACAATTGATATTTGGTAGGTTTATAATCAAATTTACGAGCCCCTATGTTACCCGATCATGATGCGTGCCGCGTGGCAAGAATATGACTTTTCAACTTCTGTCGTTTCCGTCAAATAATAATAACCCTGTCAGATAAAAAAATCCGACAATAAATTGACATACACGTTGAAAACAAACCTGGGGCAGGCGAACATGTAACGTATTTGGATCAATAACTTCACGTGATGTTTGTAATATCGAGTGCAATATCTAAATCCGTGTTTTTCAAATTATGACATTCGCGTACAACATACAAGGAATGCCAAATCGGTATGGAGAAGTCAAAGACAATGGCTGGTAGCACAAGCTCTGTTTTTGGGTGTTCTAAGAGCACGATTTTAACATGTTAGAGATAGCTAAAACACCTTCTTAAAACAGACAAAAACAGAGCTTGTGCTACCAGCCATTATATTTAATTTCTTAAAAAAATTCCACATAAAATTACTTTTTTACAAATATCTTTTGGAGATTGTTATTTGACTCCAATTCTCACGGAAAATATACCGGGTGTGAATTTGAAATATGTATCATAAAAAGTACAATGGTATATTTTTTAATATAATGATTGTTGCTTCACTAATTAAATTAGTGGATTCCCACAGCCGACAAACAATTTTCATCAAATTAAATCTACCCTTGTGGCTCCCCCTGCACTAACGTCGTTGAGGACTGAGATTTGACGGATGTAACTGCTCTTCACGCGAAGAAATATGTCACTTACCGACTCAGTAATGGGAAAAATGCTTCATATATATTTGTTTTTTATTTACGATTTGTATTATTTTTTTTAAAGTAATTTTTTTATGAGATCACGACTAGCTATTCGTATATACAGTTACAAATTTAACATTTAATCTTTGTTAAACAGTACATATGCAATTATTAAGAAAAGTAAACATAACAGATCCAGTGTCCAAAGAAAATATATTTTTAATAAATCATTATACTTTGAACACGTATATATTCTAGTTAAATTTTCTATTTGCTGAGATAAATATTTAACGATTATTATTAAAAAATTGTTATTATAATTTTATTTCGAAGTACTGATCTATGATTCCTACGATTTATTTCGAGTTACTGCGCAAAAAGTTTGTTTATTATTCCTGATAAATTTTCGATAAGAGCTGATATGATATCATAACTAGTAGGTGTGCAAATTTGATTAACTTTTCTGTTACACCTAAAACGTTTCTCCTTATATTTGTTTTAATACTTTGCGTAGAATATGCAGCGTAAGTTATTAAATTAATTAAATTACTATCGAAACCTTGACTAGTAAATAAAAAAGAACTGCTGCCATCTCTTGTGTCTTGTTTGAAATGAACTTTTTAATTAAGCGTTGTGGTGAAATGCCGGAAGGTTCTCAGATGCACAACACCTTTTTAGTTTATAACTGTTTTGTATTCTCCTTATTTACTTACTTGTCAAAAACAATAGCTGCCGAAACAACATTGTATAATTTAAAAATGTGTTATTTAATTACAAATTAGACAGCTTACGAAGATGAATTGATTAGATTTATTCAGGTACTGTCATTCTATTTTTGGTTGCGTACGTTATTAATAAAACAAATCAGAATTAATCAACAAATTAAGGTTAGTTAACAATGACACGATTGTTTGCAATAAGCTATAACAATTTAATAATATTTTTTATTGTCTATTAATATCGTGTTTTTTAACGACTTCGTGGGACCTAGATAGATAGTTCTGATTTTGCAGATGAAAAAATTGATATTTTGTACATTTTACACTTGAGTTAGAATCGAACATGAATCTTTTGGTCATATCTATATCACTTATTACGCTGTTATTTTTATTATTACAGTATTTTGACTTTCCCGAGTGTATAGCTCAAAAACTAACTGAACTTATGAACAAATATTCAGCGATTTTAAAAATTTTAAAATTTTTTTTTAAAATCTTTCCCTAAAACAGTTTTTTAACTTTATTTCAAAAACTATAGGACATATGGACTTGAAAATTACACCATAGGATTCAGCGGGTAAAAATACGTATGTATGTAAATTTTCGTCGTAATATTCGTACGAGAAATAGTTTTAGAGCAAATTGTTTGAAAATCGCAAAAACACCAAGGAGTACCCCTTGGAAAATTTCAAAAAAAATAAATTGCTTAAAATGAGCTAAAAATTTGCTTATAAGTCAATTCAGGCACGGGGAATTTAATGCCGTTGAGCGCATCTTCATATCTTTTTTAGTTTTTGAGATATAGCCTCCGGAAAAGTTGAACTTTCCAAACATTTTGCAACATCAGATTTTGGACATTTCCGAAGTTATATCCCAAAAACTAAGCGAGCTATTGAGATGCGCTCAACGGCATTGAATTTCTCGTATTTATATTAACTTATAAACATGATTTCAGCGATTTTTAAAATTTCAAAAATTTTCTTCAAATTTTTTTCCTAAAACAGTTTTTCAACATTATCTCAAAAACTATAAAACTTATGGACTTGAGGATTACACCATAGGATTCAGCGGGTAAAAATACGTATGTATGTAAATTTTCGTCGTAATATTCGTACGAGAAATAGTTTTAGAGCAAATTGTTTGAAAATCGCAAAAACACCAAGGAGTACCCCTTGGAAAATTTCAAAAAAAATAAATTGCTTAAAATGAGCTAAAAATTTGCTTATAAGTCAATTCAGGCACGGGGAATTTAATGCCGTTGAGCGCATCTTCATATCTTTTTTAGTTTTTGAGATATAGCCTCCGGAAAAGTTGAACTTTCCAAACATTTTGCAACATCAGATTTTGGACATTTCCGAAGTTATATCCCAAAAACTAAGCGAGCTATTGAGATGCGCTCAACGGCATTGAATTTCTCGTATTTATATTAACTTATAAACATGATTTCAGCGATTTTTAAAATTTCAAAAATTTTCTTCAAATTTTTTTCCTAAAACAGTTTTTCAACATTATCTCAAAAACTATAAAACTTATGGACTTGAGGATTACACCATAGGATTCAGCGGGTAAAAATACGTATGTATGTAAATTTTTGTTGTAATATTCGTACGAGAAATATTTTTAAAGCAAATTGTTTGAAAATCGCAAAAACACCAAGGGGTACCCCTTAGAAAATTTCAAAAAAATAAAATTGCTTGAAATGAGCTAAAAATTTGCTTATAGGTCAATTCAGGCACGGGGATTTCAACGCCGTTGAGCACATCTTCATATCTTTTTTAGTTTTTGAGATATAGCCTCCGGAAAAGTTGCAAACATTTTTCTACATCAGATTTTCGACTTTTCCGAGGCTATATCTCAAAAACTAAGCAAGCTATTGAGATGCGCTCAACGGCATTGAATTTCTCGTATTTAAATTAACATGATTTCAGCGATTTTTAAAATTTTAAAAATTTTCTTCAAACAGTTTTTGAACATTATCTCAAAATTAATAAGACTTCTGAACTTGAGGATTACACCATTGGATTCATTGGAGCGAAATAGATATTAATTGAATTTATGAATATACGAGTATAATAGATTTAAATAAATAGTAGTTTTGCACTCTTACACAACATATTAAAAAAAAATGTTAGATCAATTTTACAGCCAGCATATAAAGGGAGAATTGATTAAAACGCAAATGTAGGTCAGAAAATTTTAATATAAAATAGACAACGGCATAAAACCCTATAAATACAAAAAAATAAATCAGTTGAACAGTAATACATCGACCGGACATCCGGTTCCGGTTTACAGAAATCCACAAATTACCTATGTCTGTACAATAAATAACATTTTCATCTAGTTTTATTCACGATTTAGTTGCGGTTTGAGTTTGTTAGTTAGGTGCTTCAACTCGGTTCTTGGTATCGCAAGTACCTACTTATTTGATCGATTGTCATGGGGTAAATATAATTTACATTTAGATAGATTTTTTTAAATTTATTTCTTGACGACATTTTTCAAATAAAATTTTATATTTACACCAATGTATTTAAAACGTAATAGTACCAAGTTACCGATAAACCTAATAGTAAATCGTAAACAATCAAATATAGTCATTAATCAAAGTTTTCATATAGTTTTTTTATTGTTCTTACATATTTCATTTTAATATTAATTTTAAAACATTAATAGTTACACATTGGAATTAAAAAAAAAACACACATATTTAAGAGGTATACGTGATATTTCAAAAATTGAAAACAAAATACAGTACATTTGTCATCATTTATATTTTGTCGAATTATGGATTTGATAGTTTAAAAAATATAAGCCCGACTGTCGTAAATGGTATAAAGACGTGATGATATATTCATTTATTTTTTTAATTTTATAAATAATTAAAATATTACCTACCTAGTAATAAACAATAAAATAGTTTTATTGTTTATTAAAATATATTTATTGTTTATTAAACAGTAATTCGTTTTCTATTCACTGCAAATAAACACAGTTTCATACTAAATAAATTTATTTATTTAAGTAATGAATTGTGAAAGGTTTCTTCATCAATTTTACGTTATATCTATATTAATAGTTACTTATGTTTATTGCAATTCCTCACATAAAATAATAATACCTTTATATTTTGATTAGTGATACTTTCATTATTCTACTGGGTGTAATTAATATTTTAATTAAAAGTTTTACTTATATTCATGAACAATTATTTTTTATTATTTATTTCGCAGTAAAACGTTCTTAGATTGCCAATCAAAAGATGTATAATACGTCCAACGATCATTTGGAAAAATGATTTCTAATTCCCGCCATTCGCACTAATCAATGCTTCTATTAAAAATTCTTGTTTTCATGCAGATGTATGCTCTACGTAGATTACAAAATATATCTACGCAAGATAAAAACTTTTAAATTTTTATTAGAAGAGATTTCGGATCGGGTAAATAAAATTAGTTAATTACAGTTGTAAATATTACTAGTTTTGTGTTTATTGTTCTCAATGTTTTGTTTTTAAATGAATTTTATGAATTATGAGTCTTTTTCTAATAGAAAAACTGTATATGTAGTTTGATCTAGAATTTTAAAAATACTTTCTTTAAAATATCGTGATTTAAATATACTTATGATTGACTTACATCCGTTCCCATAAACCGTTGTTAACTTTCTTGTTACTTAACAACTCATTCATGTTTTATTGTTCACAATTTTCAATATGGTTGATGTGCATGTTTTGTACTTTATGTGATTTTAATTTTAATGTTTTTTTCATGACATACGTACTGCTTTGAAATTGCATCTTAATAGCTACATTATGATTCGTAGTTACATGTTTTATTTCAAATACTATAATTTGTGTACTGCGTTTTTTATATCAACATATTTGAATATAGTTAACCTTGTACCTGGTTTACTCAGAAACTTCTTAAAGGAAACGTTTTGTTAAATAATTAAAAATTTAATCATCTTTTTAATCTGTAGTCGTGGTTGTTTGTTATGTATTTTGTTTTAATTGTAATTGTTTGCAAAAAATAAATTTCAGTTTGAAATCCCTCAATCATTAACATCAAAACAATGCATCATAAAATTAAGAGATTTTAAATATAATAAAATTAGAAAAACTCTTGATTTGTGAAATTAATAATTAATTAATATTACGATCGTTTCGACTTGGCAGTCATCATAGTTTTATAAATGTAAATTTTCTGATCGCCATTTGTTGATAGTTTTTAACTACTTTGCTGTATACACTACTTGCTCTTCGATTAAACAACACCCGTCATCGACGAAAATTAGAGGCTCCTCTATTTTCATCGAAGAGCTCATCAATGAAACGAACGTATCTCATTTCACTCGTGTCTTTTGTGTCTCATTTCACGTTAGCATATTTTTGAAATTTAGTTTTTATTTCTCAACTTTAGAAGCTTTTATTGTTTGTCAATGAAGGGTGCGTTCTGTTGTTTCATCGAAGAGCTCATCGATGCTCTTTGATGCTCTTCGACCAGTGTGCCATAGGCATTAGTTGATTAGACTTATCCAAATTCTGAAACAAAACACAAAAGAAAGATATTTATTAATCATTTGAAATTTGAACAAGTTTATATAAATGAATAAAGTTATGGTGTGAAGAGAAGCAAATAAGAAAATACATTTAAGAACATGATCGCACAGGTAGTTCCCAATATGAATGAGCATCTGTTTTGGTTGTTGCAGGTGCTGCAACGTGATATCGAGAATCACAGTAAGATCGTGAGCTCGGTGGTGCGTTTGTGTAACCGGGTGGGCCCTCGAGACGCAAAGTGCCACGCGAGTAACGCGCGACGCGTCGCCAACGGCTTGGAGCGGCGATACCACCTGCTCTTTCTGCGCTCCTTGGAATGGCAGTGCCACATTGAGAGCTTGTTCAAGCTGCACAACAATCGGGTAAGTTGTTTTTTCTTTTGACTTTTTGTTTGTGAACTCGTGGACAGTACAAGATGCGATAGTTTTTGTTTTTGCCGTGTCTTGTGCCAATTTTTTGGAACGTTTATTTTCTTTTACCTAATTAATTTTTTACAAATGTACCGTTTTTTGTTAACTTGAAGAATTTGCAATTTTTGATAGATTCTTTATTATTTATTTTGCAACTTCAAGTAATTTCTTTTTACATTTTTATAAATAAATATAATTGCAATTGCATATTGATGTAAAAGATATAATTAATTTTTTCGGGGTTACCACTCATCAAAACGCGATACTCACAGTCACAGATGTGGGTATTATATGCTTATGAATAAAGATAATTGTGCTATTGTTAAATTTGTTATTAATTATAAACATACTAAATTAAAACTGTATTTCAAAAATTTAATTTTAATTACTATTCTTTTATAATTATGCGCAACATTTTTTGTCATTGCAAAATATTTCTGTTAACAGTGGCGTGCGCAGCGTAAAATTAGTGAGGGGCCAACAACATGTTGGAGCCCCTAATGTGAATGGGGCACCAAAGAGTTTTATATATACATATGTTTTAACTGAATTTTCAAAAATAAATTTGTCATAAAAGCGTTATGGGGGCTCCTTCCAAAAATTCTGCCTCCCCCTCCCCTTCTGTGCGCACGCCAGTGTCGGTAAATATTTGACCCATATGGCAGTGAAATGTCTGCGCCTGTACCAAGGAATATAATCTGAATCTATTATTTGTATAGATTTATTTAATTTTTCTTTTTTTGTGCCAGATTTTCATAGTCATAGTTGTTTTGTTTTTCTACATTATTAACATTCCTTTGAGATAATAATATACAAATTAGCAATAATTAAAAAATACTTAAAGCTGTCAGTAATAGTTTTAGACATATAATTACAGTAATTTATTTTTTTTTCGTAATAATTGCGAAATTTATCATAATTTAAAAATAGTTACAAAAATATTGCCAAGCTTGAACTGGAAAATATAAATTATCAAAATTATTTAAACACAGTTAAAGTAATTATTTTTAGTTAGTTCAGAAAAAAAATTATGAATCTTTGCTGTACCTATACTTATTGACTGAACAGGAATTGAAACTAATTTGAAAGTGCAAAGAACACTCCTAAAATTTAAAATTTGTTCCGTGAAAAAGCCGTGATTATATCCCGTACGATCAGATAATCAAAAAAACAGAATAATATTAATGCAGACCACAGAACAGTAAACAATATACAAAGCATATAATCAGTAACCAAATAACCAAAATTATTTGGTTGTTCTAATTACATAGTTTTACATTTTGAATCCGTTTGATCTGTTTTCTCACTGTTCACATGCGAGTTCGTTGTAAAATTTTATGATGTGAATTCATCTTTTTTTATGTAATAAAAGTCTATAATTGTATTATGACACCTTCAGTGTTCTCTTCATTAATATTGAGGTTGAACTCGAATTAGAGAATAAGAATTCGAGATTTTATTGTAGGAGAAGGTTGTAATTTTAGAAACTGGACGTATTTTTATCTGGTTACTCAAGCATTTTCGTTCACATTCTGACCTACATAAGTTTGGAATTGGAAGGGTGTTCCGGGTGTGTGACTGCAGCTAATTTAATATGTCGCCAAAAGGTTATATTACATTTTAATTCAATTTTGATATACTTGAATAAATAGTCACGTTTTAAGTTAATGACTATTTTGGTGATTTGGTTTGAGTTTATTGGCATCGGGGTGAAAGAATTTTAAAGCGTCTGTTAATAAAATAATTAATTAGATCTACTGTGGCACACATAAGACTTTTGAAATTTACTTTTAAATATTTGTGGAAAAAATTAAATTTGGGTTGCAAATAATTAAATTTTGGATTGGTTCAAAAGATCGGTTCATTTCAATTATTTTTATTAAATGTCTACGAACTTACAATTTAAAATTTCAATTTTACAATTTAAATTTACCGGTACCTACGTTCTCTAAATATATATCTAAGTAAATATGTCTAAAATATAAAATACAATTATATTTTGTATATAGGTTATTATCGATACGAAACTCGTATATCGATACTGTATCAATACAATTATATGTGTATCGATAACAGTATTTTTTGACTCGATATTTTGTTTATATAATTAAATATATTTATTATAAAATTATATTAATTAAAGATATGTGTGAAAATAAATTTATTTTCTTTGTGACATTATTTTAGAATTCGATTTATATATTGTAATTAAAATAAAACACTTCATAATATGAATATATTATTTTGTGTATTATAATTAAATTTCGCGCCATATTGAATATCGTATCATTTATTTTTTTCATCGATATATCGATATTGTGTAGATATTTAAAAAACTTGAGCATAACACCCTTAAATTTGTATTAGTAAAAACAAAAGTTCGAACTAGTTCACGTGCTTTTTACTGGAGTTTAGTTTAGTTCTATTAATCGGTTCTTTCTGAATGACTAGATTCTGGTTCCTGGTTGAAGAAAAATAGCCGATGCGGGTTTGATTCTGAATAAAATAATTCAATTTGTAATAAATAAGAAAACACAAAATACCATTGTGTTTAATTGGTTTTGGATCTTCCTGTAATATATTAACGTTGGAAATAATAAAAATCTTTTAGTAGATACAAAAACCGAGTTGCAGTATCACCAATATTTAGTTTCTTGTAATTGTTTATTCAGCAATAGACGATACAGTTTATATAAAGTAAGATTACTGTAGCTACTTTTTAAGAAGTAATTTTATTAAAATCAAGTAGATTTCTAGTGAATACATTACAGTCTAAGTAGTATACTACGTAGCATCAGTATCAGCATATAATTAAAGGGTTAAAAATGATTACAAATTAGCATCCACGATAGAAACTAAAGATTTTCCCATTGAGAGTGTATTTTTTAGTTGGAGTACGGAAGAACGTTTATCTTTGTAAATGTAAATGGATCTTTCGGTGTACGTTAACTGTATAAACGATGTTAATAGACGTGTGTCGATCTGTCGATCGTGTCGTGCACAGAAATGCAAATTCTCGCGGACTCGCCGGAGAAAATTCCGCTTTTCTGCAAATTGGAATGTTATGCACGTAATTTAGGTTATGAGTAAATACTGAGACTGAGTGATACGATATACGATGGGTTTACAGATAGGGATTTAGTACAATTCAATATAAAATTTGGATTCTTTATCAAAAATATATATCGATAATTTAATTGCGTTATACTAGGAGTGCTAAAAATGTATTTAATTGAGAATAGGAAAAGGAATAGCAAACTTGTTTGACTACTGGACACACTATTCCATTGCAGGTAGCCAAATTGACGTTCTATTATAATAAATTTTCTCTTTATATTTTATGTTTAATCAATTTGTTGAGCGTTCATTCTGTCGACAGAAATTTAATCGTTAAAACATACACAGAGCGAGCTCAAATAAAAATAAGTTTACATGATGTTTTTTTTTGTACAACACATTGTTTTACAATATGAATAAAAACCTATAAACATAGTTTTTCAAAATTTGTTTATTATAAAACTTTTGAACCTTAATGTAAATATTTTCGTGGTATATTTTTAACATGTGTTTAAAAAAAATAGGAACAGATTTTATCCATAATTTACAGCGTAATATGAATTATGTACAATACATCATGTTTATTAATTACAAAGTGACTTCTATAGTAATCGTTATTTGTGATTATTACATAAAAAGGGAAATAAAGTGCATCTTACACGAACTTGAAAATGTTCAATTACTGCGCAAATTTTTATTATCGCTATGAAGACATCTGGTGATAGGTATTTCTATTAATATACATTTTGCGATTTCTACTATAATTTCTGAAATATTTATTATTACTGTTTAAAATTAATGTTGGTGTGTTAAATATTGTTGATTGATTTGCTAAGTACTTATGAAATTGTGTTCGTTGTTTATTTAATATTATCTCATTCAGTTCATAATAATGAATATATTTATCACTTTTCGGTGTTTGAATATTGATAAAAATAAAAAGTCTACAATATATTATTTATTCTTTTTACTTTCTTCATCTATTCAACGTCCGCATCTCGTCTTGTAGAATTTATTCTACTGGCTTCTCATTTCTTATCTTTTCTTCGTAGTCTCTTCGTAAGTAGTCAATCGTTTCTAAATATTTCTCGCATATTCTGCACTTTCTATCTTCGTTTCTTGACTCTTTCCCAGTAATAGTTTCTTCTCATTTCATTTTGTATTCTAATGCCTATGGCACACTGCTGATCATCAGAGAGCATTGAAGAGCTCTTCGATGAAACAACAGAACGCACCTGTCATGGACGAAAAATAAAAGCTTCTTAAAGTTGACAAAGAAAAACCAAAATGAAAACCCATGCTAACGTAAAATGAGACACATAAGATACGAGTGAAATGAGATACATTCGTTTCTTTGATGAGCTCTTTGATGGAAATAGAAGAGCCTCCATTTTTCGTTGATGACGGGTGCGTTCTGTTGTTATATTAGTTCATTCTTATTTTGTATTTGAATTTCCTTTTCCCTTGTTATAAGATCTTCTGTTACATTCATTTTTTTAGTTCTTTCTATGTTAGCTGTTGAGTGTCTGTTTCTTTGGTAGAATTTAAGTCTCTTTTTTGCCCATTGATTCATCTCTTGTTTTCTTTCTTATTTTCTTGCCAATACCCGTATATCAATTTCTTTCATGGAGTTCTTAGTCTCTCTTTATATCTAATGGCCTTTTTGCATGTGTAGTCCTCATTTTGTAACGTTTAATTTTTCCGAATGTTATATAAGTTGGGGTTGCTTTTCTCAGTATCTATCTGATGTACTTGAAGGGACATTACTCGAAAGAAAATGTTTTCAAGTTTTCGGACATGAGTTCCTCATTCCTCAATTTTGTGCACTACATCTGATTGATTTGTTGTCACCGCATATGATCTAGAAAATACACAAAATAGGTTACAATTTCTAAATATCTAAAACGTACCAGATTTGTAAACTATCATTACACAAAATAAATAGTACCAATTTAATTAAGTAAATTTCGTTATTAATTTATTATAAAAATTGTTTGTTCTTATTGTTTTCTTTCAATTATATTGCCGAACTATTTGTAACATCTAGCAATTTTCATTCGTTATTTATTGGATAATAACGTGAGTAATTGTTACTTGCAATTGCTATGGAGGTACAAAATACTGATTTTAATTTGTAATTGTTTTCAAGAAGAACAACGGTTATTTGAAGTTTTGAAATCGCATCCCGGTTCTGTTTCGTTATACACCCATACCTCGTTGTACGGCATTTCGCTATAACGGCCCTTTTCAATTAAGGCACGTTTTCGATTTACGGCCTAAAATGTTTCGCTATAACGGCAAAAAAAACTTTTTTCCCCATTGAATTTGTATGAATTTGTATTGATTCCTTATACGGCTTTTCGCTTTGCGGCCAAGTTTCGTGGAACGTATCTACGCCCTAAAGTTAGGTATGGGTGTATACGAATTGTTTTAGGTGAAATCTGCCAGTTTGTGAATACTTTTGCATATATGCCAGTCCGTCTCTGGGTCAGATTTGAGTTGGTTGCCGACTGACACACCTGCCCATTGAACGTTTAGTACTCCGTGTACGATTGTCATTTTTACGTTTACATACCGTGCGGTGTAGCTGTAGGAAATCTTGGTGCTTGACGCTATGTCTGTCAGTAATTGAACATTATTCTATTCACTTTCTCGTTGAATTGAATTTTTTTGAAAGTGTATTATTTACGCTGATTTTTGTATTAATGTGATTGTGTTTATAAATTAGTTTCTATGCTTATGTTTGACCTTATAATTTATTGTTTTACATCAGTGGTACTCAAACAAATTTAATTGATATTATATATTTTCAGTATTTGTTCTGTTTTCATTTTTAACTCAATTTTAATTTATTAATGGGGTAGGTGGCTCAGTGGTATCGAGTCGACCTGTGGATCTTGATAACCCTGGTTCGATCCCCACAGCCGACAAACAATTTTCACCAATTTAAATCTATCCCTGTGACTCCCTCTACTAATATCTTTGGGGGTCGTGATTTGACGGCTGATAACCGCACTTCACGCGAAAAAATATATCACCGAGATCTGCTTAGGCAGAGTGCCACACCCAGTAATGGGTAAAAGACGTGATGATATATTTATTTAAATGTATTAATGGGGTAGGTGACAGAGTGGTATCGAGTCGGCTTGTGGATCTTGAGAACCCTGGTTCAATCCCCACAGGCGACAAACAATTTTCACCTGTGGCTCCCTCTCCAGTAACATCTTTGGGGGCCTTCACACGAAGAAATATATCACTTACCGAGATTTGCTAAAAGCAGAGTGCCACACCCAGTAATGGGTAAAAGGCGTGATAATATATTTATATTTAAATTTATTGTAAGTATAAATATTTATGCGCGCTAAATTCGTTATTTATTTTATTTTTCGGTTTACAGTCTTTCTATTCATAAATTTGCGTTCAGGATATAAAAAAAATAAGTTTGTGACATTTCTAAATATGTTCGCAATTTTTTATATCAATAAATTATATCAATAAATTATGCTAATTTATGTCATCCGTCGTGAACCTGATTCAAAACTTTCGTTTGAGTACCGCTGCACTAAACCGTAGGCGTACAAAACACAGTAAAATAATAAACAATGTCAGTATACTTTAATTTTTATCTGACCCTGATTGTTTTATTGGATGTTTTTTTGCACAGGGAAGTTGAAAATAGATATTTCCGTTTACAATATTTCACTAATATTTACATACAACATTCGAAAGTAAAAACTTTAAGAGTAGACTCTATTCAACTTTCGTATACCCGCTACTTTTACTTTCATAATTTTATTTATTTTATTATGATAATAAATCCTATTATACTTCTATGGTATTTGCTCCATTTAGTTTTTTTTACTTTTTTATAAATGGATTACTTAAAAACTAAATAACATATTTTTTACTTTCTCATATGTGGTGTATATGTGTTTGTAATTAAAGCAAGGAAAAAATTATAGTACTTATGTTGAGAGCTTAGAATGTATTTTAAATTGAGATAAATAATATTCGAAACGTCCCTGAGTCTGTATCGTAACTTAATACTTTCTATAGCTGGAAATACTTTGACTTCATTGTGCCATAGTATTTAAAATTATTATGTAGTTAAATTTGAACTTGGGAACTTTTTTTTACTATTGTTTCTAATGATTTTGGCCTTTGTTTAATTACGATGATGATGTAAGCGGAGATCTTTCTAGAATTCCTCATATTTAGAGATATATCAAAATATTAGCTTTTAATTATACGACTGTAGAGTACAACAAAGAAACTAAATTTATTATTAGATGACTCACAGCAATAAAATAAATAAACACTTACATCTATTCAAATTTCTGAGCCATTGTATTATTTATGTATGTAGACATGCAAGTAATTTTATTTGCGAAAAGTATTGTAAATTATTTCATTTTCCCTTTGGAACATTGTTCAACACTTTCATAAATATTAAAACTAAAAGTCACCAGAACAAAACCGATTAGTCATATATCATATATGTATAGCCATTTAATGTAATTAGTTAATGTAAAGGTAACCGCTAATGAGAATCGTAAGACGAACATTCGAATTTGTTCTTTAATAAAAACAAGAAAATATTAAACATTGCATCATGTTTATTTTTAAACCAGTAAAGTGATTTGGAGAGTGGATGGTTAATACTTTCAATGATATAAGGTTACGACTAGAGTATGATTTTAATTTTGAATTATATTTATTTTTTCCCGGTATTAGGTTTACACAAACCTATAGTAGGCTATATTTAACAATTATTTTTACTGTAATAACAAATTAGTTTGTTTATCAATAAATAATATACTCTTGGGGGGAAAAAATGCACCAACAATGCCAAATATTCAGTTAGTCAAAACTTGGTTGAATTTGGTCGAAAATTGATGAATCTTTGAGTGCCGTCAATTTTCAAGTGTTCTCTTAAAGGTCATGCAAGTTAAAAATTCGTGGACTTAATCGATCACCAGGACGATAAAGTTCATTCATTTTACTTTCAGAAGAAAAAAAAATTGAGTCCCTACGATGATTTGGCGAGAAGTTATGAATTTTTGCATTTTCGGCGATTTTTTTGTCTTTGAGCAGCGATATTTATATAATTTTTTAGCTTGAGTTAGATTCGAACTAGGAATCTCCGGATTCGAATTCCGTATCGCTATCCACACCACCGTACTTGATGGACAAATTAATTAATTATCTTTGCTTTGAAGATTTTTGGTTTGGACTTACAATAAATAGCTAATTTACTAGTTTGTAACTATAGTGGTCATTTTAAACCTCACATTTTCCGTTATTTTCCGATCGAATCTCAGCCATCCAAATATTAAAAAAGATTACAATAAAATTCGTTTTAATTAACGCGTGTTCATAATTATTTTTGTATTGATTCTTAAATGTAAATGAATGATATGTGTTCAAAGGTAATACAATGTCAACAAATATTTACAAAAGTAACTGAAATTTCTAAGAAAATTGTACCTGTGAGCTTTGACTGGGTCAGTCAACTCACTGACGCAAAGACGCAAATGAATTGTGTCCACGAACAGCAACTTAACAGTGTCCAGCGAATACATCGCTGGCGTAGCAATGTGTTAACACAAGAGTAGAGAACAGAGACTTGCAGCTTGCAGCTTGCAGCTTGCAGCTTGCATGATGATAGACTTGTGTTTACAAACACATCCGATGTTAGAACGTTGATAGCGGATGTTTGCTTCAAAGATGGTTTTTAATGCTACCAGATTTTACTCAAACATGTTTTGTAATAACTTTATAAAGAAACTTTAAAGTCTTTTGAAATCAAACGACAATTTTATGGAAGATGAAAAATGTATTGGATTTTTTTTTATTACTTTGTTTACGAAATAAATATTTCAACAGATTTTTTGGATGTCGCAATTTTTTTAATAACTAATGAAAAAATGTATTTTTGGAAATGTAAATAATTTTGAGTAGCCTCAGTTTTAAATTATTTAAATTACGAAATTGAAACCAATTATCCGAGAAATTTCTAAATATATACGTAAGTAGTAATTTAATAATGTAATGAAATTAAAAAATATATATATATATATTTGGAAATTGGAAATTATTATAGCTTAAAAATTTTCACGACATGCTTCAAATAAGGTTTATTCGAATTTTAAATATACGCAGAGTAAAATCTAGTAATATTTTATTTATTTGAATCAAAATTGTAAGAAATTTTAAAGATTTAAAGTATGTTATTATTGAATACAAATTTTCTATGAAATAATATATATATATATATATATATTTTTAGCATGTAACACCTTATTCTCTTTAGATGGAAATAGTTATTTGTGTCTTAAGAGCGTAAAGTGATTCTTTGTTACTCGAGCACGGTAATTGCAACACAAACCAAAGGCGAGAGCTGCAGTAGTGTAAGATGAACAAAGACACTTTACGCTCGTGATACATACATAATTTTTTCTACGATTACATCTGAAATACGTGTACTGAAAATAAATTCGTTCTGTCGACTGTCAATATAACAAGTTTCTGTTTTATTTGTATCCCTGATAACTATTGAAAGAAGCGCGCATTTAATATCTTTTTCGCGCATTGCCTTTGGAGACGCGCAGCAAAGTTATTTTTCGATTATTTCACAGAAAACGTCAACTTTACGATGACAAATGACAGCGTAATTTTCAACTTTTCATTGCAATCGTAGGGAAAAACTAATTTTCCTTACTATTTGTGCCCATCACAATTTTGCATGTCGTAACAAAATTATTTGCACTGTGAAATATATTTTTTTATTGTGTTTTTTTGTGAAAATTAAGCAAGCGTGCTAACCACTGAGTCACATTTCTAGATTAAATTATAAAACTAGTTAAATTCTGGACAAATAGAAACATATGGTTACGGTAAGGTTAGGCTAGTAAATTAAATTACTTTGTTTCATTGCCCTGAGAATAAACGGTACAATTTTAGTTTCCTGTCCTGTGTAGGCGTCCCTTATGCTAACTTCGTTTGCAATGAGAATGAGAACGAAAACATAGAGTACAAGTCATTTCTGTTCATAACGCAATGTATTATTTATAGTAGCTAGTTGGTTATTTCCAAGGTTGATGTTGGTATTCCTGGAATGGTTTATCGTGTTATACTTGCTTGAGTTCACCACTGAATCACATAATATTTTGTGCAACACGAACATTTCCGGATGAACAAGTGTTATGATTTTTATCACATGATGAATAGAATCTGGTCGTGATTAACAGACAGGAAACTGTTGGTTGGCGTCTGTTTATTTAAGAATTTAGATCAGTGATGTCAAACTTTGTTATCGTCACAATTAGAATTTGTAAATATTACTCTCGCTATGCTAAACAATAATATCTGGGAGAACGAGCTTTGTTCGAGATATAAACCGTTATTTCTACCGAGACGAGAAATTTGAAATTAAAAAATATATATATATATAAGATACATTTTCTCAGTTGGTGATATTTAGTTAAGTTTGCATTATATTTACTACCTAATATTTCTGGAAGAGACAGCACTTGCTTAAAAATCCTTGAATTTTGGACATAATATTTGGACAAATAATGTACACTCAAAAAATAATTGTTTAATTTAGTTTTCTTTTTTCATGTACAGGTATTCAGGGAATTAAGTTTTTACGCAACAATTGCCTCCTAATTGAAACAATAGTTGTTTCTGACAATGTTTAATCTAGTTTTTACAGTAATTAACCAATTACCTATCGCCAAAGGCCTGTAACATGCTCAAGTATGTTTGCACAACAAATAAAATCTCCAAATATACGAAATTCCGAATTTTTAAACCAAATGTCAAAAGCGTACTATTGTATGGAAAGAAATAAACTTGAACACAATAAAGGTACAAATATTCATTAGCAAATGTAAAATATTCTGATCTCAAAAACTATAAACGATGAGTACCAATGAAAAACAAATCGAAACCACAAAGAAGAAAATGGAGATTGAGCAAGTACTGACTTCCAACATAGAGGGTAAAAGAAAAGTAGGAAGAGCTATGGAAACCAGGAAAAGAAATATAACCAAAGACCAAAAGAACATGGAAGGAAATGAGCAGAGAACAGGACAGCATTATAAAAGTACACTCAACCAAAGAAGAAGATATGCAGGCATAGCAAATCAGCCATCTAAACCAATAGCTACAGAAACGCCATCGGCTCCACTTGGAGCGACAGGTCCAAGAAGAAGAACCAATTACTGAAATAAAAAAAATATTTAGATACGGAATATTATCTTTACAATTTATTTTATGTATTTATTTCACGCGAAGAAATATATCACTTACCGATATCTGTTTCGGCAGAGTGCTACACCCAGTAAAAGGCTTGATGATGATGATGACAATTTATTTTCACGGTCGGAATGTTCGATTTTCACACCCGACAAACAATTGTGGCTCCTCATCCGCTAACATCTTTAGAGGCCCTAATAGCATTTCACGCGCATAAATATATCACATACCATGATCTGCTATGGCACAGTGTCATACCTAGTAAATAGGTAAAAGGCGTGATGATATATTTATTTATTTCTTTTTATGTTACACATTTTTTTATTAAAACAATTTCGAAATAAAATACCGATTTTGTAAATATGTGTGTACCTTGAAAACTCATGGAATTTTATATTTTGAAACTTGCAGAGATTGTGTTTTAGTTTCAGCTAATTTATTGGAACAAATTACCTTAAAATATTCACATGTTTATAACTAATTTTTCCATAAATTTTCTTTCAAAGTAACTAATTGAATTTTTGGAGGACAAATAATTTATTGTAAAAAGCAAATTTTGCGTAGTCTTCAAACTTGTAAAAATATATTTGTATCGTTTAAAATTGTACTTCGTAGAAGTTATTATTTACTCGGAAACCGGATGTAATATCATAAATCTATATCCGCTTATATTAGTTCTACATGCGTTAGTATTATTCTTGTTTTATAGCCGAAATCGTAGGATCAAAGCGAGATATTTTATGGTTCAAATTTGATCAAGACTGATTAGAAATAGCACTGGCATAATAATAATATATCTATTAATAAATTATACCATAGCAATGAATTTATTGACTACCTGTTATTTCTTAATCATTTTAAGGGAAGATACTGCATTTAAAAGTTCTGTTTCTCGCTTTTTGCATCTTTATTTGTATTTTGTTACTAAGCACATGAATTATTTGACTGCGGAAAAACTATACAGAATGTAGAATTGAAACATAGAAAATACAATGGTATTGTTTTAATATAATGATTTTTACTTTCCTAATTAAATTAAACCAAAAGTGTAAATACAAAAAATGTTAAGTATTAAAAACTACATATAATGAGTATTTACTTGTTGATCATTTGTTTTTTATGCAAGAGTAACAAGCAAACAAAAAATGGCAAATTCCCGCATAATATACCATTTTATAAATAAAATGATATTTAGTTTCAAATTTAGAACAATTAATATGTTAACTAAAGTTTTCAGTGTTATTTTTCAACTATTTTACTTTGATATTTCTATAACTGTCAAAGTTTATAATATAAATTATTTTGTTTCGTTGTTTTCCACGGCATTCTCAAGCCCAAATTTTCTTTATAAAAAAACAATTTTTCGTTTGGTTATTACTCTTGCACAGGATTCGTAAATATCATGATATTTATAATAAATATCAAAATATCTGATATATAGGATATATATCAGATAAATATCACTTTTTGGATATTTATTTTTTAATTTTAGTTTTTGTACACATTTATTATCACAATAGGAAATACAAAATAAATTATTACTCCTAAATAAAAAATTAACATAGGTAATGAAAAAAAGTAAATATACATTGAATGGATACACAAATATTATATAGTACTAAGACTAGTAAGAATATTTAAATAATCCTATATCCTAAATAGGGGCAAATCATCATCTTCTGATGAACTTCCTGAACATAGCGTTGCAGATAGACTCACTTGGCCAAATCCAATCTAAATTAGTTTTTTTTTTTTGTAGTTTCTTTTTGGTTTAAATATTTAAACATAAAAACTAATTTACCGGCTTTGTCGTTACCGAGACGATTACGTAATTGGGATTGGACAATGCCAAAACTGGAGAAATATCGTTCCAGCCCTGCTGTGCCTGCTACAGCAGTGTGTAACTGTTCACATAGTTCAATAAATGTACTTTTATTTGTCCACTCTGACTCATTGATAGTTACACTTTTCCACCATATTAAATGATTTGTATTTCTAAAATGAGTACCAAATAAAAATTTTGGAAATGGTTCAGACTTTGCCGTTAATGACATCACAAATGGCACACAATTTGGATTTATGTCGTTGATGTGAAGTTAGTCAAAAGCTAGTAAGTAAGAATTATCTTTAGAATATAATTTTAACAGAATTAATGAAAGTAATAATACTGTATTTATTATAGACTATTTGATATTTTTATATAATGGATATATATCTTCGAACCCTGTTTATAAGTTAACTGAAGCACGAGAAAATTAATGCCGTTGACCGCGTTTTCATATCACATTTAGTTTTCGAGATATAGCCTCGGAAAAGTAGAAAAACTGAAAAATTCGAAAAATTTCACTTTTCCGGAGGCTATATCTCAAAAATTAAACAAGATATGGAAATGCGCTCAACGGCGTTGAATTCCCCGTGTCCGAATTGACTTGTAAGCAAATTTTCATACAATTTTATGCAATTTAATATTTTTAATTATTTCCTAAGGGGTACCCCTTTGGTTTTTTCAGATTTTAATTCAATTTTCCCAAAAATCCTTAATCGTAGGATTATTAAAACGAAAATTTACATACATATGTATTTTGACCCACTGAATCCAGTGGTGCAATCTTCAAATGCATATGACTTCTGGTTTTCGAGAAAATGTTAAAAAACCGCTTTTTGCGTTTTTTTTGGCGGAAAATTGAAAAAAAATAAAAATCGCTGAAACTATGTTTATAAGTTAACTGAAGCACGAGAAAATTAATGCCGTTGAGCGCGTTTTCATATCACATTTAGTTTTCGAGATATAGCCTCGGAATAGTAGAAAAACTGAAAAATTCGAAAAATTTCACTTTTCCGGAGGCTATATCTCAAAAACTAAACAAGATATGGAAATGCGCTCAACGGCGTTGAATTCCCCGTGTCCGAATTGACTTGTAAGCAAATTTTCATACAATTTTATGCAATTTAATATTTTTAATTATTTCCTAAGGGGTACCCCTTTGGTTTTTTCAGATTTTAATTCAATTTTCCCAAAAATCCTTAATCGTAGGATTATTAAAACGAAAATTTACATACATATGTATTTTGACCCACTGAATCCAGTGGTGCAATCTTCAAATGCATATGACTTCTGGTTTTCGAGAAAATGTTAAAAAACCGCTTTTTGCGATTTTTTTGGCGGAAAATTGAAAAAAAATAAAAATCGCTGAAACTATGTTTATAAGTTAACTTAAGCACGAGAAAATTAATGCCGTTGAGCGCGTTTTCATATCACATTTAGTTTTTGAGATATAGCCTCGGAAATGTAGAAAAACTGAAAAATTCGAAAAACTTCACTTCTCCGGAGGCTATATCTCAAAAACTATTTGATATTTTTATATAATGGATATATATCATTGCAAAAATATAACGATATATATCAAAATAAATATCATGATATATATCGATCGATATATATCTTCGAACCCTGCTCTTGCATAAAAAACAATTGAACAACAAGTAGATACTCCTTAGATGCAATTTTTAATACTTAACATTTTTTATATTTACACTTTTAGTCTAATTTAATTAGGGAAGCAACAATCATCATATTAAAATAGTAGCATTCTATGTCCTATGTTACCTATTTCAATTCTACACCCGATTAATTGGCATTGTTTAATTAGAATTTTATGGACTTAGGAAATGATAGTAACACATCATTATTTAATTACATGATGAATGGTGTTTGAATTGGACTATATTAGTTTTAGATTTTTGTATTACTGCATAATACAGGCAATGAAACAGGCTGTAACAGTATTGATTGAATTAATATGTAGTTACATGTCAATGAAACGTATCAATTGGATTGATAAACCTACGCAACCACCACAATTGCCAAACTATTCATTGCTAAATCAATCATACAAATTTCTATATTTTATCTAGTATATCAAATTTGACAGATCGGCAGTTTTTTTACTTTCCCAGTAACGAGAACAAAGAACACGTAATATTTCTGTTTAAAAACAGAAGAAGTAAAAGAATTTGGTAATGAATTGGTCACGCATATATATAAATGCCGTAATTCCGTTTTTACGCAACAGTAAATTATGATTGGCTTAAATAATTAACCATGTATTACTCAAAATGTACAGCCACGCATATAAATAATGACCTTCAGTGCCTTTAGTTAACGATTATAAATAGGAAAAAGGAAATACTTTTTGGGAATATTAGAGAACTCACAATACAGAAATAGTTTCTCAAGAAGACAGACCATCAGACATATGTTGTCTGAGTTTAAATACAAAAAATATCAACCAGTTGTTTTGTTACGAATGAGGCAATGTGGCTTTGAAATAAAAGAAAAAAATAATAATACATATTTCAGATTATCAAATCTTTACTTTCCCATACATTAAAAATAAATATTTTATTGCTGTGTTTTGTGTAAAGACAATTTTGTGAACGCATCATAAAATGAATCAATTTTATTCAGCCAATAAATAAATTGTGAAAGTTTTCATCAAACTTAATTAATTAGAAAAAAAATTAATTTTATTTACCTTTCAAGAGAATTTAATGAGAATCTATAATTCGTCAGTAGGTACAAATTTTTCCTTTAGTTACAATGTTCAAATAGTCTCTATTTCTCGTCTTTATCAACAAATAATTTGACCGCCTAAAAATTAACGTATGAAGAAAATTATCTGCAAAATAATTTGATTGAACGAAAATTGAAATTGCAATTTTAATTGGCTTTCAAAATGTTGAAAACAGTTCCGAGAAATTATTTGTCAATTCAACTTATTTATTTATATGAGACTGACACCTCATTAAAAATTACTGAATTAGGAATAAGTGCTCTATATTTATAGTTTGATGTTCGGATTGTTTCTGAAAATAGTAACTTGTAAGTTATTATAGACAGAGATGGAAATAACGCACTCAACATGTTCGATTCCACATGGCCAGATGTATTATGGCGGTACTCGTGTGAATGTTTGGTGCCTGATTATATTTATCGTTCATTACAACTTCTTTTTTTTTTTCGCTATGCTTTTGATTAATAAAAAGATGTAAATAGTGTTATTAATCATTTAACGAGAACAAGCTTTTGTTTATTGGAGCTATCAAAAACAATCTTTGATAAATATGTATTTTTTTTATTATAAAATTCGCAAAAATTAAGGTCTTTCATTCCTAGCGAACATTTTTAGTATCACTGGTTTAATAGTACATTTGTTACTAATAGGGTAAGAGTTTCAGTGGTATCGAGTCGAGCTGTGGATCTTTAGAACCTTGGTTCGATCCCCACAGACAACAAACAATTTTCACCAAATTAAATCTCCCTCTTCACTAACATCTTTGGAGGCCGTGATTTGACGGCTAGTAACCGCACTTCGCGTGTAAAAATGTGTCACTTACCGATATTTGCTACGGCAGAGTGCCACACTCAGTAATGGGTAAAAGGCGTGATGATATATTTATATTTATTTATTTATTAGTTACTAATGAAATAAAAGTATAAACAATGCCTACAAATAATCATTTATTACCTGGTGTAATGTCTTATTTTTTTTAAATTAAATGTACTATTAAACCAGTGACACTAAAAACGTTCGCTAGGAATGAAATACTCTAATCTTTGCGAATTACAAAAAAATTCTTCTTGTTCTATAATCAGTATATCAAATTATATATGTCATTAAGTTTCGTGCAGAGGTATAGAAACACCCTATATATCTATTTCAGGAGTATCATAGAAACTTAATAATAGCATATTAAAACAAAAATCAGTTCAATGTTAATGAAAGGTATGATTTTTCTTGAGAAATAATTTAAAAGCTGGATCACGCAAGACTTGAATACAAGAATCGCGACAAACCATACTGTATCTATTCTACACCAACAGTCAATCAGTAATTGCGGAATTGCCTGTTCTGAACAATTATAATACTATTTCTATTACGATACAAACTAATGCGATGCTATCTTTGCTTCGAAGCTCTGAGCACGCATACCACATTCGTCACGAAACTACTTTATAGATAAAATTCAGCACAATCTAATGGCATTGAGATACAGTTACGACTTAGGAACACACTGTAACATTCAATCGCAACAATGGAACTTATACATCGGCGTTTTTATTTGACTTTTTATTTCTTGATGGAAAAAGATACCTTTGATTTGTAGTCCCTAGCGGAACCAATCCAATCGTTTACGATTATTTTAAGTTAGTTGCTTATTTTATTATTATGAAACTATTGTTTTGTATTCTTATTCATTTCCTTTTTTATATTTTGTTTTATTTTTGTGCTCATTTTTAAATTGATTTTTTATTCGATATATGTGCCCTAGATTCAAGCTATAGTTACGCCACTGTTTGTACTTTGTATTGTTTTGTAGTATTGTAATAGTACGATATGGATTGCGATTTCAGTGTTTAGAAACCCATTTATCATGAACTATTGTTTCGCGCTCTTGTTCATTTTTTTCAAGACTCCAGATTTAATTTTTGAAAGCGACCCACTGTCAATATACAATTTTTATATTAATTATTCTAGAATGACGTCATATGCCTTTCAAAACTACAGTTGTTTCTTAATTTTGATTTAATTTTTCACTACATTAAAATTATTCTTGTAGCTCGATCTTTGGGGACCGCGATTTGACGGCTGCTAACAGTACTTCATGTGCATAAATATATAAATAAAATAAATATATCATCACGCTTTTTACCCAGTACTGGGTGTAGCACTCTGCCATAGCAGATTTCGGTAGGTGATATATTTCTTTCTATGAAGTGCAGTTACCAGCCGTCAAATCACGCGCCCCCCCCCCCAAGATGTAAGTGGAAGGGAAGCCACAGGTATAGTTTTAATGTGGTGAAAATTGTTTGTCGGCTGTGGGAATCGAACCTGGGTTCCCACTGAGGCACCTACTCCATAAATATATCACTTACCGAGATCTGCTACGTCTGAGTGGCACACTCAGTAATGAGTAAAAGTAAAATAAATATATCATCATGGTTTTTGCCCATTACTAGGCGTAGCACTCTATCGTAGCAGATTTCGGTAGGTGATATATTTCTTTCTATGAAGTGCAGTTACCAGCTGTCCAATCACGGCCCCCAAAGATGTAAGTGGCAGGGAAGCCACAGGTATAGTTTTTAATGTGGTGAAAATTGTTTGTCGGCTGTGGGAATCGAACCTGGGTTCCCACTAAGCCACCTACTGCATAAATATATCACTTACCGAGATCTGCTACGTCTGAATGCCACACTCAGTAATGAGTAAAACGCGCGATGATACATTTATTTTATAAATTTCACGCGTAGATTTTATTTACAATACAATACAATTTACAATGATGAGAATGACACCTAACCTATTTATCATAATATTTCTCCCTTTTGTCCATTTATTCATTGTTTTGAACTATAAGGTAATACATTAAAACTAGACTCATTTAAAAGTAATGTATCTTTTATTACTATTGTTGTCCCCTTTTGTTGTGTTATGATAATCGATAAGTCAGTATCATTAGTGGGGTTGATGTCGGTCGTTGTGTGAATAACTCCTTTTTCAACCGAATGTCATTAACTTCTCAGTTTTTTATCGATGCCACCAACGCAATGATGATTTAATCGAAATATTCCATGTGGTTGACCGCACGTGTTACATTGCAGATCGTTTTTCGTCAGTGACGGCGTTAAAAAGAGGTCAGAAAGGGTCTCGTATTGATGTTTCATTAATCTTGATCATGAATGTATTTCCTTGTTGTAACAAACCTTTCTATTTTTTATTTCGAAACAATAATTTTTTGTACCTAATCGCAAGTAGGTAGCGATAAAATTTTACAGTAGTAATGAAAATTAATTGTTATTTATTCT
Source organism: Pterostichus niger (assembly GCA_947425015.1). Classification (NCBI taxonomy): domain Eukaryota; kingdom Metazoa; phylum Arthropoda; class Insecta; order Coleoptera; family Carabidae; genus Pterostichus; species Pterostichus niger. Next base: position 30,328,571 of record OX380347.1, read on the forward strand.
TTGTGTTTGTAATTAATTCTACAGGGTGGTAAAAAAGCTTCAAATAAATGTTGTAGAGCATAAAATTCTACATTAAAATCAATAAACGGAATTAATTTTCCATGTTTATAATTAAATTGAAAATGATCAAAATTTTCTTAAAAATAGGGATAGCCTTAGAAATGAAACACTATTAGATAAATGATTCACGCTTTATTTGTCAGTAGCAAAATATTCCTTGTGTTGTGAATTTATTGCCAGTAGTTATTTATTAGTCTTTAATTTATTTGAATTATAAGAAAAATGGTGGATAATTACTCAATTAGTGAAATAAATGAATTTCTTTTACTGCAATTTATCATAAAAATTATTCTATTTTTAAACTAATTTTAAACATTTTTAATTTAATTTCTGCCGTTATAAAGCCTGTAAAATTAATTCAGTTTATTGATTTTAATGTAGAATTTTATGCTCTACAACATTTATTTCAAGCTTTTTTCTCTAAAATAATAAGTGAAGCAAGAAATTATAAAAATATGATTTTACATGTTACAAGTCTTATGTTCCAGTGTCGCGGTTACCACCCTGTATAATAAGCTTTAATGAATAATGCAGTACAAGATTGGTGGTTGCAGGCGCACCTACTAGAAATAAAGACTATAATAAAAAAATGTGTATATTTTACATATTTAACAATAATTTATTAATATTTCTAAAGCGTTTACGGATAGTTGCATCAAAGTAACGTTTTACAAGCTAGACATTGTGGCGGCCGCGGCGTAACAAATAAACATGTTTAACATTAGTAATGACAGGAAATTAAAGTAAAACTAGAACTGGAAAAGTGTAATATACCTTTTAATATTGTGAAATATATAAAAATGTTTTTAAAAATGCAAAATATTTCTGACCCTGGTTAATATAACATTTTTAATTAGTATAATAAAGTTGTTTGAATTGCGTAATATATTCTCGTCATTCGTATAATATTAATAAGGATGACGGACGTGACTTGAATCCATTCACTTTTATCTACATTTTTTGTAGTGTACTCATGTATAATTATTTTAAATGATTAAAATTATAATTTAAAATTTATTTCTCTTTTAGATGCTTTCCCTTGCGAATAAATGATGCAAATTTTAATTATGAACATTCCATATACGTGTGTGAAGAAATATTTATGACTCCTACATATTCTTTGTTTACTTTCTTAAAAATCATTTGTTGATGACTGTAATATATACGCAGCATCGTGATCTGTGAAAAATATTGCTATTGTTGTTGATATCGTGCTGATTCCCACTTCTATGTTCGGCGTTCAACTTGCTGTAATGCCTGATTCATCATTTTGATCATAATTACAAGTATTACGTAGGCAACGTTATGTTTATGGAATGTATTTCCTTGATTTGATTTGATTGTGATTTCATTGTTTTCTTTTGTATTTTGTGTTTTATGGTAAATAATATCGTACTGTTTTAAGATCTTTTGAACACGATTTGACTATTTTCTTGATCGTATCAGCCTTGTATATTTGTAAACACGAATTTTATAAGTTAGCTTCTAGTGATATTGTATAGTTAATGTTTTCACGAAGATCTATAAGTCTGATTAAGGATCTAATCGATTAAGGAGAAAACGGTGTTTGCTCATTTATTGGGTTTTTTTTTGTACACAAGATTGTAATAGATATGAATAGATCAATCGGAAGTTGTAATTTTCTCTATTCATTTTTAAATATTTCATTAACTAGTCTTTTGTTTATCTTTGAGTTATTAAACAACATCGATCCAACTTACTGATTCAATATTTAAATGAGTCCATCGTATCTAATTAGATTTTAATGACAGTTATTCTAGCGGAAGTACAAAAATACTCTCTAATTTTTTATGAAACACTAAATTTTCGATTATAACTCCATCAACATATACAGTTGAGTAGGGAGTAAATACTTAGTACTCAGTTGCTGATGTTTTCGATATATTTTGTTTTTAATTGCAGTGCCAGGACTTCTCGTCTGATGCAGATTCCGATGAAGAACCGTGCATGAAACAACCACGCCTTAGCTCCGATTACGTCGTATATAGCAGCTCAAATCAGTACGAGGATGTGAGTATACTTTAACTTGATTATTTGTTCAGGTGTACATTGTTCAAATCGATGTTACAGGAAGACGTGAGTTTCACCGATACGGGCATGGATATCAATAGTGAACCTGTGAGCGTCAAAATGGTCAACAACGGTAACGAACACGAACGAGAAATAAACAACTTTGAACACAAGGCATCAGAAGTTTATCAGAAGTAGGTTTCGCTTCATCGCATACTGCTTTATTTTTTTTCTTATTATCTTTTAATCTCAGAATGCAAGTGTTTTCTCTTCCTTACATTGCTAATTTTATTTATTTTCATGTAGCCACTGTGAGAACGGAAACGAAATGAATATTGACATGAAATATGAACATGAGGAACACAAATCTGGAATCGCTTCTTCGAAAAGTGTCCAAAATTTAAATAGGTGCTTTATAACAAATCTTTGTTTACTTGTTGCAAATATTTACGTATTGAATTGTTTTAGTTCTGGACATGAAAAATTACCAAAGGACAAAAATACCCTTCAAAAGTTACCAATTTCCGTAGAAGCAAATATAGGTTCATACTATTACAAACACCGGGACACAGATTCAGAACTCGACACAAACAACTCGATAATTTCAATGTTTTCGAACAAGGATCAAAAGAAAGAAGAATCTTCTGAAGATGAATTCACATACTGTGCAAAATCAATGGACGCCGAAACAATACCAGAAATAAATAACGAATTACCGGATCCCGACAAAGAATGTATTCAAAGACTTGTGCAACGAGTAGAAGAACTAGTATCTACGCCGAAGGTTGACCCACTGATGTTTCACACTGAACAACAGAAATCTAAATTGTCCCGTGTGAAGGAATGGCTGAACTTTGAGAACGACAAACCGATCGACAGTTGTGATGCAAGTGGTGAATGCACGTCTGGGGAATCAGAGGAGGATAAGGAATCTCAATCGTCTGAAGATCTTAATGACAGCATTGTCACTTGCAGACCACAACAGTTATACGACTCTTGCTTACCACTGGATGATCCACATGCTGAAGAACTTGCCTTTACCACCGAACCTTGCAAAGTACGTTCAGTTTATTTTATTTCCAATTTTTTCTAATTAAATTTACTGTTAATTTAAACAAGACTATGCATGGTTTATCAGTCAACTGTTAAGTAAATGTTAACTAACTGCAACATAATCTATTATATTAAACAGTAACATAACAGTCAACTAAAAAACAGTTTTGATTAGCAGATGACGTTTCCGTAAATTTCAATTCTTTGAAGTAATAATTAACTAATACGCAAATATTGTGCATATCAATTTATTTAAAAAGTCCTGTTAATTATCGTATTTCCTGAATGTAATTTTATACTGCAATTTATAAACAATTTGTTTGTGGTTTTATTTGAAATCGAATTCTGAGTTCATAGATGTTTTTGTTTCAGGTAAATTTACGTCCAAAACGTTTTCAAATGAAAGGAAATCGACCATGGAGTGTTTCATGCTTGTCCCAGTTTTCTCAGATATCGCCAATTAAAAATAATCCTGACGCTCTTCCCAATTTTTCTATCTCTGAATCTGCTTTGAACAATCTTGGCGGTTTGACACCTAATTCCGTCAAAATTAGACCTTTTAACGCGAGCGCAAATAGTATTGGAATACAAGGTAATAACTCTACTTCGTCCACGGTTGAAGAATCTGGCGTGATATTTTTGAACGAAGGAGCTAAACCTATTTCTATCAGAAAGAAGAAAATCAGACTACGCAAAAAGCATATCGTAAGTCATTCGTTTTTTCTAGTATTTTCACAGTAAACTTATAATTTTGATATGGTTTAGGTTCGCAAGAATGAATCTGGTTCCGAATCGCAAAACTACAGATCTCCTGGTCACACAAACTTAACGTCTTTTTCCACAAAACCTCATATTTACACGTTGGTGAAATCTGGCTCATTCTCTGGTTCTGGATCACGGGTTGTGGCTCACGAAAGAAATACAGCTAGTGATCCATCCACTCGACCGTATAATGCAAGTAGAGGCGTTTGTGATACTTCGACTACTAGTGGAGCTGACAGTGAGGACGACAAGAAAATTCAAAGGTAAGTTTTCATTTCCTCAAACTACAGAAAAAAATCAATTGAATTTCCGAAATATTAATCGCTATCATTTAACGAAAACTATTGTAATAATTCAGCAAATTTAAAGCTAATAGAATGCATGATCGACAAACTAAATTTGTGAAAGTATTAATTTCTTTGGCTCTCTATTTTTGTTAATGTTATAAATAATATATTATCACGCAATCTTACTCATTCTTGAGTGGCAGTTCTGGTGAAGCAAGTCTTAAAATATTCTAAATTTTTGCGGTTGCCAATTTCAATGGGGTAAAATTCATAATTTATCTAACTCAAATCTAAAAACTGTATTTGCTAATATTTTTTTATATAGATAGTGTCTAATAAAGTTGATCTTTTCAGTAGATTACCAAAATTCTTGTTGGGCCCACACGCCGGACTTGTCCAAGGATATTGCGCACCAAACTTAAAACCAGAAGATAGAGACAGCAGCCCTGAAAAAAGCAGTTTAAACACAACAGAAGAACAATCAAGCTCACTTTCGGAACAAGCCTGGGACAACTACCAAGAAAAATATCTGTCAGAGAATTACAGCGAGGCCCACGATTCAGATGCAGCAAGAAGATTGTTAGAATTTGGAGAAGATTACCGGTGCTATTTGGACAGTCAGTCGGATTGTTGGTCAGCTCATTCACAAAATCACTCACCTCAGTTTAGGCGTAAAGCTACTATGATCCCACAAACAGATTCAGATTCAGAAATAGAAGATATAAAACAATATATTAATGAATCAAAATCTCAACTAAAATATACAATAGATATTTATGATAAACACGTCGCAATGGAACTTAATGAATTTCTTGTATCCAGTGATTGCGTAAGTCTTTTATAGTTTTGTTTGTAGTATCGTTTGCTAATTTGAGGTTTGTTTCGTATTTTGCAGGGAGAAATAATTGCAACTTGCGAACGACACATTTACGGCCTAGAAGTTGTAATCGACGCTAATGATGACACCAAAGTTTTGCCGGATATCGAAGTTACGGAAGTCAAAGGTAAGAAATATTTCTTTTATGCAATTTACCACTAAAATGTGGCCAAATTATTTCCACGTTTTCTTAATTTAACTTCGGTGTAAATATCTTCAGTTTATTGGGTCATTAACGAAGAAAACAACGTTTAATATATCTAAAAATAATGTTATGTTTGTTTTATGATTGAAAGTACACGAATTAATTATCCATTTCATTATGAAAGTAAATTAAAAATAGATTGATTGATTAATACGATTTCTGTAGGAGCAAGCGAAGGTGTAAAAATGCGTAGGCAATATCCTACAATCTTCATGTTCATGTAAATTAATTAATATGATTAATGATTGTCATGTGAAAGTTTTTGAATTAGGAATAAACTGTTACACATATTTAAAATTATTAATTGTTAGTGTCATAAATACAGTCATTACTTGTAGTTAATTGTTCTAACTAATATAAAAGGATATACATTTTTAACTTGATTGTTATATTATAAATATGAAAACAGAATTTTTGGATTTTTTTGTAAACAATAATTTCATCAGTTTAAATATATTCATTTAAATTTTTCATTATTAATTTTTTTTCAAAGAATATTATTTTTTACTTAATTTTATTTGCAAGTATTTTATATTTTCTGATTATTCTTTATTATTGTTAATTTATTATATTATTATTAATAGTGTCCTGAAGAAGACTGAGGTGTCAGTCGAAACGTTAACAAAATAAAAACAAAAGTACTGAAATCCAAAGAAACCTGTTTTCATGTTCTTACTAATTACTGATAATTGTAATTAAATGGTTACCATGTTCGCTTCAGATGAAACAAGTTCAAATCTCAGTAAATAATAACAAAAGTTCGAATGGCTTATTACTGTAGGTTTCTTCACTATAACGGCATTAAAATAAATTGATAATTTCTAAGTGCACATTATTTACATTTGTTAAAACTATTTTTGCGCACAAATCTAATTGTGTTCTTAAAATAATCGCAGGTGTTTTAAAATCTTGAGATAACTCTGAACATAATAATGTTTTTAAAAATTTTGCTAGTCATAAAAACTGTTGAATATATGTGTCCCCTTATCTACTTTAAATATTAAATATACATTAACGTTCGCGAATACACATACACACTTTACGCACATTAAGTATCAAAACAGATTTGCGTGACTGGAGTGTTCGTAGTAAAATTATGTAGTTGCATTTGATTTAAATGACAGGCAAAAACTTTGATCGAGGCCACTTAATTTTTTACTTTGCACAAAAATTACATACCAGTTAGAATAAATGCATTACAGATGTAATGGGGCCGCAGTTTAGGTAATCTTAGCTAAACGTCATTAGAAGCCCACGTACCTCGGCCAATGACGCAACTCTTGGCCGTGCTTTTATTCATTCGCCGTTTGTATTCGTAGGTAGACACATCTCATCTCTGAATTGTGCACTAATCGAAATTTATGCCGCGATATGTAGATTCCGGATTTTGTTCGGAGAAATTCGGTCACATCCGCTTTGAAAAAATAAAAAACTATATATACACGGCTCGTTCGCCGCTGGCCAACGACGTAGCAATTCTTACTTTTACTTTGTTGATTCGTGTTTCTCGTCAGCTGCGGTTGACATTTCAGTTGCGTAATGAGCGATGTGTTGATCTGCGAATTGATTTTGTGAAAATTTGTAAACAATCATTTTGAAGTTTAGTGTAGGTTGTTTATTGACATATATGGATAGGAATTTAGTTCAAAATGAAATAGAACAGTTATAGTAAGTTTCACTTTTCACTTCTTTATTTCTAATGCTTTTCATTTAACAATTAGCAGACAATTAACTTCAAATATGTGGAACAGATGTCAAAATAATTTAAATGTACAAATATTTAAACATATAACATGTTTTTTATATTACTTTGTTAATGACCTAATAAATTAAATCTCCGCAAACCATATTAGGAAAATACATGTTTTAATCACACACACATACTAGTAGACAAATGTCATATGCCACTTTTTATGGTAACGCTAGGCTATTTCATATTTTTCATTTCAATAACTTGTATTCCTTTTTACTAAAGTATTCTTTTTAAGTTTTTAAAATTTTTTTGTATTTCTTTCTAGCGTTGATGTCCGCGTGGATGGATTTGAAATGGTCAGCGAAGAAGATGCAGAGTTCAAGGGCATTGTATAATGAAGTTATTTCGTTCAAGAAGGATTTGTCACAGTATGCAGTGAATGCGAGTCCTCTCAGCGAAGTCAAATCCAAAGAAGAACTGACAGCGGAAATAGATCGCTTAACGGTAAGTGTTTTTGTTTTCTAGTTCAAATAACAAAACAGAAAGTTTTTCACTTAATTTCATTAACGGTGATAATAACATACTTTCTGGCTAGATAATTAGACTGAAAATTAACGCGTGTACTCTAATGCCTAATTATTTTATGAGAAAATGTTGTATTCTTCGTATTTAATTACATTGCTACTTGAAACTTTTGTTCAAGGTAAGTCAGTTTATTTTAAACTTAGAAGTTGGTTGTATATCAAATTACAATGTTAATCAGCTTAAGTAAATTTGCATGTTTGCACGTAAATGGAAAACTAAGGAAAAAACTCGCTAGTTGACAAAAATTTTCTACTTTCACTGACACTATTTAAATATATATTTCGTATTATTTGAAATGTTAGTTTTTGACAAATATTTATATTTAGAATTTATGAGAAATTCTATTTTTATAACATGATCTTCATCGATCGCAAAATTAATTATTTTGAATAATTTTAAGTAATTTGCGTCATTCGTATATATAGACATAACATAAACGATGTAAAAGTGATTGTTAAATTTTCGCGCCAATTTTAATGTATCGTACCAACATAACAACAGCTGCGCCAGTGCTGTCAATAAATTCCCTAGACGATCATTATTAATTCATGACTTCGCCGGTAGATGGCCGTACTAGTTACATTGAAGGAATATTATTGCCGGGTTTGAAATGCTTAATTATGAATTATTCTTAAATAGTATTAATTATTTTGACTACTTTAATGTTTAATTAACAATTAATTGTTTTTATTTAATGCAATGATGTGAAATATTTAATTAATTTTTTTTTTTTTGCAATTAACATACTATTATATCATTTTGCGCATATATTTTTAGGGCAACTGCAATATTTGTACTTATTAAGTCCGTTTTCTTTTAATGAATGAAATAATTTTGAGCCGCGTTAAAGAAGTGTGAATCATTTGCGTTGTGTTTGGGCTTTGACGACAATCGCAATATCGCCAGAGCTAAAAACCAGCGATATATGATGTTTTTTTGAGTTTTAAATGACGATGAAAGCGTTGCCGTGTCGCACTACCGCTGGGGTAAGTTACGTGACTTGAATCCAATGCGCGGTGTGACGTAGTGAAAGCCGACACAACGTAACGTTAACGTACTGCAACGCCAAAATTTCAGCCCTTGGTCTGTTGCCACTGGCCGACGTCCGTGCTCGTGCAGTAGTAGAAACGTACAGAAATTATTGCAACATTAAATTGAATTTTTAATTTAATTTTCAGGATTATGCTACGTTAGCGGTTCGTACACAAATTATTTAGAAAATTATTCGGTTACGAATCTCATAAAATACGAAATATGTAAACTTGCTGTCAATTTAGAATAATTGATTGACTAGAAATTATGGCACGCTATATTGGTTTCCATTTAATAATTTGGGACATGCTGGTCGAATTATAGACGTATTTATTTCAATTTAAAACTTCTCAAATTTATTAAAGACGTTCTAAAATTGAATGAAAGATTTCTTTAATTAAGGATATCAAAATTATATTTTTGACTTTTTAAAGTTATTTTAGATATCATTAAATAATTTTTGAATTAAAGACGTCTCTAATTAAATTTAAGACTTCTTTAATTGAATTTAAATAAATAAATAAAATAAATATATCATCACGCCTTTTACCCATTACAGAGTGTGGCACTCTGCCTAAACAGATCTCGGTAAGTAATATATTTTTTCGCTTGAAGTGCGGTTGCCAGCCGTCAATTCACGGCCCCCAAAGATGTTAGTTAGGAATTGAAGACGTCTTTAATTCTATTTCAGACGTCTGTAATTAAAATTTTTGATATAAAAAATATAAACTATCACAAATTGAATTAAAGACGTCTTTAATTCGACATTCATATCCAAAGTTATTAAATAAAAACGATTATAGCATGTCATAACAAGATACATTTGATTTAAATTAGTGTTTTTAAAATGTAATATTTGACCAGTCAAATTTATTATTGACTAAAAGTATTCTTTTTTGGTTTCGTTAAGGTGATAGCTAATTAAATAAAAAGGTAAAATGAAGAGCTTTCACAAAATCCTAACTATTTAATTTATAACCCATCGGTGTCGAATAATACGAGCAGAAAAAAATATATCGTTGGATATGTGCTAAAATTTTTGAAATTACAATTTTATTTGTAAGAAAATGTATTGAGAAATTTGTAAACACATAAAAGAATTGTGTAATTGAAGTTGGTCAATTAGTGGTAAATGAAACTGCAAGTGAATACAAAATAAAAGTAAAAACAATAAATCTTGCTGAATTATAGTTCGTCTTCTGTATATAGTTGAAGTAATTGTTAAGATCATCAATTTACTCGAGAGTTCGTTAATACACGGATTATTGGTTTGTAGTGTTATTGAGGCAAAAAACAAACAAAAGAATTCTATCGAATTCCGAGTATCGAGCTGAAAAAGGAAATTAAAAAATTGTTCCATTTTCGTTACGCATTACTTTTTTCTTTGTTACTTTATTGTACCATCATCATTTCTTAGTGAAATGTAATTAAAAATAATAGTTTTTTTTTTTAAATAAATTTTAGTTTGTTTGAAGTTATACAGTGTGTTTCAAAATTAGTGCAAAATATTTAAGGGTATATATTATTTGATATACTGAATAGAACGCAAATATATTTTTTCCAAAATTTGCAAAAACACTTCTTTCAATGTTTATTGTTTATTCATTACTGTAGCTGATCAGTCCAATGGCATGAAAAATGTTTGTTTCAAGTAATGTGCAATTATTTTTGCGAATTTAAAAAAAATTATTTTTGTTCCATGATCAGTACGTCTTAATTTTTTCCCGAAATACAGATACACCTGTATACAAATAAAATATCTTATAGTTTTCTTAAAATGACATACAGAGAATTTGATTGACTTGGAACATGTAGAGCGTGTCCCATAAATAAAATCAATGACGCTATTTTCTTTCCATTTTAAGCATTGTAGCTACATATTTGAATTTGAAGATCTATTTATGCTAAAAGTATGTGAACTACCACTGCGACCCGGTGAGTAAATTAAGTTCCTATTGTACAGAGTAGCATAAATATATAATAAAAATTCTAAACATGTTTATAAAACAAATATTTCAAATAAAGTAGCTTTCATTGAATGTCAATTTGACGGTTGAAAAAATTTGACAAATGTTACAAATAAATTGAAATCCCAAGTCGATCATTGGCAATGCAGTATTAATAAAATATTTAGCTAAATACTTAGAAAAAAAATTTGAAATCAAGATAAAATGGAAAATATATATAAAAGGTCTGTAAAGATCCTGTATCACAAGCAAGCAAACTCTTTATATCGCTTGATATGGATCTTGATCTTGGAGCGAACCGCGAACCACGGACTGCCACACATGAAAAACTGTTCGCGCTGTTTAAGGAAATACAAGTAATTTCCAGTTTGCACAAGACAAGTTCGGCTTTCTGGCGTTCGCTCGAGGTCTGTCGAGACCGCCACCGCCGCTTCAAGCTGAACTATGTCGATATACCAATCTTTGCAAGAAGCAGTTCTCTTTTTCTCTATTTACGGCCTTCAGCTTTGTCAATGCTTTACTTTTGTGTACGTATTGAGGCAAGAATTGATAATTGATACGTTTTTGACAGTGGCGTCACTAGTTACAATTATGACAGTCGTATACGTTTTTTACTGCCTTGGTCTATATAGTGTTTCAATACTTTAGGTAAAAAAAATTAAATGGCAAGTATATTGATCGAAAAGAATGGGAAAATTATTTCCACTTCACATGAAGTACACATTTTTGCTGTCACTGGTTTTAGAATTATGTATGTCTAAAATATTAATAACTAAATTATAATTGTAAAAAGTACAGTCCTCTGTGGTATCGAGTCGGCCTATGGATTTGAGAACCTGGGTTCGATTCCTATACCCGACAAGCAATTTTCACCACATTAACATTACTCCTGTTGGTCGCCCTCCACTAACATCTTACTTATATATAACTTACTGAGATCTGCCACGGCAATAACACTTAAACCAGGGGTTTTTGAGATCGCCAAAATCTATTTTCGGGGTCATTTTGATCATATGCACTTTTTTAAGGGGATAAAAAGGGGTTGAGGGATGAAATTACGATATTCAACTGCAATAAAGTTTTAGATTCAAAACTAGTTACTCGGGGGTATTTGGGGTCGCTAGGTAACCAATGTTGAACGCGTAATATTTTGGTATTATTTAATTACATTTATAGCGATTCTTGCTTTTACCACCTTTCAGAAGTGGTTTGTACTAGAGATGAAAAACTATCGGTAATTTCAACTATCGATTGTTCGATAGTGCTATCAGTAAACTATCGATATATCGATAGTACTATCGATAGTCAATTAAATTACTAAACGATAGTTTTAGTTACTAAACGATAGTTTTAATTACTAAACGATAGTTACTAAACGATAGTTACTAAACGATAGTTACTAAACGATAGTTACTAAACGATAGTTTCTAAACGATAGTTACTAAACAATAGTTACTAAACGATAGTTACTAAACGATAGTTACTAAACGATAATTACTAAACGATACTATCGATAGTTTTTTTCTTTTAATTACTTATCGATAGTATTTTTTTTTACAAAAGTATAAATTTTTTTTTTTTCAAAATTAAAATTTTTTTGCCTATACAGAGTTTAAAATCATTTACTAAATTTGTTCCTTTTTTGAGAGAGAGGTAAAATAAAATTTATAATCTCCTAAAATTTAAAACTGTTGATGTTGCTCTATATTAAGGGATGTTTGCTAAATAATTTCTGTGAATATGGTTTTGTTACAGTTAATATTACCCGCTCTAAGGTATGTAAAATGGGAAAAATAAAAAATACGGAAATATACAATAAATGTCAAAAATTTATTTCTTTAAAATTTAGGCTTAATAACAAGATTTCAGAAGTTACAAATGTGAAAAATAAAAATCAAATGCAAATATGTACTTCTATCCCTAGGCATATATCATTTCTTACATTAATTTATATATTTGTCGAGATCAAGATATTAGAAAAACTAATTGCCATTCGAAACACCTTTTATATTAATTTAAATCAAATAAAAAAGAAATGTGGTGTTGTGATAGTATTTTTGGAGTTGTGATGCATACTGGATGAGTGGTAAGCGGAGACTGTCCTGGTTAGAAGGAAAAAATGGTGGATTTTGGGGTGAACAAAGAAGTTTGGAATATAGGTACTTGAAAAACAGATGTTGTTAGGTTCGGAGAAAGCGGGCGAAGTTACAATAGCAGGTAGTGGAGAAACATGAAAATTGTACATAATTGTTGCTTAGAAACTACAGAAAATGAACGAATATATACAAAGTGTTTTGCTAAGACTATTACAGAATATATACAAGGTGTGTGATTATTTGTGTATACATGTGTTTTGTGTTCTTACATATGTGTGTATGACTGTGTGAGCATGTGTGTATTACATGTGTATGTACTGGCCGCCACATGACCAATAATATTCACTACAGCACAAACTACAATTAACATCAGAGAACAATTGAATTTAAATTCTCTCGTACCTGTTACCCTATAATAAATTTCTTAGAAATCTCACTTTGTCTTTCTTCCCTTTAAAGTCTTCCGACAACCAATCGATTTACAGCTAACATTTGTGTACAGTTACTGTACAATAACGATATTGAATATAATTTGAATTATATCATTTAAATGCAGATAAAATCTTTATAAGTCATACTTAACACGTGGTCCGCAAAAAACACACGTATTCGAATTGCTCCGGGAACATAAGGTAATTTGCTTGTCAGTACTCACAGCCTAGCCCGTGTTCTAAATTTATTAATTATTAATTTTTATTTTTAAATTATTTTATTTTAAAGATAGTTACTAAACGATAGTTACTAAACGATAATTACTAAACGATAGTTACTATACGATACTTACTATATGATAGTTACTAAACGATAGTTACTAAACGATAGTTACTAAACGATAGTTACTAAACGATAGTTACTAAACGATAGTTACTAAACGATAGTTACTAAACGATAGTTACTAAACGATAATTACTAAACGATACTATCGATAGTTTTTTTCTATTAATTACTTATCGATAGTACTTTATTTTTTTAAACTATCGATGTATCGATAGTACTATCGATAGTTTTTTCATCTCTAGTTTGTACCCCTAAAAAGCAACTTCCGGAAAAAATGAAAAAATATTGGTTCAATATTTTTTAGAGTTCTATTAGTGGGCCAAGTTTTATTTAAATCGGTGAGTGACAGTTGGGTAGTGTTATTTGTTAGTTATCAAACGTTCCAAAATTAATTTTGAAGAAGCGCTTAAATTAATTTAGGAATATTTGACTTTTTCCAAATTTATTATAAATTGATTTGCACATCGATTTGTTGTATTTGTTGAATTTAGACATTTTTTTTGTGATTATTAAGAGGTATTTTTAGGTGCAGTATTCAGTACAGATTAGATTAATAGGCAGTAATAAAAACGATAAAAATAGAAATAGTGTTCACGAAAACAATGTATGTAAAATTAGTGCCGACCACAATGGCCGCGTTAAGTGCGCAATTCCATTATTTACAACACATTGTCAAGCGATGCACCAATCAAAAAAGTATAAAATTTGTTTAATAACAAAGTGCGGAATGTTTTGTATTGACGGCTGTCCCCGTTGTCGCCTCATCGGTGTGAATACAGCACCACATCCAATTGGTAGCGGTGGTGGTAGAACTGAATTCTCAATTCAGATCATTTGATTGGCTGTTGATTGCAAATCGAATTAAATTGGTATGCACGTGCCGGTGAATAGATTCAAACATAACCTGCATACAAATGCAGCACTCGCTTTAGCCATTATGGAGCGATGTGGCGCCGAATTAACGCTCATAGTTTTGTATCCGGGAAAATCGCATTCGCTGGTGGCGAGTGCGTACTGATGGTGCTGTTGTGTGGGAAATTGCATGATGCACGTAGATTACATGCACAATGTTGATGACTATTTAGGATTTCCGATGGTCGAAGCTGATTTGACTGAATTTGTATTTGAGCACAATTTTCGACCAACTGCATACATGCGCTTATAATGCTACATTAAATAGTTACGCGAATCTGGTTGCAATGCTTTGAATATTCATTTCTAATTAATATTTCTTTACGCTGAATTATTTTCCTCATATCATTCATTATTTCATTGGGAATCCACACAGTTTGAAAAACATTTAAAAAAATAATTTTGGTATTGAACAGATATTTTGTTTTTTAATATATCAGCAAATTTGGCCAGATTTAAATCGTGTCATTTAAATTTAGATTTATATCAGAGTGATTTTTAAAAGACAATCATTGTTTAATCATTTTTTGATTTCTTTTTGTATTAATTTAATTATATTTCTGGTACAGAACAAAACAAGTGTCTTCAGTTGTTTAAAAAACATTTTTAAGGTTTTTTGTAAAACAGACCAAAATAATTTTCAATATTTATTTATTAAATGAATTAATATTAAATATTTCGTGAATTAATATTAAACAAAACACAATATCCATTGAATGGAATTATAAAAAAATATAAATAAATTAAATCATACATTCTTATGAAAAAATGTCGCTCTCATTTATCTTTCTATTATTCGTTAGTTGTTTTACAGTTATAATATTTGAACAAAAATATCAATTTTCCTGTGGCTCCTCTCCACTAACATTTTTGAGGACCGTAATTTGACAACTGGTAACTGCACTTCACGCAGAGTGCCATACCCTGTAATTGGTAAAAGGCGTGATAATATATTTATTTATATGATTTTGAATCGAGTTTTGATGCGCGTAGACGAAACTTCGAACCATCCTAATACTTCTTTCTGTATCTATTTTCTAGTAAAGATAAATAAAAACAAATAGTGTATAGGTGTGGTAATATATCATACCAAGACACAGTTTCTGCCAGTACCGTAGCAATAGATAAAATAGCAAGTACCATGAAGAACGAGGGTCCACGCAGACGTCGTGTATTTTACAGGGGCCGTATTCTACAGTGTAGTTCGTTGCTAGGGTGACTACAGTGATCGGGAACATATATCGCGCCGACTGGACATTGATGACTCTTGTACATAAATTACTCAGTTTTATGAGCGTGTGTGGTCATCACAAGCTCTGCCGAATACCAAGGTTACCTAACGCCGTAATGCACATACGTTATTCGTACGCTCCCGTAGAATCGTCCCTGTCCTCTATATGTCTTATTTGTTTCGTGACAGTATGTCACTGTCTCGCTAATGCGATCATTTTTAAATATTCATGAATTCGCGCACATTTTACGGTTTACAGTCGCGCTGCTACATGCAATTCCTTAATGGATATATTCTTTTAAAACTTGTTTATTTTATTACCTACTCAATTAATTTTATAAGCATATCTAAATTAGTATCTCTCTTGGACTTTTATTAGCTGCTTCTACTATTTATTATAATTCGTTTGATTATTATACAGGTGTATCGAAATTATTGTATGTACTAATTACAACGCAAAAATAATGTATCTGAAATTCGCAAAAAATAATTGCACATTACTTGAAATAAACATTTTTCGTGCCACTAGTCTGATAGTTTATAGTAATGAATAAAAATTAGTAAACATTAAACACAATTTTAATTAATTTAATGTTTACTAATTTGTATTCATTACTGTAACCTATCAATCGGTGATTCGAAAAATGTTTGATTCAAGAAATAATTTTTGCGAATTTCGGAAAAATACCTTTTGCGTTGTATTCGGTACAGCAAATAATATATTTTGTTTAATTTTTTTTCAATTATTTTTAAACATCCTGTACAATAATCAAATGATTTATAATATGTAACATATTTTATGAGATAGGTGGTTCAGTGGTATCGAGTCGACCTGTTAATTTGAGAACCCGAGTTCGATCCCCACAGCCGACAAACAATTTTCACCACATTAAAACTATCTCTATGGCTTTATAGCTGCACTTCATGCGATGAAATATATCACTTACCATTATCGGCTACGGCAGAGTGTTACATCTAGTAATGGGTAAAAGTCGTGATGTTATATTTATTTATTTTACAATAAATTTTTTTATATTATTTTAAAGAAATATACTTCAAATTAAATTAGACTAAAAGCGTCAACACAAAAAAAATGTTAAGTATTAAAAACTGCAACTAATCTTCTTGTTTTTTATGCAAGTGTAACAAGCAAACGAAAATTTGGAAACAGAAAATATCGGTTTCGGTTTCGTTACGGTTCGGGTTCCTGATTTTTTAGAACGAAATTTTTATACATTCTCTGGAAGATCTAGATTGTTCATCAAAATCATTCAATCCGATTCCGAGATCGTTGAAATCGTTAAATCTCCTGAAATTTTTGAAACTGACTGATAAAATTATGAAATAAGTGAAAAAATATTGACGTATGACGTAATATTGAAAATGTTCCGACAATTTTCTTTGTTGCAGGAGGTTCAAAACGTATTACACGACAAGAAACGCCGTCTTCTAGAACTAAATGTAGCAATCCACCGTTACATAATCAACGAGAACACCCCGTGCTACACTAACCTCAAATCTGAAGTGTCAGACCTCTACACGTTATGGAACGATACTTGTCAAAGGTAAGAATTGTATATTTTCAAAGGGTTGTAACTTTGTCACGAGCTGGTTACCTAAAACATGGCGTCACCGCAACATGCTAGCTTTATTTATTCAACCATCTTCAATGGAAGACAGCACATGACGTGAATGTAGATGAGATAAGGGTTCAATAAATGTGTTTCCTGTATGTCTTCTGTCTTTGCTGCGTTCGTGTGAAGACTGGAGGTACCTATGATGGCTGTCGTCATGTGTATATTATTAACTCATCTATCAGAATATGTTTAGCCTTTGCTCATGGGAAATCGCTACACATAACGTTGGACACGTATTTTATTGTATTTATTAAACAATTCCATTTTTTATTATAATATAAATCCAATTTTATTTGCAATTAATACCTGACGACACACAAATATTGTTGTTTGTAACATGTATTGTAATAATCTTTAAAAAATATTTAAATACTTTGTATTTATAAAGGAAAAATTAAAATTTCGCTAACTTCATATTTTAAAAGTTCATGCATGCTAGCGTTTTAATTTTGTATCGCTAATTTAATTAATTTATCGGGTTCAAATTTTTGGTAAAGTCTAAATTAATATTAAAAATTAAAATTAATGAAAATATAAAAACTAAATTAAAATTAATAATTACGACTAATAAATTAAAGTAGTATATAAAAAAAAACTAATTAATATTAAAGACAATAATTGAATAAAAGAAATGAACAAGCATTTAAAAACACGTGTTTATTGTTTTACGTATCAAAATCACACTGGTTATTCTGTAATATACAGGGTGTTTCTATACCTCTGCACCAAACTTTAATGACATATAATTTGATATACTGATTATAGAACATAAATAATTTGCAAAAATTAGGGTATTTAATTGCTAGCGAACATTTTTAGTGTCACTGGTTTAATAGTACATTTAATCATAAAAAAATACATTAAGACATTACACGAGGTACCTACATAATAACTAATTAATAAATGATTATTTGTTGGCAGTGTTTACACTTTTTTTAATTACTAACATAATTATAAATAATTAAATGTACTATTAAAATGTTCGCTAGGAATGAAATACCCTAATTTTATCGAATTTAAAATCACGGCCACCAAAGATGTTAGTCGAGAGGAAGCCACAGGGGTAGATTTAATTTGGTGAAAATTGTTTGTCGGCTGTGGAGATCGAACCAAAGTTCTCAAGATCCACAGGCCGACTCGATACCACTGAGACACCTACCCCATTAGTAACAAATGTACTATTAAACCAGTGACACTAAAAATGTTAGTTAAAAATGAAATACCCTAATTTTTGCGAATTTCAAAAAAAATATTTTTGTTGTATAATCAGTATATCAAATTATGTCATTAAAGTTTCGTGCAGAGTTATAGAAACACCCAGTATAATATCTATGATTTAATTTTGTTTCCTAAAGTATAGAAACATCCCGTATAATGCACAGCACGGGTTAAAAGATGAAAGACGGGATATATTATCAGTGAAATGAAGTTGTCATAATATTGGCTTATGTTTGTCGGCATGGTCAGATATTGCTCATGTTGGGGTCTCGGTAAACACGCTCTACCGCCTAAGGCACTGCGCGTACACGGCGCCCCATGCGACCGCTCCACGCCGCCGCCCATGTAGTCGACTCAAGCTGGGGACGATAAATTATTTCTCTCTCCCTAAGGTTGTAATAATAAAAGTGACCATTCGGGCTACCTAGTGACCCTCTCACACTCGGCTTCATTACTTGGACAAATGTTGACTTTCCTGCTCGCTGTAGTGAAGTCTAGTTCTAGCTCTACTCTTGTCTATTTCTTCTTCTTCCGGCCCCTGCGACCCTGGAAGAATTACTCATTACTCATAACATTTCGCATTCGTAGTTGTGATTACGGATCACTAACAGTTAATGAACTCTTGCCGGTTAGGGGTTATTTATATACCTGTAGCATAACTCCCAAGAGTGTTATTTAGGATTCATTTGTCTTTCTATTACGAGCGCACTTTATTGTTTTTTATACCTAAACTGTTAAAATAACCTATTTTTTGATAATTAGTTTCAAAGTGGGGGATCGTATTATGTTTTTTTTGTATCTTTTGCTTCGATGTGTATTTCTCGAGATATTTCACCGTCCTAGAGCTTTTTGAACACCCTGTTTGTAAGTCTTGTATTATGTTTATTTTTGTGGAGTGCATATAATGTGAAATATGGTAGAATTTTACGAGGCATTTGTCATGAATGTAAATATTTCTTCAAACTGACACTTATTAGTGTGGCGTTGGGATCGAATTGATGGTGAGCAAATAAAGCTTGCGACACATTCGGAATTTATTTCTGTTCGTCTGCGCTGCTTGATGACTGAGCCAATACAACACTCATTTGCAGGGGTGCATTTGTTCAGTTTCACTGTTTACCCGCTTTTGATTTTTCTATCGACTTAATAGCATTTAGAAATTTAGATGCACTTTCTTTGTTTGCACTCCTGCATAATTTATAAGATAATATATGTTGTATAGAATACAATATAGATATAATACTAACAAGTAATACTACCCAACTGTCACTCACCGATTTAAATGAAACTTGGCACACTAATAGAACTCTAAAAAATATTGAACCCCTATTTTTTTTTATGTCGTTGCTTTTTGGGGGTACAAACCACTCCTGAAAGGTGGTAAAACCAAGAATCGCTATAAATGAAATTAAATAATACCAAAATATTACGCGTTCAACATTGGTTACCCAGAGGTTTTTGAGTTCGGGGTCATTTTGATCATATGCACTTTTTTAAGGGGTTAAAAGGGGATGGGGGATGAAATTACGATATTCAACTGAAATAGAGTTTTAGGTTCAAAACTAGTTACTCGTGGGTTTTTGGGGTCGCTGAATCTATTTTTGAGGTTACCTCCGGGGTAACCAATGTTGAATGCGTAATATTTTAGAATTATTTAATTTCGTTTATTGGACTATTTTCGTCATTTTTGATGGTACATGGTGCGAGTTGGCAGTGGTCGAATTGATGTGTACGTGTGCGTGATTTGTGTTTTGTTTGTTTGTTACAGCGTAAACGAACGAATGAACGACCTGAGCGGTCACCTGCAGGTGTGGGCGCAGCTGGAGTCGCGATTGGATGAACTGCAGTCCGACTTGCGCAGCGACGGACAGACGCTGCGGCTGCTGGACACCGCTCTCAACGGTGGCGTCGTTTCCATGGAGGTTGCTTCGTCTGTGCGTGATGTTGCCAAGGTTCTCTCTGAGTCCAAAGCCGGTCCACAGGTTAGAATGATTTTCAACATTTTCAACTAATACTCATACTTAAATGATTACATTTAAACTTAACTATTTCACAAAACAATCAGTTTGGAGTTACCGCAAGTCAAATTGTTAATATTTGTTGATAAAAAAAGAATTACATATTTCAAATAAAATATTCAGTTAATGATTCTTAATAAAAAATTAAATATTCGTATAAATTTTCTTATGCGAAAATGTTCACAATTTTATACGCTGCATTAATTTTTTTAATTTCCAAAATAGTATTTCTTTGCTAATTTAACCAACCTTATATAGCTCTTATAGTTGTCAAGATGGCAATGGTTGCACATTTAAATTGAACACCCTGTATAATATAACTTAACTTGTCAAAATGTATTTATATTTGAGAAAAATATTTTCTTTGTAATAGAATTTTCGTTTTACTTTTCTAAAATGTACGTAATTTTATCGATAGTTTGCGATAGTGTTTATAAATTTATACTATCGATGTATTAATAATTTCTATAAAATACTGTCGTACTATCGATAGTGGCTGCTATCACTTCTAATTTGAATTGTGGTTTGATCGGTAGTCGATAAATGAAGTATACAATATTGCCTTCATTTCTTATAGATTCGTTGTTAGAGAAGTGGGCGTAAGTGAAGATTTACGAAACAGGATGAATGTTTGTTGCGTGATGATGGATTTTGGTTGTGAGAAAAGAAAGAGTTCGTATGGTGGAAGTGTTAATGTGGTCGAAACGAGTATCGTGTGTCAGAATGAGAATGTTGACGGTTTCGTGCTACCCCATTTAATGGGATATAGCGTGATGTTATGTATGTATGTATTAATTATTAAAAAATTTGAATAAATAAAGAAATGCAAGCGTAGATTTCGGGATACATGATTGTTAGAATATCGGAATGTCTCGTTTCGAGGTCGAGATGTCGAGATGCCGAGAAGTAGTGAGAACAAGTAGCAGCTTGTGTTCGGTGTTTCCACCCTCAGACGCTAACAAAAAGCGCAGGGTAGCTTGCTTCGTTCCGGAAGTAGCTAAAAGAGACAAATCGCACCAACTTTAATGCGACATCAACGTTACACCGCTCTTACTTTATATGTAAATTAGGTGAGCGACAAACGAATAACGTGCAAGCGGGATAATGTACACTAGTAAGTTCTGTAGCACTCCGACTTCTTCGTTGACTTTGCTTCTTCGGAGAGTGCCGGCCTAACTGAGACCCTCCCATTAACACAGTTTAAATAAAAGTAAAGCGGGGTACAATTAAATACCTTTATGGCGCGCCAACACGGCCAACGTCTTACGTTTAATGTGCGCCCAGTGAACACGGATTAACTACAGACTAACACTTGTAAACTTGTGTTATGTCTTGAATCACTGAACTTTAGATAATAAAACTAGATAAACTTTGCTGTATTACTAAAGTGTACATAATACATAATCTTCTTTATGTCGTGTTCCCAGTTCCCAGTTACAGACTTCTTGTCTCGTTACATTTTACATTACATTATTACTAAATCAAATTGAAACATTTTGCATTACTTGACTGCATTAGACAGTTAAATTAAATTCAAATACGATATCACGTCTTGTATTTCTTTAGACCAGCAGTACACTACAAAATCTTCATAATTTTAAATTCTTTATTTTAGTAGTTTGTCTTTGATTCCGACAAAATTAAATAGTCATACTTTTTTTTTATTGTGCGTGTAATATAAAAAAGATAAACCTAGGATTAAACACTTAAATTGATTATATCAACTATTGCTGGGTGTGGCAGATCTCGGTAAGCAATATATTTAAAACCGCGGCTTCTAAAGACGTTAGTGGAGAGTGACCCACAGGGGTAGAGTTAATTTGATAAAAATTAATTGTCTGCTGTGAGAATCGAACCCGGCTTCTCAAATTCACATGCCGACTTGATACCCCTGAGTTCCTTTTGGAGAATTTTGTTAATTGGACATTGATTACAAAGTTTTTACACGTAATATTCGTTGAGTAATTGAACGTTTTCGTCACTCCAACTGGAAGACACTGTTCTCACACAAGTTACTTTAGATAATGTACAGGAACGTTTAGAAACTAGTCCAAATAAATTATCCCGAATAGATTAAAATTTATCCTGACAGTCTTAGTCCACTATCACATCCATGCAGAAAACAAAAATCTGTTTATTTATTTATGAGATTAATATTTAATTTTAAACCAATTTAAGACCCAATTAAACGAATGTTTTACTTTACCAATGTTATTATTTATGCTTTGCTAATAATAACTGTTAAAATGAGTAAAAATAGTGCAGTTTCTAGTGTATATATTTTGAGAAACACTGCGTCATGTACAGTAGTCGCATGTGTGTCATAAAGAAAACGAAAGCAAGACGATTAATATTTAAAAATCATAACTGAGCTGCGTTTACCACGTATACTTGATAGCGCTCTGGGACACAGAATAACATGAAGAAATATTTATACTTTTGGGGTTTACACAGTGAAGTCCTAACTTAAATTATTTAAATATCTTTATCCAAATTTAGCTTCGTTTATATTTTAATCTGCAAATGCAAATCTATATAATTTTTGAAAGAATCTAATTATGACGTTATCATCAAAAGAGTACTCATCTTTTCCGATATGGAATGTTTCTAAGCAATTAAAAAACTAATTGTTGAAGGAATGTATTTATTAAGCCGAAAAAGATTATTTGCGTAACAGAAAAATTATAAAAATTTAACTTTTCGTTATTGGAATACTGGCTTTAATTTTGTCATACAATTTGACGACGTTTCGAGCTAGTTTTAGCCTATTGAAAATGAAATAATATAAACAACGTAGAGTTAAATTTTATTATTTTGCTCGTATGCAAAATAAAAATCTTTAAAAAATGCGTATCGAATGAGCGTATGATACGCAACATTCTATTTTAGACGGTTGGTAGTATCAGATGGCATACTGAACTTATCAAGCTGAGAACATCCAAATTTCATTATAACCTCAAATTGGATAAATGTTAATAACAATTACAAACTATAACAGTTCATATACAAATTGACTCGGTTTAAAATATCGCAGACGCAAAATAGAAAAAGTAGTATATATATAACTCATTTTATAAGACTTTTATCGCACTTGTCCTTTAGAAAATTCGCCTGCGGCTTATTTTCCCACCTTGGACGCGTACGAAAAAACATGTCTTATAAAACTTATTATGTACTATTTTAATATTAGGAACGTTTGGAAGTGGCAGTAAGAATTGAAACATTGAAACAGGAATTTAATTTCAATTACAGTACGGGATCCGAAATCATCGAGCCGCAGTGTCGTAATTAGTATATTTTTAACTTGAGTGTGATCTGAACTCGAGATTTTCGTATTCGAATGCAGTTAACAACGCAGTAGTATTTTAAATTTATTTATTTTAATACGTCAACGTTTCTTTATGAAGCTAACATTAAAATAGGGTAATAAATGTAATTATAAAAATGAGTACCAATTATGGTAGTGAGAAATCAGATGAAATTAGTCGCTTCTGCCTGTTCGAATCAGTATCCATGTCGTACTTTACCGGTACATTTTACCGGTTCAGTTGGAGTTCTAGCAGTGATAGTGCGCATGGCGCATGGTCCGGACGCCGACGCGAAACTGGATCGTTAATCGCGGTTTCTTTTGGTTTCCGGTCACGTATGCTCGGATGGTTGGTGGAATCAGCGTAAAAATACAAATTTAATATCGGGTTGGATAGAGCTTAGTTCTCGAGCGCCGAGCGACCGCTGGACTGCAGAGCCGAGGTCAGACACATGGACGCCGGGACACCGGGACGCTAGACACCAGTACCAGTTACCAGTCTCGTCAGATTAGGACAAATGATTTTCTAAACGGTTTTCCATATTGCCGACTCTACCTATTGTTCTTGCTTCGTTCTTACTAACTGCTCTGTCTTCTTTGTACATCATTTTTCTTTTTCCTGAAATTATTTTCAGGTGAAGCATTCGCCCTGAAGTTAATTTGGATTTCTTTTGACCTACTACATAACTATTGTTATGGATTTGAAGCTAGTTGTAGCCCTATTAATTTGTTTTAAATACAAGAACTATATGGAGTATTTTGGTCCGCCATTTTAAATTAAAATGGAGACGAACTACTTATGGACTATTTATGTAATTTTAGGCAAATAGGCAGTTATAACTCTTTCGTTTTATAACTCAAATTAAAAAATATTGCATCAAAAAATGTCATTTAGTATAATTATAAGGTACCATTTGTACTATAATTTCGATGCGACTTAAAAAAAATAATTCTGTTGATAGTTCATAAAAACTTTATGTAGAGATGACAAAACTGGCCCTAATACAAAAATACAATCGTGGATTTCACTGTAAGCTATTGTGCAGAACAGTAAATTAATAGACCATTGATTGAATTCTACCAGGAATCTGTGCGTTTTGTTTTAATTGAAATAGGTGGTTCAGTGGTATCTAGTCGGCCTGTGGATCTTGAGAACCCTGGTTCGATCCCCACAGCCGACAAACAATTTTCACCAAATTAAATCTACCCCTGTGGCTCCCCCACCACTAATATCTTTGAAGGCCGTGATTTGACGACTGGAAACCGCACTGCACGCAAAGAAATATATCACTTACCGAGATCTGTTTCGATAGAGTGCCACATCCAGTAATGGGTAAAAGGCGTGATGATATATTTATTTATATGTAAAATAATTTTAAATAAATATAAATGTGTCATCACGCCTTTTATCCATTACTGCGTGTGGCACTCAGCTGTAGCAGATCTCTAATTTTAAAATTGCTATAAAAGTAAAAGGATATGTCATCATCTGTGGCGCTAGAGCCCAAATCGGGCCTGGGCCTACCGGACACACCGAGCCGCAATTTTTACACTGCCGTACTGCCGGTTTTCGTAGTCGAATGCTACATTATTTAAGGCGTATAAGTGACTAGCTTATAGCGCCCGAGTGTGATAAATACATGTAGCTGTATTTTATATTTAACGACAAATCACACATTGTCGACAGGCGGATTCGAACTGACGAACCTTGGCTCGGGTGACGTCACAGTATGTTAAGAGATGTGCCTTAACACGCTCGGCCACCGCGCCTGTTAAAAGGATATGTATATCTTCATATAACTGATCAATTTATTTTTTTTAATTTTTGTCGGATTACAATCTTAAAACGAAAGGAGGTATGTTGATCCTTTATTCAGTAAAGTCACTTGTCATTTTTTTAAATAATACAGATTTAATATTTAAAACAAAGGAATTAAATTTGTTTGCAAATTTTAAAAGTATATTATATTTGTTGTAGTAGTTTACAAATTTTGAGTCTTGCATAATTGAATGATAAAGACCAGAAATTAATAAAAATTTGCCATTTCTTTTTGTTTAAAAACTTCTAAATTATGAATAGGTTTTAAATGTTTGTCATGATTGCAAAGGAAATGATCAAGGAAGAACTAAGTATAATTATTAAGTGTGTTAAGTTTTGAGAAAGAATTGTCCAATTTGTAGTATAATTCAGTTGCAAGATAGGGTTTGGTGCGCCGTTAAATATCGCGGATTGGTAACAGATTTCAAATCCCTGTTGTGTGATGTACAAGAACAAGAAGAAAGCGTGACGTTCCCGGTTCCAAGGTGCAGGATGCAGGGTTAGGGGTGAAAGAGAATTGGAACGTGATGATGATCACGATCACGGTCGTACTTCGCACACGTGAACGTGAACGTGGTTTGTAGTGCGCTTGCGCTCACTCAGGACCGGAATGTCAAAATTTACATATGGTAGAAAATAAATAACAAATATGATTCTTGCTTCTAATGAAAATATTGATTCGTTCGTATTTTTCATGTACCAAAAACTAAGAACTTATATATAAAAATTATGGTTCAACTACAAATTCTAAATTTTCGTTAGTACTGTGAGGTACCAAGCGGTAATTCATAATATTAGGATGGGTTATAAGTGGTGTAATAAAGAGACAGTTGATCGAAGCAAAAAAGTTTGTTTGTTTGTGTTGGTATTGTCATGACAACAAAGTGTGTAAGTATAATTTGCTTCCTTGAAAAGTGTGACCTTAGGATTGTGGTGAATCCAGCCCTGGTGGCTCGTGCGCTGTGTGTGCCTGTGTCCGTGCATGCGTGAGTGTACGTGCACAATGAGGTCGTTTCTTGACAGCGGCAGCAGCGAACTTCAGCGTCGGCGCCGGGCCGCCAGGCCGCCAGCCCGACTGCTTTGTATGCGTCGCGGCGCTTTTCATTATTGGAGCGGGCTCATCTATGCTCCGCCGCTACACTGGTGCCTACTTGCTCTCTCGTCTCTCGTACTCAAGATCAGTCGATAGAAAATGTTCGCTGCTCAAAATTTAAGCCGTGGCCGCCGTGGGCTCCATGGCTACGGAACTTGCAGACAGTTTTCACGCTCCTTGTGGACTACGAGCACATGTAATTCGACACGACACGCCGATTAAAAACTTCTCTATCAACAATACTTATTTATGATACAAGGCTTTTATGCACCCTTCACACACACGAACTAAATATGAAAATGAAAATCAACAAATACAATTTATTAGATAACCTTTTTTAGATTCATATTAATTATTAAATTTGTTCAGTTGTTTATGTTACTAATTACAATATTACAATCTACAATAAATTAAGTATTTCTTACCGATAAGATTTAACTGTATTTGGTTGCAACATTTTTTGTTTATTATTTATCGTTGCTAGGATATTTGTGAACAGAAATCGTTGAATAACGAAGTTCTCATTTAATTTACTTACATAATAATTTGTTTACAATAATTATTACATACATAAATTAAACTGTAACCGTACTAAACACAAATGTATGTCTTTGAATTCATCTTTTTTGATATCGTAATGGATCTCCAGTTGAGATTTTAAGATTTTAGATTTGATTCCAGTCTATATATAAATTATTTGAGCTCTTACGTTTCTGCGATTTCCCCTTAAACTTTATTTAGGGAATATGTATCCGACGTACGGTGGTGCTGTTATTTCGACTCCTACTCACTTTAAAACTATATAAACTACGCCCAGTATTGTCAAAAAAAAAACAAACTATTATATACCGGGAGTTTTTCTTATCAGTAAACATAGGGATATATCATTACCATAGTTACTATTAAAAAGTTTGACAGCAATACATTAGAGCGTTTATTTTAAAAGTAAACATAGGGAAAATAATATTTTCAGCAATGCATTGAAGTGTAATAGTCTATAGTCTAAAAGAAACATTTTAAGTTTAAACAAATTAAATGAATTTGAATTACATTAACTTACATTAACTAAACGTTAGGTATAAATTTAGAACCTCAAAACAATCCAAAAGTTCTTTTGTTTTAGAGGTTTGTTCTCAAATTCTTCGTTTAAGAGCTCGTACATACAAATAATGAGAATTTTGGGTTGAACCAGTGCAAAAATCGAAAATTATTAAAATGTGGTTCTATATAATTCAGACCACGAGAAATCGAATGGCGCAAGGCGCATCTTCATATCTTTTTTAGTTTTTGAGTTACAGCGATTTTTGACTTTTTTTTAAGCTCAACTTTGAAAGCCCATAACTCAAAAACTAAAAGAGATATTGAAATGCGGTTTGAACGAGTGTATTTCTCGTGCTCTGAACTCTGTAGAACCATATAATAAAAATTTTGACTTTTTGAACTGGTTCAACCAGAAATTCACATCTGCATATATGTCAAAATTCTGGTCATTCTTGGCCATAGCAGTTCTGCAATAGCAGATCCTAATAAACTACACATTTTAAGCCGTTAAGTACAGTAACCATTTGTCAAATCACAACTACCAAAAAAGAAAATTTTATTTAGTTTAAATAGGAATTTTAATTCAATAACTGTTCAAAATTACCCCCATTTACCTGTAAACAATAGCCTAAACGATTATAAAATGAATTTATAGCATTATTTATTTGCTCTGGAGAAATCTCATGCGATGCAACACTAATTCTACGTTTTAATTGTTCTACACTCATTCTACCACCATTATAAAATTTACTTTTTAAGTGGCCCCAAAGAAAAAAATCGTTTGGCACAAGATCAGGTGACCTTGCAGGCCACTCCACTTCTGCACCTCGTCCTAGCCATCGTTGGGGGAATATCCGGTGCAGATAATTTCGTACATTTTGTTCCACACTTCCTCAATATTTACTCAATATTACTCTCTCTTGTAACAACTCTAAATAATTTTCCCCATTTAAATTTCCATTTATATAAAGACGCCCCACTATTTGAACCCCTATTAACCCGGTCTGATTTTGAAAGAAGACAGTTTTATTACTTTGACAACTATAGATGACAGCAATGTTATTTTCCCTATGTTTACTTTTAAAATAAACGCTCTAATGCATTGCTGTCAAACTTTGTAACTGTAACTATGGTAATGGCATATCCCTATGTTTACTGATAAAAAAAACTCCACCGGCCAACTCGATACCAGTGAGCCACCTACCCCATAAAAATCTACAAAGTAATCAAAATAAATAAATATAGAACCAAACATTTGAGTTTTACAAAATGTCCTCATTTTAAGAATATCGTCTACAACGTTTCGTGTTCTCTTTATGTTGCAGAAGTACATGGATGCATCAGGAAATCAGGATGCTGCAGCAGCTCTGTTCTGCAACCGGACCCTGTCCCTATCGTTACTCACAGAGGGCTCATTTTCCGACAGTGGCATCTCGGATGAGGGTTCAGAACAAGAGTTGAGCGAACGTGAACATCGTCTGGCTGCCATCCGACGCCTCGTGAGGCACCTGGAGACCATCATGGCGCCTGACAGTGAGGCCAGGATCAAGATGACACAGGTAAGAAATTTCTAAATTCTTCCGTGCTAGCTTAATGTTTTAATATAAAATCATAAATACATTCATAAAAAAATGAGGAAGGAATAAGTTATTCTAGAAGAAAAATCATATATTGTATTCTTGTTGTACAGTTCCACAAATACTATTTGGTTAATTTGTCTCTACAATATTGAATACATAAAATCATGGGAATTCAATAATAAATGAGAAAGAAGCGATATGATCGGTAGTTTTTACTTTTATTGTGACAAATCGTCCATAAAATCTATTTATTTTTTGTGTTACTGTACACAGAAACTATTTACTTCTCACTGCTGTGTTTCTAGTTTTTCTTTGTAAAGATAATTCATTTATTTATCTTTCTCTACCAATCAACCTTAGGTTTATTGCAAAGATTGTCCACCTTCAAGTTGAAATTTTTAAGCTAGATAACTACCTTACAGGAATGTTTAGAAAAACTTTTGTGTGCAAGTGTATACAGTATCGGCAACGGTAGCGGCTATCGACTATCGGCTATCGACACCTGCTTATAGTTTCAACACTTTTTGTGTTTTTACAGAGGTTGGAAGAGGCTGAAAACGAACTACGAAAACTGCAGAGTCAGTGCCGTGGTTTAATAGTTCGGACGGCCGTCTGCGCTGAGGTTCAATCGCAGAATAGCAACAAATCTTCAATGTAAGTGCTCCAAAACATTCTTTTTCCATTATTTTGCTATTCAGTTTTCAGTTTAATGATATTATTTTTATCCATTTTATTCACAAGATAATATACTAAATTGTAGTACTATTAAAATATTTCAATAAGTATTGTTCAATTTTGACAAATAAAACTAACGTCAAACTAAAAATCTGTCTAATATAAACGAATAAAATAATATTGTTCTTAAAAAAATTATATTGTTCGACGGTTCGAGTTCGAATCTCACTCAAGTTATACATATTAACAACTAACTACAGTGCGTCTCGGTGAGTCCGAACCCTGTAGTGTAATTGAGATTAAGTTCCTGTTGTGCAGAATTAATAAATATTTATTTTAAATATTGTATCGAGTCGGCCTGTGGATCTTGAGAACCCTGGTTCGATCCCCACAGCCGACAAACAATTAAATCTACCTCTGTGGCTCCTCCTCCACTAATATCTTTGACGGCTGGTAACCGCACTTCACGCGAAGAAATATATCACTTACCGAGATCTGCTCCAGCAGAGTGCCACACCCAGTAATGGATAAAAGGCGTGATGATGATATATTTAAATATTGTTTACAAGTGTTTTATGTAGTCGGTCTGTGGATTCGAGAACCCGGGTTCGATTCCCACAGACGACAAACAATTTTCACCACGTTAAAACTACCCTCTTGGCTTCCTCTCCACTAACATCTTTGGAGAGTGATGATATATTTATTTTATTTACAAATACAGCTTCGCGTTATAAACCAAATAAACCTCAGGTAAAGAGAAATTTTCCCAATTTTTATTTTACTTAAAGTATTTAATATTGTTATTCATTAAAACATGGGGTAGGTGACTCACTGGTATCGAGTCGGCCTGTGGATCCCCACAGTCGACAAACAATTTCCACTAAATTAAAAATCTACCTCTGTGACTCTCCCTCCACTAACATCTTTGGGGGCCGTGATGTGACGGCTGGTACCGACATCTGCTACGGCAGAGTGCCACACCCAGTAATGGGTACAAGGCGTGATGATATATTTATATTTATTTATATAAAACTTCACTATTGTGAAAAGAAACATCAAACGAATCAACTAAATTACCTGGAAATAACAAAATGTATGTATTTTTGTAAAAATTTGCAGTTTTTAATTTAGTTTTCTGTTTTTATATACAGGGAAATCAGTTTTTACGCGACAGGTGCCCCGCGATAAATTTAAACATGGGTATTTCTCGCAATTTTTAATCCAGTTTTAAAAGTATACAAATAAAATTAAAAATACTTTTATTTTCTACAACTTTTACTTTAAGCATTTTTTTACTAATATAATTTTGGTGAATTTTGGGAAGCAAACGTCGATTTTGCTTTATGAAACTGACTAGAATTTTTTGTAATTAAATAGAATTTGTATTTGTACCTGAATTGACGAGAAGAATTTAACTGTAATTGAACAAAACAAATGTCAAACTTCAATGGAAGAAACTAATCTAGTTTAAATGAACAAAAAATGAGTTTTTTTGTATGCGTGAACGTTTTAACGCGTCGAAAACGCTCAAGTCAGATCGAATTCGTCTGGGAAATTTTTCAGCATTGTCATTCCAGTGACGGACTACGAACATTGTTCATTGTACATGGTACATATACATACGTATGCAGTTTTTCATTTGGAAGCTCGTAACGCAAGGGTCTCCGAACCCCGATCGGAGCTCGGCCTTGACTTTCTGTTCAATTCAATGCCGAACGTCGAAGGGTGCCTATACTGCCTGTCGCCTGACAAATCGATATAATTTCACACTTTCTAATACCCAAAAACATTTCTTCTTTCGGTACACGGCTACAAGGTATTTGCAAGACATTGTGACATGTACAAATGATCTTGACAGTAATGGACATTTTGCACAAAAGTTATTTCACATGATTCAATCTCGTACAAAAGCGCAATGAAATGTGACCATTTCGATTTGTCGATGCGACATATACGCATACATCAATACAAAATGTACCTACATTTAAATCACCCTTTAATCTACCGTGCAATCGGACGAAATACGTATCATTCAAGGAGAAAATTTGACAAATTTATGCCATTAATACCTACTGAATTACACGTCAAGATATATTTCAATAAAAATGAAAACATTTTGTCATTCATACCTCGCAAAATAGATAAAAATATTTGTTCTCATACGACCATGGCACAAAGTTTGCTTTTCAGCAACGGAAAACAAACGTTTATTTTACTTTCCCAATTGTTTTCACTTTATAAAAATGACTTTTAATTCTTTTACCTGAAACTGATAGGAAAATAAACATTTGCCTGAGCTTAAAGATTCAGGAAAGCTTTGCTTTGTATGCCTAGTCAAGAAAATAACATATTGCCTGTCTAGGCATGTAATGAAAGAAACGTGAGTGTCTAGTTACTTAGCAACATAAAATACTAACTGAATATGTAATTCAAATATTTATTTAAATTTAAATTAATTTAAAATATTTATGATTTGTTTATAAGTTTCAGGTAAAATGTTGTACGTAACACGTCAGAAAAGCGTTGTACAGGATTCGTAAGCTGTTTCAAGCTCGGCATGAAACTATCTACTCATCCTGTAATTGAACGATTTTCTGACTTTTTACGTAATTAAGTATTATTCACAATAAGTTAGTAATATGTCAATTTCTGACTTTTAAAAAGTTTGAAAACGAGTACTTTTTAACTTTATATTTTCCGACCTAAAACTGTCACTTTTCCGGCTTAGATCTGTCAACGCCAAGTTAAACTAAATCAATTCGGAATTCGTAATTTGGTGTTACTCCTTTATTTCATTTTCAGAATCATATTTTCACGCTTTGAATAATAGATGCACAAATAAAACAATAAATTTGCTGACAGATAAAAATAGTTGAAAAATGTCAAAATAAATACCTACTAAATTATTTATTATCCTTATTAATTTCCGATTGTGCATAGCTTAATTGGTTAAAGCATTTATTTTATTTATGTTAATTTAATCCCAATTACAGTACAGGGTCCGCAGTCACCGAGCCGCAGTGTGGTAGTTCATATAGTTTTTAGCTTGAGTGAGATTCAAACTCGGTATCTCCGGATTCGAATTCCATATTGCTATCCACACCACCGTACTGACGGATTTATAGGTCTTATTCCAATATTTCTCTTTATAAATCAATTTGTACATAGTTACATTCAGAACATAAAAAAATGAAAACCTGTCAAATGAAGTAGTCAGTCATTAATTTGATGAAACTAAATATGGTGCTCGTCTTCATCAAATTCTTCGGTAAAAATAAACAATTTGACGTAAGAAAATAAACGCAGGGTACCGACGCCCCAGTGCTGCATATCTAACAGGTTTTAATTCCGTTCATTTGTTTTATTTAATTTTGGTGTAATTAATTACATCCATAAGTTGAGTTCGTAAACGGTCGATTTATCTTAAACCCGGGTGCCACTGCTGCGTCTGTATTTGTCTGTATCGCTGTATACACCACTACAAACAGAAAAAAAGAGCTAGCCGATACAGACAGACTGCATACGTAAATTATTAATGTTTACTTTTAATGTAATGCTCTCCAATCAGTCAACGCAGCTTGTACTTTGCAACAGAGAACCCTGTAGTACTTGAATATTTATACTCGGATAATATTTCAATAGTTTTACGAAATGTGACAAGTATTTTTGTTATTTTGACGTTTTCTAATTGTTTATTATTTGTAATTCTGGAAAAGTTGTTTTATTGCAAAGTAAATATATCATCACGCCTTTTTGCCCATTACTAAGTATAGCACTCGGCTTTAACAGATTTTAGAGTGTTTCAAAATTATTGCAAGAGAATAATCTTACAACGCATAAATAATGATTTTTCCGAAATTCGCAAAAATAATCACATATAACTTGGAACAAACTGTAAATTTCGCAAAAAATCGTTTTTGCGTTGTAATCAATATATCAGATAAAACTCGTCATTAAATCATTAAATTATTGCAAAAATATAAAGAGGATATATTATTTGACGTACTGCATACAAAGCAACAAAAAATTGCAATTGCACATTACTTGAAAAGTATTTCTCGAGCCACTGGATTGATAGGTTACAGAAATGAATAAAAATGAGTAAATATTAAAATTAATTTAGTTTGATGAAAATTGTGTAACATTTCTTTCAGTGTTTAATGTTAAATCATTTTTATTCATTACTGTAACCTATCAGTCTAGTGGCACGAAAAATGTTTCTTTCAAGTAATGTGAAAGTATTTTTTCGAATTTCGGAAATTTATTTTTGCATTGTAATCAGTACATCCTTAATTTGAAACACCATGTTACCAGCTGTCAAATCACGCCCCCTTAAAGATATGTTAGGGGAAAAAATTAATTCTAGTTTATTTGAATAATAATATGTAAATATAAATAAATAAATATAAAATATATCATCACGCCTTTTACCCATAACTGGGCGAGGCACTCTGTCGTAGAAGATCTCGGTAAGTGATATATTTATTTGCGTGAAGTACGGTTACCAGCCGTCAAATCACGACTTTAAAAGATGTTAATGGAGGGGAACCACCGGGGTAGATTTAATTTGGTGAAAATTGTTTGTCGACTGTGGGGATCGAATCAGAGTCACTGAGTCACCTGCCCCATTAAATAAGTAAATAAGATAGAAAAAATGTCAATTTCTGAATTCTAAAATAAGTCATAATATTTAAATAATTATATTCTTCCCAATTGTCCTGTTGTGGAAGAAAGTTGTGTTTGCCTCCACTCCACGATTTCGCTTCCAGTCTTCCAGATGTTCAGGTTGAGGTCAGGCAGTGGCTTTGGTTCCGTTGTGCGTGGTGCAAAGTAAATAGAGCATTTCTATGCGGCGCACGGGCCGAGACGCGTTCCATCATTACCGACTACTTAAAAGCCAAGTGGCACCGTGACGCGCACGACGGTAGAGACGGCTTGGTCGGTCCGTCGGTCGCTTCGCATGCCACTACCGAGCTACTGAATCCCTCGACGTCGGTTGTCGGTTGTCTTGGCGTTCACGTCGCGTTATTTCAAACAAAAACACTCATCATCACGCGCTAAAAACGATTTTGTTTGTACTTTTCTTGTGTGTAATGAATGTGCTGTCACTTTAGATTGAATTTATTGCGGATTTATTTGCTAATGTATGCCGTTAAATTAAAGAAAATATATTATTTTTCTTATTAAATTTCATACACTTATATTATAGCTGAAGAACCATTGGTTTTCTTCCATAGTTGTATGTCTCCCTTGGTTTAAGATTGATTATCTTATAGTATTTTATTGTATCTTTTATAACATAGAAGTTATATGAGCTACCTCGTTTAGCTTTTACACCTTGTATTTGTATTTAAAAGAATATGTTTCAAGTTGGTATACATATACAGGGTGTTTCTATACATCTGCACGAAACTTTAATGACATATATAATTTGATATACTAAATAAATAAAATAAATATATCATCACGTCGCAGATTTCGGTAAGTGATATATTTCTTCGCGTGAAGTGCGGTTACCAGCCGTCAAATCATGGCCCCAAAAGATGTTAATGAAAGGGGAGCCACAGGGGTTGATTTAAATTGGTGAAAATTGTTTGTCGGCTGTGGGGATCGGACCAGGGTTCTCAAGATCCACAGGCCGACTTGATACCACTGAGCCACCTACACCATAATTTAATTATTTTTAATTATGTTACTAATGAAATAAAAGTATAAACACTGTCTACAAATAATCATTTATTAATTAGTTAGTATGTAGGTACCTGGTGTAATGCCTTATTTTTATTTTACTATGTACAATTAAACAAATTACACTAAAAATGTTCGCTAAGAATGAATTACCCTAGTTTTTGCGAATTTCTAAAAAAATCTTTTTGTTCTATAATCAGTATATCAAATTATATATGTCATTATAGTTTCGTGCAGAGGTATAGAAACATCCTGTATATAATTCCAAATGAAAGTTACTTAATGGCCAAGTAAATAAAATTTATTTTTCCTAATGACAGTCGAATTTTTGACAGTATGCTATAAAATAAATAAAAATTATTTGAATTTATAAATTTAAATGTATTTAGTATGACAGTCGTTTTTTTCTTTGGTAATTTCAAGTCTTTATTGACCTTTTTATAAAAGCGTTTCAAACTTGTCGCAAAGGCATAAATCATCATCCAGCTGGCCTGTCCTTTTAACTCGCAACTCGCGATGATATATGTGTAACATGTTTCTGTTTTATTTATTACAGTAAGCGGAAATTTAGCTGTGATCTTCTTGGTCTTGCTAACGGCAAGGACGAATTCTCAGTCGGTGAGATCCTGTCCGGAGCAATACCCGACGAGGACGATCCTGGCAGTAATCCTGACTCCAATGGCTCTTGGTTTTGGAGAGTGGTTCGCGCTTCAGTACCGTTTCAGGTTGCCCTGGTGGCCCTCATCTGCATGGCTTGCCTTTTGGAGCCTAGCTGTTGTGACTCCATCAACAATCTTAGTTTATCTCTAACCCCGCAACTGAGATATGTTCGAGGACCGCCGCCAGTTTAAAGATCCAGGTTATCTTTTATTTTTTTTATGTTTCTTTGACTTAGATGTTTATATTTCCTTTGTATTTGAGGAATACCGTTATTAAAATACATGGTATATATATTGTTTTATAAACATTTCATTTTGTTTTGAATTATAGGATGTTACGTTTGCCATTTTTCATAAAAATCAGTATTTTAATTTCATTTGTTATTAATTTAATCGTGCATGATCTTATCTTCTAGTAGGTATTGTTAATTTCTTACACTATTTATTAATAATTAGAAAAGGTGAAATCGGATGTCAGGTTTGTTTGGCTCTGGTTTCAAAATAAATATAATCATTTAGTAATATAATATTTATATGGCAAAAGAACATCATCAAGTTCATAACATGTTGTTATTTTTTGTAAATAGATTATTATATGTTTTATTGTGGTAAAACTAACATAATAGACTGTGTCACCGTGGATCCATTAATCTTAAATTAAGAAGAATGGTTGTCTCCAATTTGTCGAGATGTTTTAGAAAACCGGTATATCCATCACTTAATCGGTAAACTTTTAATTTTCATCTTCTGTAAACCATTTTATTGTAAAATAAACCAGCATTTATACTATAACCAGAAAATTAAATATAGAATATGAGTTAGATGATTTTAATATTATTTTAAATAATTTTAATTCCATTGTTTAACAATGATAGTATAACATGTTCTCATTTCATTTTCAGGCTGTTACATTATAGTATGTGTGTATAGTATATATAATCGTGTTTGTTTTATAAACTAGCAGTACCCTTAAATTGTGCAATTTATATTTGTTTATTTATAAGAATCATAGTTTGGTTCATTTGTCTCGCGTGCTGTTATATTTCTTTTTGTCACTAACGAGACCTCAGTTTAAAGATGCTGTTAGGTAAACACGGCCCGTATTCAGAACAATTTCTATTGTCATGGATTGGTGTGATTCTGTAAGGCAGGTTCTTGCATGTAATTGTGCTCATTTGTTTGTGTATGTGGTCGAGGGGGAAAATCATTATTTTACCTTTCCACGATATACTTCACATATTGCCTTATGAGATTTTAACAACATATTCTATGTAGGTTTATTTTTAAAACAAAAAAAAACATAAAGATAATAAGAAAAATGCTGTCGGAACAAGGGTTAGCTACTTATTTAATATAATATGAGTTCCGTGTACTTTCGAGTACAGATTGAAATGCAACTGTTCGATTGCAAATGCAATTGCAACATAAAATATATGTTCGTGTAGTCCCGGCGAACATAGGTTGAACGTGGACTATCATTCGTTAGTTGCAACACGTGTCGTCATTTTTTGAAATGTTGGCATTTAATTATAAATATATTTAGGGTATATTGAAAGCCGATATTTCATGCAATGACATCAGGAAAGCGATGCTGCTACTTAATTTTAGCGAATTAGTTCTTATATGAAAAAATAAAAAAAAATCCTGTCAGGGTAATATCCCATATTGCTCAAGTCAAGTTTTCCAGTGCCTTTTTATTTGTGAACGGTTTCCTTGCATGAGAATATCGCCGCTGGCTTATATAATTAACCAGTGTTTTGTGTGATTCGTGTTTTGTAGAATAGGATAATCCTCTTGAGTTATTTATTAACTTGTAGCTATTGGCGATAGTCATATTTTTTAAATTTTTATATAAGAACTTTGTAATATTTTGCGTGATTTTTTAACTGCCAATGATTGTGTGAAAATCACGCAAATTTATCATTGATACCTATATTGTATGAAAAAAAAAAGAAACGGTCAATTAAAAACATTTTTTACACAATTTTGTTGTCTATAAAATCAAAACCTTACGTTTTTGTATTTGTTTTTAGGTTAGATTTTGTCTACATGTCCCGGGAGTCACAGCCGCACAACGCAGGTAAAAGCTTTTTATAGCTTGTACTTAAGTATTGTTCATCATTATTCATATCGCAACTTATGCAGTTGTAATATTATACACAGATCATGTCCGTGTGTCTTTGACCACCATAATAATTGTGACGT
This sequence comes from Pterostichus niger, assembly GCA_947425015.1. Taxonomy (NCBI): domain Eukaryota; kingdom Metazoa; phylum Arthropoda; class Insecta; order Coleoptera; family Carabidae; genus Pterostichus; species Pterostichus niger. The sequence continues at coordinate 30,367,079 of OX380347.1, forward strand.
CACTTCCTTTGAACGTCCAACGTACCAACGTCAGGACAATCAACTCGCCTCAAAACCATGTCCACTCGTTATTGTTGAATTTCAATTCAATGCGCGTTTTTACGATTTATATCACTTTTACATGCCGACGTAAATTTAAATAGAGAAAATTAGCATTGTACACGTTGACTTTTTTAAACCTGCAGGAAACAACAAAATAAGGTAATAAAATTTCTTTTATATTCTACAAACAGTAGCAGTTACTACATAACCTAACTAAATATTCATCTTTATCAAACAAATTTTAGATACTATTCTAAAGTTTTTGACATTTCTTTACATCAACGAACAAATATATAATGTACCAAAGTAAATATTATTAATTAATTATTAAAATGCTCATAATTTTCAAACAAAATTAATATATAATGTATTAGTAGATTTCCATGACCACCCGTGAGGTAATGCTATCAGCCCATTAACCTATTTTATTGTGTCTATTTCCACATGTCAAACATAATTAATTTTCATTATCATGTTTCGAGTCTGATAAATGTAAATTAATAATAAATGGCTGGTTAGATTCAACACTCACAGTGTTATAACATGTTCCAGACAATTATTCAGCAGCAGACAGCATAAATTCAAAGTAAAGATAACCAAACGAATTATCTAATTTAATGAACATTATTATTTTACACCAATTGAATGTAAAAAATAAGAATATATTCGTGCAAAATAACGCGAATGTATAGACAGCTGAGCACTTCAATATTGTGCAAACGTTTCTAAGCTAAAAATAGCGCCACGGGAAAGTATTTTACTGAATAACTATAGTCGCGCCGGACCCCATATCTGTATTTGAATGGTTTTCAAGCAATTTTCATCTTTCTTAAATATATTTTGTAATCTACGCAGAGCATACTTTTGCCTGGAACAAAAACTTAAGTCATTTTTCCAAATGATCGCTGGACGTACCATAAAGTTCATGATCTCTTTATAGATTTGCTGTGTAAGTATAGGTATGAAATGACCCAAAATACCAAATAGAGAATAAACTCATCCAATTTGTATTTGTAAACATAATACCAACGATGAAAATGCGTGTCATAATATCCAAAATACAATTTCGAATCTGTCAGATCAATTTGTTTTCTGGTGTCCGAGTGTTTGCGGTAGCGCAGCTCACGAATGCATTAACGTAATCCGGGATGTAAGAAATTTGTTTGTTCGATGTAAGAAATTTGTTTCATGCCAGTTTTGGTAGATGACAAGCTGGTATACTTCGTTACTCGATCATTCGATAGATATTTTTAAGTAATTCTCAGGAATTTTAATATGACAAGCTTTTGGAATTTGAAATATTTTTATTTTCAAATTTTGTTAAAACATTTATTATTTTTATGTAGCTTTTTTACTATAATGTAAATGTAGCTAATATTAATATTTTCCAGTTTTTCATTTCACTGTTATGTTATATTTATTATCCGTCAGTACGGTGGTGTGGATAGCGATATGGAATTCCAATCCGGATCCAGAGTTCTAATCTCACTCAAACTAAAAATTATATAAATAAATAAATAAAATAAATATATCATCACGACTTTTACCCATTGTGTGGCACTCTGTCTAAGCAGATCTCGGTAAGTGATATATTTTTTCGCGTGAAGTGCGGTTACCAGCCGTCAAATCACGGTCCCCAAAGATGTTAGTGGAATTATATGAACTACCACATTGCGGCTCGGTGAGTGCGGACCCTGTACTGTAATTGGGATTAAGTTCCTGTTGTACAGCGTAACATAAATAAATAAATAAATTACGAAAAATGTTGTTATGTTATGTAAAGTATATGTCAAATAAAAAATAATGGATGACAGATTTCATAAATGAACTAGAAATAAATGAATGTATGAGTATATAATTGAAAATATATGAAAGGATTCATGAATGTTGTTAGAATGAAAATGGTGTGCCAGGACAAGAATGTTTGACAAGATGACATTGCGTGGATAACCTAAAATAAATGTATTTATATGATTGAATATTGAAGGCTTGTTGCGTGAACGAAAGATTCCGAATGGAAGGAATAAACAAGCTTGTATGAAAGGAGTTACGAATTTTTAGTGAAAATTAGTTTCACATGAATGTCTTCGATAAAAAAAAAACAGAACGCAGAAGCTCCTTAAGACAAACCAAAATGCAAACGCTAACGTGAAATGAGACACAAAAGATACGAGTGAAATAAGATCCGTTCATTTAATTGATAAGCTCTTCGATGGAAATAGAGGAATCTCTATTTTTCGTTGATGACGGGTTTGTTCTGTTGTTTCATTGAATTGCTCTTTGACCAGTGTTATATAGGCAAAATGAATAAATGTTTGTGAAATTGAAAGTGAGATGTATGTGATTGAAGACTTGTTGTGAAGATACCGAATTTGAGGGATAAATGGGCTAGTGTGAGAAGAATTATGCATGAAATGAAAGTGGTGTGCCAGGATAGGAATGTTTGGTGAAGATTAATTGCAGAATGAAGATGAAGATTTATTTATTTATTTATGCTACAGGGACTTAATCCCAATTGCAGTACGTGGTTCGGACTTATTGGGCCACAATATGATAGTTTTTAGCTTGAGTTGGATTCGAACTTTGGTATGTTGTGAAGGAAAGATTTCAAATATAACCGAGCTTGCGCGAGAGGAATTGTGAATGTGATTGAAACGAAATTGGTATGACAGGAATTAATTAAAGTAATACTTCATTAGATGGGATATAGCGTGTTTTAATGTATTGTACTTGGCGAAGTGAATCAAAGGAAAATGAAGTTGTAACGAAGTATACCAGGTTGAGATCGTGTTCACGTGGCTAGTTGTCGCTTGCCGATTGCTCATAGCAGAAGACACGATGTTCATACAGACACCTACCGTGTGAATATGCGCCCCCCCGCTGCCGTCACCGTGTTTCACTGTGGCACCCGATATCTCATGTTATACGCGAGTTATTCGTTATACCGCATAGCTGTACACACACCGTATCGCGTATCGTTATATGACTACTACTCCTAACCCCGTTCCCGTTTTTATTCAGGTACTTATTTATCGTTGAGTACTTATAACAAATTAATTGCTATTTGGGTGCTCATTTATTATCTTTATTCGTATTTTTCGGTGGTATAAATAAACGAAAGGAAACAAAAAATATCTGAATGTCATCTTTGCCAAGTTGAAAAAAAGTTGGAAGCGGGCTCGTTCACATTATGTTAATTTATTTACTTTGATGGCTCAGTGGTATCGAGTCGGCCTGTGGATCTTGAGAACCCTGGTTCGATCCCCACAGCCGACAAACAATTTAAATCTACCCCTGTGGCTCCTCCACTAATATCTTTGGGGCCGTGATTTGACGGCTGGTAACCGCACTTCACGCGAAAAAATATATCACTTACCGAGATCTGCTTAGGCAGAGTGCCGCACCCAGTAATTGGTAAAAGGCGTGATGATATAAGAAGTAATAGAATAAATAAAATAAATATATCATCACGCCTTTTCCCCATTACTGGGTGTGGCACTCTGTCGAAGCAGATCTCGGTAAGTGATATATTTCTTAGCGTGAAGTGAAGTTACCAGCCGTCAAATCACGGCCTCCAAAGATGTTAGTGGAGGGGGAGCCACAGGGGTAGGTTAAAATTGTTTGTCGGATGTGGAGATCGAACCAGGATTCTCAAGATCCACTGAGCCAGCTACCCCAAGAAGCAATAGTAGCAGATTTATTTTGAAAATCCTGTGGGCACGCCACTGTTTGCACCGCTACTACAAAGAACTTTTTCCGCTGATAGTACAGATCATTAGGACGACTAAAACTGTTGGTTTCGATTTTAAAATATGTGTGGTGATTGAAGTGCCACAAAACAATATCGCGTGCACGTGCTAACACTCGACACCCGGGCGGTTCGGAACACCGCAGCCGGCGGCCGGCGGGTGACGGCGGGTGACTTTGCGCCTCGGCTTCAACTTCGGCTTCTCATTCTGCGGATCAACGGACACGCGTGCGTCTTGCATACAAATGCCGCGATGTCTTTAACGCGTCTGCCGATATTTTTTCATTAAATTTCTTTAATATTGCTGAGTGCTGACCATTATCAGTTGTTGTAGCTAGATGAAGAAGGGTATCTTTTTAAAACGTTTGTAAAGATTTTTTTAGAAAAAGTTCATTTCTTTCTTTAGAACCTAGAATAGACACTTACAAACATAATATTTAAGGTTATCTAACGACATTTTTACGAAGTTAATAGGTTACCGCGTCACAAACTATAAATCAAACGGAACTCTACAAATAGTTGGAGTATGGGCTGTATTCAAACCATTCTCGATAATATGTATATTAAGTTTTTATGTTTGTCCAATTACTAAAGATGAAAAATAAATAATTATAAAATCAAAAGAGGACAGATTAACACTGTTAAGCTGATGACAGTTGTCAAAACTTGGATCGTGAATTTCTTTCTTGCACGTGACGTCAATTTTGTAAGTATCTATTAGACCCATTTTTTCTTTCATTTATTTTCGACAATTTTTATAATGTTTGGAAGATTAATAATTCACACTTTTACAATTTTATTTATTTATTTCTGGTACTCAGTACAACAGGAACTTAATCCCAATTATAAACAGTGTTGAATATACTTGACAAAGTGCGACTACGACTTCCTCCTCATATAATAATTTTTGTAATGTTTTCAATTATTTGGATGTTGCAGAATTTTAATATTTTGCGTGTCTAGAATCTAGATAATAGATACACAGAGGCGGTTATATATCAGGTAGGAAAACTGCTTCAGGGTTCGGACCAACATCTACACATAGCTCACGTGAGGTCACGAGGTTATTCAGAATCCATCGCCGACTTATGATTGATAGATAGATCTTTTTACATTCGTATACGCCGTACGCGAGATGCAGGTGATGATCTTCATCGAAAAAGTAAATTAGGATTAAAACAGTTGCTACTTTCATTCTAATTTAAATAATATTACAAAAGTACTCAAATTAGGTAGAAGTGAATTTGGTAAAAATCTGTATTAGGATCTTAACATGAAGGTGTTGGCGCCCGGTGAAACATGATTATAAACATAAAATAAAACACACTGGTACTATTTTAAATTTTCTCCACTTATTCGTTTTCTTTGAACTAATGACTTGAACATGTTCAAGGCACTAATTCAAAGAAAATAAATGAATGGAGAAAAAATAATATAATACCAGACTTATACAATAACTATACAATAAGAAATATTTGAGTAATTATATTATATAGTTCACTTAGGATTTGATAATGGATACAAGCATTATTGAAATGTTGTTATTTAAACAAATATATCATCATGTTTTTCTATCCATTACTGTGTGTGAATTCAACCGAACCAGATCTTGGTACGTGATATTTTTATGCGCGTGAAGTGCAGTTACAGCTGTCAAATCACGTTCTATAAAGATGTTAGTGTAGGGTTAATATTAAACATGTTTTCCTTCAAATTATTTGATTTCAAAATGTTTTAAATTAAATGAATGAATTATTTCTTACATAATAACATAATGCGTATAAGAACGGTACGAGGCAACCACTCTAGATTTTTATAATTAATGATCTTCTAAGTACCAGACTATCCTTCACAATGAAATCACAAATTTGTTGTTTTTATTGAATTTTCACTCTGCGTGATATGGTTAACTTTACAACTTGATATAATGCATTTATCATTTGTAATGTTTTAAAATACAAAATAATTGCCGTAGATATGATTTAATGTAGAAATTAGAATGTCATTTTCCTTCACTGTCATCTTGTGGAGTATAATTTGACGGCTGCAACAACAACTATATCCAGGAATGGGTAAAATGGTGTGCTGGTAACTTGATGTATTTTTACAATACCTATCTTTTTGCAAATACAAATATTTCATCACGCTTTTGTTAATTTCTAAATACAAGTACATATTTGAACAACATCTTTGTAAATAGGTCCTACTAGAATTTTTGGTGTAAGAATGCCACTTCAAACATAAAATTAATTTTGATCAATCAAATTTAAAGTAGAGCATTCCAATAAACTATTGTTTGAACAATAAAAAACATTGTGCTTCGTATTTTGAATTTTTATTTTAGGTTTCAACAATACTTTTAGTTAGTATACATACCGGGTGTAGAATTAAAATATGTAACTTTTTTTTAAAATGATGATTGTTGCTTCCCTAATTAAATTAGACCAAAATACCGGGTGTAGAATTGAAATATGTAACATAGGAAATACAAAAGTGTAAATACAAAAAATATTAAGTATTAAAAACTGCATCGAATGAGTATCTACTTGTTGCACAATTGTTTTTTATGTATTTCCTATGTTACATATTTCAATTCTACAACCTCTGTTGCCGAGCTGATGTTCTAGTTACCTTCTCTAAACCAATTTCGCTGCTCGTAAGGATAATTACAAGTAAACAAATTTAATTTAAACAACATTTGATAGAGCTGCATTGATCTATAATAATGAATAATTAATACAATATTTGATTTAAGTATAGTTATGTATTTGTGAATGAATCATGGTCCATGACTTTCAGTTTTGCGATGACTTAACAAAACTAAGAACGAATATATGGTGATCGTTATGTTTTCGGTTTAAAAACAGTAACAAACAATATTTACGGTATTTTTTGTGAGAATCCATTGAAAATAAAACGGCTGTTGATAAATAATTGACGTATTTGAAAATTTGCTGCATCATTCACCCGCCATGAAGATAATTACACTGTACCGCAGAATGTAAGTTAAGAGGCGAATGAAACAGTGTATACTATATACCAGTGGCTCTCAAAGCTTTATCAGATCCTAGATTTATTACCCGATTTATAGGCCCGGCAGATATTGTAGGTGTACTTCGGTAGCAGAAATCCTGGAATATTCACTGAACATTCATAACACAATCAATCTTTATCAAATATTACACCATTTTCGCTGCACTTGCATTCATAATTTCTTTCATATAAACTTGTTTATTCCTCACTCTCGATATATTTTGTTCAATCACATTTATCCATTTATAAGACCTATAAATCCGTCAATACGGTGGTGTGGATAGCAATATGGAATTCGAATCCGGCGATCTCGAGTTAGAATCTCACTCAAGCTAAAAATTATATAAACTATCACACTGCGGCTCGGTGAGTGCGGACCCTGTACTGTAATTGGGATTAAGTTCCTGTTGTACAGCGGAACATAAATAAATAAATACATTTATTTCTAGAACGTTTATACAATCTCTCACCCTCAATTTGATCAATCTTTCATTCAACATACGTTCTATATGCCTATACTTCCAACAACAGTCTTCTCAATCTTACACTCATTATAAACTAATACTATAAACTCTTCCAGTAGGAGAAAGAATAAAATTCCGCGTATTTTTATAACCTACATTTGAAAAAAATCCTTGTAAATTCATTCTGTTTCTCGTAACGATTTTCTAGATTAATCACTAATATATCAACATTCAATAACAGATTTAAACCTTTTCTTACTTCATTTGTACTTAGAATCATCCTCAATACGTACACCGTCCACCCCATTCAGCGTCTTTCCTAATAACACATCCCCATATAAATTATACTGCCACGGAGACATATCATAACCTTGCATCACGCCAACATCTATACAAAATCAGTGTCTCAATCTAATATCAAATCTCATCGCTGCCTCCCTATCTTCATACATCGCCCAAATCGTTCCTAACAAATTACCAATTACACACAACCTATAAATTTTGAAAAGTTAAAAATTATTTTTAATTTTTACTACATGGTTAACTAATTATTATATTATTTTTATCTACTCAAATTATCAACTATTATTTTATTTGCTACAAAATTTGGATTTGCATTTCTTACTGCCAGCGGTGTAAATGTTTATTAATTTTATTTAATTATTTTTCAACTCTGTACAACAGGAACTTAATCCCAATTACATTATAGGGTATATGTGTCAATATAGTATAGAAAATAAAAGTTAGGAAAATTTGTCTGCGACATTTTGAAGTCTTGCATATTTCAATTTTTATTCTTGGTCCGTTCCTGTAAATAACAATATCTAGTCTCTACAGACTATAGTGGTATCCGAATCACTCAGAAACAAACCTATTTTATTAAAACTCTTTCTCCTGGAGGCCTATTTCTACATGTTAAATATAATTAATTTAAATTTGAATCAGGTTCAGAGTCTGAGGAACTTAAATTAATAATGAATGGTTGGATTTAATACTCATAGTGTATTGATATTCAATTGTTATAACATGTCCCAGACAATTATTCAGGCAGCACTAATTCAAAGTAGAGATAACCAAACGAATTATCTGATTTTCACTTCAATATTTAATGAAGATTATTACTTTTTACACCAATTGTAAAAATAAGAATATGGGTCGATATATCTACAGAAGAATTAAATGATACGTGAATACAATCTTGTAACTCATGTAAAATAAGGCGAATGTATAGACAGCTGAGCAGTTCAATAGTTTTCAAGTAATTTTGAACAGTAGCATCGATTAGGATAAATGGAGAGATTGAAATGTAATTTTTCCGAATGATAGTAAGTGTAAGAACCACTGGTGTACAGTGTACAGTGTAGAGTGTAGAGGTAACAGTAGTGGTGTTGGGACCAATGATCTGATCCGATCCGATCGAAATCGAAACGAGTTACTAAATGGTTGTATCATCCGATGAACCTGACCGATAGTGGCAATAAAAAACACATAGGTACGCTTCGCTGTTGAGGAAAAAAGGTAATAACCTTATTTCGGCGCGGTCTGCCGCATCGTCGGTTCTCGATTCTCGGTTCGCGGTCTGACATCTACACTGGGAAATTATCTCAGGCGCGAGAAATAGGCGGCGTACAATTTCAACGTTGCCGTTGCCGTTGATAAACCGGCGTAAATAGAGATACCTGTGTAATTTGAAAGCAACCGGTACCTTGTACACGAAAATCTTTGTTTATAACGTATCTACCGCGCTGTATATTATCTCTATCGAGCGGCAAACTGTCAAGAGAAACCGCAGAAGGTATTGGTTTTGTATCGCTACTTACAAATGTTGCCACGGATGTTCAAATTGATTCCGACAACGTTCGGATAATCATTTTTCCCTTTTTTATTCTCTTCATCGGGGTAATAATCAAGTATATGGGAATTATGCAAGTTTTCATGTAGACAACATATTATTTTTACAAACAAAATTTTGTCAATAAAAATTAAATTAGTTCGATAATATTCTTTTCAATGTTACATATTTTTGTCTGTTCGGTAAAAATCACAACACTCAAACTGTTTTTTCGTGTATAAGTATCGTTTGAACAAATTGAATTTGATCTAGATCTATAGGGTGAGTCTGGGAAGACGCCCCCCCCCTCCTAACTTTTTTATTATGAGTAATAGAAAAAAATGGTTCATATGAAAGTTTTATTATTTTAAATATACTATTTGATGGCAGATGTAGATATTTTTTATAAAGTCAGGTTTACAAGATACGACTATCAACTTTTATTTTTTAAATAGCAACCTATAATTATTTTACTAAAATAAAAACCGCTATTTTTTTCTCTTTTCAACGGTGTATTAGTTTTTATTAATGTATCTGAAAAAAATCGAGAAAAATTAGAAAATTGAGAAATACTAGAAATAATTTTTATACAAATATTATAGGTGGCTATGTGAAAATAAACAAAATGTAACAGTGTTATACAACTTAACAAACTAAAGCAACAAATTCAGTAACAAAAACAACTTAAAACAAATTATTTTCACATAGCCACCTATAATATTTGTATAAAAATTATTTCTAGTATTTCTCAATTTTCTTATTTTTCTCGAATTTTTTCAGATACATTAATAAAAACTAATACACCGTTGAAAAGAGAAAAAAATGGCGGTTTTTATTTTAGTAAAATAATTATAGGTTGCTATTTAAAAAATAAAAGTTGATAGTCGTATCTTGTAAACCTGACTTTATAAAAAATATCTACATCTGTCATCAAATAGTATATTTAAAATAATAAAACTTTCATATGAACCATTTTTTTCTATTACTCATAATAAAAAAGTTAAAGGGGGGGGCGTCTTCCCAGACTCATCCTGTATATTAATGTATCATGATTTATATTAAACGAATAAGTGAACTTTTAATAGCTCATATAGAGTGAAATAAGGTTTGTCACTATATTTATAAAATAATAAATAATAATCTCGTATAGTACGGCCAGCGATCATTAGGAAAAAGGACTTTTAAATCTATCTATTCAACCCTAATCGAAGCTATTGTAAAAAATTATTATTTTCAGGCAAATGTCTGCTATACGTAGATTACAAAATCTATCTAAGAAAGATGAAAATTGCTTGAAAACTATTAAAATACAGATAGAGTTTATGAGGTTCCTTGGCTTAGCAACGTATGCACAATACTCGTACTAAACTGCTCAGCTGTCCATACATTTGCCTTATTTTGCATGAGTTACAGGATTTTATTAACGTATAATTTTTAATTCTTCTGCAGATATATCGATCCATATTCTTATTTTTTACATTCAATTGGCGTAAAAAGTAATAACATGTTATAACAATTGAATATCAATACACTGTGAGTGTTGAATCTATTCAGCCATTTATGATTAATTTAAATTCGTCAGACTCGAAACTTGAAGTTTAACAATCTTTTTCGCTTATATAGTCCATTCAGAATTCTTTCTACTTTTCATGTGTTCTGTCTTCGTCCAATTGTCAGCTAACTTTGAAGTTTTTGGTTATTATATTACGATTTAATAAATAACAATTAAGACTTTCTACAACTGCACCCGATTTTCAATTTAGATAAAGTTTTTTAAAAAATTATAATTTAAAAATAGTGGAGGACTCCATTGTATAAAACAGTAAGTACAATTATTTATTTATTAAGAACCTGCTTGAAATTTGCAAAAGAATTTAAATAATTTTATTTTAAAAAGATTCTTAATTTTTGACCAGATCTATATAAAAAGATGCATCAAACGTGATCTACGATCTAATAGAATATATTAAATATGCACATTTAAAAATTGATCTGAAAATTTTAAAGAGCGTTATAAATAACTACTGTCTATTAACTACTGTCAAAACTAATTTACTAGTAAAATACTTAATATCAAACTATTCTATGTATCTGGTTACTGGAATTTAACAACGCAACGTCACGCGTCGCGTCGTGTCGCAACCTTTTGGGAAATATGATTTTGTCGCGTCGTACCGTGGTCACCAGACTATAAGCGCAAGATTTTGCAGAAAATGACTTGGATCTTATAAATATGCCCCGGACAGGATGATGTGTTATATTAAGTCTCAAACTCAACAACTTTCAAAATTTGTTTTTAGTCCTTAATTTTTGTGTTCGATTTTGTGATCATTGTTTAGATAACTGAAAATTTAATAAAAGTAAGTACACTTTATGATACATTTCATTTATTTTTTTATGTTCGGTTAAAAATTAAAGTAGGTACGATATTTTAATAGGTATATTTTGTTTCTGCTAACAGTAGAAGATAAATAATTCTTTTAGTGCTGAAATCTTTCTTGAAGCATCTATTATTTATGTTCTATCCAAAAGAAACAAGAAAACGATTCTACACTTGTGTCTGATCTATTATAAATCATTGCACATTTTCTTTAAATAGCACTCTTTCTGAATTCCATCCAGCGAGAGCCGAGCGCGTCAGGAACAAAATAATAAGATGATCGCAAGTGGCGGCCTGACGGACTGCTCTCCTAATAACAAGGTAGCTCGTACCGTTTGTCAGTTGCCGGTAATGTGCTTGCGCTCAGCGCGGAGATTCGTGCGTGCTCAGTGCGTACTAAGATGGTAGATGTTATGATGGTATGCTCACGATGAACAGGTGTGCAGCACCAGCTGTACTGCTTTGCTAATATCCAATGAGCATCAATATTATTCATCAATAACCGTATTTAAACCTGATCACAGTACAGCACTATGATCAGTATAGATCGATGGGATTGATCGGCAGATACACTGTGCCGAAAACTTGTTTCTTACGTGTTTTCCGTTCTGGCAAAATAAAAACATATTTTATTAGATTCCGCATTTAGAATACTTTGGATGATTATGAGTGTGAGATTGAGAAACATGATTTTAGAAAATGGTTTGGGTATGTGGTACATATAGCGAACGAAATATTGATGAAATTGAGGGAAATCGCATGGACGACCTTCAAAGAAATAAGTGATTGGGAGTGAGAGAAATATATGAGCGTGTATGAAAGGAATTTTGAATGTGAATGAAACCAAAGTGATGTGCAATAGTAGAAACATTTGGCAAAATTTAATTACAAAATATTGCTTGATAGTTGAAGCTGTCTTCAATTTGGTCTAATGCCATTTTTTCATTTTTCTTCTCAATTTATAACTTTCTTCGTTTTAAGTTTTTTATGAGACAAATCAAATATAATACAAACATTTACAAAAACTATCATTAGACTAGACTAGACTAAAAAAAAAATGATTAATGTTATTTTAGAAAATTATAAACTGTTCACAATTATACTCGTATCATCATATTTATTACAGTTTTCATTAGAAAATATAGCTCTTGCCATGTGTCCAAGTTATAATAGGCTATGTATACTCCATATAATATAAATATGGCTCATTTTATAGCAAATATGAATGATAGTTTTTCCATAACTTTATAAACAACATTTACAAATTTGACATGTTTTAAAAGAAATTATGAATAATTTGTTTACAATTTTATTGGGACACGGCCTTGATATATTTTCCGTACGTAGGTACATATTATTTTATCTTGACTATTGTTTGATGTGATAAATATTTGTTTAACGTTTTCAAAGTTATTATTTTACTTTTGTGTTTATAAATAAAAATATAACAATAACAATAAGTATTTTCCAATTTTTGCATTTATATAAAGCATGCGAAATTAATATTGTTTATTGATTTAAATACAGATTTTTATGCTCTACAACATTTACTTGAAACAATTACCTCTAAAATAATTTGGGGAGCAATACGCATTGTTTGTCCATGTTAACCGGCTATGTGTACTTTATTATACGGTATAAAACTATCCCTTGAGGTTACTAAAAAATGAGCTCGTAAATTGAGGAAATTAATTTAAATTACTATTTTCAAAATATTATTAGTAATAATTTCTAATTATTTTTTGTTGTGTTTTGCTAGTTGTGGCATCGAAGAAAACCAAGGTCTTCTGCAGCTGGTATTTGTACCGACATAACTGGAGCCTAAATTAGATGTTTGTATACTTTTATCATTTTGAAGATCTATAAAACCACCCTCTGGGATACTCAAAATAAAATAATTAAACAAAATTATTGTAATTTAATATGTTAAAAACAATAATAAATATGTTTTAAATAGATAATTTACAACAATTCCATTTAAACCATATTTGTTCTTTAAGAATAAGAAATAGGGTACCCATTGTAATAAGTTATACATACATACATCTTATTACAATATTTCTTATTATTTAAGAAAAAATAGGTTTTAAACAGAGTTATTCTAAATTAATCAATTTAAAACATAGTTCCTTTATTGTTTAAAATAAATAAATTGTACTTGTAATAATAATTGTAAAATAAAATGTTAGTAACACTTGTATACAACTTTGAAATGATAATAAATATGTTTATATTTATACATACCTTATTGTCAGCTGTCACATATCATGTATTGTATTAATTTGTATTTGTAATATACATTTATAACTCACCCAATATCCCTTAAAAAAATCCTAACACATTTATAATTTATTCTTCAACCCTTAAAAAGTTCCTGAATTATTTCCAGTTAATTACCTTCCCTTAAAAAATTCATATAAATTTCTCAGACCGCCAAATTTGAGAATACCTAATTATAAGACAGCTATCATCCTTTAAAAATTAATTTTATATTAATTATATTTCTATTTTGTTCGTAATTATTGCATATATTGATCTAATACTTTGTTTTTATGTTTACAAAGCCTTCACGGACCTGGAGCTGACCTAGTGTACGGAACACATCTAGCAGCCGCTGACGTCTTTAACTGCATCATTACCTTCTGTGAGTCTTCAGCGCCCGTATCGTCTCCTAGCATACTCGCAAGATGATTTAGAAACCCCCCAAAATTAAAATAACAAACCGAAATATGTTTGTACCCCTATATGTATTGTATTTATAATAAGAATTGTAATATAAATATTTATGTCTTATGCAGAATATTGTCTTATTATTTTATATTGTAATATATTGTATTTATTTGTAATAAAAATTCTAATATAAATGTTAATGTCTTGTATACAGTTTTAAAATACCAATAAATGAAATTAAAATAACTTATATTCTTTTATTTATAACATCCTTCTCTACACATCAATACTTCATGAATGAAATGATAGATTAGGCGATTAAAATAAATCCAAGATGGCCTGATGTGCTGTTCAAAGTATGACTGCTATTCTACAACGTAAATTCAGCATTAAATTCTCGCCAAAAAGTATCAGGCGAGAGAGCTCCTCAACATTATGCTGCCCGGATACAAAACGGCATATTCCGGCGTCGTTCCGAAGGGCTCTGTCGGTGTGAGTTTGTCTATGTTTTGGTGTGTCTGTGAATATCTATGTATTGGTGGCTTAAACTGCGATTTTTAGGAAAGAAACACGCCAAAATGACGAATTTTGTATCAGGGAAAGATTATAATTAGACCTACGCCTTTGAGACTTGGCTCGGTGGTAGAGCAGGGTCGTGCTACAATAGTAGTTGTTAGGGGGGCGAAATTTCGTTATTTTTGCTCTATCTCTTACGGTTTTCGAGATATTTCACTTTAAAGTTTTCCAAATATTTAAAGGGTAAAAGCACTTTAATTTTTGTAATTTCCCATTGTTTACTATATATTATTGTTTATTTACATAATATACGGTCAATTATGAATCAAATTAATTAATTACAACATCCTAATATGAAAAACCTATGATAGTGTGTATTATTTGGGCTAAATAGTAGCCCTACGCCCTTGAGACTTCGTCATGTGGTAGGGAAATGTAGATTTTTCAAAGGTTCTATGAGAAGACGGCGGGATTTCGTTACTTTTGCTCTATTTTTCACGGTTTTCGAGATATTTTCATTAAATATACATTTAGCATGAGATCCTAGAAGCTTAATAAAATATTTCAGCGAAATCAAAGCTTTATTATTTGTAAAAAATAATAAAAATTGAGATAACAATGTTATCTCCCTAATTAAATATCGTTGATTTAGAAAATTCTAGTTAATAAATTATTTGGGCCTTAATTTTTGGGTAAATTACTAATTAATGTTTTAAAAATTCTTATTGGATGGATGTCAAACTAATATGAACCTTAAGTAAATATAATTTAAGACTTAATATCGCATACAAAACCGTAATACAACTGCAAAAAAACAAGATAGTTTTTTAAGTTTTTTTTTCAAAATCTAGAAAGTATTTGAGAAAATCTTTCAAATAAAAGTAGCTTATTATTTTATTCTCTACAGCTTTTGGTTGAAACATTTTTCTCTACAACCCTTAACTTCGAAGATACGAGAAACCACCCTTAAAGTGAAATATCTACCCTACTAATGCAAATTTTGGGGTCGTCCGCGGACTTCGCATCGAATATGACGCCGTAGAACATGTATGCAAAGTTTCAGCGAAATAGCATATATCGGTACAAATTAGTAGTTTCAAATCGATGGACTATAGCCTTGCCATCTGTTTTATCGTTAAATTAAAGTATCTCCGATCGCGCTGAAATTTTGCATACATGTTCTAGGGCTTTATATTCGATGCGGAACCGGGCACAAGGCCAAAATATTCATTAGTAGGGCAGATATTTCACTTTAAGGGTGGTTTTCTGTATCTCCGAAGTTAAGAGTTGTAGAGAAAAATGTTTCAACCAAAAGCTGTAGAGAATAAAATAATAAGTTACTTTTATTTGAAACATTTCATTAAAAAACCCCTGGGTTTAGAAATATAGGTTAAAAACTATTGCTTTTTTATGATGCTCTGTTCCTGTATTGTATTCGATTTTTTATCTAATGTTACATGTATTTAGGGTTCAATTTAGTTTGACATACTTCCTATTGTGATTCATAAAATATTAATTAGAAATTTACGCAAAAACTATGGCTTAATTAATTTTTTCAGTAGAATTTTCGAAATCGACGATATCGAATTAGAGAGATAACATTGTTATCTCAATTTTGATTATTTTTTATTATTAATAAAGCTTCGATTTTGCTGAAATTTTGTATTAAGCTTTTAGGACCTCAGGTTAAATGTATGTTTTATGAAAATCTCCTACATTTTTATTAGTATAAAAGATAATTCACTTTAAGGGTAGTTTTTTGTATCTCCGAAATTAAGAGTTGAATAGAAAATAGTTTCAACCAAAAGATGTAGAGAAAAATACAAGTAACAATTCTTATTTGAAAAGTTTCTTCAAATAACGTCTTATTTTGGCATAAATCGCTAAATTATGAATGTGATTTTTAGTTCAGTTTTGTGCCACATGAAGTGGTGACGCCACTGAAATTACTAGAATTTTGTTGTGTGATTTCAGTGGCGCCACCACTTTATGTGTCGAAAATTTGAACTAACAATAACGTTAAAATATTAGCAATTTCCATCGAAACTAGACATTATTTGAAAAATACTTTCAAC
Organism: Pterostichus niger; assembly: GCA_947425015.1. Taxonomy (NCBI): domain Eukaryota; kingdom Metazoa; phylum Arthropoda; class Insecta; order Coleoptera; family Carabidae; genus Pterostichus; species Pterostichus niger. The sequence continues at coordinate 30,383,838 of OX380347.1, forward strand.
TAAAAGTTGTTTCTTCTTTTATTCTCTACAGCCTTTGGTTGAAACTTTTTTCCCTACGACCCTTAATTTCGGAGATATAAAAAACCACCCTTAAAGTAAATTATCTTTTATACTAATGAAAATTTAGGAGATTTTCATTAAATATACATTTAACCTGAGGTCCTAGAAGCTTAATAAAAATTTTCAGCGAAATCGAAGTTTTATTATTTGTAAAAAATAATAAAAATTGAGATAACAATGTTATCTCCCTAATTCGATATCGTTGAATTAGAAAATTCTAGTTAATAAATTATTTGGGCCTTAATTTTTGGGTAAATTACTAATTAATGTTTTAAAAATTCTTATTGGATGGATGTCAAACTAATATGAACCTTAGAGTAAATATAATTTAAGACTTAATATCGCATACAAAACCGTAATACAACTGCAAAAAAACAAGATAGTTTTTTAAGTTTTTTTTCAAAATCTAGAAAGTATTTGAGAAAATCTTTCAAATAAAAGTAGCTTATTATTTTATTCTCTACAGCTTTTGGTTGAAACATTTTTCTCTACAACCCTTAACTTCGAAGATACGAGAAACCACCCTTAAAGTGAAATATCTACCCTACTAATGCAAATTTTGGGGTCGTCCGCGGACTTCGCATCGAATATGACGCCGTAGAATATGTATGCAAAGTTTCAGCGAAATAGCATATATCGGTACAAATTAGTAGTTTCAAATCGATGGACTATAGCCTTGCCATCTGTTTTATCGTTAAATTAAAGTATCTCCGATCGCGCTGAAATTTTGCATACATGTTCTAGGGCTTTATATTCGATGCGGAACCGGGCACAAGGCCAAAATATTCATTAGTAGGGCAGATATTTCACTTTAAGGGTGGTTTTCTGTATCTCCGAAGTTAAGAGTTGTAGAGAAAAATGTTTCAACCAAAAGCTGTAGAGAATAAAATAATAAGTTACTTTTATTTGAAACATTTCATTAAAAAACCCCTGGGTTTAGAAATATAGGTTAAAAACTATTGCTTTTTTATGATGCTCTGTTCCTGTATTGTATTCGATTTTTTATCTAATGTTACATGTATTTAGGGTTCAATTTAGTTTGACATACTTCCTATTGTGATTCATAAAATATTAATTAGAAATTTACGCAAAAACTATGGCTTAATTAATTTTTTCAGTAGAATTTTCGAAATCGACGTAATCGAATTAGGGAGATAACATTGTTATCTCAATTTTGATTATTTTTTATTATTAATAAAGCTTCGATTTTGCTGAAATTTTGTATTAAGCTTTTAGGACCTCAGGTTAAATGTATGTTTTATGAAAATCTCCTACATTTTTATTAGTATAAAAGATAATTCACTTTAAGGGTAGTTTTTTGTATCTCCGAAATTAAGAGTTGAATAGAAAATAGTTTCAACCAAAAGATGTAGAGAAAAATACAAGTAACAATTCTTATTTGAAAAGTTTCTTCAAATAACGTCTTATTTTGGCATAAATCGCTAAATTATGAATGTGATTTTTAGTTCAGTTTTGTGCCACATGAAGTGGTGACGCCACTGAAATCACTAGAATTTTGTTGTGTGATTTCAGTGGCGCCACCACTTTGTGTGTCGAAAATTTGAACTAACAATAACGTTAAAATATTAGCAATTTCCATCGAAACTAGACATTATTTGAAAAATACTTTCAACTAAAAGTTGTTTCTTCTTTTATTCTCTACAGCCTTTGGTTGAAACTTTTTTCCCTACGACCCTTAATTTCGGAGATATAAAAAACCACCCTTAAAGTAAATTATCTTTTATACTAATGAAAATTTAGGAGATTTTCATTAAATATACATTTAACCTGAGGTCCTAGAAGCTTAATAAAAATTTTCAGCGAAATCGAAGTTTTATTATTTGTAAAAAATAATAAAAATTGAGATAACAATGTTATCTCCCTAATTCGATATCGTTGAATTAGAAAATTCTAGTTAATAAATTATTTGGGCCTTATTTTTTGGGTAAATTACTAATTAATGTTTTAAAAATTCTTATTGGATGGATGTCAAACTAATATGAACCTTAAGTAAATATAATTTAAGACTTAATATCGCATACAAAACCGTAATACAACTGCAAAAAAACAAGATAGGTTTTTAAGTTTTTTTTCAAAATCTAGAAAGTATTTGAGAAAATCTTTCAAATAAAAGTAGCTTATTATTTTATTCTCTACAGCTTTTGGTTGAAACATTTTTCTCTACAACCCTTAACTTCGAAGATACGAGAAACCACCCTTAAAGTGAAATATCTACCCTACTAATGCAAATTTTGGGGTCGTCCGCGGACTTCGCATCGAATATGACGCCGTAGAACATGTATGCAAAGTTTCAGCGAAATAGCATATATCGGTACAAATTAGTAGTTTCAAATCGATGGACTATAGCCTTGCCATCTGTTTTATCGTTAAATTAAAGTATCTCCGATCGCGCTGAAATTTTGCATACATGTTCTAGGGCTTTATATTCGATGCGGAACCGGGCACAAGGCCAAAATATTCATTAGTAGGGCAGATATTTCACTTTAAGGGTGGTTTTCTGTATCTCCGAAGTTAAGAGTTGTAGAGAAAAATGTTTCAACCAAAAGCTGTAGAGAATAAAATAATAAGTTACTTTTATTTGAAACATTTCATTAAAAAACCCCTGGGTTTAGAAATATAGGTTAAAAACTATTGCTTTTTTATGATGCTCTGTTCCTGTATTGTATTCGATTTTTTATCTAATGTTACATGTATTTAGGGTTCAATTTAGTTTGACATACTTCCTATTGTGATTCATAAAATATTAATTAGAAATTTACGCAAAAACTATGGCTTAATTAATTTTTTCAGTAGAATTTTCGAAATCGACGATATCGAATTAGAGAGATAACATTGTTATCTCAATTTTGATTATTTTTTATTATTAATAAAGCTTCGATTTTGCTGAAATTTTGTATTAAGCTTTTAGGACCTCAGGTTAAATGTATGTTTTATGAAAATCTCCTACATTTTTATTAGTATAAAAGATAATTCACTTTAAGGGTAGTTTTTTGTATCTCCGAAATTAAGAGTTGAATAGAAAATAGTTTCAACCAAAAGATGTAGAGAAAAATACAAGTAACAATTCTTATTTGAAAAGTTTCTTCAAATAACGTCTTATTTTGGCATAAATCGCTAAATTATGAATGTGATTTTTAGTTCAGTTTTGTGCCACATGAAGTGGTGACGCCACTGAAATTACTAGAATTTTGTTGTGTGATTTCAGTGGCGCCACCACTTTATGTGTCGAAAATTTGAACTAACAATAACGTTAAAATATTAGCAATTTCCATCGAAACTAGACATTATTTGAAAAATACTTTCAACTAAAAGTTGTTTCTTCTTTTATTCTCTACAGCCTTTGGTTGAAACTTTTTTCCCTACGACCCTTAATTTCGGAGATATAAAAAACCACCCTTAAAGTAAATTATCTTTTATACTAATGAAAATTTAGGAGATTTTCATTAAATATACATTTAACCTGAGGTCCTAGAAGCTTAATAAAAATTTTCAGCGAAATCGAAGTTTTATTATTTGTAAAAAATAATAAAAATTGAGATAACAATGTTATCTCCCTAATTCGATATCGTTGAATTAGAAAATTCTAGTTAATAAATTATTTGGGCCTTAATTTTTGGGTAAATTACTAATTAATGTTTTAAAAATTCTTATTGGATGGATGTCAAACTAATATGAACCTTAGAGTAAATATAATTTAAGACTTAATATCGCATACAAAACCGTAATACAACTGCAAAAAAACAAGATAGTTTTTTAAGTTTTTTTTCAAAATCTAGAAAGTATTTGAGAAAATCTTTCAAATAAAAGTAGCTTATTATTTTATTCTCTACAGCTTTTGGTTGAAACATTTTTCTCTACAACCCTTAACTTCGAAGATACGAGAAACCACCCTTAAAGTGAAATATCTACCCTACTAATGCAAATTTTGGGGTCGTCCGCGGACTTCGCATCGAATATGACGCCGTAGAACATGTATGCAAAGTTTCAGCGAAATAGCATATATCGGTACAAATTAGTAGTTTCAAATCGATGGACTATAGCCTTGCCATCTGTTTTATCGTTAAATTAAAGTATCTCCGATCGCGCTGAAATTTTGCATACATGTTCTAGGGCTTTATATTCGATGCGGAACCGGGCACAAGGCCAAAATATTCATTAGTAGGGCAGATATTTCACTTTAAGGGTGGTTTTCTGTATCTCCGAAGTTAAGAGTTGTAGAGAAAAATGTTTCAACCAAAAGCTGTAGAGAATAAAATAATAAGTTACTTTTATTTGAAACATTTCATTAAAAAACCCCTGGGTTTAGAAATATAGGTTAAAAACTATTGCTTTTTTATGATGCTCTGTTCCTGTATTGTATTCGATTTTTTATCTAATGTTACATGTATTTAGGGTTCAATTTAGTTTGACATACTTCCTATTGTGATTCATAAAATATTAATTAGAAATTTACGCAAAAACTATGGCTTAATTAATTTTTTCAGTAGAATTTTCGAAATCGACGATATCGAATTAGAGAGATAACATTGTTATCTCAATTTTGATTATTTTTTATTATTAATAAAGCTTCGATTTTGCTGAAATTTTGTATTAAGCTTTTAGGACCTCAGGTTAAATGTATGTTTTATGAAAATCTCCTACATTTTTATTAGTATAAAAGATAATTCACTTTAAGGGTAGTTTTTTGTATCTCCGAAATTAAGAGTTGAATAGAAAATAGTTTCAACCAAAAGATGTAGAGAAAAATACAAGTAACAATTCTTATTTGAAAAGTTTCTTCAAATAACGTCTTATTTTGGCATAAATCGCTAAATTATGAATGTGATTTTTAGTTCAGTTTTGTGCCACATGAAGTGGTGACGCCACTGAAATTACTAGAATTTTGTTGTGTGATTTCAGTGGCGCCACCACTTTATGTGTCGAAAATTTGAACTAACAATAACGTTAAAATATTAGCAATTTCCATCGAAACTAGACATTATTTGAAAAATACTTTCAACTAAAAGTTGTTTCTTCTTTTATTCTCTACAGCCTTTGGTTGAAACTTTTTTCCCTACGACCCTTAATTTCGGAGATATAAAAAACCACCCTTAAAAAAAATTATCTTTTATACTAATGAAAATTTAGGAGATTTTCATTAAATATACATTTAACCTGAGGTCCTAGAAGCTTAATAAAAATTTTCAGCGAAATCGAAGTTTTATTATTTGTAAAAAATAATAAAAATTGAGATAACAATGTTATCTCCCTAATTCGATATCGTTGAATTAGAAAATTCTAGTTAATAAATTATTTGGGCCTTAATTTTTGGGCAAATTACTAATTAATGTTTTAAAAATTCTTATTGGATGGATGTCAAACTAATATGAACCTTAAGTAAATATAATTTAAGACTTAATATCGCATACAAAACCGTAATACAACTGCAAAAAAACAAGATAGTTTTTTAAGTTTTTTTTCAAAATCTAGAAGGTATTTGAGAAAATCTTTCAAATAAAAGTAGCTTATTATTTTATTCTCTACAGCTTTTGGTTGAAACATTTTTCTCTACAACCCTTAACTTCGAAGATACGAGAAACCACCCTTAAAGTGAAATATCTACCCTACTAATGCAAATTTTGGGGTCGTCCGCGGACTTCGCATCGAATATGACGCCGTAGAACATGTATGCAAAGTTTCAGCGAAATAGCATATATCGGTACAAATTAGTAGTTTCAAATCGATGGACTATAGCCTTGCCATCTGTTTTATCGTTAAATTAAAGTATCTCCGATCGCGCTGAAATTTTGCATACATGTTCTAGGGCTTTATATTCGATGCGGAACCGGGCACAAGGCCAAAATATTCATTAGTAGGGCAGATATTTCACTTTAAGGGTGGTTTTCTGTATCTCCGAAGTTAAGAGTTGTAGAGAAAAATGTTTCAACCAAAAGCTGTAGAGAATAAAATAATAAGTTACTTTTATTTGAAACATTTCATTAAAAAACCCCTGGGTTTAGAAATATAGGTTAAAAACTATTGCTTTTTTATGATGCTCTGTTCCTGTATTGTATTCGATTTTTTATCTAATGTTACATGTATTTAGGGTTCAATTTAGTTTGACATACTTCCTATTGTGATTCATAAAATATTAATTAGAAATTTACGCAAAAACTATGGCTTAATTAATTTTTTCAGTAGAATTTTCGAAATCGACGATATCGAATTAGGGAGATAACATTGTTATCTCAATTTTGATTATTTTTTATTATTAATAAAGCTTCGATTTTGCTGAAATTTTGTATTAAGCTTTTAGGACCTCAGGTTAAATGTATGTTTTATGAAAATCTCCTACATTTTTATTAGTATAAAAGATAATTCACTTTAAGGGTAGTTTTTTGTATCTCCGAAATTAAGAGTTGAATAGAAAATAGTTTCAACCAAAAGATGTAGAGAAAAATACAAGTAACAATTCTTATTTGAAAAGTTTCTTGAAATAACGTCTTATTTTGGCATAAATCGCTAAATTATGAATGTGATTTTTAGTTCAGTTTTGTGCCACATGAAGTGGTGACGCCACTGAAATCACTAGAATTTTGTTGTGTGATTTCAGTGGCGCCACCACTTTGTGTGTCGAAAATTTGAACTAACAATAACGTTAAAATATTAGCAATTTCCATCGAAACTAGACATTATTTGAAAAATACTTTCAACTAAAAGTTGTTTCTTCTTTTATTCTCTACAGCCTTTGGTTGAAACTTTTTTCCCTACGACCCTTAATTTCGGAGATATAAAAAACCACCCTTAAAGTAAATTATCTTTTATACTAATGAAAATTTAGGAGATTTTCATTAAATATACATTTAACCTGAGGTCCTAGAAGCTTAATAAAAATTTTCAGCGAAATCGAAGTTTTATTATTTGTAAAAAATAATAAAAATTGAGATAACAATGTTATCTCCCTAATTCGATATCGTTGAATTAGAAAATTCTAGTTAATAAATTATTTGGGCCTTAATTTTTGGGTAAATTACTAATTAATGTTTTAAAAATTCTTATTGGATGGATGTCAAACTAATATGAACCTTAAGTAAATATAATTTAAGACTTAATATCGCATACAAAACCGTAATACAACTGCAAAAAAACAAGATAGGTTTTTAAGTTTTTTTTCAAAATCTAGAAAGTATTTGAGAAAATCTTTCAAATAAAAGTAGCTTATTATTTTATTCTCTACAGCTTTTGGTTGAAACATTTTTCTCTACAACCCTTAACTTCGAAGATACGAGAAACCACCCTTAAAGTGAAATATCTACCCTACTAATGCAAATTTTGGGGTCGTCCGCGGACTTCGCATCGAATATGACGCCGTAGAACATGTATGCAAAGTTTCAGCGAAATAGCATATATCGGTACAAATTAGTAGTTTCAAATCGATGGACTATAGCCTTGCCATCTGTTTTATCGTTAAATTAAAGTATCTCCGATCGCGCTGAAATTTTGCATACATGTTCTAGGGCTTTATATTCGATGCGGAACCGGGCACAAGGCCAAAATATTCATTAGTAGGGCAGATATTTCACTTTAAGGGTGGTTTTCTGTATCTCCGAAGTTAAGAGTTGTAGAGAAAAATGTTTCAACCAAAAGCTGTAGAGAATAAAATAATAAGTTACTTTTATTTGAAACATTTCATTAAAAAACCCCTGGGTTTAGAAATATAGGTTAAAAACTATTGCTTTTTTATGATGCTCTGTTCCTGTATTGTATTCGATTTTTTATCTAATGTTACATGTATTTAGGGTTCAATTTAGTTTGACATACTTCCTATTGTGATTCATAAAATATTAATTAGAAATTTACGCAAAAACTATGGCTTAATTAATTTTTTCAGTAGAATTTTCGAAATCGACGATATCGAATTAGAGAGATAACATTGTTATCTCAATTTTGATTATTTTTTATTATTAATAAAGCTTCGATTTTGCTGAAATTTTGTATTAAGCTTTTAGGACCTCAGGTTAAATGTATGTTTTATGAAAATCTCCTACATTTTTATTAGTATAAAAGATAATTCACTTTAAGGGTAGTTTTTTGTATCTCCGAAATTAAGAGTTGAATAGAAAATAGTTTCAACCAAAAGATGTAGAGAAAAATACAAGTAACAATTCTTATTTGAAAAGTTTCTTCAAATAACGTCTTATTTTGGCATAAATCGCTAAATTATGAATGTGATTTTTAGTTCAGTTTTGTGCCACATGAAGTGGTGACGCCACTGAAATTACTAGAATTTTGTTGTGTGATTTCAGTGGCGCCACCACTTTATGTGTCGAAAATTTGAACTAACAATAACGTTAAAATATTAGCAATTTCCATCGAAACTAGACATTATTTGAAAAATACTTTCAACTAAAAGTTGTTTCTTCTTTTATTCTCTACAGCCTTTGGTTGAAACTTTTTTCCCTACGACCCTTAATTTCGGAGATATAAAAAACCACCCTTAAAGTAAATTATCTTTTATACTAATGAAAATTTAGGAGATTTTCATTAAATATACATTTAACCTGAGGTCCTAGAAGCTTAATAAAAATTTTCAGCGAAATCGAAGTTTTATTATTTGTAAAAAATAATAAAAATTGAGATAACAATATTATCTCCCTAATTCGATATCGTTGAATTAGAAAATTCTAGTTAATAAATTATTTGGGCCTTAATTTTTGGGTAAATTACTAATTAATGTTTTAAAAATTCTTATTGGATGGATGTCAAACTAATATGAACGTTAAGTAAATATAATTTAAGACTTAATATCGCATACAAAACCGTAATACAACTGCAAAAAAACAAGATAGTTTTTTAAGTTTTTTTTCAAAATCTAGAAAGTATTTGAGAAAATCTTTCAAATAAAAGTAGCTTATTATTTTATTCTCTACAGCTTTTGGTTGAAACATTTTTCTCTACAACCCTTAACTTCGAAGATACGAGAAACCACCCTTAAAGTGAAATATCTACCCTACTAATGCAAATTTTGGGGTCGTCCGCGGACTTCGCATCGAATATGACGCCGTAGAACATGTATGCAAAGTTTCAGCGAAATAGCATATATCGGTACAAATTAGTAGTTTCAAATCGATGGACTATAGCCTTGCCATCTGTTTTATCGTTAAATTAAAGTATCTCCGATCGCGCTGAAATTTTGCATACATGTTCTAGGGCTTTATATTCGATGCGGAACCGGGCACAAGGCCAAAATATTCATTAGTAGGGCAGATATTTCACTTTAAGGGTGGTTTTCTGTATCTCCGAAGTTAAGAGTTGTAGAGAAAAATGTTTCAACCAAAAGCTGTAGAGAATAAAATAATAAGTTACTTTTATTTGAAACATTTCATTAAAAAAACCCTGGGTTTAGAAATATAGGTTAAAAACTATTGCTTTTTTATGATGCTCTGTTCCTGTATTGTATTCGATTTTTTATCTAATGTTACATGTATTTAGGGTTCAATTTAGTTTGACATACTTCCTATTGTGATTCATAAAATATTAATTAGAAATTTACGCAAAAACTATGGCTTAATTAATTTTTTCAGTAGAATTTTCGAAATCGACGATATCGAATTAGGGAGATAACATTGTTATCTCAATTTTGATTATTTTTTATTATTAATAAAGCTTCGATTTTGCTGAAATTTTGTATTAAGCTTTTAGGACCTCAGGTTAAATGTATGTTTTATGAAAATCTCCTACATTTTTATTAGTATAAAAGATAATTCACTTTAAGGGTAGTTTTTTGTATCTCCGAAATTAAGAGTTGAATAGAAAATAGTTTCAACCAAAAGATGTAGAGAAAAATACAAGTAACAATTCTTATTTGAAAAGTTTCTTCAAATAACGTCTTATTTTGGCATAAATCGCTAAATTATGAATGTGATTTTTAGTTCAGTTTTGTGCCACATGAAGTGGTGACGCCACTGAAATCACTAGAATTTTGTTGTGTGATTTCAGTGGCGCCACCACTTTGTGTGTCGAAAATTTGAACTAACAATAACGTTAAAATATTAGCAATTTCCATCGAAACTAGACATTATTTGAAAAATACTTTCAACTAAAAGTTGTTTCTTCTTTTATTCTCTACAGCCTTTGGTTGAAACTTTTTTCCCTACGACCCTTAATTTCGGAGATATAAAAAACCACCCTTAAAGTAAATTATCTTTTATACTAATGAAAATTTAGGAGATTTTCATTAAATATACATTTAACCTGAGGTCCTAGAAGCTTAATAAAAATTTTCAGCGAAATCGAAGTTTTATTATTTGTAAAAAATAATAAAAATTGAGATAACAATGTTATCTCCCTAATTCGATATCGTTGAATTAGAAAATTCTAGTTAATAAATTATTTGGGCCTTATTTTTTGGGTAAATTACTAATTAATGTTTTAAAAATTCTTATTGGATGGATGTCAAACTAATATGAACCTTAAGTAAATATAATTTAAGACTTAATATCGCATACAAAACCGTAATACAACTGCAAAAAAACAAGATAGGTTTTTAAGTTTTTTTTCAAAATCTAGAAAGTATTTGAGAAAATCTTTCAAATAAAAGTAGCTTATTATTTTATTCTCTACAGCTTTTGGTTGAAACATTTTTCTCTACAACCCTTAACTTCGAAGATACGAGAAACCACCCTTAAAGTGAAATATCTACCCTACTAATGCAAATTTTGGGGTCGTCCGCGGACTTCGCATCGAATATGACGCCGTAGAACATGTATGCAAAGTTTCAGCGAAATAGCATATATCGGTACAAATTAGTAGTTTCAAATCGATGGACTATAGCCTTGCCATCTGTTTTATCGTTAAATTAAAGTATCTCCGATCGCGCTGAAATTTTGCATACATGTTCTAGGGCTTTATATTCGATGCGGAACCGGGCACAAGGCCAAAATATTCATTAGTAGGGCAGATATTTCACTTTAAGGGTGGTTTTCTGTATCTCCGAAGTTAAGAGTTGTAGAGAAAAATGTTTCAACCAAAAGCTGTAGAGAATAAAATAATAAGTTACTTTTATTTGAAACATTTCATTAAAAAACCCCTGGGTTTAGAAATATAGGTTAAAAACTATTGCTTTTTTATGATGCTCTGTTCCTGTATTGTATTCGATTTTTTATCTAATGTTACATGTATTTAGGGTTCAATTTAGTTTGACATACTTCCTATTGTGATTCATAAAATATTAATTAGAAATTTACGCAAAAACTATGGCTTAATTAATTTTTTCAGTAGAATTTTCGAAATCGACGATATCGAATTAGGGAGATAACATTGTTATCTCAATTTTGATTATTTTTTATTATTAATAAAGCTTCGATTTTGCTGAAATTTTGTATTAAGCTTTTAGGACCTCAGGTTAAATGTATGTTTTATGAAAATCTCCTACATTTTTATTAGTATAAAAGATAATTCACTTTAAGGGTAGTTTTTTGTATCTCCGAAATTAAGAGTTGAATAGAAAATAGTTTCAACCAAAAGATGTAGAGAAAAATACAAGTAACAATTCTTATTTGAAAAGTTTCTTCAAATAACGTCTTATTTTGGCATAAATCGCTAAATTATGAATGTGATTTTTAGTTCAGTTTTGTGCCACATGAAGTGGTGACGCCACTGAAATTACTAGAATTTTGTTGTGTGATTTCAGTGGCGCCACCACTTTATGTGTCGAAAATTTGAACTAACAATAACGTTAAAATATTAGCAATTTCCATCGAAACTAGACATTATTTGAAAAATACTTTCAACTAAAAGTTGTTTCTTCTTTTATTCTCTACAGCCTTTGGTTGAAACTTTTTTCCCTACGACCCTTAATTTCGGAGATATAAAAAACCACCCTTAAAGTAAATTATCTTTTATACTAATGAAAATTTAGGAGATTTTCATTAAATATACATTTAACCTGAGGTCCTAGAAGCTTAATAAAAATTTTCAGCGAAATCGAAGTTTTATTATTTGTAAAAAATAATAAAAATTGAGATAACAATGTTATCTCCCTAATTCGATATCGTTGAATTAGAAAATTCTAGTTAATAAATTATTTGGGCCTTAATTTTTGGGTAAATTACTAATTAATGTTTTAAAAATTCTTATTGGATGGATGTCAAACTAATATGAACCTTAGAGTAAATATAATTTAAGACTTAATATCGCATACAAAACCGTAATACAACTGCAAAAAAACAAGATAGTTTTTTAAGTTTTTTTTCAAAATCTAGAAAGTATTTGAGAAAATCTTTCAAATAAAAGTAGCTTATTATTTTATTCTCTACAGCTTTTGGTTGAAACATTTTTCTCTACAACCCTTAACTTCGAAGATACGAGAAACCACCCTTAAAGTGAAATATCTACCCTACTAATGCAAATTTTGGGGTCGTCCGCGGACTTCGCATCGAATATGACGCCGTAGAACATGTATGCAAAGTTTCAGCGAAATAGCATATATCGGTACAAATTAGTAGTTTCAAATCGATGGACTATAGCCTTGCCATCTGTTTTATCGTTAAATTAAAGTATCTCCGATCGCGCTGAAATTTTGCATACATGTTCTAGGGCTTTATATTCGATGCGGAACCGGGCACAAGGCCAAAATATTCATTAGTAGGGCAGATATTTCACTTTAAGGGTGGTTTTCTGTATCTCCGAAGTTAAGAGTTGTAGAGAAAAATGTTTCAACCAAAAGCTGTAGAGAATAAAATAATAAGTTACTTTTATTTGAAACATTTCATTAAAAAACCCCTGGGTTTAGAAATATAGGTTAAAAACTATTGCTTTTTTATGATGCTCTGTTCCTGTATTGTATTCGATTTTTTATCTAATGTTACATGTATTTAGGGTTCAATTTAGTTTGACATACTTCCTATTGTGATTCATAAAATATTAATTAGAAATTTACGCAAAAACTATGGCTTAATTAATTTTTTCAGTAGAATTTTCGAAATCGACGTAATCGAATTAGGGAGATAACATTGTTATCTCAATTTTGATTATTTTTTATTATTAATAAAGCTTCGATTTTGCTGAAATTTTGTATTAAGCTTTTAGGACCTCAGGTTAAATGTATGTTTTATGAAAATCTCCTACATTTTTATTAGTATAAAAGATAATTCACTTTAAGGGTAGTTTTTTGTATCTCCGAAATTAAGAGTTGAATAGAAAATAGTTTCAACCAAAAGATGTAGAGAAAAATACAAGTAACAATTCTTATTTGAAAAGTTTCTTCAAATAACGTCTTATTTTGGCATAAATCGCTAAATTATGAATGTGATTTTTAGTTCAGTTTTGTGCCACATGAAGTGGTGACGCCACTGAAATTACTAGAATTTTGTTGTGTGATTTCAGTGGCGCCACCACTTTATGTGTCGAAAATTTGAACTAACAATAACGTTAAAATATTAGCAATTTCCATCGAAACTAGACATTATTTGAAAAATACTTTCAACTAAAAGTTGTTTCTTCTTTTATTCTCTACAGCCTTTGGTTGAAACTTTTTTCCCTACGACCCTTAATTTCGGAGATATAAAAAACCACCCTTAAAGTAAATTATCTTTTATACTAATGAAAATTTAGGAGATTTTCATTAAATATACATTTAACCTGAGGTCCTAGAAGCTTAATAAAAATTTTCAGCGAAATCGAAGTTTTATTATTTGTAAAAAATAATAAAAATTGAGATAACAATATTATCTCCCTAATTCGATATCGTTGAATTAGAAAATTCTAGTTAATAAATTATTTGGGCCTTAATTTTTGGGTAAATTACTAATTAATGTTTTAAAAATTCTTATTGGATGGATGTCAAACTAATATGAACGTTAAGTAAATATAATTTAAGACTTAATATCGCATACAAAACCGTAATACAACTGCAAAAAAACAAGATAGTTTTTTAAGTTTTTTTTCAAAATCTAGAAAGTATTTGAGAAAATCTTTCAAATAAAAGTAGCTTATTATTTTATTCTCTACAGCTTTTGGTTGAAACATTTTTCTCTACAACCCTTAACTTCGAAGATACGAGAAACCACCCTTAAAGTGAAATATCTACCCTACTAATGCAAATTTTGGGGTCGTCCGCGGACTTCGCATCGAATATGACGCCGTAGAACATGTATGCAAAGTTTCAGCGAAATAGCATATATCGGTACAAATTAGTAGTTTCAAATCGATGGACTATAGCCTTGCCATCTGTTTTATCGTTAAATTAAAGTATCTCCGATCGCGCTGAAATTTTGCATACATGTTCTAGGGCTTTATATTCGATGCGGAACCGGGCACAAGGCCAAAATATTCATTAGTAGGGCAGATATTTCACTTTAAGGGTGGTTTTCTGTATCTCCGAAGTTAAGAGTTGTAGAGAAAAATGTTTCAACCAAAAGCTGTAGAGAATAAAATAATAAGTTACTTTTATTTGAAACATTTCATTAAAAAAACCCTGGGTTTAGAAATATAGGTTAAAAACTATTGCTTTTTTATGATGCTCTGTTCCTGTATTGTATTCGATTTTTTATCTAATGTTACATGTATTTAGGGTTCAATTTAGTTTGACATACTTCCTATTGTGATTCATAAAATATTAATTAGAAATTTACGCAAAAACTATGGCTTAATTAATTTTTTCAGTAGAATTTTCGAAATCGACGATATCGAATTAGGGAGATAACATTGTTATCTCAATTTTGATTATTTTTTATTATTAATAAAGCTTCGATTTTGCTGAAATTTTGTATTAAGCTTTTAGGACCTCAGGTTAAATGTATGTTTTATGAAAATCTCCTACATTTTTATTAGTATAAAAGATAATTCACTTTAAGGGTAGTTTTTTGTATCTCCGAAATTAAGAGTTGAATAGAAAATAGTTTCAACCAAAAGATGTAGAGAAAAATACAAGTAACAATTCTTATTTGAAAAGTTTCTTCAAATAACGTCTTATTTTGGCATAAATCGCTAAATTATGAATGTGATTTTTAGTTCAGTTTTGTGCCACATGAAGTGGTGACGCCACTGAAATCACTAGAATTTTGTTGTGTGATTTCAGTGGCGCCACCACTTTGTGTGTCGAAAATTTGAACTAACAATAACGTTAAAATATTAGCAATTTCCATCGAAACTAGACATTATTTGAAAAATACTTTCAACTAAAAGTTGTTTCTTCTTTTATTCTCTACAGCCTTTGGTTGAAACTTTTTTCCCTACGACCCTTAATTTCGGAGATATAAAAAACCACCCTTAAAGTAAATTATCTTTTATACTAATGAAAATTTAGGAGATTTTCATTAAATATACATTTAACCTGAGGTCCTAGAAGCTTAATAAAAATTTTCAGCGAAATCGAAGTTTTATTATTTGTAAAAAATAATAAAAATTGAGATAACAATGTTATCTCCCTAATTCGATATCGTTGAATTAGAAAATTCTAGTTAATAAATTATTTGGGCCTTATTTTTTGGGTAAATTACTAATTAATGTTTTAAAAATTCTTATTGGATGGATGTCAAACTAATATGAACCTTAAGTAAATATAATTTAAGACTTAATATCGCATACAAAACCGTAATACAACTGCAAAAAAACAAGATAGGTTTTTAAGTTTTTTTTCAAAATCTAGAAAGTATTTGAGAAAATCTTTCAAATAAAAGTAGCTTATTATTTTATTCTCTACAGCTTTTGGTTGAAACATTTTTCTCTACAACCCTTAACTTCGAAGATACGAGAAACCACCCTTAAAGTGAAATATCTACCCTACTAATGCAAATTTTGGGGTCGTCCGCGGACTTCGCATCGAATATGACGCCGTAGAACATGTATGCAAAGTTTCAGCGAAATAGCATATATCGGTACAAATTAGTAGTTTCAAATCGATGGACTATAGCCTTGCCATCTGTTTTATCGTTAAATTAAAGTATCTCCGATCGCGCTGAAATTTTGCATACATGTTCTAGGGCTTTATATTCGATGCGGAACCGGGCACAAGGCCAAAATATTCATTAGTAGGGCAGATATTTCACTTTAAGGGTGGTTTTCTGTATCTCCGAAGTTAAGAGTTGTAGAGAAAAATGTTTCAACCAAAAGCTGTAGAGAATAAAATAATAAGTTACTTTTATTTGAAACATTTCATTAAAAAACCCCTGGGTTTAGAAATATAGGTTAAAAACTATTGCTTTTTTATGATGCTCTGTTCCTGTATTGTATTCGATTTTTTATCTAATGTTACATGTATTTAGGGTTCAATTTAGTTTGACATACTTCCTATTGTGATTCATAAAATATTAATTAGAAATTTACGCAAAAACTATGGCTTAATTAATTTTTTCAGTAGAATTTTCGAAATCGACGATATCGAATTAGGGAGATAACATTGTTATCTCAATTTTGATTATTTTTTATTATTAATAAAGCTTCGATTTTGCTGAAATTTTGTATTAAGCTTTTAGGACCTCAGGTTAAATGTATGTTTTATGAAAATCTCCTACATTTTTATTAGTATAAAAGATAATTCACTTTAAGGGTAGTTTTTTGTATCTCCGAAATTAAGAGTTGAATAGAAAATAGTTTCAACCAAAAGATGTAGAGAAAAATACAAGTAACAATTCTTATTTGAAAAGTTTCTTCAAATAACGTCTTATTTTGGCATAAATCGCTAAATTATGAATGTGATTTTTAGTTCAGTTTTGTGCCACATGAAGTGGTGACGCCACTGAAATTACTAGAATTTTGTTGTGTGATTTCAGTGGCGCCACCACTTTATGTGTCGAAAATTTGAACTAACAATAACGTTAAAATATTAGCAATTTCCATCGAAACTAGACATTATTTGAAAAATACTTTCAACTAAAAGTTGTTTCTTCTTTTATTCTCTACAGCCTTTGGTTGAAACTTTTTTCCCTACGACCCTTAATTTCGGAGATATAAAAAACCACCCTTAAAGTAAATTATCTTTTATACTAATGAAAATTTAGGAGATTTTCATTAAATATACATTTAACCTGAGGTCCTAGAAGCTTAATAAAAATTTTCAGCGAAATCGAAGTTTTATTATTTGTAAAAAATAATAAAAATTGAGATAACAATGTTATCTCCCTAATTCGATATCGTTGAATTAGAAAATTCTAGTTAATAAATTATTTGGGCCTTAATTTTTGGGTAAATTACTAATTAATGTTTTAAAAATTCTTATTGGATGGATGTCAAACTAATATGAACCTTAGAGTAAATATAATTTAAGACTTAATATCGCATACAAAACCGTAATACAACTGCAAAAAAACAAGATAGTTTTTTAAGTTTTTTTTCAAAATCTAGAAAGTATTTGAGAAAATCTTTCAAATAAAAGTAGCTTATTATTTTATTCTCTACAGCTTTTGGTTGAAACATTTTTCTCTACAACCCTTAACTTCGAAGATACGAGAAACCACCCTTAAAGTGAAATATCTACCCTACTAATGCAAATTTTGGGGTCGTCCGCGGACTTCGCATCGAATATGACGCCGTAGAACATGTATGCAAAGTTTCAGCGAAATAGCATATATCGGTACAAATTAGTAGTTTCAAATCGATGGACTATAGCCTTGCCATCTGTTTTATCGTTAAATTAAAGTATCTCCGATCGCGCTGAAATTTTGCATACATGTTCTAGGGCTTTATATTCGATGCGGAACCGGGCACAAGGCCAAAATATTCATTAGTAGGGCAGATATTTCACTTTAAGGGTGGTTTTCTGTATCTCCGAAGTTAAGAGTTGTAGAGAAAAATGTTTCAACCAAAAGCTGTAGAGAATAAAATAATAAGTTACTTTTATTTGAAACATTTCATTAAAAAACCCCTGGGTTTAGAAATATAGGTTAAAAACTATTGCTTTTTTATGATGCTCTGTTCCTGTATTGTATTCGATTTTTTATCTAATGTTACATGTATTTAGGGTTCAATTTAGTTTGACATACTTCCTATTGTGATTCATAAAATATTAATTAGAAATTTACGCAAAAACTATGGCTTAATTAATTTTTTCAGTAGAATTTTCGAAATCGACGATATCGAATTAGGGAGATAACATTGTTATCTCAATTTTGATTATTTTTTATTATTAATAAAGCTTCGATTTTGCTGAAATTTTGTATTAAGCTTTTAGGACCTCAGGTTAAATGTATGTTTTATGAAAATCTCCTACATTTTTATTAGTATAAAAGATAATTCACTTTAAGGGTAGGTTTTTGTATCTCCGAAATTAAGAGTTGAATAGAAAATAGTTTCAACCAAAAGATGTAGAGAAAAATACAAGTAACAATTCTTATTTGAAAAGTTTCTTGAAATAACGTCTTATTTTGGCATAAATCGCTAAATTATGAATGTGATTTTAAGTTCAGTTTTGTGCCACATGAAGTGGTGACGCCACTGAAATCACTAGAATTTTGTTGTGTGATTTCAGTGGCGCCACCACTTTGTGTGTCGAAAATTTGAACTAACAATAACGTTAAAATATTAGCAATTTCCATCGAAACTAGACATTATTTGAAAAATACTTTCAACTAAAAGTTGTTTCTTCTTTTAGTCTCTACAGCCTTTGGTTGAAACTTTTTTCCCTACGACCCTTAATTTCGGAGATATAAAAAACCACCCTTAAAGTAAATTATCTTTTATACTAATGAAAATTTAGGAGATTTTCATTAAATATACATTTAACCTGAGGTCCTAGAAGCTTAATAAAAATTTTCAGCGAAATCGAAGTTTTATTATTTGTAAAAAATAATAAAAATTGAGATAACAATGTTATCTCCCTAATTCGATATCGTTGAATTAGAAAATTCTAGTTAATAAATTATTTGGGCCTTAATTTTTGGGTAAATTACTAATTAATGTTTTAAAAATTCTTATTGGATGGATGTCAAACTAATATGAACCTTAAGTAAATATAATTTAAGACTTAATATCGCATACAAAACCGTAATACAACTGCAAAAAAACAAGATAGGTTTTTAAGTTTTTTTTCAAAATCTAGAAAGTATTTGAGAAAATCTTTCAAATAAAAGTAGCTTATTATTTTATTCTCTACAGCTTTTGGTTGAAACATTTTTCTCTACAACCCTTAACTTCGAAGATACGAGAAACCACCCTTAAAGTGAAATATCTACCCTACTAATGCAAATTTTGGGGTCGTCCGCGGACTTCGCATCGAATATGACGCCGTAGAACATGTATGCAAAGTTTCAGCGAAATAGCATATATCGGTACAAATTAGTAGTTTCAAATCGATGGACTATAGCCTTGCCATCTGTTTTATCGTTAAATTAAAGTATCTCCGATCGCGCTGAAATTTTGCATACATGTTCTAGGGCTTTATATTCGATGCGGAACCGGGCACAAGCCCAAAATATTCATTAGTAGGGCAGATATTTCACTTTAAGGGTGGTTTTCTGTATCTCCGAAGTTAAGAGTTGTAGAGAAAAATGTTTCAACCAAAAGCTATAGAGAATAAAATAATAAGTTACTTTTATTTGAAACATTTCATTAAAAAACCCCTGGGTTTAGAAATATAGGTTAAAAACTATTGCTTTTTTATGATGCTCTGTTCCAGTATTGTATTCGATTTTTTATCTAATGTTACATGTATTTAGGGTTCAATTTAGTTTGACATACTTCCTATTGTGATTCATAAAATATTAATTAGAAATTTACGCAAAAACTATGGCTTAATTAATTTTTTCAGTAGAATTTTCGAAATCGACGATATCGAATTAGGGAGATAACATTGTTATCTCAATTTTGATTATTTTTTATTATTAATAAAGCTTCGATTTTGCTGAAATTTTGTATTAAGCTTTTAGGACCTCAGGTTAAATGTATGTTTTATGAAAATCTCCTACATTTTTATTAGTATAAAAGATAATTCACTTTAAGGGTAGTTTTTTGTATCTCCGAAATTAAGAGTTGAATAGAAAATAGTTTCAACCAAAAGATGTAGAGAAAAATACAAGTAACAATTCTTATTTGAAAAGTTTCTTCAAATAACGTCTTATTTTGGCATAAATCGCTAAATTATGAATGTGATTTTTAGTTCAGTTTTGTGCCACATGAAGTGGTGACGCCACTGAAATTACTAGAATTTTGTTGTGTGATTTCAGTGGCGCCACCACTTTATGTGTCGAAAATTTGAACTAACAATAACGTTAAAATATTAGCAATTTCCATCGAAACTAGACATTATTTGAAAAATACTTTCAACTAAAAGTTGTTTCTTCTTTTATTCTCTACAGCCTTTGGTTGAAACTTTTTTCCCTACGACCCTTAATTTCGGAGATATAAAAAACCACCCTTAAAGTAAATTATCTTTTATACTAATGAAAATTTAGGAGATTTTCATTAAATATACATTTAACCTGAGGTCCTAGAAGCTTAATAAAAATTTTCAGCGAAATCGAAGTTTTATTATTTGTAAAAAATAATAAAAATTGAGATAACAATGTTATCTCCCTAATTCGATATCGTTGAATTAGAAAATTCTAGTTAATAAATTATTTGGGCCTTAATTTTTGGGTAAATTACTAATTAATGTTTTAAAAATTCTTATTGGATGGATGTCAAACTAATATGAACCTTAAGTAAATATAATTTAAGACTTAATATCGCATACAAAACCGTAATACAACTGCAAAAAAACAAGATAGGTTTTTAAGTTTTTTTTCAAAATCTAGAAAGTATTTGAGAAAATCTTTCAAATAAAAGTAGCTTATTATTTTATTCTCTACAGCTTTTGGTTGAAACATTTTTCTCTACAACCCTTAACTTCGAAGATACGAGAAACCACCCTTAAAGTGAAATATCTACCCTACTAATGCAAATTTTGGGGTCGTCCGCGGACTTCGCATCGAATATGACGCCGTAGAACATGTATGCAAAGTTTCAGCGAAATAGCATATATCGGTACAAATTAGTAGTTTCAAATCGATGGACTATAGCCTTGCCATCTGTTTTATCGTTAAATTAAAGTATCTCCGATCGCGCTGAAATTTTGCATACATGTTCTAGGGCTTTATATTCGATGCGGAACCGGGCACAAGGCCAAATTATTCATTAGTAGGGCAGATATTTCACTTTAAGGGTGGTTTTCTGTATCTCCGAAGTTAAGAGTTGTAGAGAAAAATGTTTCAACCAAAAGCTGTAGAGAATAAAATAATAAGTTACTTTTATTTGAAACATTTCATTAAAAAACCCCTGGGTTTAGAAATATAGGTTAAAAACTATTGCTTTTTTATGATGCTCTGTTCCTGTATTGTATTCGATTTTTTATCTAATGTTACATGTATTTAGGGTTCAATTTAGTTTGACATACTTCCTATTGTGATTCATAAAATATTAATTAGAAATTTACGCAAAAACTATGGCTTAATTAATTTTTTCAGTAGAATTTTCGAAATCGACGTAATCGAATTAGGGAGATAACATTGTTATCTCAATTTTGATTATTTTTTATTATTAATAAAGCTTCGATTTTGCTGAAATTTTGTATTAAGCTTTTAGGACCTCAGGTTAAATGTATGTTTTATGAAAATCTCCTACATTTTTATTAGTATAAAAGATAATTCACTTTAAGGGTAGTTTTTTGTATCTCCGAAATTAAGAGTTGAATAGAAAATAGTTTCAACCAAAAGATGTAGAGAAAAATACAAGTAACAATTCTTATTTGAAAAGTTTCTTCAAATAACGTCTTATTTTGGCATAAATCGCTAAATTATGAATGTGATTTTTAGTTCAGTTTTGTGCCACATGAAGTGGTGACGCCACTGAAATTACTAGAATTTTGTTGTGTGATTTCAGTGGCGCCACCACTTTATGTGTCGAAAATTTGAACTAACAATAACGTTAAAATATTAGCAATTTCCATCGAAACTAGACATTATTTGAAAAATACTTTCAACTAAAAGTTGTTTCTTCTTTTATTCTCTACAGCCTTTGGTTGAAACTTTTTTCCCTACGACCCTTAATTTCGGAGATATAAAAAACCACCCTTAAAGTAAATTATCTTTTATACTAATGAAAATTTAGGAGATTTTCATTAAATATACATTTAACCTGAGGTCCTAGAAGCTTAATAAAAATTTTCAGCGAAATCGAAGTTTTATTATTTGTAAAAAATAATAAAAATTGAGATAACAATATTATCTCCCTAATTCGATATCGTTGAATTAGAAAATTCTAGTTAATAAATTATTTGGGCCTTAATTTTTGGGTAAATTACTAATTAATGTTTTAAAAATTCTTATTGGATGGATGTCAAACTAATATGAACCTTAAGTAAATATAATTTAAGACTTAATATCGCATACAAAACCGTAATACAACTGCAAAAAAACAAGATAGTTTTTTAAGTTTTTTTTCAAAATCTAGAAAGTATTTGAGAAAATCTTTCAAATAAAAGTAGCTTATTATTTTATTCTCTACAGCTTTTGGTTGAAACATTTTTCTCTACAACCCTTAACTTCGAAGATACGAGAAACCACCCTTAAAGTGAAATATCTACCCTACTAATGCAAATTTTGGGGTCGTCCGCGGACTTCGCATCGAATATGACGCCGTAGAACATGTATGCAAAGTTTCAGCGAAATAGCATATATCGGTACAAATTAGTAGTTTCAAATCGATGGACTATTATAGCCTTGCCATCTGTTTTATCGTTAAATTAAAGTATCTCCGATCGCGCTGAAATTTTGCATACATGTTCTAGGGCTTTATATTCGATGCGGAACCGGGCACAAGGCCAAAATATTCATTAGTAGGGCAGATATTTCACTTTAAGGGTGGTTTTCTGTATCTCCGAAGTTAAGAGTTGTAGAGAAAAATGTTTCAACCAAAAGCTGTAGAGAATAAAATAATAAGTTACTTTTATTTGAAACATTTCATTAAAAAACCCCTGGGTTTAGAAATATAGGTTAAAAACTATTGCTTTTTTATGATGCTCTGTTCCTGTATTGTATTCGATTTTTTATCTAATGTTACATGTATTTAGGGTTCAATTTAGTTTGACATACTTCCTATTGTGATTCATAAAATATTAATTAGAAATTTACGCAAAAACTATGGCTTAATTAATTTTTTCAGTAGAATTTTCGAAATCGACGATATCGAATTAGGGAGATAACATTGTTATCTCAATTTTGATTATTTTTTATTATTAATAAAGCTTCGATTTTGCTGAAATTTTGTATTAAGCTTTTAGGACCTCAGGTTAAATGTATGTTTTATGAAAATCTCCTACATTTTTATTAGTATAAAAGATAATTCACTTTAAGGGTAGTTTTTTGTATCTCCGAAATTAAGAGTTGAATAGAAAATAGTTTCAACCAAAAGATGTAGAGAAAAATACAAGTAACAATTCTTATTTGAAAAGTTTCTTCAAATAACGTCTTATTTTGGCATAAATCGCTAAATTATGAATGTGATTTTTAGTTCAGTTTTGTGCCACATGAAGTGGTGACGCCACTGAAATCACTAGAATTTTGTTGTGTGATTTCAGTGGCGCCACCACTTTGTGTGTCGAAAATTTGAACTAACAATAACGTTAAAATATTAGCAATTTCCATCGAAACTAGACATTATTTGAAAAATACTTTCAACTAAAAGTTGTTTCTTCTTTTATTCTCTACAGCCTTTGGTTGAAACTTTTTTCCCTACGACCCTTAATTTCGGAGATATAAAAAACCACCCTTAAAGTAAATTATCTTTTATACTAATGAAAATTTAGGAGATTTTCATTAAATATACATTTAACCTGAGGTCCTAGAAGCTTAATAAAAATTTTCAGCGAAATCGAAGTTTTATTATTTGTAAAAAATAATAAAAATTGAGATAACAATGTTATCTCCCTAATTCGATATCGTTGAATTAGAAAATTCTAGTTAATAAATTATTTGGGCCTTATTTTTTGGGTAAATTACTAATTAATGTTTTAAAAATTCTTATTGGATGGATGTCAAACTAATATGAACCTTAAGTAAATATAATTTAAGACTTAATATCGCATACAAAACCGTAATACAACTGCAAAAAAACAAGATAGGTTTTCAAGTTTTTTTTCAAAATCTAGAAAGTATTTGAGAAAATCTTTCAAATAAAAGTAGCTTATTATTTTATTCTCTACAGCTTTTGGTTGAAACATTTTTCTCTACAACCCTTAACTTCGAAGATACGAGAAACCACCCTTAAAGTGAAATATCTACCCTACTAATGCAAATTTTGGGGTCGTCCGCGGACTTCGCATCGAATATGACGCCGTAGAACATGTATGCAAAGTTTCAGCGAAATAGCATATATCGGTACAAATTAGTAGTTTCAAATCGATGGACTATAGCCTTGCCATCTGTTTTATCGTTAAATTAAAGTATCTCCGATCGCGCTGAAATTTTGCATACATGTTCTAGGGCTTTATATTCGATGCGGAACCGGGCACAAGGCCAAAATATTCATTAGTAGGGCAGATATTTCACTTTAAGGGTGGTTTTCTGTATCTCCGAAGTTAAGAGTTGTAGAGAAAAATGTTTCAACCAAAAGCTGTAGAGAATAAAATAATAAGTTACTTTTATTTGAAACATTTCATTAAAAAACCCCTGGGTTTAGAAATATAGGTTAAAAACTATTGCTTTTTTATGATGCTCTGTTCCTGTATTGTATTCGATTTTTTATCTAATGTTACATGTATTTAGGGTTCAATTTAGTTTGACATACTTCCTATTGTGATTCATAAAATATTAATTAGAAATTTACGCAAAAACTATGGCTTAATTAATTTTTTCAGTAGAATTTTCGAAATCGACGATATCGAATTAGGGAGATAACATTGTTATCTCAATTTTGATTATTTTTTATTATTAATAAAGCTTCGATTTTGCTGAAATTTTGTATTAAGCTTTTAGGACCTCAGGTTAAATGTATGTTTTATGAAAATCTCCTACATTTTTATTAGTATAAAAGATAATTCACTTTAAGGGTAGTTTTTTGTATCTCCGAAATTAAGAGTTGAATAGAAAATAGTTTCAACCAAAAGATGTAGAGAAAAATACAAGTAACAATTCTTATTTGAAAAGTTTCTTCAAATAACGTCTTATTTTGGCATAAATCGCTAAATTATGAATGTGATTTTTAGTTCAGTTTTGTGCCACATGAAGTGGTGACGCCACTGAAATTACTAGAATTTTGTTGTGTGATTTCAGTGGCGCCACCACTTTATGTGTCGAAAATTTGAACTAACAATAACGTTAAAATATTAGCAATTTCCATCGAAACTAGACATTATTTGAAAAATACTTTCAACTAAAAGTTGTTTCTTCTTTTATTCTCTACAGCCTTTGGTTGAAACTTTTTTCCCTACGACCCTTAATTTCGGAGATATAAAAAACCACCCTTAAAGTAAATTATCTTTTATACTAATGAAAATTTAGGAGATTTTCATTAAATATACATTTAACCTGAGGTCCTAGAAGCTTAATAAAAATTTTCAGCGAAATCGAAGTTTTATTATTTGTAAAAAATAATAAAAATTGAGATAACAATGTTATCTCCCTAATTCGATATCGTTGAATTAGAAAATTCTAGTTAATAAATTATTTGGGCCTTAATTTTTGGGTAAATTACTATTTAATGTTTTAAAAATTCTTATTGGATGGATGTCAAACTAATATGAACCTTAAGTAAATATAATTTAAGACTTAATATCGCATACAAAACCGTAATACAACTGCAAAAAAACAAGATAGGTTTTTAAGTTTTTTTTCAAAATCTAGAAAGTATTTGAGAAAATCTTTCAAATAAAAGTAGCTTATTATTTTATTCTCTACAGCTTTTGGTTGAAACATTTTTCTCTACAACCCTTAACTTCGAAGATACGAGAAACCACCCTTAAAGTGAAATATCTACCCTACTAATGCAAATTTTGGGGTCGTCCGCGGACTTCGCATCGAATATGACGCCGTAGAACATGTATGCAAAGTTTCAGCGAAATAGCATATATCGGTACAAATTAGTAGTTTCAAATCGATGGACTATAGCCTTGCCATCTGTTTTATCGTTAAATTAAAGTATCTCCGATCGCGCTGAAATTTTGCATACATGTTCTAGGGCTTTATATTCGATGCGGAACCGGGCACAAGGCCAAAATATTCATTAGTAGGGCAGATATTTTACTTTAAGGGTGGTTTTCTGTATCTCCGAAGTTAAGAGTTGTAGAGAAAAATGTTTCAACCAAAAGCTATAGAGAATAAAATAATAAGTTACTTTTATTTGAAACATTTCATTAAAAAACCCCTGGGTTTAGAAATATAGGTTAAAAACTATTGCTTTTTTATGATGCTCTGTTCCTGTATTGTATTCGATTTTTTATCTAATGTTACATGTATTTAGGGTTCAATTTAGTTTGACATACTTCCTATTGTGATTCATAAAATATTAATTAGAAATTTACGCAAAAACTATGGCTTAATTAATTTTTTCAGTAGAATTTTCGAAATCGACGATATCGAATTAG
Source organism: Pterostichus niger (assembly GCA_947425015.1). Classification (NCBI taxonomy): domain Eukaryota; kingdom Metazoa; phylum Arthropoda; class Insecta; order Coleoptera; family Carabidae; genus Pterostichus; species Pterostichus niger. The sequence continues at coordinate 30,410,449 of OX380347.1, forward strand.
GGAGATAACATTGTTATCTCAATTTTGATTATTTTTTATTATTAATAAAGCTTCGATTTTGCTGAAATTTTGTATTAAGCTTTTAGGACCTCAGGTTAAATGTATGTTTTATGAAAATCTCCTACATTTTTATTAGTATAAAAGATAATTCACTTTAAGGGTAGTTTTTTGTATCTCCGAAATTAAGAGTTGAATAGAAAATAGTTTCAACCAAAAGATGTAGAGAAAAATACAAGTAACAATTCTTATTTGAAAAGTTTCTTCAAATAACGTCTTATTTTGGCATAAATCGCTAAATTATGAATGTGATTTTTAGTTCAGTTTTGTGCCACATGAAGTGGTGACGCCACTGAAATTACTAGAATTTTGTTGTGTGATTTCAGTGGCGCCACCACTTTATGTGTCGTAAATTTGAACTAACAATAACGTTAAAATATTAGCAATTTCCATCGAAACTAGACATTATTTGAAAAATACTTTCAACTAAAAGTTGTTTCTTCTTTTATTCTCTACAGCCTTTGGTTGAAACTTTTTTCCCTACGACCCTTAATTTCGGAGATATAAAAAACCACCCTTAAAGTAAATTATCTTTTATACTAATGAAAATTTAGGAGATTTTCATTAAATATACATTTAACCTGAGGTCCTAGAAGCTTAATAAAAATTTTCAGCGAAATCGAAGTTTTATTATTTGTAAAAAATAATAAAAATTGAGATAACAATGTTATCTCCCTAATTCGATATCGTTGAATTAGAAAATTATCTCAATTTTGATTATTTTTTATTATTAATAAAGCTTCGATTTTGCTGAAATTTTGTATTAAGCTTTTAGGACCTCAGGTTAAATGTAGGTTTTATGAAAATCTCCTACATTTTTATTAGTATAAAAGATAATTCACTTTAAGGGTAGTTTTTTGTATCTCCGAAATTAAGAGTTGAATAGAAAATAGTTTCAACCAAAAGATGTAGAGAAAAATACAAGTAACAATTCTTATTTGAAAAGTTTCTTCAAATAACGTCTTATTTTGGCATAAATCGCTAAATTATGAATGTGATTTTTAGTTCAGTTTTGTGCCACATGAAGTGGTGACGCCACTGAAATTACTAGAATTTTGTTGTGTGATTTCAGTGGCGCCACCACTTTATGTGTCGAAAATTTGAACTAACAATAACGTTAAAATATTAGCAATTTCCATCGAAACTAGACATTATTTGAAAAATACTTTCAACTAAAAGTTGTTTCTTCTTTTATTCTCTACAGCCTTTGGTTGAAACTTTTTTCCCTACGACCCTTAATTTCGGAGATATAAAAAACCACCCTTAAAGTAAATTATCTTTTATACTAATGAAAATTTAGGAGATTTTCATTAAATATACATTTAACCTGAGGTCCTAGAAGCTTAATAAAAATTTTCAGCGAAATCGAAGTTTTATTATTTGTAAAAAATAATAAAAATTGAGATAACAATGTTATCTCCCTAATTCGATATCGTTGAATTAGAAAATTCTAGTTAATAAATTATTTGGGCCTTAATTTTTGGGTAAATTACTAATTAATGTTTTAAAAATTCTTATTGGATGGATGTCAAACTAATATGAACCTTAAGTAAATATAATTTAAGACTTAATATCGCATACAAAACCGTAATACAACTGCAAAAAAACAAGATAGGTTTTTAAGTTTTTTTTTCAAAATCTAGAAAGTATTTGAGAAAATCTTTCAAATAAAAGTAGCTTATTATTTTATTCTCTACAGCTTTTGGTTGAAACATTTTTCTCTACAACCCTTAACTTCGAAGATACGAGAAACCACCCTTAAAGTGAAATATCTACCCTACTAATGCAAATTTTGGGGTCGTCCGCGGACTTCGCATCGAATATGACGCCGTAGAACATGTATGCAAAGTTTCAGCGAAATAGCATATATCGGTACAAATTAGTAGTTTCAAATCGATGGACTATAGCCTTGCCATCTGTTTTATCGTTAAATTAAAGTATCTCCGATCGCGCTGAAATTTTGCATACATGTTCTAGGGCTTTATATTCGATGCGGAACCGGGCACAAGGCCAAAATATTCATTAGTAGGGCAGATATTTCACTTTAAGGGTGGTTTTCTGTATCTCCGAAGTTAAGAGTTGTAGAGAAAAATGTTTCAACCAAAAGCTGTAGAGAATAAAATAATAAGTTACTTTTATTTGAAACATTTCATTAAAAAACCCCTGGGTTTAGAAATATAGGTTAAAAACTATTGCTTTTTTATGATGCTCTGTTCCTGTATTGTATTCGATTTTTTATCTAATGTTACATGTATTTAGGGTTCAATTTAGTTTGACATACTTCCTATTGTGATTCATAAAATATTAATTAGAAATTTACGCAAAAACTATGGCTTAATGAATTTTTTCAGTAGAATTTTCGAAATCGACGATATCGAATTAGGGAGATAACATTGTTATCTCAATTTTGATTATTTTTTATTATTAATAAAGCTTCGATTTTGCTGAAATTTTGTATTAAGCTTTTAGGACCTCAGGTTAAATGTATGTTTTATGAAAATCTCCTACATTTTTATTAGTATAAAAGATAATTCACTTTAAGGGTAGTTTTTTGTATCTCCGAAATTAAGAGTTGAATAGAAAATAGTTTCAACCAAAAGATGTAGAGAAAAATACAAGTAACAATTCTTATTTGAAAAGTTTCTTCAAATAACGTCTTATTTTGGCATAAATCGCTAAATTATGAATGTGATTTTTAGTTCAGTTTTGTGCCACATGAAGTGGTGACGCCACTGAAATCACTAGAATTTTGTTGTGTGATTTCAGTGGCGCCACCACTTTGTGTGTCGAAAATTTGAACTAACAATAACGTTAAAATATTAGCAATTTCCATCGAAACTAGACATTATTTGAAAAATACTTTCAACTAAAAGTTGTTTCTTCTTTTATTCTCTACAGCCTTTGGTTGAAACTTTTTTCCCTACGACCCTTAATTTCGGAGATATAAAAAACCACCCTTAAAGTAAATTATCTTTTATACTAATGAAAATTTAGGAGATTTTCATTAAATATACATTTAACCTGAGGTCCTAGAAGCTTAATAAAAATTTTCAGCGAAATCGAAGTTTTATTATTTGTAAAAAATAATAAAAATTGAGATAACAATGTTATCTCCCTAATTCGATATCGTTGAATTAGAAAATTCTAGTTAATAAATTATTTGGGCCTTATTTTTTGGGTAAATTACTAATTAATGTTTTAAAAATTCTTATTGGATGGATGTCAAACTAATATGAACCTTAAGTAAATATAATTTAAGACTTAATATCGCATACAAAACCGTAATACAACTGCAAAAAAACAAGATAGGTTTTCAAGTTTTTTTTCAAAATCTAGAAAGTATTTGAGAAAATCTTTCAAATAAAAGTAGCTTATTATTTTATTCTCTACAGCTTTTGGTTGAAACATTTTTCTCTACAACCCTTAACTTCGAAGATACGAGAAACCACCCTTAAAGTGAAATATCTACCCTACTAATGCAAATTTTGGGGTCGTCCGCGGACTTCGCATCGAATATGACGCCGTAGAACATGTATGCAAAGTTTCAGCGAAATAGCATATATCGGTACAAATTAGTAGTTTCAAATCGATGGACTATAGCCTAGCCATCTGTTTTATCGTTAAATTAAAGTATCTCCGATCGCGCTGAAATTTTGCATACATGTTCTAGGGCTTTATATTCGATGCGGAACCGGGCACAAGGCCAAAATATTCATTAGTAGGGCAGATATTTCACTTTAAGGGTGGTTTTCTGTATCTCCGAAGTTAAGAGTTGTAGAGAAAAATGTTTCAACCAAAAGCTGTAGAGAATAAAATAATAAGTTACTTTTATTTGAAACATTTCATTAAAAAACCCCTGGGTTTAGAAATATAGGTTAAAAACTATTGCTTTTTTATGATGCTCTGTTCCTGTATTGTATTCGATTTTTTATCTAATGTTACATGTATTTAGGGTTCAATTTAGTTTGACATACTTCCTATTGTGATTCATAAAATATTAATTAGAAATTTACGCAAAAACTATGGCTTAATGAATTTTTTCAGTAGAATTTTCGAAATCGACGATATCGAATTAGGGAGATAACATTGTTATCTCAATTTTGATTATTTTTTATTATTAATAAAGCTTCGATTTTGCTGAAATTTTGTATTAAGCTTTTAGGACCTCAGGTTAAATGTATGTTTTATGAAAATCTCCTACATTTTTATTAGTATAAAAGATAATTCACTTTAAGGGTAGTTTTTTGTATCTCCGAAATTAAGAGTTGAATAGAAAATAGTTTCAACCAAAAGATGTAGAGAAAAATACAAGTAACAATTCTTATTTGAAAAGTTTCTTCAAATAACGTCTTATTTTGGCATAAATCGCTAAATTATGAATGTGATTTTTAGTTCAGTTTTGTGCCACATGAAGTGGTGACGCCACTGAAATCACTAGAATTTTGTTGTGTGATTTCAGTGGCGCCACCACTTTGTGTGTCGAAAATTTGAACTAACAATAACGTTAAAATATTAGCAATTTCCATCGAAACTAGACATTATTTGAAAAATACTTTCAACTAAAAGTTGTTTCTTCTTTTATTCTCTACAGCCTTTGGTTGAAACTTTTTTCCCTACGACCCTTAATTTCGGAGATATAAAAAACCACCCTTAAAGTAAATTATCTTTTATACTAATGAAAATTTAGGAGATTTTCATTAAATATACATTTAACCTGAGGTCCTAGAAGCTTAATAAAAATTTTCAGCGAAATCGAAGTTTTATTATTTGTAAAAAATAATAAAAATTGAGATAACAATGTTATCTCCCTAATTCGATATCGTTGAATTAGAAAATTCTAGTTAATAAATTATTTGGGCCTTAATTTTTGGGTAAATTACTAATTAATGTTTTAAAAATTCTTATTGGATGGATGTCAAACTAATATGAACCTTAAGTAAATATAATTTAAGACTTAATATCGCATACAAAACCGTAATACAACTGCAAAAAAACAAGATAGGTTTTTAAGTTTTTTTTCAAAATCTAGAAAGTATTTGAGAAAATCTTTCAAATAAAAGTAGCTTATTATTTTATTCTCTACAGCTTTTGGTTGAAACATTTTTCTCTACAACCCTTAACTTCGAAGATACGAGAAACCACCCTTAAAGTGAAATATCTACCCTACTAATGCAAATTTTGGGGTCGTCCGCGGACTTCGCATCGAATATGACGCCGTAGAACATGTATGCAAAGTTTCAGCGAAATAGCATATATCGGTACAAATTAGTAGTTTCAAATCGATGGACTATAGCCTTGCCATCTGTTTTATCGTTAAATTAAAGTATCTCCGATCGCGCTGAAATTTTGCATACATGTTCTAGGGCTTTATATTCGATGCGGAACCGGGCACAAGGCCAAAATATTCATTAGTAGGGCAGATATTTCACTTTAAGGGTGGTTTTCTGTATCTCCGAAGTTAAGAGTTGTAGAGAAAAATGTTTCAACCAAAAGCTGTAGAGAATAAAATAATAAGTTACTTTTATTTGAAACATTTCATTAAAAAACCCCTGGGTTTAGAAATATAGGTTAAAAACTATTGCTTTTTTATGATGCTCTGTTCCTGTATTGTATTCGATTTTTTATCTAATGTTACATGTATTTAGGGTTCAATTTAGTTTGACATACTTCCTATTGTGATTCATAAAATATTAATTAGAAATTTACGCAAAAACTATGGCTTAATTAATTTTTTCAGTAAAATTTTCGAAATCGACGATATCGAATTAGGGAGATAACATTGTTATCTCAATTTTGATTATTTTTTATTATTAATAAAGCTTCGATTTTGCTGAAATTTTGTATTAAGCTTTTAGGACCTCAGGTTAAATGTATGTTTTATGAAAATCTCCTACATTTTTATTAGTATAAAAGATAATTCACTTTAAGGGTAGTTTTTTGTATCTCCGAAATTAAGAGTTGAATAGAAAATAGTTTCAACCAAAAGATGTAGAGAAAAATACAAGTAACAATTCTTATTTGAAAAGTTTCTTCAAATAACGTCTTATTTTGGCATAAATCGCTAAATTATGAATGTGATTTTTAGTTCAGTTTTGTGCCACATGAAGTGGTGACGCCACTGAAATTACTAGAATTTTGTTGTGTGATTTCAGTGGCGCCACCACTTTATGTGTCGAAAATTTGAACTAACAATAACGTTAAAATATTAGCAATTTCCATCGAAACTAGACATTATTTGAAAAATACTTTCAACTAAAAGTTGTTTCTTCTTTTATTCTCTACAGCCTTTGGTTGAAACTTTTTTCCCTACGACCCTTAATTTCGGAGATATAAAAAACCACCCTTAAAGTAAATTATCTTTTATACTAATGAAAATTTAGGAGATTTTCATTAAATATACATTTAACCTGAGGTCCTAGAAGCTTAATAAAAATTTTCAGCGAAATCGAAGTTTTATTATTTGTAAAAAATAATAAAAATTGAGATAACAATGTTATCTCCCTAATTCGATATCGTTGAATTAGAAAATTCTAGTTAATAAATTATTTGGGCCTTAATTTTTGGGTAAATTACTAATTAATGTTTTAAAAATTCTTATTGGATGGATGTCAATTAATATGAACCTTAAGTAAATATAATTTAAGACTTAATATCGCATACAAAACCGTAATACAACTGCAAAAAAACAAGATAGGTTTTTAAGTTTTTTTTCAAAATCTAGAAAGTATTTGAGAAAATCTTTCAAATAAAAGTAGCTTATTATTTTATTCTCTACAGCTTTTGGTTGAAACATTTTTCTCTACAACCCTTAACTTCGAAGATACGAGAAACCACCCTTAAAGTGAAATATCTACCCTACTAATGCAAATTTTGGGGTCGTCCGCGGACTTCGCATCGAATATGACGCCGTAGAACATGTATGCAAAGTTTCAGCGAAATAGCATATATCGGTACAAATTAGTAGTTTCAAATCGATGGACTATAGCCTTGCCATCTGTTTTATCGTTAAATTAAAGTATCTCCGATCGCGCTGAAATTTTGCATACATGTTCTAGGGCTTTATATTCGATGCGGAACCGGGCACAAGGCCAAAATATTCATTAGTAGGGCAGATATTTCACTTTAAGGGTGGTTTTCTGTATCTCCGAAGTTAAGAGTTGTAGAGAAAAATGTTTCAACCAAAAGCTGTAGAGAATAAAATAATAAGTTACTTTTATTTGAAACATTTCATTAAAAAACCCCTGGGTTTAGAAATATAGGTTAAAAACTATTGCTTTTTTATGATGCTCTGTTCCTGTATTGTATTCGATTTTTTATCTAATGTTACATGTATTTAGGGTTCAATTTAGTTTGACATACTTCCTATTGTGATTCATAAAATATTAATTAGAAATTTACGCAAAAACTATGGCTTAATTAATTTTTTCAGTAGAATTTTCGAAATCGACGATATCGAATTAGGGAGATAACATTGTTATCTCAATTTTGATTATTTTTTATTATTAATAAAGCTTCGATTTTGCTGAAATTTTGTATTAAGCTTTTAGGACCTCAGGTTAAATGTATGTTTTATGAAAATCTCCTACATTTTTATTAGTATAAAAGATAATTCACTTTAAGGGTAGTTTTTTGTATCTCCGAAATTAAGAGTTGAATAGAAAATAGTTTCAACCAAAAGATGTAGAGAAAAATACAAGTAACAATTCTTATTTGAAAAGTTTCTTCAAATAACGTCTTATTTTGGCATAAATCGCTAAATTATGAATGTGATTTTTAGTTCAGTTTTGTGCCACATGAAGTGGTGACGCCACTGAAATCACTAGAATTTTGTTGTGTGATTTCAGTGGCGCCACCACTTTGTGTGTCGAAAATTTGAACTAACAATAACGTTAAAATATTAGCAATTTCCATCGAAACTAGACATTATTTGAAAAATACTTTCAACTAAAAGTTGTTTCTTCTTTTATTCTCTACAGCCTTTGGTTGAAACTTTTTTCCCTACGACCCTTAATTTCGGAGATATAAAAAACCACCCTTAAAGTAAATTATCTTTTATACTAATGAAAATTTAGGAGATTTTCATTAAATATACATTTAACCTGAGGTCCTAGAAGCTTAATAAAAATTTTCAGCGAAATCGAAGTTTTATTATTTGTAAAAAATAATAAAAATTGAGATAACAATGTTATCTCCCTAATTCGATATCGTTGAATTAGAAAATTCTAGTTAATAAATTATTTGGGCCTTAATTTTTGGGTAAATTACTAATTAATGTTTTAAAAATTCTTATTGGATGGATGTCAAACTAATATGAACCTTAAGTAAATATAATTTAAGACTTAATATCGCATACAAAACCGTAATACAACTGCAAAAAAACAAGATAGGTTTTTAAGTTTTTTTTCAAAATCTAGAAAGTATTTGAGAAAATCTTTCAAATAAAAGTAGCTTATTATTTTATTCTCTACAGCTTTTGGTTGAAACATTTTTCTCTACAACCCTTAACTTCGAAGATACGAGAAACCACCCTTAAAGTGAAATATCTACCCTACTAATGCAAATTTTGGGGTCGTCCGCGGACTTCGCATCGAATATGACGCCGTAGAACATGTATGCAAAGTTTCAGCGAAATAGCATATATCGGTACAAATTAGTAGTTTCAAATCGATGGACTATAGCCTTGCCATCTGTTTTATCGTTAAATTAAAGTATCTCCGATCGCGCTGAAATTTTGCATACATGTTCTAGGGCTTTATATTCGATGCGGAACCGGGCACAAGGCCAAAATATTCATTAGTAGGGCAGATATTTCACTTTAAGGGTGGTTTTCTGTATCTCCGAAGTTAAGAGTTGTAGAGAAAAATGTTTCAACCAAAAGCTGTAGAGAATAAAATAATAAGTTACTTTTATTTGAAACATTTCATTAAAAAACCCCTGGGTTTAGAAATATAGGTTAAAAACTATTGCTTTTTTATGATGCTCTGTTCCTGTATTGTATTCGATTTTTTATCTAATGTTACATGTATTTAGGGTTCAATTTAGTTTGACATACTTCCTATTGTGATTCATAAAATATTAATTAGAAATTTACGCAAAAACTATGGCTTAATTAATTTTTTCAGTAAAATTTTCGAAATCGACGATATCGAATTAGGGAGATAACATTGTTATCTCAATTTTGATTATTTTTTATTATTAATAAAGCTTCGATTTTGCTGAAATTTTGTATTAAGCTTTTAGGACCTCAGGTTAAATGTATGTTTTATGAAAATCTCCTACATTTTTATTAGTATAAAAGATAATTCACTTTAAGGGTAGTTTTTTGTATCTCCGAAATTAAGAGTTGAATAGAAAATAGTTTCAACCAAAAGATGTAGAGAAAAATACAAGTAACAATTCTTATTTGAAAAGTTTCTTCAAATAACGTCTTATTTTGGCATAAATCGCTAAATTATGAATGTGATTTTTAGTTCAGTTTTGTGCCACATGAAGTGGTGACGCCACTGAAATTACTAGAATTTTGTTGTGTGATTTCAGTGGCGCCACCACTTTATGTGTCGAAAATTTGAACTAACAATAACGTTAAAATATTAGCAATTTCCATCGAAACTAGACATTATTTGAAAAATACTTTCAACTAAAAGTTGTTTCTTCTTTTATTCTCTACAGCCTTTGGTTGAAACTTTTTTCCCTACGACCCTTAATTTCGGAGATATAAAAAACCACCCTTAAAGTAAATTATCTTTTATACTAATGAAAATTTAGGAGATTTTCATTAAATATACATTTAACCTGAGGTCCTAGAAGCTTAATAAAAATTTTCAGCGAAATCGAAGTTTTATTATTTGTAAAAAATAATAAAAATTGAGATAACAATGTTATCTCCCTAATTCGATATCGTTGAATTAGAAAATTCTAGTTAATAAATTATTTGGGCCTTAATTTTTGGGTAAATTACTAATTAATGTTTTAAAAATTCTTATTGGATGGATGTCAAACTAATATGAACCTTAAGTAAATATAATTTAAGACTTAATATCGCATACAAAACCGTAATACAACTGCAAAAAAACAAGATAGGTTTTTAAGTTTTTTTTCAAAATCTAGAAAGTATTTGAGAAAATCTTTCAAATAAAAGTAGCTTATTATTTTATTCTCTACAGCTTTTGGTTGAAACATTTTTCTCTACAACCCTTAACTTCGAAGATACGAGAAACCACCCTTAAAGTGAAATATCTACCCTACTAATGCAAATTTTGGGGTCGTCCGCGGACTTCGCATCGAATATGACGCCGTAGAACATGTATGCAAAGTTTCAACGAAATAGCATATATCGGTACAAATTAGTAGTTTCAAATCGATGGACTATAGCCTTGCTATCTGTTTTATCGTTAAATTAAAGTATCTCCGATCGCGCTGAAATTTTGCATACATGTTCTAGGGCTTTATATTCGATGCGGAACCGGGCACAAGGCCAAAATATTCATTAGTAGGGCAGATATTTCACTTTAAGGGTGGTTTTCTGTATCTCCGAAGTTAAGAGTTGTAGAGAAAAATGTTTCAACCAAAAGCTGTAGAGAATAAAATAATAAGTTACTTTTATTTGAAACATTTCATTAAAAAACCCCTGGGTTTAGAAATATAGGTTAAAAACTATTGCTTTTTTATGATGCTCTGTTCCTGTATTGTATTCGATTTTTTATCTAATGTTACATGTATTTAGGGTTCAATTTAGTTTGACATACTTCCTATTGTGATTCATAAAATATTAATTAGAAATTTACGCAAAAACTATGGCTTAATTAATTTTTTCAGTAGAATTTTCGAAATCGACGATATCGAATTAGGGAGATAACATTGTTATCTCAATTTTGATTATTTTTTATTATTAATAAAGCTTCGATTTTGCTGAAATTTTGTATTAAGCTTTTAGGACCTCAGGTTAAATGTATGTTTTATGAAAATCTCCTACATTTTTATTAGTATAAAAGATAATTCACTTTAAGGGTAGTTTTTTGTATCTCCGAAATTAAGAGTTGAATAGAAAATAGTTTCAACCAAAAGATGTAGAGAAAAATACAAGTAACAATTCTTATTTGAAAAGTTTCTTCAAATAACGTCTTATTTTGGCATAAATCGCTAAATTATGAATGTGATTTTTAGTTCAGTTTTGTGCCACATGAAGTGGTGACGCCACTGAAATTACTAGAATTTTGTTGTGTGATTTCAGTGGCGCCACCACTTTATGTGTCGAAAATTTGAACTAACAATAACGTTAAAATATTAGCAATTTCCATCGAAACTAGACATTATTTGAAAAATACTTTCAACTAAAAGTTGTTTCTTCTTTTATTCTCTACAGCCTTTGGTTGAAACTTTTTTCCCTACGACCCTTAATTTCGGAGATATAAAAAACCACCCTTAAAGTAAATTATCTTTTATACTAATGAAAATTTAGGAGATTTTCATTAAATATACATTTAACCTGAGGTCCTAGAAGCTTAATAAAAATTTTCAGCGAAATCGAAGTTTTATTATTTGTAAAAAATAATAAAAATTGAGATAACAATGTTATCTCCCTAATTCGATATCGTTGAATTAGAAAATTCTAGTTAATAAATTATTTGGGCCTTAATTTTTGGGTAAATTACTAATTAATGTTTTAAAAATTCTTATTGGATGGATGTCAAACTAATATGAACCTTAAGTAAATATAATTTAAGACTTAATATCGCATACAAAACCGTAATACAACTGCAAAAAAACAAGATAGGTTTTTAAGTTTTTTTTCAAAATCTAGAAAGTATTTGAGAAAATCTTTCAAATAAAAGTAGCTTATTATTTTATTCTCTACAGCTTTTGGTTGAAACATTTTTCTCTACAACCCTTAACTTCGAAGATACGAGAAACCACCCTTAAAGTGAAATATCTACCCTACTAATGCAAATTTTGGGGTCGTCCGCGGACTTCGCATCGAATATGACGCCGTAGAACATGTATGCAAAGTTTCAACGAAATAGCATATATCGGTACAAATTAGTAGTTTCAAATCGATGGACTATAGCCTTGCCATCTGTTTTATCGTTAAATTAAAGTATCTCCGATCGCGCTGAAATTTTGCATACATGTTCTAGGGCTTTATATTCGATGCGGAACCGGGCACAAGGCCAAAATATTCATTAGTAGGGCAGATATTTCACTTTAAGGGTGGTTTTCTGTATCTCCGAAGTTAAGAGTTGTAGAGAAAAATGTTTCAACCAAAAGCTGTAGAGAATAAAATAATAAGTTACTTTTATTTGAAACATTTCATTAAAAAACCCCTGGGTTTAGAAATATAGGTTAAAAACTATTGCTTTTTTATGATGCTCTGTTCCTGTATTGTATTCGATTTTTTATCTAATGTTACATGTATTTAGGGTTCAATTTAGTTTGACATACTTCCTATTGTGATTCATAAAATATTAATTAGAAATTTACGCAAAAACTATGGCTTAATTAATTTTTTCAGTAGAATTTTCGAAATCGACGATATCGAATTAGGGAGATAACATTGTTATCTCAATTTTGATTATTTTTTATTATTAATAAAGCTTCGATTTTGCTGAAATTTTGTATTAAGCTTTTAGGACCTCAGGTTAAATGTATGTTTTATGAAAATCTCCTACATTTTTATTAGTATAAAAGATAATTCACTTTAAGGGTAGTTTTTTGTATCTCCGAAATTAAGAGTTGAATAGAAAATAGTTTCAACCAAAAGATGTAGAGAAAAATACAAGTAACAATTCTTATTTGAAAAGTTTCTTCAAATAACGTCTTATTTTGGCATAAATCGCTAAATTATGAATGTGATTTTTAGTTCAGTTTTGTGCCACATGAAGTGGTGACGCCACTGAAATTACTAGAATTTTGTTGTGTGATTTCAGTGGCGCCACCACTTTATGTGTCGAAAATTTGAACTAACAATAACGTTAAAATATTAGCAATTTCCATCGAAACTAGACATTATTTGAAAAATACTTTCAACTAAAAGTTGTTTCTTCTTTTATTCTCTACAGCCTTTGGTTGAAACTTTTTTCCCTACGACCCTTAATTTCGGAGATATAAAAAACCACCCTTAAAGTAAATTATCTTTTATACTAATGAAAATTTAGGAGATTTTCATTAAATATACATTTAACCTGAGGTCCTAGAAGCTTAATAAAAATTTTCAGCGAAATCGAAGTTTTATTATTTGTAAAAAATAATAAAAATTGAGATAACAATGTTATCTCCCTAATTCGATATCGTTGAATTAGAAAATTCTAGTTAATAAATTATTTGGGCCTTAATTTTTGGGTAAATTACTAATTAATGTTTTAAAAATTCTTATTGGATGGATGTCAAACTAATATGAACCTTAAGTAAATATAATTTAAGACTTAATATCGCATACAAAACCGTAATACAACTGCAAAAAAACAAGATAGGTTTTTAAGTTTTTTTTCAAAATCTAGAAAGTATTTGAGAAAATCTTTCAAATAAAAGTAGCTTATTATTTTATTCTCTACAGCTTTTGGTTGAAACATTTTTCTCTACAACCCTTAACTTCGAAGATACGAGAAACCACCCTTAAAGTGAAATATCTACCCTACTAATGCAAATTTTGGGGTCGTCCGCGGACTTCGCATCGAATATGACGCCGTAGAACATGTATGCAAAGTTTCAGCGAAATAGCATATATCGGTACAAATTAGTAGTTTCAAATCGATGGACTATAGCCTTGCCATCTGTTTTATCGTTAAATTAAAGTATCTCCGATCGCGCTGAAATTTTGCATACATGTTCTAGGGCTTTATATTCGATGCGGAACCGGGCACAAGGCCAAAATATTCATTAGTAGGGCAGATATTTCACTTTAAGGGTGGTTTTCTGTATCTCCGAAGTTAAGAGTTGTAGAGAAAAATGTTTCAACCAAAAGCTGTAGAGAATAAAATAATAAGTTACTTTTATTTGAAACATTTCATTAAAAAACCCCTGGGTTTAGAAATATAGGTTAAAAACTATTGCTTTTTTATGATGCTCTGTTCCTGTATTGTATTCGATTTTTTATCTAATGTTACATGTATTTAGGGTTCAATTTAGTTTGACATACTTCCTATTGTGATTCATAAAATATTAATTAGAAATTTACGCAAAAACTATGGCTTAATTAATTTTTTCAGTAGAATTTTCGAAATCGACGATATCGAATTAGGGAGATAACATTGTTATCTCAATTTTGATTATTTTTTATTATTAATAAAGCTTCGATTTTGCTGAAATTTTGTATTAAGCTTTTAGGACCTCAGGTTAAATGTATGTTTTATGAAAATCTCCTACATTTTTATTAGTATAAAAGATAATTCACTTTAAGGGTAGTTTTTTGTATCTCCGAAATTAAGAGTTGAATAGAAAATAGTTTCAACCAAAAGATGTAGAGAAAAATACAAGTAACAATTCTTATTTGAAAAGTTTCTTCAAATAACGTCTTATTTTGGCATAAATCGCTAAATTATGAATGTGATTTTTAGTTCAGTTTTGTGCCACATGAAGTGGTGACGCCACTGAAATCACTAGAATTTTGTTGTGTGATTTCAGTGGCGCCACCACTTTGTGTGTCGAAAATTTGAACTAACAATAACGTTAAAATATTAGCAATTTCCATCGAAACTAGACATTATTTGAAAAATACTTTCAACTAAAAGTTGTTTCTTCTTTTATTCTCTACAGCCTTTGGTTGAAACTTTTTTCCCTACGACCCTTAATTTCGGAGATATAAAAAACCACCCTTAAAGTAAATTATCTTTTATACTAATGAAAATTTAGGAGATTTTCATTAAATATACATTTAACCTGAGGTCCTAGAAGCTTAATAAAAATTTTCAGCGAAATCGAAGTTTTATTATTTGTAAAAAATAATAAAAATTGAGATAACAATGTTATCTCCCTAATTCGATATCGTTGAATTAGAAAATTCTAGTTAATAAATTATTTGGGCCTTAATTTTTGGGTAAATTACTAATTAATGTTTTAAAAATTCTTATTGGATTGATGTCAAACTAATATGAACCTTAAGTAAATATAATTTAAGACTTAATATCGCATACAAAACCGTAATACAACTGCAAAAAAACAAGATAGGTTTTTAAGTTTTTTTTCAAAATCTAGAAAGTATTTGAGAAAATCTTTCAAATAAAAGTAGCTTATTATTTTATTCTCTACAGCTTTTGGTTGAAACATTTTTCTCTACAACCCTTAACTTCGAAGATACGAGAAACCACCCTTAAAGTGAAATATCTACCCTACTAATGCAAATTTTGGGGTCGTCCGCGGACTTCGCATCGAATATGACGCCGTAGAACATGTATGCAAAGTTTCAACGAAATAGCATATATCGGTACAAATTAGTAGTTTCAAATCGATGGACTATATAGCCTTGCCATCTGTTTTATCGTTAAATTAAAGTATCTCCGATCGCGCTGAAATTTTGCATACATGTTCTAGGGCTTTATATTCGATGCGGAACCGGGCACAAGGCCAAAATATTCATTAGTAGGGCAGATATTTCACTTTAAGGGTGGTTTTCTGTATCTCCGAAGTTAAGAGTTGTAGAGAAAAATGTTTCAACCAAAAGCTGTAGAGAATAAAATAATAAGTTACTTTTATTTGAAACATTTCATTAAAAAACCCCTGGGTTTAGAAATATAGGTTAAAAACTATTGCTTTTTTATGATGCTCTGTTCCTGTATTGTATTCGATTTTTTATCTAATGTTACATGTATTTAGGGTTCAATTTAGTTTGACATACTTCCTATTGTGATTCATAAAATATTAATTAGAAATTTACGCAAAAACTATGGCTTAATTAATTTTTTCAGTAGAATTTTCGAAATCGACGATATCGAATTAGGGAGATAACATTGTTATCTCAATTTTGATTATTTTTTATTATTAATAAAGCTTCGATTTTGCTGAAATTTTGTATTAAGCTTTTAGGACCTCAGGTTAAATGTATGTTTTATGAAAATCTCCTACATTTTTATTAGTATAAAAGATAATTCACTTTAAGGGTAGTTTTTTGTATCTCCGAAATTAAGAGTTGAATAGAAAATAGTTTCAACCAAAAGATGTAGAGAAAAATACAAGTAACAATTCTTATTTGAAAAGTTTCTTCAAATAACGTCTTATTTTGGCATAAATCGCTAAATTATGAATGTGATTTTTAGTTCAGTTTTGTGCCACATGAAGTGGTGACGCCACTGAAATTACTAGAATTTTGTTGTGTGATTTCAGTGGCGCCACCACTTTATGTGTCGAAAATTTGAACTAACAATAACGTTAAAATATTAGCAATTTCCATCGAAACTAGACATTATTTGAAAAATACTTTCAACTAAAAGTTGTTTCTTCTTTTATTCTCTACAGCCTTTGGTTGAAACTTTTTTCCCTACGACCCTTAATTTCGGAGATATAAAAAACCACCCTTAAAGTAAATTATCTTTTATACTAATGAAAATTTAGGAGATTTTCATTAAATATACATTTAACCTGAGGTCCTAGAAGCTTAATAAAAATTTTCAGCGAAATCGAAGTTTTATTATTTGTAAAAAATAATAAAAATTGAGATAACAATGTTATCTCCCTAATTCGATATCGTTGAATTAGAAAATTCTAGTTAATAAATTATTTGGGCCTTAATTTTTGGGTAAATTACTAATTAATGTTTTAAAAATTCTTATTGGATGGATGTCAAACTAATATGAACCTTAAGTAAATATAATTTAAGACTTAATATCGCATACAAAACCGTAATACAACTGCAAAAAAACAAGATAGGTTTTTAAGTTTTTTTTCAAAATCTAGAAAGTATTTGAGAAAATCTTTCAAATAAAAGTAGCTTATTATTTTATTCTCTACAGCTTTTGGTTGAAACATTTTTCTCTACAACCCTTAACTTCGAAGATACGAGAAACCACCCTTAAAGTGAAATATCTACCCTACTAATGCAAATTTTGGGGTCGTCCGCGGACTTCGCATCGAATATGACGCCGTAGAACATGTATGCAAAGTTTCAGCGAAATAGCATATATCGGTACAAATTAGTAGTTTCAAATCGATGGACTATAGCCTTGCCATCTGTTTTATCGTTAAATTAAAGTATCTCCGATCGCGCTGAAATTTTGCATACATGTTCTAGGGCTTTATATTCGATGCGGAACCGGGCACAAGGCCAAAATATTCATTAGTAGGGCAGATATTTCACTTTAAGGGTGGTTTTCTGTATCTCCGAAGTTAAGAGTTGTAGAGAAAAATGTTTCAACCAAAAGCTGTAGAGAATAAAATAATAAGTTACTTTTATTTGAAACATTTCATTAAAAAACCCCTGGGTTTAGAAATATAGGTTAAAAACTATTGCTTTTTTATGATGCTCTGTTCCTGTATTGTATTCGATTTTTTATCTAATGTTACATGTATTTAGGGTTCAATTTAGTTTGACATACTTCCTATTGTGATTCATAAAATATTAATTAGAAATTTACGCAAAAACTATGGCTTAATTAATTTTTTCAGTAGAATTTTCGAAATCGACGATATCGAATTAGGGAGATAACATTGTTATCTCAATTTTGATTATTTTTTATTATTAATAAAGCTTCGATTTTGCTGAAATTTTGTATTAAGCTTTTAGGACCTCAGGTTAAATGTATGTTTTATGAAAATCTCCTACATTTTCATTAGTATAAAAGATAATTCACTTTAAGGGTAGTTTTTTGTATCTCCGAAATTAAGAGTTGAATAGAAAATAGTTTCAACCAAAAGATGTAGAGAAAAATACAAGTAACAATTCTTATTTGAAAAGTTTCTTCAAATAAAGTCTTATTTTGGCATAAATCGCTAAATTATGAATGTGATTTTTAGTTCAGTTTTGTGCCACATGAAGTGGTGACGCCACTGAAATCACTAGAATTTTGTTGTGTGATTTCAGTGGCGCCACCACTTTGTGTGTCGAAAATTTGAACTAACAATAACGTTAAAATATTAGCAATTTCCATCGAAACTAGACATTATTTGAAAAATACTTTCAACTAAAAGTTGTTTCTTCTTTTATTCTCTACAGCCTTTGGTTGAAACTTTTTTCCCTACGACCCTTAATTTCGGAGATATAAAAAACCACCCTTAAAGTAAATTATCTTTTATACTAATGAAAATTTAGGAGATTTTCATTAAATATACATTTAACCTGAGGTCCTAGAAGCTTAATAAAAATTTTCAGCGAAATCGAAGTTTTATTATTTGTAAAAAATAATAAAAATTGAGATAACAATGTTATCTCCCTAATTCGATATCGTTGAATTAGAAAATTCTAGTTAATAAATTATTTGGGCCTTAATTTTTGGGTAAATTACTAATTAATGTTTTAAAAATTCTTATTGGATGGATGTCAAACTAATATGAACCTTAAGTAAATATAATTTAAGACTTAATATCGCATACAAAACCGTAATACAACTGCAAAAAAACAAGATAGGTTTTTAAGTTTTTTTTCAAAATCTAGAAAGTATTTGAGAAAATCTTTCAAATAAAAGTAGCTTATTATTTTATTCTCTACAGCTTTTGGTTGAAACATTTTTCTCTACAACCCTTAACTTCGAAGATACGAGAAACCACCCTTAAAGTGAAATATCTACCCTACTAATGCAAATTTTGGGGTCGTCCGCGGACTTCGCATCGAATATGACGCCGTAGAACATGTATGCAAAGTTTCAGCGAAATAGCATATATCGGTACAAATTAGTAGTTTCAAATCGATGGACTATATATAGCCTTGCCATCTGTTTTATCGTTAAATTAAAGTATCTCCGATCGCGCTGAAATTTTGCATACATGTTCTAGGGCTTTATATTCGATGCGGAACCGGGCACAAGGCCAAAATATTCATTAGTAGGGCAGATATTTCACTTTAAGGGTGGTTTTCTGTATCTCCGAAGTTAAGAGTTGTAGAGAAAAATGTTTCAACCAAAAGCTGTAGAGAATAAAATAATAAGTTACTTTTATTTGAAACATTTCATTAAAAAACCCCTGGGTTTAGAAATATAGGTTAAAAACTATTGCTTTTTTATGATGCTCTGTTCCTGTATTGTATTCGATTTTTTATCTAATGTTACATGTATTTAGGGTTCAATTTAGTTTGACATACTTCCTATTGTGATTCATAAAATATTAATTAGAAATTTACGCAAAAACTATGGCTTAATTAATTTTTTCAGTAGAATTTTCGAAATCGACGATATCGAATTAGGGAGATAACATTGTTATCTCAATTTTGATTATTTTTTATTTAAAGCTTCGATTTTGCTGAAATTTTGTATTAAGCTTTTAGGACCTCAGGTTAAATGTATGTTTTATGAAAATCTCCTACATTTTTATTAGTATAAAAGATAATTCACTTTAAGGGTAGTTTTTTGTATCTCCGAAATTAAGAGTTGAATAGAAAATAGTTTCAACCAAAAGATGTAGAGAAAAATACAAGTAACAATTCTTATTTGAAAAGTTTCTTCAAATAACGTCTTATTTTGGCATAAATCGCTAAATTATGAATGTGATTTTTAGTTCAGTTTTGTGCCACATGAAGTGGTGACGCCACTGAAATTACTAGAATTTTGTTGTGTGATTTCAGTGGCGCCACCACTTTATGTGTCGAAAATTTGAACTAACAATAACGTTAAAATATTAGCAATTTCCATCGAAACTAGACATTATTTGAAAAATACTTTCAACTAAAAGTTGTTTCTTCTTTTATTCTCTACAGCCTTTGGTTGAAACTTTTTTCCCTACGACCCTTAATTTCGGAGATATAAAAAACCACCCTTAAAGTAAATTATCTTTTATACTAATGAAAATTTAGGAGATTTTCATTAAATATACATTTAACCTGAGGTCCTAAAAGCTTAATAAAAATTTTCAGCGAAATCGAAGCTTTATTATTTGTAAAAAATAATAAAAATTGAGATAACAATGTTATCTCCCTAATTCGATATCGTTGAATTAGAAAATTCTAGTTAATAAATTATTTGGGCCTTAATTTTTGGGTAAATTACTAATTAATGTTTTAAAAATTCTTATTGGATGGATGTCAAACTAATATGAACCTTAAGTAAATCTAATTTAAGACTTAATATCGCATACAAAACCGTAATACAACTGCAAAAAAACAAGATAGTTTTTTAAGTTTTTTTTCAAAATCTAGAAAGTATTTGAGAAAATCTTTCAAATAAAAGTAGCTTATTATTTTATTCTCTACAGCTTTTGGTTGAAACATTTTTCTCTACAACCCTTAACTTCGAAGATACGAGAAACCACCCTTAAAGTGAAATATCTACCCTACTAATGCAAATTTTGGGGTCGTCCGCGGACTTCGCATCGAATATGACGCCGTAGAACATGTATGCAAAGTTTCAACGAAATAGCATATATCGGTACAAATTAGTAGTTTCAAATCGATGGACTATAGCCTTGCCATCTGTTTTATCGTTAAATTAAAGTATCTCCGATCGCGCTGAAAATTTGCATACATGTTCTAGGGCTTTATATTCGATGCGGAACCGGGCACAAGGCCAAAATATTCATTAGTAGGGTAGATATTTCACTTTAAGGGTGGTTTTCTGTATCTCCGAAGTTAAGAGTTGTAGAGAAAAATGTTTCAACCAAAAGCTGTAGAGAATAAAATAATAAGTTACTTTTATTTGAAACATTTCATTAAAAAACCCCTGGGTTTAGAAATATAGGTTAAAAACTATTGCTTTTTTATGATGCTCTGTTCCTGTATTGTATTCGATTTTTTATCTAATGTTACATGTATTTAGGGTTCAATTTAGTTTGACATACTTCCTATTGTGATTCATAAAATATTAATTAGAAATTTACGCAAAAACTATGGCTTAATTAATTTTTTCAGTAGAATTTTCGAAATCGACGATATCGAATTAGGGAGATAACATCGTTATCTCAATTTTGATTATTTTTTATTATTAATAAAGCTTCGATTTTGCTGAAATTTTGTATTAAGCTTTTAGGACCTCAGGTTAAATGTATGTTTTATGAAAATCTCCTACATTTTTATTAGTATAAAAGATAATTCACTTTAAGGGTAGTTTTTTGTATCTCCGAAATTAAGAGTTGAATAGAAAATAGTTTCAACCAAAAGATGTAGAGAAAAATACAAGTAACAATTCTTATTTGAAAAGTTTCTTCAAATAACGTCTTATTTTGGCATAAATCGCTAAATTATGAATGTGATTTTTAGTTCAGTTTTGTGCCACATGAAGTGGTGACGCCACTGAAATTACTAGAATTTTGTTGTGTGATTTCAGTGGCGCCACCACTTTATGTGTCGAAAATTTGAACTAACAATAACGTTAAAATATTAGCAATTTCCATCGAAACTAGACATTATTTGAAAAATACTTTCAACTAAAAGTTGTTTCTTCTTTTATTCTCTACAGCCTTTGGTTGAAACTTTTTTCCCTACGACCCTTAATTTCGGAGATATAAAAAACCACCCTTAAAGTAAATTATCTTTTATACTAATGAAAATTTAGGAGATTTTCATTAAATATACATTTAACCTGAGGTCCTAAAAGCTTAATAAAAATTTTCAGCGAAATCGAAGCTTTATTATTTGTAAAAAATAATAAAAATTGAGATAACAATGTTATCTCCCTAATTCGATATCGTTGAATTAGAAAATTCTAGTTAATAAATTATTTGGGCCTTAATTTTTGGGTAAATTACTAATTAATGTTTTAAAAATTCTTATTGGATGGATGTCAAACTAATATGAACCTTAAGTAAATATAATTTAAGACTTAATATCGCATACAAAACCGTAATACAACTGCAAAAAAACAAGATAGTTTTTTAAGTTTTTTTTCAAAATCTAGAAAGTATTTGAGAAAATCTTTCAAATAAAAGTAGCTTATTATTTTATTCTCTACAGCTTTTGGTTGAAACATTTTTCTCTACAACCCTTAACTTCGAAGATACGAGAAACCACCCTTAAAGTGAAATATCTACCCTACTAATGCAAATTTTGGGGTCGTCCGCGGACTTCGCATCGAATATGACGCCGTAGAACATGTATGCAAAGTTTCAACGAAATAGCATATATCGGTACAAATTAGTAGTTTCAAATCGATGGACTATAGCCTTGCCATCTGTTTTATCGTTAAAAACTATGGCTTAATTAATTTTTTCAGTAGAATTTTCGAAATCGACGATATCGAATTAGGGAGATAACATTGTTATCTCAATTTGTATTATTTTTTATTATTAATAACCCTTCGATTTTGCTGAAATTTTTTATTAAGCTTTTAGGACCTCAGGTTAAATGTATGTTTTATGAAAATCTCCTACATTTTTATTAGTATAAAAGATAATTCACTTTAAGGGTAGTTTTTTGTATCTCCGAAATTAAGAGTTGAATAGAAAATAGTTTCAACCAAAAGATGTAGAGAAAAATACAAGTAACAATTCTTATTTGAAAAGTTTCTTCAAATAACGTCTTATTTTGGCATAAATCGCTAAATTATGAATGTGATTTTTAGTTCAGTTTTGTGCCACATGAAGTGGTGACGCCACTGAAATTACTAGAATTTTGTTGTGTGATTTCAGTGGCGCCACCACTTTATGTGTCGAAAATTTGAACTAACAATAACGTTAAAATATTAGCAATTTCCATCGAAACTAGACATTATTTGAAAAATACTTTCAACTAAAAGTTGTTTCTTCTTTTATTCTCTACAGCCTTTGGTTGAAACTTTTTTCCCTACGACCCTTAATTTCGGAGATATAAAAAACCACCCTTAAAGTAAATTATCTTTTATACTAATGAAAATTTAGGAGATTTTCATTAAATATACATTTAACCTGAGGTCCTAAAAGCTTAATAAAAATTTTCAGCGAAATCGAAGCTTTATTATTTGTAAAAAATAATAAAAATTGAGATAACAATGTTATCTCCCTAATTCGATATCGTTGAATTAGAAAATTCTAGTTAATAAATTATTTGGGCCTTAATTTTTGGGTAAATTACTAATTAATGTTTTAAAAATTCTTATTGGATGGATGTCAAACTAATATGAACCTTAAGTAAATATAATTTAAGACTTAATATCGCATACAAAACCGTAATACAACTGCAAAAAAACAAGATAGTTTTTTAAGTTTTTTTTCAAAATCTAGAAAGTATTTGAGAAAATCTTTCAAATAAAAGTAGCTTATTATTTTATTCTCTACAGCTTTTGGTTGAAACATTTTTCTCTACAACCCTTAACTTCGAAGATACGAGAAACCACCCTTAAAGTGAAATATCTACCCTACTAATGCAAATTTTGGGGTCGTCCGCGGACTTCGCATCGAATATGACGCCGTAGAACATGTATGCAAAGTTTCAACGAAATAGCATATATCGGTACAAATTAGTAGCTTCAAATCGATGGACTATAGCCTTGCCATCTGTTTTATCGTTAAATTAAAGTATCTCCGATCGCGCTGAAAATTTGCATACATGTTCTAGGGCTTTATATTCGATGCGGAACCGGGCACAAGGCCAAAATATTCATTAGTAGGGTAGATATTTCACTTTAAGGGTGGTTTTCTGTATCTCCGAAGTTAAGAGTTGTAGAGAAAAATGTTTCAACCAAAAGCTGTAGAGAATAAAATAATAAGTTACTTTTATTTGAAACATTTCATTAAAAAACCCCTGGGTTTAGAAATATAGGTTAAAAACTATTGCTTTTTTATGATGCTCTGTTCCTGTATTGTATTCGATTTTTTATCTAATGTTACATGTATTTAGGGTTCAATTTAGTTTGACATACTTCCTATTGTGATTCATAAAATATTAATTAGAAATTTACGCAAAAACTATGGCTTAATTAATTTTTTCAGTAGAATTTTCGAAATCGACGATATCGAATTAGGGAGATAACATTGTTATCTCAATTTTGATTATTTTTTATTATTAATAAAGCTTCGATTTTGCTGAAATTTTGTATTAAGCTTTTAGGACCTCAGGTTAAATGTATGTTTTATGAAAATCTCCTACATTTTTATTAGTATAAAAGATAATTCACTTTAAGGGTAGTTTTTTGTATCTCCGAAATTAAGAGTTGAATAGAAAATAGTTTCAACCAAAAGATGTAGAGAAAAATACAAGTAACAATTCTTATTTGAAAAGTTTCTTCAAATAACGTCTTATTTTGGCATAAATCGCTAAATTATGAATGTGATTTTTAGTTCAGTTTTGTGCCACATGAAGTGGTGACGCCACTGAAATTACTAGAATTTTGTTGTGTGATTTCAGTGGCGCCACCACTTTATGTGTCGAAAATTTGAACTAACAATAACGTTAAAATATTAGCAATTTCCATCGAAACTAGACATTATTTGAAAAATACTTTCAACTAAAAGTTATTTCTTCTTTTATTCTCTACAGCCTTTGGTTGAACCTTTTTTCCCTACGACCCTTAATTTCGGAGATATAAAAAACTACCCTTAAAGTAAATTATCTTTTATACTAATGAAAATTTAGGAGATTTTCATTAAATATACATTTAACCTGAGGTCCTAAAAGCTTAATAAAAATTTTCAGCGAAATCGAAGCTTTATTATTTGTAAAAAATAATAAAAATTGAGATAACAATGTTATCTCCCTAATTCGATATCGTTGAATTAGAAAATTATAGTTAATAAATTATTTGGGCCTTAATTTTTGGGTAAATTAATAATTAATGTTTTAAAAATTCTTATTGGATGGATGTCAAACTAATATGAACCTTAAGTAAATATAATTTAAGACTTAATATCGCATACAAAACCGTAATACAACTGCAAAAAAACAAGATAGTTTTTTAAGTTTTTTTTCAAAATCTAGAAAGTATTTGAGAAAATCTTTCAAATAAAAGTAGCTTATTATTTTATTCTCTACAGCTTTTGGTTGAAACATTTTTCTCTACAACCCTTAACTTCGAAGATACGAGAAACCACCCTTAAAGTGAAATATCTACCCTACTAATGCAAATTTTGGGGTCGTCCGCGGACTTCGCATCGAATATGACGCCGTAGAACATGTATGCAAAGTTTCAACGAAATAGCATATATCGGTACAAATTAGTAGTTTCAAATCGATGGACTATAGCCTTGCCATCTGTTTTATCGTTAAATTAAAGTATCTCCGATCGCGCTGAAAATTTGCATACATGTTCTAGGGCTTTATATTCGATGCGGAACCGGGCACAAGGCCAAAATATTCATTAGTAGGGTAGATATTTCACTTTAAGGGTGGTTTTCTGTATCTCCGAAGTTAAGAGTTGTAGAGAAAAATGTTTCAACCAAAAGCTGTAGAGAATAAAATAATAAGTTACTTTTATTTGAAACATTTCATTAAAAAACCCCTGGGTTTAGAAATATAGGTTAAAAACTATTGCTTTTTTATGATGCTCTGTTCCTGTATTGTATTCGATTTTTTATCTAATGTTACATGTATTTAGGGTTCAATTTAGTTTGACATACTTCCTATTGTGATTCATAAAATATTAATTAGAAATTTACGCAAAAACTATGGCTTAATTAATTTTTTCAGTAGAATTTTCGAAATCGACGATATCGAATTAGGGAGATAACATTGTTATCTCAATTTTGATTATTTTTTATTATTAATAAAGCTTCGATTTTGCTGAAATTTTGTATTAAGCTTTTAGGACCTCAGGTTAAATGTATGTTTTATGAAAATCTCCTACATTTTTATTAGTATAAAAGATAATTCACTTTAAGGGTAGTTTTTTGTATCTCCGAAATTAAGAGTTGAATAGAAAATAGTTTCAACCAAAAGATGTAGAGAAAAATACAAGTAACAATTCTTATTTGAAAAGTTTCTTCAAATAACGTCTTATTTTGGCATAAATCGCTAAATTATGAATGTGATTTTTAGTTCAGTTTTGTGCCACATGAAGTGGTGACGCCACTGAAATTACTAGAATTTTGTTGTGTGATTTCAGTGGCGCCACCACTTTATGTGTCGAAAATTTGAACTAACAATAACGTTAAAATATTAGCAATTTCCATCGAAACTAGACATTATTTGAAAAATACTTTCAACTAAAAGTTGTTTCTTCTTTTATTCTCTACAGCCTTTGGTTGAAACTTTTTTCCCTACGACCCTTAATTTCGGAGATATAAAAAACCACCCTTAAAGTAAATTATCTTTTATACTAATGAAAATTTAGGAGATTTTCATTAAATATACATTTAACCTGAGGTCCTAAAAGCTTAATAAAAATTTTCAGCGAAATCGAAGCTTTATTATTTGTAAAAAATAATAAAAATTGAGATAACAATGTTATCTCCCTAATTCGATATCGTTGAATTAGAAAATTATAGTTAATAAATTATTTGGGCCTTAATTTTTGGGTAAATTAATAATTAATGTTTTAAAAATTCTTATTGGATGGATGTCAAACTAATATGAACCTTAAGTAAATATAATTTAAGACTTAATATCGCATACAAAACCGTAATACAACTGCAAAAAAACAAGATAGTTTTTTAAGTTTTTTTTCAAAATCTAGAAAGTATTTGAGAAAATCTTTCAAATAAAAGTAGCTTATTATTTTATTCTCTACAGCTTTTGGTTGAAACATTTTTCTCTACAACCCTTAACTTCGAAGATACGAGAAACCACCCTTAAAGTGAAATATCTACCCTACTAATGCAAATTTTGGGGTCGTCCGCGGACTTCGCATCGAATATGACGCCGTAGAACATGTATGCAAAGTTTCAACGAAATAGCATATATCGGTACAAATTAGTAGTTTCAAATCCATGGACTATAGCCTTGCCATCTGTTTTATCGTTAAATTAAAGTATCTCCGATCGCGCTGAAAATTTGCATACATGTTCTAGGGCTTTATATTCGATGCGGAACCGGGCACAAGGCCAAAATATTCATTAGTAGGGTAGATATTTCACTTTAAGGGTGGTTTTCTGTATCTCCGAAGTTAAGAGTTGTAGAGAAAAATGTTTCAACCAAAAGCTGTAGAGAATAAAATAATAAGTTACTTTTATTTGAAACATTTCATTAAAAAACCCCTGGGTTTAGAAATATAGGTTAAAAACTATTGCTTTTTTATGATGCTCTGTTCCTGTATTGTATTCGATTTTTTATCTAATGTTACATGTATTTAGGGTTCAATTTAGTTTGACATACTTCCTATTGTGATTCATAAAATATTAATTAGAAATTTACGCAAAAACTATGGCTTAATTAATTTTTTCAGTAGAATTTTCGAAATCGACGATATCGAATTAGGGAGATAACATTGTTATCTCAATTTTGATTATTTTTTATTATTAATAAAGCTTCGATTTTGCTGAAATTTTGTATTAAGCTTTTAGGACCTCAGGTTAAATGTATGTTTTATGAAAATCTCCTACATTTTTATTAGTATAAAAGATAATTCACTTTAAGGGTAGTTTTTTGTATCTCCGAAATTAAGAGTTGAATAGAAAATAGTTTCAACCAAAAGATGTAGAGAAAAATACAAGTAACAATTCTTATTTGAAAAGTTTCTTCAAATAACGTCTTATTTTGGCATAAATCGCTAAATTATGAATGTGATTTTTAGTTCAGTTTTGTGCCACATGAAGTGGTGACGCCACTGAAATTACTAGAATTTTGTTGTGTGATTTCAGTGGCGCCACCACTTTATGTGTCGAAAATTTGAACTAACAATAACGTTAAAATATTAGCAATTTCCATCGAAACTAGACATTATTTGAAAAATACTTTCAACTAAAAGTTGTTTCTTCTTTTATTCTCTACAGCCTTTGGTTGAAACTTTTTTCCCTACGACCCTTAATTTCGGAGATATAAAAAACCACCCTTAAAGTAAATTATCTTTTATACTAATGAAAATTTAGGAGATTTTCATTAAATATACATTTAACCTGAGGTCCTAGAAGCTTAATAAAAATTTTCAGCGAAATCGAAGCTTTATTATTTGTAAAAAATAATAAAAATTGAGATAACAATGTTATCTCCCTAATTCGATATCGTTGAATTAGAAAATTCTAGTTAATAAATTATTTGGGCCTTAATTTTTGGGTAAATTACTAATTAATGTTTTAAAAATTCTTATTGGATGAATGTCAAACTAATATGAACCTTAAGTAAATATAATTTAAGACTTAATATCGCATACAAAACCGTAATACAACTGCAAAAAAAACAAGATAGTTTTTTAAGTTTTTTTTCAAAATCTAGAAAGTATTTGAGAAAATCTTTCAAATAAAAGTAGCTTATTATTTTATTCTCTACAGCTTTTGGTTGAAACATTTTTCTCTACAACCCTTAACTTCGAAGATACGAGAAACCACCCTTAAAGTGAAATATCTACCCTACTAATGCAAATTTTGGGGTCGTCCGCGGACTTCGCATCGAATATGACGCCGTAGAACATGTATGCAAAGTTTCAACGAAATAGCATATATCGGTACAAATTAGTAGTTTCAAATCGATGGACTATAGCCTTGCCATCTGTTTTATCGTTAAATTAAAGTATCTCCGATCGCGCTGAAAATTTGCATACATGTTCTAGGGCTTTATATTCGATGCGGAACCGGGCACAAGGCCAAAATATTCATTAGTAGGGTAGATATTTCACTTTAAGGGTGGTTTTCTGTATCTCCGAAGTTAAGAGTTGTAGAGAAAAATGTTTCAACCAAAAGCTGTAGAGAATAAAATAATAAGTTACTTTTATTTGAAACATTTCATTAAAAAACCCCTGGGTTTAGAAATATAGGTTAAAAACTATTGCTTTTTTATGATGCTCTGTTCCTGTATTGTATTCGATTTTTTATCTAATGTTACATGTATTTAGGGTTCAATTTAGTTTGACATACTTCCTATTGTGATTCATAAAATATTAATTAGAAATTTACGCAAAAACTATGGCTTAATTAATTTTTTCAGTAGAATTTTCGAAATCGACGATATCGAATTAGGGAGATAACATTGTTATCTCAATTTTGATTATTTTTTATTATTAATAAAGCTTCGATTTTGCTGAAATTTTGTATTAAGCTTTTAGGACCTCAGGTTAAATGTATGTTTTATGAAAATCTCCTACATTTTTATTAGTATAAAAGATAATTCACTTTAAGGCTAGTTTTTTGTATCTCCGAAATTAAGAGTTGAATAGAAAATAGTTTCAACCAAAAGATGTAGAGAAAAATACAAGTGACAATTCTTATTTGAAAAGTTTCTTCAAATAACGTCTTATTTTGGCATAAATCGCTAAATTATGAATGTGATTTTTAGTTCAGTTTTGTGCCACATGAAGTGGTGACGCCACTGAAATTACTAGAATTTTGTTGTGTGATTTCAGTGGCGCCACCACTTTATGTGTCGAAAATTTGAACTAACAATAACGTTAAAATATTAGCAATTTCCATCGAAACTAGACATTATTTGAAAAATACTTTCAACTAAAAGTTGTTTCTTCTTTTATTCTCTACAGCCTTTGGTTGAAACTTTTTTCCCTACGACCCTTAATTTCGGAGATATAAAAAACCACCCTTAAAGTAAATTATCTTTTATACTAATGAAAATTTAGGAGATTTTCATTAAATATACATTTAACCTGAGGTCCTAAAAGCTTAATAAAAATTTTCAGCGAAATCGAAGCTTTATTATTTGTAAAAAATAATAAAAATTGAGATAACAATGTTATCTCCCTAATTCGATATCGTTGAATTAGAAAATTCTAGTTAATAAATTATTTGGGCCTTAATTTTTGGGTAAATTACTAATTAATGTTTTAAAAATTCTTATTGGATGGATGTCAAACTAATATGAACCTTAAGTAAATATAATTTAAGACTTAATATCGCATACAAAACCGTAATACAACTGCAAAAAAACAAGATAGTTTTTTAAGTTTTTTTTCAAAATCTAGAAAGTATTTGAGAAAATCTTTCAAATAAAAGTAGCTTATTATTTTATTCTCTACAGCTTTTGGTTGAAACATTTTTCTCTACAACCCTTAACTTCGAAGATACGAGAAACCACCCTTAAAGTGAAATATCTACCCTACTAATGCAAATTTTGGGGTCGTCCGCGGACTTCGCATCGAATATGACGCCGTAGAACATGTATGCAAAGTTTCAACGAAATAGCATATATCGGTACAAATTAGTAGTTTCAAATCGATGGACTATAGCCTTGCCATCTGTTTTATCGTTAAATTAAAGTATCTCCGATCGCGCTGAAAATTTGCATACATGTTCTAGGGCTTTATATTCGATGCGGAACCGGGCACAAGGCCAAAATATTCATTAGTAGGGTAGATATTTCACTTTAAGGGTGGTTTTCTGTATCTCCGAAGTTAAGAGTTGTAGAGAAAAATGTTTCAACCAAAAGCTGTAGAGAATAAAATAATAAGTTACTTTTATTTGAAACATTTCATTAAAAAACCCCTGGGTTTAGAAATATAGGTTAAAAACTATTGCTTTTTTATGATGCTCTGTTCCTGTATTGTATTCGATTTTTTATCTAATGTTACATGTATTTAGGGTTCAATTTAGTTTGACATACTTCCTATTGTGATTCATAAAATATTAATTAGAAATTTACGCAAAAACTATGGCTTAATTAATTTTTTCAGTAGAATTTTCGAAATCGACGATATCGAATTAGGGAGATAACATTGTTATCTCAATTTTGATTATTTTTTATTATTAATAAAGCTTCGATTTTGCTGAAATTTTGTATTAAGCTTTTAGGACCTCAGGTTAAATGTATGTTTTATGAAAATCTCCTACATTTTTATTAGTATAAAAGATAATTCACTTTAAGGGTAGTTTTTTGTATCTCCGAAATTAAGAGTTGAATAGAAAATAGTTTCAACCAAAAGATGTAGAGAAAAATACAAGTAACAATTCTTATTTGAAAAGTTTCTTCAAATAACGTCTTATTTTGGCATAAATCGCTAAATTATGAATGTGATTTTTAGTTCAGTTTTGTGCCACATGAAGTGGTGACGCCACTGAAATTACTAGAATTTTGTTGTGTGATTTCAGTGGCGCCACCACTTTATGTGTCGAAAATTTGAACTAACAATAACGTTAAAATATTAGCAATTTCCATCGAAACTAGACATTATTTGAAAAATACTTTCAACTAAAAGTTGTTTCTTCTTTTATTCTCTACAGCCTTTGGTTGAAACTTTTTTCCCTACGACCCTTAATTTCGGAGATATAAAAAACCACCCTTAAAGTAAATTATCTTTTATACTAATGAAAATTTAGGAGATTTTCATTAAATATACATTTAACCTGAGGTCCTAAAAGCTTAATAAAAATTTTCAGCGAAATCGAAGCTTTATTATTTGTAAAAAATAATAAAAATTGAGATAACAATGTTATCTCCCTAATTCGATATCGTTGAATTAGAAAATTATAGTTAATAAATTATTTGGGCCTTAATTTTTGGGTAAATTAATAATTAATGTTTTAAAAATTCTTATTGGATGGATGTCAAACTAATATGAACCTTAAGTAAATCTAATTTAAGACTTAATATCGCATACAAAACCGTAATACAACTGCAAAAAAAACAAGATAGTTTTTTAAGTTTTTTTTCAAAATCTAGAAAGTATTTGAGAAAATCTTTCAAATAAAAGTAGCTTATTATTTTATTCTCTACAGCTTTTGGTTGAAACATTTTTCTCTACAACCCTTAACTTCGAAGATACGAGAAACCACCCTTAAAGTGAAATATCTACCCTACTAAGCAAATTTTGGGGTCGTCCGCGGACTTCGCATCGAATATGACGCCGTAGAACATGTATGCAAAGTTTCAACGAAATAGCATATATCGGTACAAATTAGTAGTTTCAAATCGATGGACTATAGCCTTGCCATCTGTTTTATCGTTAAATTAAAGTATCTCCGATCGCGCTGAAAATTTGCATACATGTTCTAGGGCTTTATATTCGATGCGGAACCGGGCACAAGGCCAAAATATTCATTAGTAGGGTAGATATTTCACTTTAAGGGTGGTTTTCTGTATCTCCGAAGTTAAGAGTTGTAGAGAAAAATGTTTCAACCAAAAGCTGTAGAGAATAAAATAATAAGTTACTTTTATTTGAAACATTTCATTAAAAAAACCCTGGGTTTAGAAATATAGGTTAAAAACTATTGCTTTTTTATGATGCTCTGTTCCTGTATTGTATTCGATTTTTTATCTAATGTTACATGTATTTAGGGTTCAATTTAGTTTGACATACTTCCTATTGTGATTCATAAAATATTAATTAGAAATTTACGCAAAAACTATGGCTTAATTAATTTTTTCAGTAGAATTTTCGAAATCGACGATATCGAATTAGGGAGATAACATTGTTATCTCAATTTTGATTATTTTTTATTATTAATAAAGCTTCGATTTTGCTGAAATTTTGTATTAAGCTTTTAGGACCTCAGGTTAAATGTATGTTTTATGAAAATCTCCTACATTTTTATTAGTATAAAAGATAATTCACTTTAAGGGTAGTTTTTTGTATCTCCGAAATTAAGAGTTGAATAGAAAATAGTTTCAACCAAAAGATGTAGAGAAAAATACAAGTAACAATTCTTATTTGAAAAGTTTCTTCAAATAACGTCTTATTTTGGCATAAATCGCTAAATTATGAATGTGATTTTTAGTTCAGTTTTGTGCCACATGAAGTGGTGACGCCACTGAAATTACTAGAATTTTGTTGTGTGATTTCAGTGGCGCCACCACTTTATGTGTCGAAAATTTGAACTAACAATAACGTTAAAATATTAGCAATTTCCATCGAAACTAGACATTATTTGAAAAATACTTTCAACTAAAAGTTGTTTCTTCTTTTATTCTCTACAGCCTTTGGTTGAAACTTTTTTCCCTACGACCCTTAATTTCGGAGATATAAAAAACCACCCTTAAAGTAAATTATCTTTTATACTAATGAAAATTTAGGAGATTTTCATTAAATATACATTTAACCTGAGGTCCTAAAAGCTTAATAAAAATTTTCAGCGAAATCGAAGCTTTATTATTTGTAAAAAATAATAAAAATTGAGATAACAATGTTATCTCCCTAATTCGATATCGTTGAATTAGAAAATTCTAGTTAATAAATTATTTGGGCCTTAATTTTTGGGTAAATTACTAATTAATGTTTTAAAAATTCTTATTGGATGGATGTCAAACTAATATGAACCTTAAGTAAATATAATTTAAGACTTAATATCGCATACAAAACCGTAATACAACTGCAAAAAAAACAAGATAGTTTTTTAAGTTTTTTTCAAAATCTAGAAAGTATTTGAGAAAATCTTTCAAATAAAAGTAGCTTATTATTTTATTCTCTACAGCTTTTGGTTGAAACATTTTTCTCTACAACCCTTAACTTCGAAGATACGAGAAACCACCCTTAAAGTGAAATATCTACCCTACTAATGCAAATTTTGGGGTCGTCCGCGGACTTCGCATCGAATATGACGCCGTAGAACATGTATGCAAAGTTTCAACGAAATAGCATATATCGGTACAAATTAGTAGTTTCAAATCGATGGACTATAGCCTTGCCATCTGTTTTATCGTTAAATTAAAGTATCTCCGATCGCGCTGAAAATTTGCATACATGTTCTAGGGCTTTATATTCGATGCGGAACCGGGCACAAGGCCAAAATATTCATTAGTAGGGTAGATATTTCACTTTAAGGGTGGTTTTCTGTATCTCCGAAGTTAAGAGTTGTAGAGAAAAATGTTTCAACCAAAAGCTGTAGAGAATAAAATAATAAGTTACTTTTATTTGAAACATTTCATTAAAAAACCCCTGGGTTTAGAAATATAGGTTAAAAACTATTGCTTTTTTATGATGCTCTGTTCCTGTATTGTATTCGATTTTTTATCTAATGTTACATGTATTTAGGGTTCAATTTAGTTTGACATACTTCCTATTGTGATTCATAAAATATTAATTAGAAATTTACGCAAAAACTATGGCTTAATTAATTTTTTCAGTAGAATTTTCGAAATCGACGATATCGAATTAGGGAGATAACATTGTTATCTCAATTTTGATTATTTTTTATTATTAATAAAGCTTCGATTTTGCTGAAATTTTGTATTAAGCTTTTAGGACCTCAGGTTAAATGTATGTTTTATGAAAATCTCCTACATTTTTATTAGTATAAAAGATAATTCACTTTAAGGGTAGTTTTTTGTATCTCCGAAATTAAGAGTTGAATAGAAAATAGTTTCAACCAAAAGATGTAGAGAAAAATACAAGTAACAATTCTTATTTGAAAAGTTTCTTCAAATAACGTCTTATTTTGGCATAAATCGCTAAATTATGAATGTGATTTTTAGTTCAGTTTTGTGCCACATGAAGTGGTGACGCCACTGAAATTACTAGAATTTTGTTGTGTGATTTCAGTGGCGCCACCACTTTATGTGTCGAAAATTTGAACTAACAATAACGTTAAAATATTAGCAATTTCCATCGAAACTAGACATTATTTGAAAAATACTTTCAACTAAAAGTTGTTTCTTCTTTTATTCTCTACAGCCTTTGGTTGAAACTTTTTTCCCTACGACCCTTAATTTCGGAGATATAAAAAACCACCCTTAAAGTAAATTATCTTTTATACTAATGAAAATTTAGGAGATTTTCATTAAATATACATTTAACCTGAGGTCCTAAAAGCTTAATAAAAATTTTCAGCGAAATCGAAGCTTTATTATTTGTAAAAAATAATAAAAATTGAGATAACAATGTTATCTCCCTAATTCGATATCGTTGAATTAGAAAATTCTAGTTAATAAATTATTTGGGCCTTAATTTTTGGGTAAATTACTAATTAATGTTTTAAAAATTCTTATTGGATGGATGTCAAACTAATATGAACCTTAAGTAAATATAATTTAAGACTTAATATCGCATACAAAACCGTAATACAACTGCAAAAAAAACAAGATAGTTTTTTAAGTTTTTTTTCAAAATCTAGAAAGTATTTGAGAAAATCTTTCAAATAAAAGTAGCTTATTATTTTATTCTCTACAGCTTTTGGTTGAAACATTTTTCTCTACAACCCTTAACTTCGAAGATACGAGAAACCACCCTTAAAGTGAAATATCTACCCTACTAATGCAAATTTTGGGGTCGTCCGCGGACTTCGCATCGAATATGACGCCGTAGAACATGTATGCAAAGTTTCAACGTAATAGCATATATCGGTACAAATTAGTAGTTTCAAATCGATGGACTATAAGCCTTGCCATCTGTTTTATCGTTAAATTAAAGTATCTCCGATCGCGCTGAAAATTTGCATACATGTTCTAGGGCTTTATATTCGATGCGGAACCGGGCACAAGGCCAAAATATTCATTAGTAGGGTAGATATTTCACTTTAAGGGTGGTTTTCTGTATCTCCGAAGTTAAGAGTTGTAGAGAAAAATGTTTCAACCAAAAGCTGTAGAGAATAAAATAATAAGTTACTTTTATTTGAAACATTTCATTAAAAAACCCCTGGGTTTAGAAATATAGGTTAAAAACTATTGCTTTTTTATGATGCTCTGTTCCTGTATTGTATTCGATTTTTTATCTAATGTTACATGTATTTAGGGTTCAATTTAGTTTGACATACTTCCTATTGTGATTCATAAAATATTAATTAGAAATTTACGCAAAAACTATGGCTTAATTAATTTTTTCAGTAGAATTTTCGAAATCGACGATATCGAATTAGGGAGATAACATTGTTATCTCAATTTTGATTATTTTTTATTATTAATAAAGCTTCGATTTTGCTGAAATTTTGTATTAAGCTTTTAGGACCTCAGGTTAAATGTATGTTTTATGAAAATCTCCTACATTTTTATTAGTATAAAAGATAATTCACTTTAAGGGTAGTTTTTTGTATCTCCGAAATTAAGAGTTGAATAGAAAATAGTTTCAACCAAAAGATGTAGAGAAAAATACAAGTAACAATTCTTATTTGAAAAGTTTCTTCAAATAACGTCTTATTTTGGCATAAATCGCTAAATTATGAATGTGATTTTTAGTTCAGTTTTGTGCCACATGAAGTGGTGACGCCACTGAAATTACTAGAATTTTGTTGTGTGATTTCAGTGGCGCCACCACTTTATGTGTCGAAAATTTGAACTAACAATAACGTTAAAATATTAGCAATTTCCATCGAAACTAGACATTATTTGAAAAATACTTTCAACTAAACGTTGTTTCTTCTTTTATTCTCTACAGCCTTTGGTTGAAACTTTTTTCCCTACGACCCTTAATTTCGGAGATATAAAAAACCACCCTTAAAGTAAATTATCTTTTATACTAATGAAAATTTAGGAGATTTTCATTAAATATACATTTAACCTGAGGTCCTAAAAGCTTAATAAAAATTTTCAGCGAAATCGAAGCTTTATTATTTGTAAAAAATAATAAAAATTGAGATAACAATGTTATCTCCCTAATTCGATATCGTTGAATTAGAAAATTCTAGTTAATAAATTATTTGGGCCTTAATTTTTGGGTAAATTACTAATTAATGTTTTAAAAATTCTTATTGGATGGATGTCAAACTAATATGAACCTTAAGTAAATCTAATTTAAGACTTAATATCGCATACAAAACCGTAATACAACTGCAAAAAAAACAAGATAGTTTTTTAAGTTTTTTTTCAAAATCTAGAAAGTATTTGAGAAAATCTTTCAAATAAAAGTAGCTTATTATTTTATTCTCTACAGCTTTTGGTTGAAACATTTTTCTCTACAACCCTTAACTTCGAAGATACGAGAAACCACCCTTAAAGTGAAATATCTACCCTACTAATGCAAATTTTGGGGTCGTCCGCGGACTTCGCATCGAATATGACGCCGTAGAACATGTATGCAAAGTTTCAACGAAATAGCATATATCGGTACAAATTAGTAGTTTCAAATCGATGGACTATAGCCTTGCCATCTGTTTTATCGTTAAATTAAAGTATCTCCGATCGCGCTGAAAATTTGCATACATGTTCTAGGGCTTTATATTCGATGCGGAACCGGGCACAAGGCCAAAATATTCATTAGTAGGGTAGATATTTCACTTTAAGGGTGGTTTTCTGTATCTCCGAAGTTAAGAGTTGTAGAGAAAAATGTTTCAACCAAAAGCTGTAGAGAATAAAATAATAAGTTACTTTTATTTGAAACATTTCATTAAAAAACCCCTGGGTTTAGAAATATAGGTTAAAAACTATTGCTTTTTTATGATGCTCTGTTCCTGTATTGTATTCGATTTTTTATCTAATGTTACATGTATTTAGGGTTCAATTTAGTTTGACATACTTCCTATTGTGATTCATAAAATATTAATTAGAAATTTACGCAAAAACTATGGCTTAATTAATTTTTTCAGTAGAATTTTCGAAATCGACGATATCGAATTAGGGAGATAACATTGTTATCTCAATTTTGATTATTTTTTATTATTAATAAAGCTTCGATTTTGCTGAAATTTTGTATTAAGCTTTTAGGACCTCAGGTTAAATGTATGTTTTATGAAAATCTCCTACATTTTTATTAGTATAAAAGATAATTCACTTTAAGGGTAGTTTTTTGTATCTCCGAAATTAAGAGTTGAATAGAAAATAGTTTCAACCAAAAGATGTAGAGAAAAATACAAGTAACAATTCTTATTTGAAAAGTTTCTTCAAATAACGTCTTATTTTGGCATAAATCGCTAAATTATGAATGTGATTTTTAGTTCAGTTTTGTGCCACATGAAGTGGTGACGCCACTGAAATTACTAGAATTTTGTTGTGTGATTTCAGTGGCGCCACCACTTTATGTGTCGAAAATTTGAACTAACAATAACGTTAAAATATTAGCAATTTCCATCGAAACTAGACATTATTTGAAAAATACTTTCAACTAAAAGTTGTTTCTTCTTTTATTCTCTACAGCCTTTGGTTGAAACTTTTTTCCCTACGACCCTTAATTTCGGAGATATAAAAAACCACCCTTAAAGTAAATTATCTTTTATACTAATGAAAATTTAGGAGATTTTCATTAAATATACATTTAACCTGAGGTCCTAAAAGCTTAATAAAAATTTTCAGCGAAATCGAAGCTTTATTATTTGTAAAAAATAATAAAAATTGAGATAACAATGTTATCTCCCTAATTCGATATCGTTGAATTAGAAAATTCTAGTTAATAAATTATTTGGGCCTTAATTTTTGGGTAAATTACTAATTAATGTTTTAAAAATTCTTATTGGATGGATGTCAAACTAATATGAACCTTAAGTAAATATAATTTAAGACTTAATATCGCATACAAAACCGTAATACAACTGCAAAAAAAACAAGATAGTTTTTTAAGTTTTTTTTCAAAATCTAGAAAGTATTTGAGAAAATCTTTCAAATAAAAGTAGCTTATTATTTTATTCTCTACAGCTTTTGGTTAAAACATTTTTCTCTACAACCCTTAACTTCGAAGATACGAGAAACCACCCTTAAAGTGAAATATCTACCCTACTAATGCAAATTTTGGGGTCGTCCGCAGACTTCGCATCGAATATGACGCCGTAGAACATGTATGCAAAGTTTCAACGAAATAGCATATATCGGTACAAATTAGTAGTTTCAAATCGATGGACTATAGCCTTGCCATCTGTTTTATCGTTAAATTAAAGTATCTCCGATCGCGCTGAAAATTTGCATACATGTTCTAGGGCTTTATATTCGATGCGGAACCAGGCACAAGGCCAAAATATTCATTAGTAGGGTAGATATTTCACTTTAAGGGTGGTTTTCTGTATCTCCGAAGTTAAGAGTTGTAGAGAAAAATGTTTCAACCAAAAGCTGTAGAGAATAAAATAATAAGTTACTTTTATTTGAAACATTTCATTAAAAAACCCCTGGGTTTAGAAATATAGGTTAAAAACTATTGCTTTTTTATGATGCTCTGTTCCTGTATTGTATTCGATTTTTTATCTAATGTTACATGTATTTAGAGTTCAATTTAGTTTGACATACTTCCTATTGTGATTCATAAAATATTAATTAGAAATTTACGCAAAAACTATGGCTTAATTAATTTTTTCAGTAGAATTTTCGAAATCGACGATATCGAATTAGGGAGATAACGTTGTTATCTCAATTTTGATTATTTTTTATTATTAATAAAGCTTCGATTTTGCTGGAATTTTGTATTAAGCTTTTGGGACCTCAGGTTAAATGTATGTTTTATGAAAATCTCCTACATTTTTATTAGTATAAAAGATAATTCACTTTAAGGGTAGTTTTTTGTATCTCCGAAATTAAGAGTTGAATAGAAAATAGTTTCAACCAAAAGATGTAGAGAAAAATACAAGTAATAATTCTTATTTGAAAAGTTTCTTCAAATAACGTCTTATTTTGGCATAAATCGCTAAATTATGAATGTGATTTTTAGTTCAGTTTTGTGCCACATGAAGTGGTGACGCCACTGAAATTACTAGAATTTTGTTGTGTGATTTCAGTGGCGCCACCACTTTATGTGTCGAAAATTTGAACTAACAATAACGTTAAAATATTAGCAATTTCCATCGAAACTAGACATTATTTGAAAAATACTTTCAACTAAAAGTTGTTTCTTCTTTTATTCTCTACAGCCTTTGGTTGAAACTTTTTTCCCTACGACCCTTAATTTCGGAGATATAAAAAACCACCCTTAAAGTAAATTATCTTTTATACTAATGAAAATTTAGGAGATTTTCATTAAATATACATTTAACCTGAAATCCTAAAAGCTTAATAAAAATTTTCAGCGAAATCGAAGCTTTATTATTTGTAAAAAATAATAAAAATTGAGATAACAATGTTATCTCCCTAATTCGATATCGTTGAATTAGAAAATTCTAGTTAATAAATTATTTGGGCCTTAATTTTTGGGTAAATTACTAATTAATGTTTTAAAAATTCTTATTGGATGGATGTCAAACTAATATGAACCTTAAGTAAATATAATTTAAGACTTAATATCGCATACAAAACCGTAATACAACTGCAAAAAAACAAGATAGTTTTTTAAGTTTTTTTTCAAAATCTAGAAAGTATTTGAGAAAATCTTTCAAATAAAAGTAGCTTATTATTTTATTCTCTACAGCTTTTGGTTGAAACATTTTTCTCTACAACCCTTAACTTCGAAGATACGAGAAACCACCCTTAAAGTGAAATATCTACCCTACTAATGCAAATTTTGGGGTCGTCCGCGGACTTCGCATCGAATATGACGCCGTAGAACATGTATGCAAAGTTTCAACGAAATAGCATATATCGGTACAAATTAGTAGTTTCAAATCGATGGACTATAGCCTTGCCATCTGTTTTATCGTTAAATTAAAGTATCTCCGATCGCGCTGAAAATTTGCATACATGTTCTAGGGCTTTATATTCGATGCGGAACCGGGCATTAGGCCAAAATATTCATTAGTAGGGTAGATATTTCACTTTAAGGGTGGTTTTCTGTATCTCCGAAGTTAAGAGTTGTAGAGAAAAATGTTTCAACCAAAAGCTGTAGAGAATAAAATAATAAGTTACTTTTATTTGAAACATTTCATTAAAAAACCCCTGGGTTTAGAAATATAGGTTAAAAACTATTGCTTTTTTATGATGCTCTGTTCCTGTATTGTATTCGATTTTTTATCTTATGTTACATGTATTTAGAGTTCAATTTAGTTTGACATACTTCCTATTGTGATTCATAAAATATTAATTAGAAATTTACGCAAAAACTATGGCTTAATTAATTTTTTCAGTAGAATTTTCGAAATCGACGATATCGAATTAGGGAGATAACGTTGTTATCTCAATTTTGATTATTTTTTATTATTAATAAAGCTTCGATTTTGCTGGAATTTTGTATTAAGCTTTTGGGACCTCAGGTTAAATGTATGTTTTATGAAAATCTCCTACATTTTTATTAGTATAAAAGATAATTCACTTTAAGGGTAGTTTTTTGTATCTCCGAAATTAAGAGTTGAATAGAAAATAGTTTCAACCAAAAGATGTAGAGAAAAATACAAGTAACAATTCTTATTTGAAAAGTTTCTTCAAATAACGTCTTATTTTGGCATAAATCGCTAAATTATGAATGTGATTTTTAGTTCAGTTTTGTGCCACATGAAGTGGTGACGCCACTGAAATTACTAGAATTTTGTTGTGTGATTTCAGTGGCGCCACCACTTTATGTGTCGAAAATTTGAACTAACAATAACGTTAAAATATTAGCAATTTCCATCGAAACTAGACATTATTTGAAAAATACTTTCAACTAAAAGTTGTTTCTTCTTTTATTCTCTACAGCCTTTGGTTGAAACTTTTTTCCCTACGACCCTTAATTTCGGAGATATAAAAAACCACCCTTAAAGTAAATTATCTTTTATACTAATGAAAATTTAGGAGATTTTCATTAAATATACATTTAACCTGAGGTCCTAAAAGCTTAATAAAAATTTTCAGCGAAATCGAAGCTTTATTATTTGTAAAAAATAATAAAAATTGAGATAACAATGTTATCTCCCTAATTCGATATCGTTGAATTAGAAAATTCTAGTTAATAAATTATTTGGGCCTTAATTTTTGGGTAAATTACTAATTAATGTTTTAAAAATTCTTATTGGATGGATGTCAAACTAATATGAACCTTAAGTAAATCTAATTTAAGACTTAATATCGCATACAAAACCGTAATACAACTGCAAAAAAAACAAGATAGTTTTTTAAGTTTTTTTTCAAAATCTAGAAAGTATTTGAGAAAATCTTTCAAATAAAAGTAGCTTATTATTTTATTCTCTACAGCTTTTGGTTGAAACATTTTTCTCTACAACCCTTAACTTCGAAGATACGAGAAACCACCCTTAAAGTGAAATATCTACCCTACTAATGCAAATTTTGGGGTCGTCCGCGGACTTCGCATCGAATATGACGCCGTAGAACATGTATGCAAAGTTTCAACGAAATAGCATATATCGGTACAAATTAGTAGTTTCAAATCCATGGACTATAGCCTT
Source organism: Pterostichus niger (assembly GCA_947425015.1). Lineage (NCBI taxonomy): Eukaryota > Metazoa > Arthropoda > Insecta > Coleoptera > Carabidae > Pterostichus > Pterostichus niger. Next base: position 30,452,662 of record OX380347.1, read on the forward strand.
GCCATCTGTTTTATCGTTAAATTAAAGTATCTCCGATCGCGCTGAAAATTTGCATACATGTTCTAGGGCTTTATATTCGATGCGGAACCGGGCACAAGGCCAAAATATTCATTAGTAGGGTAGATATTTCACTTTAAGGGTGGTTTTCTGTATCTCCGAAGTTAAGAGTTGTAGAGAAAAATGTTTCAACCAAAAGCTGTAGAGAATAAAATAATAAGTTACTTTTATTTGAAACATTTCATTAAAAAACCCCTGGGTTTAGAAATATAGGTTAAAAACTATTGCTTTTTTATGATGCTCTGTTCCTGTATTGTATTCGATTTTTTATCTAATGTTACATGTATTTAGGGTTCAATTTAGTTTGACATACTTCCTATTGTGATTCATAAAATATTAATTAGAAATTTACGCAAAAACTATGGCTTAATTAATTTTTTCAGTAGAATTTTCGAAATCGACGATATCGAATTAGGGAGATAACATTGTTATCTCAATTTTGATTATTTTTTATTATTAATAAAGCTTCGATTTTGCTGAAATTTTGTATTAAGCTTTTAGGACCTCAGGTTAAATGTATGTTTTATGAAAATCTCCTACATTTTTATTAGTATAAAAGATAATTCACTTTAAGGGTAGTTTTTTGTATCTCCGAAATTAAGAGTTGAATAGAAAATAGTTTCAACCAAAAGATGTAGAGAAAAATACAAGTAACAATTCTTATTTGAAAAGTTTCTTCAAATAACGTCTTATTTTGGCATAAATCGCTAAATTATGAATGTGATTTTTAGTTCAGTTTTGTGCCACATGAAGTGGTGACGCCACTGAAATTACTAGAATTTTGTTGTGTGATTTCAGTGGCGCCACCACTTTATGTGTCGAAAATTTGAACTAACAATAACGTTAAAATATTAGCAATTTCCATCGAAACTAGACATTATTTGAAAAATACTTTCAACTAAAAGTTGTTTCTTCTTTTATTCTCTACAGCCTTTGGTTGAAACTTTTTTCCCTACGACCCTTAATTTCGGAGATATAAAAAACCACCCTTAAAGTAAATTATCTTTTATACTAATGAAAATTTAGGAGATTTTCATTAAATATACATTTAACCTGAGGTCCTAAAAGCTTAATAAAAATTTTCAGCGAAATCGAAGCTTTATTATTTGTAAAAAATAATAAAAATTGAGATAACAATGTTATCTCCCTAATTCGATATCGTTGAATTAGAAAATTCTAGTTAATAAATTATTTGGGCCTTAATTTTTGGGTAAATTACTAATTAATGTTTTAAAAATTCTTATTGGATGGATGTCAAACTAATATGAACCTTAAGTAAATATAATTTAAGACTTAATATCGCATACAAAACCGTAATACAACTGCAAAAAAAACAAGATAGTTTTTTAAGTTTTTTTTCAAAATCTAGAAAGTATTTGAGAAAATCTTTCAAATAAAAGTAGCTTATTATTTTATTCTCTACAGCTTTTGGTTAAAACATTTTTCTCTACAACCCTTAACTTCGAAGATACGAGAAACCACCCTTAAAGTGAAATATCTACCCTACTAATGCAAATTTTGGGGTCGTCCGCAGACTTCGCATCGAATATGACGCCGTAGAACATGTATGCAAAGTTTCAACGAAATAGCATATATCGGTACAAATTAGTAGTTTCAAATCGATGGACTATAGCCTTGCCATCTGTTTTATCGTTAAATTAAAGTATCTCCGATCGCGCTGAAAATTTGCATACATGTTCTAGGGCTTTATATTCGATGCGGAACCGGGCACAAGGCCAAAATATTCATTAGTAGGGTAGATATTTCACTTTAAGGGTGGTTTTCTGTATCTCCGAAGTTAAGAGTTGTAGAGAAAAATGTTTCAACCAAAAGCTGTAGAGAATAAAATAATAAGTTACTTTTATTTGAAACATTTCATTAAAAAACCCCTGGGTTTAGAAATATAGGTTAAAAACTATTGCTTTTTTATGATGCTCTGTTCCTGTATTGTATTCGATTTTTTATCTAATGTTACATGTATTTAGAGTTCAATTTAGTTTGACATACTTCCTATTGTGATTCATAAAATATTAATTAGAAATTTACGCAAAAACTATGGCTTAATTAATTTTTTCAGTAGAATTTTCGAAATCGACGATATCGAATTAGGGAGATAACGTTGTTATCTCAATTTTGATTATTTTTTATTATTAATAAAGCTTCGATTTTGCTGGAATTTTGTATTAAGCTTTTGGGACCTCAGGTTAAATGTATGTTTTATGAAAATCTCCTACATTTTTATTAGTATAAAAGATAATTCACTTTAAGGGTAGTTTTTTGTATCTCCGAAATTAAGAGTTGAATAGAAAATAGTTTCAACCAAAAGATGTAGAGAAAAATACAAGTAATAATTCTTATTTGAAAAGTTTCTTCAAATAACGTCTTATTTTGGCATAAATCGCTAAATTATGAATGTGATTTTTAGTTCAGTTTTGTGCCACATGAAGTGGTGACGCCACTGAAATTACTAGAATTTTGTTGTGTGATTTCAGTGGCGCCACCACTTTATGTGTCGAAAATTTGAACTAACAATAACGTTAAAATATTAGCAATTTCCATCGAAACTAGACATTATTTGAAAAATACTTTCAACTAAAAGTTGTTTCTTCTTTTATTCTCTACAGCCTTTGGTTGAAACTTTTTTCCCTACGACCCTTAATTTCGGAGATATAAAAAACCACCCTTAAAGTAAATTATCTTTTATACTAATGAAAATTTAGGAGATTTTCATTAAATATACATTTAACCTGAGGTCCTAAAAGCTTAATAAAAATTTTCAGCGAAATCGAAGCTTTATTATTTGTAAAAAATAATAAAAATTGAGATAACAATGTTATCTCCCTAATTCGATATCGTTGAATTAGAAAATTCTAGTTAATAAATTATTTGGGCCTTAATTTTTGGGTAAATTACTAATTAATGTTTTAAAAATTCTTATTGGATGGATGTCAAACTAATATGAACCTTAAGTAAATATAATTTAAGACTTAATATCGCATACAAAACCGTAATACAACTGCAAAAAAACAAGATAGTTTTTTAAGTTTTTTTTCAAAATCTAGAAAGTATTTGAGAAAATCTTTCAAATAAAAGTAGCTTATTATTTTATTCTCTACAGCTTTTGGTTGAAACATTTTTCTCTACAACCCTTAACTTCGAAGATACGAGAAACCACCCTTAAAGTGAAATATCTACCCTACTAATGCAAATTTTGGGGTCGTCCGCGGACTTCGCATCGAATATGACGCCGTAGAACATGTATGCAAAGTTTCAACGAAATAGCATATATCGGTACAAATTAGTAGTTTCAAATCGATGGACTATAGCCTTGCCATCTGTTTTATCGTTAAATTAAAGTATCTCCGATCGCGCTGAAAATTTGCATACATGTTCTAGGGCTTTATATTCGATGCGGAACCGGGCACAAGGCCAAAATATTCATTAGTAGGGTAGATATTTCACTTTAAGGGTGGTTTTCTGTATCTCCGAAGTTAAGAGTTGTAGAGAAAAATGTTTCAACCAAAAGCTGTAGAGAATAAAATAATAAGTTACTTTTATTTGAAACATTTCATTAAAAAACCCCTGGGTTTAGAAATATAGGTTAAAAACTATTGCTTTTTTATGATGCTCTGTTCCTGTATTGTATTCGATTTTTTATCTAATGTTACATGTATTTAGAGTTCAATTTAGTTTGACATACTTCCTATTGTGATTCATAAAATATTAATTAGAAATTTACGCAAAAACTATGGCTTAATTAATTTTTTCAGTAGAATTTTCGAAATCGACGATATCGAATTAGGGAGATAACGTTGTTATCTCAATTTTGATTATTTTTTATTATTAATAAAGCTTCGATTTTGCTGGAATTTTGTATTAAGCTTTTGGGACCTCAGGTTAAATGTATGTTTTATGAAAATCTCCTACATTTTTATTAGTATAAAAGATAATTCACTTTAAGGGTAGTTTTTTGTATCTCCGAAATTAAGAGTTGAATAGAAAATAGTTTCAACCAAAAGATGTAGAGAAAAATACAAGTAACAATTCTTATTTGAAAAGTTTCTTCAAATAACGTCTTATTTTGGCATAAATCGCTAAATTATGAATGTGATTTTTAGTTCAGTTTTGTGCCACATGAAGTGGTGACGCCACTGAAATTACTAGAATTTTGTTGTGTGATTTCAGTGGCGCCACCACTTTATGTGTCGAAAATTTGAACTAACAATAACGTTAAAATATTAGCAATTTCCATCGAAACTAGACATTATTTGAAAAATACTTTCAACTAAAAGTTGTTTCTTCTTTTATTCTCTACAGCCTTTGGTTGAAACTTTTTTCCCTACGACCCTTAATTTCGGAGATATAAAAAACCACCCTTAAAGTAAATTATCTTTTATACTAATGAAAATTTAGGAGATTTTCATTAAATATACATTTAACCTGAGGTCCTAAAAGCTTAATAAAAATTTTCAGCGAAATCGAAGCTTTATTATTTGTAAAAAATAATAAAAATTGAGATAACAATGTTATCTCCCTAATTCGATATCGTTGAATTAGAAAATTCTAGTTAATAAATTATTTGGGCCTTAATTTTTGGGTAAATTACTAATTAATGTTTTAAAAATTCTTATTGGATGGATGTCAAACTAATATGAACCTTAAGTAAATATAATTTAAGACTTAATATCGCATACAAAACCGTAATACAACTGCAAAAAAAACAAGATAGTTTTTTAAGTTTTTTTTCAAAATCTAGAAAGTATTTGAGAAAATCTTTCAAATAAAAGTAGCTTATTATTTTATTCTCTACAGCTTTTGGTTGAAACATTTTTCTCTACAACCCTTAACTTCGAAGATACGAGAAACCACCCTTAAAGTGAAATATCTACCCTACTAATGCAAATTTTGGGGTCGTCCGCGGACTTCGCATCGAATATGACGCCGTAGAACATGTATGCAAAGTTTCAACGAAATAGCATATATCGGTACAAATTAGTAGTTTCAAATCGATGGACTATAGCCTTGCCATCTGTTTTATCGTTAAATTAAAGTATCTCCGATCGCGCTGAAAATTTGCATACATGTTCTAGGGCTTTATATTCGATGCGGAACCGGGCACAAGGCCAAAATATTCATTAGTAGGGTAGATATTTCACTTTAAGGGTGGTTTTCTGTATCTCCGAAGTTAAGAGTTGTAGAGAAAAATGTTTCAACCAAAAGCTGTAGAGAATAAAATAATAAGTTACTTTTATTTGAAACATTTCATTAAAAAACCCCTGGGTTTAGAAATATAGGTTAAAAACTATTGCTTTTTTATGATGCTCTGTTCCTGTATTGTATTCGATTTTTTATCTAATGTTACATGTATTTAGGGTTCAATTTAGTTTGACATACTTCCTATTGTGATTCATAAAATATTAATTAGAAATTTACGCAAAAACTATGGCTTAATTAATTTTTTCAGTAGAATTTTCGAAATCGACGATATCGAATTAGGGAGATAACATTGTTATCTCAATTTTGATTATTTTTTATTATTAATAAAGCTTCGATTTTGCTGAAATTTTGTATTAAGCTTTTAGGACCTCAGGTTAAATGTATGTTTTATGAAAATCTCCTACATTTTTATTAGTATAAAAGATAATTCACTTTAAGGGTAGTTTTTTGTATCTCCGAAATTAAGAGTTGAATAGAAAATAGTTTCAACCAAAAGATGTAGAGAAAAATACAAGTAACAATTCTTATTTGAAAAGTTTCTTCAAATAACGTCTTATTTTGGCATAAATCGCTAAATTATGAATGTGATTTTTAGTTCAGTTTTGTGCCACATGAAGTGGTGACGCCACTGAAATTACTAGAATTTTGTTGTGTGATTTCAGTGGCGCCACCACTTTATGTGTCGAAAATTTGAACTAACAATAACGTTAAAATATTAGCAATTTCCATCGAAACTAGACATTATTTGAAAAATACTTTCAACTAAAAGTTGTTTCTTCTTTTATTCTCTACAGCCTTTGGTTGAAACTTTTTTCCCTACGACCCTTAATTTCGGAGATATAAAAAACCACCCTTAAAGTAAATTATCTTTTATACTAATGAAAATTTAGGAGATTTTCATTAAATATACATTTAACCTGAGGTCCTAAAAGCTTAATAAAAATTTTCAGCGAAATCGAAGCTTTATTATTTGTAAAAAATAATAAAAATTGAGATAACAATGTTATCTCCCTAATTCGATATCGTTGAATTAGAAAATTATAGTTAATAAATTATTTGGGCCTTAATTTTTGGGTAAATTAATAATTAATGTTTTAAAAATTCTTATTGGATGGATGTCAAACTAATATGAACCTTAAGTAAATCTAATTTAAGACTTAATATCGCATACAAAACCGTAATACAACTGCAAAAAAAACAAGATAGTTTTTTAAGTTTTTTTTCAAAATCTAGAAAGTATTTGAGAAAATCTTTCAAATAAAAGTAGCTTATTATTTTATTCTCTACAGCTTTTGGTTAAAACATTTTTCTCTACAACCCTTAACTTCGAAGATACGAGAAACCACCCTTAAAGTGAAATATCTACCCTACTAATGCAAATTTTGGGGTCGTCCGCAGACTTCGCATCGAATATGACGCCGTAGAACATGTATGCAAAGTTTCAACGAAATAGCATATATCGGTACAAATTAGTAGTTTCAAATCGATGGACTATAGCCTTGCCATCTGTTTTATCGTTAAATTAAAGTATCTCCGATCGCGCTGAAAATTTGCATACATGTTCTAGGGCTTTATATTCGATGCGGAACCGGGCACAAGGCCAAAATATTCATTAGTAGGGTAGATATTTCACTTTAAGGGTGGTTTTCTGTATCTCCGAAGTTAAGAGTTGTAGAGAAAAATGTTTCAACCAAAAGCTGTAGAGAATAAAATAATAAGTTACTTTTATTTGAAACATTTCATTAAAAAACCCCTGGGTTTAGAAATATAGGTTAAAAACTATTGCTTTTTTATGATGCTCTGTTCCTGTATTGTATTCGATTTTTTATCTAATGTTACATGTATTTAGAGTTCAATTTAGTTTGACATACTTCCTATTGTGATTCATAAAATATTAATTAGAAATTTACGCAAAAACTATGGCTTAATTAATTTTTTCAGTAGAATTTTCGAAATCGACGATATCGAATTAGGGAGATAACGTTGTTATCTCAATTTTGATTATTTTTTATTATTAATAAAGCTTCGATTTTGCTGGAATTTTGTATTAAGCTTTTGGGACCTCAGGTTAAATGTATGTTTTATGAAAATCTCCTACATTTTTATTAGTATAAAAGATAATTCACTTTAAGGGTAGTTTTTTGTATCTCCGAAATTAAGAGTTGAATAGAAAATAGTTTCAACCAAAAGATGTAGAGAAAAATACAAGTAATAATTCTTATTTGAAAAGTTTCTTCAAATAACGTCTTATTTTGGCATAAATCGCTAAATTATGAATGTGATTTTTAGTTCAGTTTTGTGCCACATGAAGTGGTGACGCCACTGAAATTACTAGAATTTTGTTGTGTGATTTCAGTGGCGCCACCACTTTATGTGTCGAAAATTTGAACTAACAATAACGTTAAAATATTAGCAATTTCCATCGAAACTAGACATTATTTGAAAAATACTTTCAACTAAAAGTTGTTTCTTCTTTTATTCTCTACAGCCTTTGGTTGAAACTTTTTTCCCTACGACCCTTAATTTCGGAGATATAAAAAACCACCCTTAAAGTAAATTATCTTTTATACTAATGAAAATTTAGGAGATTTTCATTAAATATACATTTAACCTGAAATCCTAAAAGCTTAATAAAAATTTTCAGCGAAATCGAAGCTTTATTATTTGTAAAAAATAATAAAAATTGAGATAACAATGTTATCTCCCTAATTCGATATCGTTGAATTAGAAAATTCTAGTTAATAAATTATTTGGGCCTTAATTTTTGGGTAAATTACTAATTAATGTTTTAAAAATTCTTATTGGATGGATGTCAAACTAATATGAACCTTAAGTAAATATAATTTAAGACTTAATATCGCATACAAAACCGTAATACAACTGCAAAAAAACAAGATAGTTTTTTAAGTTTTTTTTCAAAATCTAGAAAGTATTTGAGAAAATCTTTCAAATAAAAGTAGCTTATTATTTTATTCTCTACAGCTTTTGGTTGAAACATTTTTCTCTACAACCCTTAACTTCGAAGATACGAGAAACCACCCTTAAAGTGAAATATCTACCCTACTAATGCAAATTTTGGGGTCGTCCGCGGACTTCGCATCGAATATGACGCCGTAGAACATGTATGCAAAGTTTCAACGAAATAGCATATATCGGTACAAATTAGTAGTTTCAAATCGATGGACTATAGCCTTGCCATCTGTTTTATCGTTAAATTAAAGTATCTCCGATCGCGCTGAAAATTTGCATACATGTTCTAGGGCTTTATATTCGATGCGGAACCGGGCACAAGGCCAAAATATTCATTAGTAGGGTAGATATTTCACTTTAAGGGTGGTTTTCTGTATCTCCGAAGTTAAGAGTTGTAGAGAAAAATGTTTCAACCAAAAGCTGTAGAGAATAAAATAATAAGTTACTTTTATTTGAAACATTTCATTAAAAAACCCCTGGGTTTAGAAATATAGGTTAAAAACTATTGCTTTTTTATGATGCTCTGTTCCTGTATTGTATTCGATTTTTTATCTAATGTTACATGTATTTAGGGTTCAATTTAGTTTGACATACTTCCTATTGTGATTCATAAAATATTAATTAGAAATTTACGCAAAAACTATGGCTTAATTAATTTTTTCAGTAGAATTTTCGAAATCGACGATATCGAATTAGGGAGATAACATTGTTATCTCAATTTTGATTATTTTTTATTATTAATAAAGCTTCGATTTTGCTGAAATTTTGTATTAAGCTTTTAGGACCTCAGGTTAAATGTATGTTTTATGAAAATCTCCTACATTTTTATTAGTATAAAAGATAATTCACTTTAAGGGTAGTTTTTTGTATCTCCGAAATTAAGAGTTGAATAGAAAATAGTTTCAACCAAAAGATGTAGAGAAAAATACAAGTAACAATTCTTATTTGAAAAGTTTCTTCAAATAACGTCTTATTTTGGCATAAATCGCTAAATTATGAATGTGATTTTTAGTTCAGTTTTGTGCCACATGAAGTGGTGACGCCACTGAAATTACTAGAATTTTGTTGTGTGATTTCAGTGGCGCCACCACTTTATGTGTCGAAAATTTGAACTAACAATAACGTTAAAATATTAGCAATTTCCATCGAAACTAGACATTATTTGAAAAATACTTTCAACTAAAAGTTGTTTCTTCTTTTATTCTCTACAGCCTTTGGTTGAAACTTTTTTCCCTACGACCCTTAATTTCGGAGATATAAAAAACCACCCTTAAAGTAAATTATCTTTTATACTAATGAAAATTTAGGAGATTTTCATTAAATATACATTTAACCTGAGGTCCTAAAAGCTTAATAAAAATTTTCAGCGAAATCGAAGCTTTATTATTTGTAAAAAATAATAAAAATTGAGATAACAATGTTATCTCCCTAATTCGATATCGTTGAATTAGAAAATTCTAGTTAATAAATTATTTGGGCCTTAATTTTTGGGTAAATTACTAATTAATGTTTTAAAAATTCTTATTGGATGGATGTCAAACTAATATGAACCTTAAGTAAATATAATTTAAGACTTAATATCGCATACAAAACCGTAATACAACTGCAAAAAAAACAAGATAGTTTTTTAAGTTTTTTTTCAAAATCTAGAAAGTATTTGAGAAAATCTTTCAAATAAAAGTAGCTTATTATTTTATTCTCTACAGCTTTTGGTTAAAACATTTTTCTCTACAACCCTTAACTTCGAAGATACGAGAAACCACCCTTAAAGTGAAATATCTACCCTACTAATGCAAATTTTGGGGTCGTCCGCAGACTTCGCATCGAATATGACGCCGTAGAACATGTATGCAAAGTTTCAACGAAATAGCATATATCGGTACAAATTAGTAGTTTCAAATCGATGGACTATAGCCTTGCCATCTGTTTTATCGTTAAATTAAAGTATCTCCGATCGCGCTGAAAATTTGCATACATGTTCTAGGGCTTTATATTCGATGCGGAACCGGGCACAAGGCCAAAATATTCATTAGTAGGGTAGATATTTCACTTTAAGGGTGGTTTTCTGTATCTCCGAAGTTAAGAGTTGTAGAGAAAAATGTTTCAACCAAAAGCTGTAGAGAATAAAATAATAAGTTACTTTTATTTGAAACATTTCATTAAAAAACCCCTGGGTTTAGAAATATAGGTTAAAAACTATTGCTTTTTTATGATGCTCTGTTCCTGTATTGTATTCGATTTTTTATCTAATGTTACATGTATTTAGAGTTCAATTTAGTTTGACATACTTCCTATTGTGATTCATAAAATATTAATTAGAAATTTACGCAAAAACTATGGCTTAATTAATTTTTTCAGTAGAATTTTCGAAATCGACGATATCGAATTAGGGAGATAACGTTGTTATCTCAATTTTGATTATTTTTTATTATTAATAAAGCTTCGATTTTGCTGGAATTTTGTATTAAGCTTTTGGGACCTCAGGTTAAATGTATGTTTTATGAAAATCTCCTACATTTTTATTAGTATAAAAGATAATTCACTTTAAGGGTAGTTTTTTGTATCTCCGAAATTAAGAGTTGAATAGAAAATAGTTTCAACCAAAAGATGTAGAGAAAAATACAAGTAATAATTCTTATTTGAAAAGTTTCTTCAAATAACGTCTTATTTTGGCATAAATCGCTAAATTATGAATGTGATTTTTAGTTCAGTTTTGTGCCACATGAAGTGGTGACGCCACTGAAATTACTAGAATTTTGTTGTGTGATTTCAGTGGCGCCACCACTTTATGTGTCGAAAATTTGAACTAACAATAACGTTAAAATATTAGCAATTTCCATCGAAACTAGACATTATTTGAAAAATACTTTCAACTAAAAGTTGTTTCTTCTTTTATTCTCTACAGCCTTTGGTTGAAACTTTTTTCCCTACGACCCTTAATTTCGGAGATATAAAAAACCACCCTTAAAGTAAATTATCTTTTATACTAATGAAAATTTAGGAGATTTTCATTAAATATACATTTAACCTGAAATCCTAAAAGCTTAATAAAAATTTTCAGCGAAATCGAAGCTTTATTATTTGTAAAAAATAATAAAAATTGAGATAACAATGTTATCTCCCTAATTCGATATCGTTGAATTAGAAAATTCTAGTTAATAAATTATTTGGGCCTTAATTTTTGGGTAAATTACTAATTAATGTTTTAAAAATTCTTATTGGATGGATGTCAAACTAATATGAACCTTAAGTAAATATAATTTAAGACTTAATATCGCATACAAAACCGTAATACAACTGCAAAAAAACAAGATAGTTTTTTAAGTTTTTTTTCAAAATCTAGAAAGTATTTGAGAAAATCTTTCAAATAAAAGTAGCTTATTATTTTATTCTCTACAGCTTTTGGTTGAAACATTTTTCTCTACAACCCTTAACTTCGAAGATACGAGAAACCACCCTTAAAGTGAAATATCTACCCTACTAATGCAAATTTTGGGGTCGTCCGCGGACTTCGCATCGAATATGACGCCGTAGAACATGTATGCAAAGTTTCAACGAAATAGCATATATCGGTACAAATTAGTAGTTTCAAATCGATGGACTATAGCCTTGCCATCTGTTTTATCGTTAAATTAAAGTATCTCCGATCGCGCTGAAAATTTGCATACATGTTCTAGGGCTTTATATTCGATGCGGAACCGGGCACAAGGCCAAAATATTCATTAGTAGGGTAGATATTTCACTTTAAGGGTGGTTTTCTGTATCTCCGAAGTTAAGAGTTGTAGAGAAAAATGTTTCAACCAAAAGCTGTAGAGAATAAAATAATAAGTTACTTTTATTTGAAACATTTCATTAAAAAACCCCTGGGTTTAGAAATATAGGTTAAAAACTATTGCTTTTTTATGATGCTCTGTTCCTGTATTGTATTCGATTTTTTATCTAATGTTACATGTATTTAGAGTTCAATTTAGTTTGACATACTTCCTATTGTGATTCATAAAATATTAATTAGAAATTTACGCAAAAACTATGGCTTAATTAATTTTTTCAGTAGAATTTTCGAAATCGACGATATCGAATTAGGGAGATAACGTTGTTATCTCAATTTTGATTATTTTTTATTATTAATAAAGCTTCGATTTTGCTGGAATTTTGTATTAAGCTTTTGGGACCTCAGGTTAAATGTATGTTTTATGAAAATCTCCTACATTTTTATTAGTATAAAAGATAATTCACTTTAAGGGTAGTTTTTTGTATCTCCGAAATTAAGAGTTGAATAGAAAATAGTTTCAACCAAAAGATGTAGAGAAAAATACAAGTAACAATTCTTATTTGAAAAGTTTCTTCAAATAACGTCTTATTTTGGCATAAATCGCTAAATTATGAATGTGATTTTTAGTTCAGTTTTGTGCCACATGAAGTGGTGACGCCACTGAAATTACTAGAATTTTGTTGTGTGATTTCAGTGGCGCCACCACTTTATGTGTCGAAAATTTGAACTAACAATAACGTTAAAATATTAGCAATTTCCATCGAAACTAGACATTATTTGAAAAATACTTTCAACTAAAAGTTGTTTCTTCTTTTATTCTCTACAGCCTTTGGTTGAAACTTTTTTCCCTACGACCCTTAATTTCGGAGATATAAAAAACCACCCTTAAAGTAAATTATCTTTTATACTAATGAAAATTTAGGAGATTTTCATTAAATATACATTTAACCTGAGGTCCTAAAAGCTTAATAAAAATTTTCAGCGAAATCGAAGCTTTATTATTTGTAAAAAATAATAAAAATTGAGATAACAATGTTATCTCCCTAATTCGATATCGTTGAATTAGAAAATTCTAGTTAATAAATTATTTGGGCCTTAATTTTTGGGTAAATTACTAATTAATGTTTTAAAAATTCTTATTGGATGGATGTCAAACTAATATGAACCTTAAGTAAATCTAATTTAAGACTTAATATCGCATACAAAACCGTAATACAACTGCAAAAAAAACAAGATAGTTTTTTAAGTTTTTTTTCAAAATCTAGAAAGTATTTGAGAAAATCTTTCAAATAAAAGTAGCTTATTATTTTATTCTCTACAGCTTTTGGTTGAAACATTTTTCTCTACAACCCTTAACTTCGAAGATACGAGAAACCACCCTTAAAGTGAAATATCTACCCTACTAATGCAAATTTCGGGGTCGTCCGCGGACTTCGCATCGAATATGACGCCGTAGAACATGTATGCAAAGTTTCAGCGAAATAGCATATATCGGTACAAATTAGTAGTTTCAAATCCATGGACTATAGCCTTGCCATCTGTTTTATCGTTAAATTAAAGTATCTCCGATCGCGCTGAAAATTTGCATACATGTTCTAGGGCTTTATATTCGATGCGGAACCGGGCACAAGGCCAAAATATTCATTAGTAGGGTAGATATTTCACTTTAAGGGTGGTTTTCTGTATCTCCGAAGTTAAGAGTTGTAGAGAAAAATGTTTCAACCAAAAGCTGTAGAGAATAAAATAATAAGTTACTTTTATTTGAAACATTTCATTAAAAAAACCCTGGGTTTAGAAATATAGGTTAAAAACTATTGCTTTTTTATGATGCTCTGTTCCTGCATTGTATTCGATTTTTTATCTAATGTTACATGTATTTAGGGTTCAATTTAGTTTGACATACTTCCTATTGTGATTCATAAAATATTAATTAGAAATTTACGCAAAAACTATGGCTTAATTAATTTTTTCAGTAGAATTTTCGAAATCGACGATATCGAATTAGGGAGATAACATTGTTATCTCAATTTTGATTATTTTTTATTATTAATAAAGCTTCGATTTTGCTGAAATTTTGTATTAAGCTTTTAGGACCTCAGGTTAAATGTATGTTTTATGAAAATCTCCTACATTTTTATTAGTATAAAAGATAATTCACTTTAAGGGTAGTTTTTTGTATCTCCGAAATTAAGAGTTGAATAGAAAATAGTTTCAACCAAAAGATGTAGAGAAAAATACAAGTAACAATTCTTATTTGAAAAGTTTCTTCAAATAACGTCTTATTTTGGCATAAATCGCTAAATTATGAATGTGATTTTTAGTTCAGTTTTGTGCCACATGAAGTGGTGACGCCACTGAAATTACTAGAATTTTGTTGTGTGATTTCAGTGGCGCCACCACTTTATGTGTCGAAAATTTGAACTAACAATAACGTTAAAATATTAGCAATTTCCATCGAAACTAGACATTATTTGAAAAATACTTTCAACTAAAAGTTGTTTCTTCTTTTATTCTCTACAGCCTTTGGTTGAAACTTTTTTCCCTACGACCCTTAATTTCGGAGATATAAAAAACCACCCTTAAAGTAAATTATCTTTTATACTAATGAAAATTTAGGAGATTTTCATTAAATATACATTTAACCTGAGGTCCTAAAAGCTTAATAAAAATTTTCAGCGAAATCGAAGCTTTATTATTTGTAAAAAATAATACAAATTGAGATAACAATGTTATCTCCCTAATTCGATATCGTTGAATTAGAAAATTCTAGTTAATAAATTATTTGGGCCTTAATTTTTGGGTAAATTACTAATTAATGTTTTAAAAATTCTTATTGGATGGATGTCAAACTAATATGAACCTTAAGTAAATATAATTTAAGACTTAATATCGCATACAAAACCGTAATACAACTGCAAAAAAACAAGATAGTTTTTTAAGTTTTTTTTCAAAATCTAGAAAGTATTTGAGAAAATCTTTCAAATAAAAGTAGCTTATTATTTTATTCTCTACAGCTTTTGATTGAAACATTTTTCTCTACAACCCTTAACTTCGAAGATACGAGAAACCACCCTTAAAGTGAAATATCTACCCTACTAATGCAAATTTTGGGGTCGTCCGCGGACTTCGCATCGAATATGACGCCGTAGAACATGTATGCAAAGTTTCAACGAAATAGCATATATCGGTACAAATTAGTAGTTTCAAATCGATGGACTATAGCCTTGCCATCTGTTTTATCGTTAAATTAAAGTATCTCCGATCGCGCTGAAAATTTGCATACATGTTCTAGGGCTTTATATTCGATGCGGAACCGGGCACAAGGCCAAAATATTCATTAGTAGGGTAGATATTTCACTTTAAGGGTGGTTTTCTGTATCTCCGAAGTTAAGAGTTGTAGAGAAAAATGTTTCAACCAAAAGCTGTAGAGAATAAAATAATAAGTTACTTTTATTTGAAACATTTCATTAAAAAACCCCTGGGTTTAGAAATATAGGTTAAAAACTATTGCTTTTTTATGATGCTCTGTTCCTGTATTGTATTCGATTTTTTATCTAATGTTACATGTATTTAGAGTTCAATTTAGTTTGACATACTTCCTATTGTGATTCATAAAATATTAATTAGAAATTTACGCAAAAACTATGGCTTAATTAATTTTTTCAGTAGAATTTTCGAAATCGACGATATCGAATTAGGGAGATAACGTTGTTATCTCAATTTTGATTATTTTTTATTATTAATAAAGCTTCGATTTTGCTGAAATTTTGTATTAAGCTTTTGGGACCTCAGGTTAAATGTATGTTTTATGAAAATCTCCTACATTTTTAGTAGTATAAAAGATAATTCACTTTAAGGGTAGTTTTTTGTATCTCCGAAATTAAGAGTTGAATAGAAAATAGTTTCAACCAAAAGATGTAGAGAAAAATACAAGTAACAATTCTTATTTGAAAAGTTTCTTCAAATAATGTCTTATTTTGGCATAAATCGCTAAATTATGAATGTGATTTTTAGTTCAGTTTTGTGCCACATGAAGTGGTGACGCCACTGAAATTACTAGAATTTTGTTGTGTGATTTCAGTGGCGCCACCACTTTATGTGTCGAAAATTTGAACTAACAATAACGTTAAAATATTAGCAATTTCCATCGAAACTAGACATTATTTGAAAAATACTTTCAACTAAAAGTTGTTTCTTCTTTTATTCTCTACAGCCTTTGGTTGAAACTTTTTTCCCTACGACCCTTAATTTCGGAGATATAAAAAACCACCCTTAAAGTAAATTATCTTTTATACTAATGAAAATTTAGGAGATTTTCATTAAATATACATTTAACCTGAGGTCCTAAAAGCTTAATAAAAATTTTCAGCGAAATCGAAGCTTTATTATTTGTAAAAAATAATACAAATTGAGATAACAATGTTATCTCCCTAATTCGATATCGTTGAATTAGAAAATTCTAGTTAATAAATTATTTGGGCCTTAATTTTTGGGTAAATTACTAATTAATGTTTTAAAAATTCTTATTGGATGGATGTCAAACTAATATGAACCTTAAGTAAATCTAATTTAAGACTTAATATCGCATACAAAACCGTAATACAACTGCAAAAAAAACAAGATAGTTTTTTAAGTTTTTTTTCAAAATCTAGAAAGTATTTGAGAAAATCTTTCAAATAAAAGTAGCTTATTATTTTATTCTCTACAGCTTTTGGTTGAAACATTTTTCTCTACAACCCTTAACTTCGAAGATACGAGAAACCACCCTTAAAGTGAAATATCTACCCTACTAATGCAAATTTTGGGGTCGTCCGCGGACTTCGCATCGAATATGACGCCGTAGAACATGTATGCAAAGTTTCAACGAAATAGCATATATCGGTACAAATTAGTAGTTTCAAATCGATGGACTATAGCCTTGCCATCTGTTTTATCGTTAAATTAAAGTATCTCCGATCGCGCTGAAAATTTGCATACATGTTCTAGGGCTTTATATTCGATGCGGAACCGGGCACAAGGCCAAAATATTCATTAGTAGGGTAGATATTTCACTTTAAGGGTGGTTTTCTGTATCTCCGAAGTTAAGAGTTGTAGAGAAAAATGTTTCAACCAAAAGCTGTAGAGAATAAAATAATAAGTTACTTTTATTTGAAACATTTCATTAAAAAACCCCTGGGTTTAGAAATATAGGTTAAAAACTATTGCTTTTTTATGATGCTCTGTTCCTGTATTGTATTCGATTTTTTATCTAATGTTACATGTATTTAGGGTTCAATTTAGTTTGACATACTTCCTATTGTGATTCATAAAATATTAATTAGAAATTTACGCAAAAACTATGGCTTAATTAATTTTTTCAGTAGAATTTTCGAAATCGACGATATCGAATTAGGGAGATAACATTGTTATCTCAATTTTGATTATTTTTTATTATTAATAAAGCTTCGATTTTGCTGAAATTTTGTATTAAGCTTTTAGGACCTCAGGTTAAATGTATGTTTTATGAAAATCTCCTACATTTTTATTAGTATAAAAGATAATTCACTTTATGCGGACTCTGGGAACTCTGTAGAAGATAGTGACGCCGTTGATGACATCAGCGGCTCCAAGAAGATTCATATCCCTAGGTCAGCCCCAGGTGGGCGGCCAATTAATTTAATTAACTTAGTTCGCAAATTCACCAACATTCAACATCCTAAAAAAAAAGTGGGAAAAAAATTAAAAAAAACAAAGTATGTATAAATTGCGGTTTTAGACGCTATGGGCTATAGCATGCTTCGCTGAATTTGTCATAGGATGTGGATACTAGACAACAGGCTATCTTGGATTTATTTTTGGCACAAAGTATAATTTCAGTCATAAGGTTTGATTTTCAAAGAAGGTAATAAAGGTCAATAATAATAGATTGATACTTTCGACTTTTTTATTTTATAACATTTAGAAGAATGATAGAAAATACAAATTGAAATTACAATGCATATTAAATAATAAAATACACATCATTTATTCTTACACTAAATACAAATTAATTGTTTAAAAGTAAAAAAATAATTAAATATTGTAAATACATGAAATATATTTCAAAGTTCCTACCTCTTATTTACAATTTCGACTAGAAATGTTTTGCTCTTGCAATAACAAAAATTAAATTACACTTTCAAAAATTCAAAATTTATTAGCTTAGTTCTATGAGTATTATTTCTCTGATTGGACACATATAATTTCATACATGAAACAAATTTTACTCAATAATATTCAACGTTCTTATTTCAAAATGCAGTTCAATAAATAAGTATTTTATGAAATTAACTGAACGGTACAATCACAATACAGTCAATTTTTCGTAGAGAAATTTTGCTCAAATGCGAATATAGCAGATGTGAGCAAATTACTATTATTTTTTTATTTATTTTTATCTCAGCTTTTTAACTGATCGGCCATTCTCATAATTACATCTAATTTGACAGCTGCCAAACATTTTAAAAATATTTTTATTAAATAGTAGGAATAGAATAAAAAGTACGGCAATCATCACAACAGCAAGAATTGGCCGAAAAAAATCAGTTGTCTTCTATATTAATAGGAGACAACTTTATCCGTAAAATCTCTACTTCTTTCACTAATTTCATATACAAAAGGCGTATTACAAACCAATACAACAGACAAAATATTTTTTAAATTAAGTACTGAAATATCTTTTCCTGTCAATAACACTATATCAAAAATATATTGTCCTTTGTTTTTGTTAATAATGTCCTTTTTATTTGACTTGAGCAAAATGAGTTCGAGATTTTACAGATATATAGATTCTGTTTTATGAACTAACATAATTTGTTTTCAAATCATCAATGTCAGAAGGACTCAAATATGTACCATTGACTTTATCGGACTTAATAGTTGAGATAGTTAAAGTAGCCGATGTAGAAATTTAAACAATGATTAAAAAATTTATATCTTTTAGGCATTTGATTTGAACTGAATTTAGTTTAAATCGAAAGAATAGCAGGAAATATGGAGCAATACTTTATCTTTTAATAATAAAGCTAATTAGTTTTAGTTTCTATTAAGACGGTTGAGAAATATTTACCGAAAATGTGTTCAGAAAAAAGAACTGGCAGTAGGTTGACATTGGCCTTGATAATAAAACATGCTCACATTTTATTTGTTTTTAGAGAAGAGAATGATGTTCTTACATAGAGTAATATAATTTTGTACGTAACACACATTTCATATTATCTCTAGCATAGCTCTAAACTGAAGAACCAAAAAGAAATCGATGCAACCGTATAGCTCTCATGTGACGACATCAACGATCGTTCATCATAAATTACAGTATCAGTAAGTAAGTAACTTGATTAAAATGACTATTCTATATTACACAACAGGTATCTGTTAGTTTTACTAGATGTCATATAGCTCTGGATGAACATTAGTATAATGAGCTATTTACGAGCTAACTTATTTATTATAAACACTGTTAAATTTTTGGTTTAGTTTACACTTTTATCAAATAGGTAATTATTTTATGTAAACAGTAACTCTCACTCATCATGAAATATTTTTATGTAAATGAATAAATGGACGTAATTTTGTAAGATGCGTTAGGATGATATAAAGAAAAATTTTCTACATTTTACACAAAATATTTAATGAAAAATGAGAGTCCTAAAAATACCAGATAAATCTTGTCACAGATTAGGGGTTTAGGTAACAGTAATAAAAAGAGAAACTCATAAAAATACACAAGTGTAAAAAAAGACTACGTCATCAGTTATTTTTTTTTAAATACACTATGTACAGCAGTTATCAACCACACGTTCATTTCTTAATCTTACTCAGAAAAAACTGATTACTAATATCACGAATAACAACAATTACAAATGCAATCAAGTAATAAATTAGTACAGCCATACTTAGTATTTTTGGTAACATTATAAAGTGAATGGTAAAAATACATTTACGAAGTATATATCGGGTTATTGTAAGCTATATAACGCATTTTTTGTTTTGTCCGGGATTCAGATTCTGATGTTTTTGATCACATGACCATAATTATGATTAGTTAATCACTATAAACTAGCTAATAGTTTACGAATCATATTTTTGACAATTGGAACCTTTTTAGTCATTTAAAAAGTTGTCATAAATTACACAAAAAGTTCACAATTAATAAATTTAATTGCTTATTTAGTGCTGCGTTTAGATGTAACCAACTCAATGAAATTCCACTCGAAAAATAAATTACAGTATAAGAAGTCTTGAACAGAACAAATCACACAATTCAACAGGACACCACAAAGCAATCCAACATTAAAAGAAAAAGTTCTAGTATTTTGTAATCATCCACTATTAAAATTACATAACTGAGGCAGATTTAAATCAAAACAAACGTAACAAAATATAAATCTCATTCTCTAGCAATAACGTATAATTGGGTACTTTTTAGATCAGAGCAAGTTGGGCAGATTATGATTACAGTTTAATTAGCTAGTTACCCCTTCTTAGGAGTAGAATCTGCTGCACTACGGGTCACGTTTTCTTCAGAATCTTCATCCCGGCAAATCTTTAAACCTCCGTGGACTTAACCAGCGTGCCCGCGTCCTCAGAACGCGACGCATGGCGTTCACGCTTGTTGAAGAGCCCGCCGAGGAAAGACTGTTGGTAGCCGACAGACTTGCCCTTACTGCCCGGGAACACGCCCGAGATCTTCTCGTTGCGGGACCCGTTGCTCGCTACGGTGGACTGAAAAGACACGGACATTCCGCTGTCTAGCGAGCCAACACTACCGCGCCGTTGAGCTTTCTCTCCTGCAACTACACTATAAATCAATGCTTTTGTCCGTAGCCGATTACCTAAGGCTTTAGATGATCAAAATATAGAATCATTCATTCACTACATTTATTACAACGCACAGGAAACTGGTACTCAATATAAATATTGTATGCACGTACACGTTTAACTAGAAATATCAAGAGACTTCAATATTTCACTGGATGAGGAACCCTTTGAATACTGTACAAAATCAAAATTTTACATTTCTGATAGTTGTAATTTTGAGAAAATAGTTTAGCACATAATCTAATATTTAATAAATATCAAACGTTAGAAAAGAATTGCAGAAAGTATTTCAATTTGAACGTCTAAAGCCAGAAGAAGAACACAACTCACATTGGTCATGAATATCCAGTAGAGAGTTGCTGAGAGCAGATCGTTTGAATTGTGCATCATGGATCACTTCGTGCTCAATTTGTGTCTCCTCGGCTGCACGAATATTCATGTTCTGTCCGCATGGGCATGGGCAAACTTCCACATCTGCCACACCACTGTCGCGATTTTCAGTTCCTATAATAAAAAACATAAATTTATCTTACTTTCACTACATAACACTGTCTGTTATAGACCTTATAAATATATTATTTTTAAGAATAATCGAAATTCTTTATTAACAAATGCATTATTATAAAAACATCAGCTACAATAAGGATCATTATATTAGGTTTGTTTGAGCAAGCAATCAGAAATTAGTTTGATGTACTTTTTAAATGCACATGCTTCGGATTATAATTTGTCCTATTAGTTTGTGATTGTTTAAATGTGCTGCTTGAATAGTAAAGTAATATTTTGAAACCATCGCTGTAAACCGGTACAGTCTCTTCTTAATTTCTGCGATATATACTGTAACTTCTAACAGTTTTTCATGGGTTGAAGAATTAAGAAGGAAGTCAAACTAAATTAAATTTCTAAGGCGAAATTTTCTTACCAGGTCTATTTCCACGGTTGGATTTTTGTCGTTCCAACTCAGCTTCAATTCGAAGATTTTCCATTTCATCCATTTCACTAACGGATTCTCGAAGATCTTCAGCAAATTTGTAGCGATCATGTTCATTTCGTGCATTAAAAACTATCAGTAACTTTCCATCTACCTTTTGTGATAGTCGAATTCCGTATGGGTAATCTATTACAACAAAAATATAACCAAATATTCTTATGTTTTGAAAACAATATGGAATAAATAATTCATTTGGCGTATAAATTTCTGATTGAAGAGAATGATACGCAGGAATTATATCTGTATACAGTTTCGAATAAGTTTAACAGCGAAAAGAAGATTATACTGTTATTGTGTGTAGACTATAAAACCTTATTTATTACGTAATTTACTGCAGCAGGAAAACAGATATAGAGTTTTGACGATTCAAATATTCTTGAGTATAAACGAAAATAAAAAAGTACTTACAGGCAGATTCAAATAATGTCACAACCATGCCGCATAATGGAAAACTGTTCCGGAACGTGTACGTAACAGAAGACTTCTTTTTACTAAGTATTTTCGTGATGACCAACAAATCATTAAACAAGAACACCTCTCGTTGATGAACACCAGGTCTTTCTTTCTTGTTCACATCAGGTATTTCATACAATCGACAATAGCAAACCAATCTGCGATGTGGAAGAGCTAAATTCGGTTTCTTTCCGACAATTGTTGCTTGGACTTTCATGACTTGAGTTACGTGGTCTGATCCTGGTTTGAATTCGTTCATTTTAATGCGTTCATAGATGCCTGCAAGAATGTCGCTGTCGATATCTCCGCAATCATCTATTCCACGTAAGTTCTTGATGAAGTCTTCCATGCGCATTCGTCGCTCGGGTTTTAAATTTGGTGTGTGTAAATCGGTGTTCAGCATTATGATGGCAAATGCAAGAACGAACACCTAAGAAAAACAATACAAAAGTAACGATTCAAGTTTCGTTAGTCTCAGTTCAAAATGATCATTTACATTTTAACAATTTCAAAATGCATTTCAAATATTATTATAAATAAACTACGTCTAAAGTAATCTATTTAACAAATTTATTTATGATTGTATAAAAAGAAATTGTGATGCAAATTTAAATTACAGGGAAACCAATAATAATAATTAGCCAAATGTTAACAAAAGCTTTAAACTATTAACAATGTATTATTTTTATATTATTTAATAATTAACCACCATTAAGCAATTTAACCCTATATACACAGCTCAAAACTGTACAGGGATATTTTAAAAATCAAATGTAAAATTAAAACTATAAATTATATTGAAATATTTTAAAGAAAAATAACACCTTAGGTATTCTTACAAATATTTGAATATACTTTATGAGAAAAATAATACCTTAGGTTTTTTTACAAATATGTGAATATTGTGTTGTTGTTTTATTGTACATTCCATTTTTAAAATATTCATGAAAAATTTTGAACAGTGTATAATAATTAATTAGTCACATAAATAAAGTAAGTATAAGATGTAGAAATTTAAAACAAGCAGGACAATTTGATAGATTCCATAAGTTATATTTTAGTCTCGAGATAAGAATAAAATAGTTTCGACGACTTACGCATTAAATACAAACAATGCAAAATATAATAAAAAATAAAAATACTTACAGTGTCTGGTGATCTCAATCTAGCTATAATATCTAAATTGCACTGACAGTAACGCTGAGAGAAAACTTCCATCAGACGTTCAATTTTTTGAGCTTCACCTGGCATTCTGAAATACGCTTGGAATTTACGAAGAGCCACATCAATCTGCATTCCGGACAGGTCTAATTCATGAGCAAAACATCTGTAAACAAAAACAAGAACTGAAAATTTATATTGCATTTATTATTAATTAAATAACTTTTGTGATTTTATTTGTATGCCCTCATTAATTTGGATATTATCCAATTGATTGCTTATTTTCAATAAATAAATAAATGTAACTTACTCTAAAACAGCCATACTGAAGGAGCTCTGTAAGTTTCCTAAATATTCCCCAATCATTTGTTTACTGAGTCCCTTTCGAGAAATAAGGAATCTTGCAACTCCCTGTGGTGAGTTTTCTAAGAATCCTCTTCGAATTAAATAGTAGATGCCTCGTTCAGGTTTTTTGTTGAATAAGTTCAAACCGACGCGGTACTGCCGTTTGCGAACTGTTTCCGATATTTTGTAGCTAGTGGGAGTTGCAATTGGTTGGTCTAAGGTATAAGCGGATCCACTGGTATGTGAAATACTCCCGAAACTGTTTTCTGGTGTAACTTCACTATATTCGGACATATGGCCCTGTCGTTTCCATACTGGCGATGCAGAATATCTTAAAAAGAAGAAATACGACAGATTAGAAAACATATCGACTTTACACTTCATCAAACTGGATTGTAATACGATAATACATCAACGCACCTGCCAGACAATAACACTATAGCAATTTGAAAAAGCTGTAAATACATATATGCTAATTATAACATCCAAGTGTTATATGATAAACTATAATAAAATTTTATAAACTATTACCTCTACTAGGCTCAATTACTAATTTTGTATGTTTCATTTAATAAAAATGTAGTCTGATAATAAAGACAAAACAATATTTCATTAAAAATATCACACAAACTAATCTCTTTTTACTAAAACATTAATTATAATTATTAGGTGAGGAAAACAACAGATTCAAATTTAGAGGTTTATTTATAATAACAAAAAATTGTAATGACTACTGGAATTTTTAAATACTACTTATTATATTACCAAATCACTAAATATAGCTAAAATATTCACAATAGGCAAACTGTAGGTACAAAGGTTGTAGTTTCATACATACTAAATCCGTGGATTTAAATGCATGAATAAAAATAATGTATTTTACCTTTCTGTGCCATCGCAAATAAGCTTATCAGTTGATATACTGCTATCACTCCCAGAACTCTGCACACTAGACAAACTTCCATTCTCCGTTGTCTTATTCAACCCGTTTGGTCTATGCTGTCTCGGTTCCACCGACTTGGACGATATACTAGATGTTCTCTTTGGTACTTCTGGTGGCACCTTTTTGCTTTGGTTTCCGTTCCTCGGTCTAACATATCCACTAATATTGCTACTCGATGAGTTGCTGGACACCATCTGGCTTCCATTCGCGCGGGACCATAACGGGCTCGATAATTGCTGATTATATAGGTCGTGCTTGGAGGATTCAGTGGTTTGAACGGGGCTGTAGCAGTGAACGTGTTGTTGTGCGTGAGGGGAACGAGCGGTCTGGTATGAGACGTAGCCGTCCCAGCAGACATTGTTGGTGCCGGACTGGCTACGAGGAAGAGGTATATTGTTGACATTGCGACGCTCGCGAAGGGATAGAGACCGCACTGGCAGAGGCCGACTTGCTTGCACGGAGTTCATGTATTCTTGACCACCACCACTGGAATTCAATCAAAAATATAAATAAATGTTTTGTTACATATTTACGAATGTTTCATAGGACGTATAGCGCTTATTTAAATAAACAAATATGGATATTGTTCACTTAAATAAAATTTCAAATTTAATCAATTATCTATGAGGACTTACACGCTATCTCCGTGGCAGTATTTTTCAAATCCTTCAAATATTCATATGATTTTTTTTTAAATAATCAGTGATGAAAGCATCCATACCTTAGCTCGCCGATTAGCTGAGTAGTACATAATTTAGACAATAGCGAAAAGTTATATATATATATATATATATATATATATATATATACTGGGTGTCCCATTTTACATTATCTTATTGAATATCTCGAAATGAAAGCATTTTACCGAAAAGTATGCCGAATCATAATCGTCATGGTTTTGAGGGGGACATCGGATTTTGCCAAATTGAGATGTGAGCATACGTTCAAAGAATTTTTATTACTTATGTAATCCAAAATGATATATTTTTTAAATTATAATGTTTTAAAACCTTGTATAAAACATATTCATGACAATTGAAAAACAAAAAATATATTTTGATATTTTATTCATTACTCCAAGATATGTCTCTAAATGTAATGTACAAACATGTAGCTACATACAACAGTTCCTGGTCAACGAAATAATAATGATAAACACCTCAAGAATGCACATTATCATAACAGTTAAAATACTAGTACAGTAACTTTGAATTATCATATTGTTTATCTGAAAACAACATTTCTTGTCCTCGTTAGATCAGGTGGCTAATTTTTACTCTATAACAATAAGAAAATATTTCTTAATTAGCAATGTTTCTGTTAATATTTATATATTAATAGAAAGTAATACAAATTAAAAAATCATTTATTCAACCCTACTACACAATATAATAAGTTTTTGACTAATGCAACAACTATTACATAGAATATATTTGGAACTTGATTCCAACATAATAATATCAGAATCACAGTAATTTTTATATTGAGCCCAACACGAGTTTAATGTGTGAACTAGTACTTGATAGATTCAGTTGTTTTCCACTGGGCTACGACTAAATTAGATATAATAATATACATTATGGTAAAAACCAATTTGAGTATACATTTATATTAACACTTACCTTTGAACGTATTCTGTTTTATGAGGAACAAATTTAACTTTTCTTAACATTAAAATTGTGTTAAAATACTTCATTTATACATACATATTAAAAATATGAGAACTAATCATGTAAAATTACACATAAGGACAAGAAAGACAATACTATTATTGCATTAATAAAAATCGAATAATCATAGTTAAGTAGTGATAAAATTTAGTCCTTTGCATTGTGGGTAAACAAAATATATGGCAAAATTGACTTTAATCATATTATTAAAAATCAATAATACAGTCACATTTTATGTAAAAACTGATTGAAAATTAAATTGGATGCAATAGTATGTGAAATAAGTATATTATTATTATTATTTAAATTAAAATACCGCCACTACAAGTAGACATTAAAAATGTTATAAAAAAACAATGGAGTATGAGGTGTATTTATATGTATAACAGGAACATAGAAAATTATTAAATTAAACATCATATGCTTTTCATTAAAGCGTTAGTTTAAAATTGTAAATGTAATATTTGAAAACTGCAATTATATGTTGAAAAAAATTTATCTAGTATATACTGATTTTATAAAGTTTTGTTTTATTATTTCAAAATAGTATTATAAGAAACGTTATTATTAATATAAATTTAATCAACTTTCTTTATAGCTAAATGGTATTACAAAAAAATTCTAATATATGCTATTTGACGGCAAAATTAATGACGTTAAGGAACATTTTTTAACGCAGGAAATAATGTGTATAAGATTGCGTACTGTAAACATGTATGAAGATTAAACAAATTGTTATTCAAGATAATTTTAGAAAGTGTGTATTTCAACTTGGTGTGTTAAATTAGGGTTTCATGCTTTCAAATGCTTACTTCTTAATTATGATGCAAAAATAATCAGCTGCACAAAAAAACATACAAAAGAAATTTTTTTTCACGAAAACGAGAAGAAAAACAAATTTTATGCCAGAAATTAAAGAAATAAGGAACCGATTAATTAAAATCAATTGTATCCAAGCTTAAAAAATCTAATAATTCATACTGCTACATATTAACAATATTATTTTGTAAAATATAAAATAAACACTTGGATAAGTCACAAAATTCAGCCTCCAAGTCACCTTATGAGGGCATTGTCAAAGTGACTTGGAGGCTGAATTTTGTAAGACTTAGCCAAGTGTTTATTTTATATTTTATTAAACCTAGTTTCACCAAGTGTATGGACGACAATTAATTTTGTCTTTGTTGTTATATTATTTTGTATTTGTGCACTGAGGGTTTATACGTTTTCATTTTTGTATACCGAATCAGTAAAAAAATTTACTTTGCTTGAAATGAGAAATGCGGAACGTTTTCGTTGTGACGCATGCTCTGAACGGACCAAAGCCCTCAGTTTGATGTGCACACAATTTCATACTTTTATTGGAATTATGAAAATATTCCAACTAACTGCGATTTTATTATAATTATAAATAGTCATAAGAATAGAAACCCCTATCGTATTGAATTAATCTAAAAATAATTTTACATGACACGTATTTAATTTTAATTTCTAATATAAATAAAATTTCTCGACTTACTTTGTGTCGTAGGTTTTGGCGTAGCTGTCCTCGGGACATTGCTCGTTTTCCACGGTACTGGTCGACAAATTCTGCAAGTTTTCAGCATCTGTAGAACTTGGAAGCTTTCGACTGATGCGTTTCTCTGCTTTGGCCATTGCTGTGATGGCTGCGAATTTTTTGAGAAGAGTGTAACGTCGAAAAGCTCTCTGAATTGTAAGTGCTGCATTACGAGCTTTTACGCCACCGTATTTTCGTTCTAACACTTCGATCTGTTTATCCAGAAGATCTTGTGATAATTCGTACCTGAAACATTTATATTTCACAAACTTATAAAAAGAAACTGGTAATCAATGGAGGGTTATATATTGACGTCACACATTTTTTTTCTTTATATTGAGCGTTTAGTTTCAGTGTATTATTTAAAATTATTAACAGATGATGTACATAACACGTGTTCTGTTTTTTTAACAATTTTCAGATATACATATCTTTATTAAAGAAATTTAAACATTATATGAGTATATTTTCAGAAGCTTTATGACTTCAAATACAAAACCTGCACTGATTTTTTAGGGTGAATAATATGATAAAATGATAAATGTTGGAAATAGAATTAAATAATGTACCTCTTTTCTTTAGTCTCTCTTGAAACTAGTAAACAAATAAATAAATTTAGCTACCCTTAGATTAGAGTCATACCTACGATTTATGTCCATTTTTTTTTTTTTTAAATAATAATTTTCGTACAATATACATATTATGTTGTACAAAAAAAATTCTTCACAAATATTTAAAGTTAAATATAATAATTAAATTACGTAGAAAAAATTATATGAATATTAGTTCTATTTAACGGGAAATATAGATTATTTAAGCGATAATTTACATTTGATTTTATGAAACAGGAAACGTAATAATATTGTGAAACTTACACTGTAGGAGGTGGGCAGAAATATTAGTCGTTACAAGTTATAATTTTCACCTCAAGGACGCAAACTTGCATTTGATATTCTAAGAAACGCTGCTATATTATAAACTACCGATGTTGAGATTTCATTTTCATGTTTTGGTCACGTAATATACTTAACTTGCAATAAACTTGAAATACTAGCAATTTCTATTTGAATTTGTAAATATTATGATTTCGTAATTTATGAATTTTTGATTGATAATTCAACTTAATAAATATTTTGATTTTATAAATTATGGCTTTTTACACAGTCACAAATTACAACCAACATTTCAAACATTTTAAATTATTAACTCATTGTGCACACAATAGGAATGTTCATAAATTTTTAATTCGAAATACACCAAAAAGTTATTTAAATTTAATTATTTTCTCTGATTACGTACGTTATACATTACAGATTTTTTTTTAATAAACCACTATATTAAGCTTGATACAAAATGGTCGGAACATCAATTTAAATAGAACTTTAAACCTAAATAATTGATCTAATTATATTAAATATAAGAAATTTAAATGTTTTGTGCAGTATTTTTTATTAGTTCGATTGAACAGAGAATAAATGATTTAAAAACTTTTTATAGAATGTATGAAAAATAAATTTGTAAAATTCCATAAATAAATAGGTACATTGGTAAAATTAGTTTTATAACAAAATAAAATTATACACTGTTTTGGCAATAAAAGTAATACTTAATATTTATAAAATATAATGATTAACTCATATTACTTGCAGAATAAAAAAAAATGCTCCACCTGATTTCATAATTGACTAATATATAGTCATAACAAATTACATAATTTGACCTTTCTATACAGCAAAAATGGAGCTTGAAAAGTGAATTGTTTTGCGGAAAGGGAAGTAATAATCAGAATTGCTAACATACATATTTTGGTTTCGACTTCGTTTTAATACGTCTCCGTTTCTCAGCGATCCCTTTTTGTGTAGGATCTGTTGCTGATTGTGATTGTATGCCGTTGAAACAACTGCTGGATAGTTAGTATTTGGTGAATTTCTAGTGTAACTCTGGCCTTGAGAATATGTAGGTGTCAGGTAATTTTGACCCTGGATATAACTTTGCGCTTGAATGTACGTCTGTTCTTCTGTGTACGAGGATGTGAGAGCTGTTGATATTTGTGGACGGTCCAACTTTTGTGGAAAACTGCAAAAAGAGAAAATACTATTAGATCAAGTTAACACAGCTTTCAAAATCATCCTAACTATATATTACAATCTGAACGTCAAATTCAAGTATCAAAGTATAAATACATACATAAATATATCATCACGCCTTTTACCCATTACTGGGTGTGGCACTCTGCCTAAACAGATTTCGGTAAACCGTCAAAAATCACAGCCTTCAAAGATATTAGTAGAGGAGGAGTCACAGAGGTAGATTTAATAAAATAAATAAATATATTATCACCGCCTTTTACCCATAACTGGATGTGACATTCTGCCTAAGCAGATCTCGGTAAGTGATATATTTTTTCGCGTGAAGTACGGTTACCAGCCTTCAAATCACTTCCCCCAAAGATGTTAGTGGAAGGGAAGCTACGGGGGTAGATTTAAATTGGTGAAAATTGTTTGTCGGCTGTGGGGATCGAACCAGGGTTCTCAAGATCCGAGACACATGAATACATGATTCTTGATATTTTATTATATAATATCTTGTTATTAAAAATGAAACATATTATGTATTGTTCATATTTTCCAAGTTGATAGTAGTAAAATAAATTTAAAAATATTTAATTTATATGCAAATAATAATACAAAATTATTACAAAATTTTGATTTAATAAATGGTTTGGAGAAAAGTAGTAAAATAAAAAAAAAATATTAAATAAAACTCTAGGCAAAGTCTCACAAAATTCAGCCTCCGAGTCACCTTATGAGGGCATCGTCGGAGGCCGGCCAGCACAGTTAGTAACCATGGACGCGTTTCGCTCTTGTTAGAGCTCATCAGCATGGTATAACTCACTTCTTCACCTAGAACAAAGTTCATGTGAAGAAGCTGGTGACGAAGAACTGTGCCAGCAGAGAATAAGATCTCTAACAAACGGTAAGATGACATGAGAAGTTCTGTCGAACCATTAATGCCATCTACCGAAAAAAATGAAAAGCTAAGCAATAGCAATTTAAATAACAACAAAGACAAAATTAAGACAAAATTATTATACCTAGTCTCACCAAGTGCATGAATGACAATTAATTTTGTCTTTGTTGTTAGTAAAATAAAATCAGAATATTTATAAATATGGTGTTCTATACTTTAGTAAATTTTTATACAGTTTGAAATCGAAAATTTTGAAGAAAACACAAATCATAAAAGTTGCGTTTATGAACTGCTCTAATTAAAACGCCCAAGTGGAAAACGTATACACAATATTTCAAAATGTTCACTAAAAACAATAAGTATTAAAGTATGCATTAACTAGAAAGTGGAATTTACACTTTAACTGTCACACGTACACAACTTCGAGTAGATTAAGTACCCCTTTACAAATTTTTTAGACTGGCATTTAAAAAATATAAAAATAGAAGATAAGTGATTGCGAGCTTAAAGAGAAATTTTAATTTGATTACTTAACTTGACACTACAGCTAAACCGGAACTTAGCTAAAATCAACTTATTTTTATAAATCTAATTAGAAATGAAACAAAAAATCTTAGACGATGTGTTAATTATGAACCAGTTTAAATTTGTTGAAATATAAACATGCAATAGACACAAATAAATCATTTTTAATACCAAATTCTAATATTCAGTTTGAATTATTGTGTTGTCAAATACAAAAATTTAAAATTCAAAGTACAACAAATTGACTGTCTAGTGTCACAATTAATAACCAATATAAAATGTTAGGTGAAAGTATATGATAATTATTTTAGTTTTTATTGATAAGCTGTTCGTTTCTATAACAATTCGTGATTCGGTTGTATAAATACCAGGTAATGGTCTCTAGTACGTGATTATAAAACCAATATTTGATACAAAACAGCCAGTGTAATTTTGTTCTGTACTTGATATATTATCGATACATGTATCAACCCACTTGTTTGTTTAATAAGCAAACTAAAACAAGCTGATTTATTATTGTAAAGTAATAAATAACATTATTTCAAGAACAGTACCTGAAAATACAGTAATGAAATTGTTCCAACGATGTAATAATGAAAATAATAATAGGAAGATAAAATCGTTATCTTTTGAATTTTTCGTGGATTGAGTGTGGAAATTCACACGCATAGCAATTCTATTCAGACAAGTGTTTATGACGTAAAATTTGTGCATGACAAGCTATTAAATGCTATTGTTGACACCAGTCAAGGCCACAATTACAAGTGCAATTCCGAGATCACTTCTGCTGGAATTAGAAATTCACTTCAACAAAGATTGCAAAAAAAATTGGAGAATGTTCGTTATTGTAGAAATTTCACAAATACTAAAAAACGGAATTGCATGGTTCTGAATTTTCTGTGACACCGATTTGCTAATTAGAAAATTAGAATAACTAAATTTTCAACCAATTGGCATAATTAAAACTTGTTTTAAATATACACTCGATTTTATGTAGCAAAGAATAAATAAATAAATATATCATCACACCTTTTACCCATTACTGCCTAAGCAGATCTCGGTAAGTGATATATTTTTTTGCGTGAAGTGCGGTTACCAGCCTTCAAATCACGGCCCCCAAAGATATTAGTGGAGCACAATAAGTGCGTTATTTTAA
Organism: Pterostichus niger; assembly: GCA_947425015.1. NCBI lineage: Eukaryota > Metazoa > Arthropoda > Insecta > Coleoptera > Carabidae > Pterostichus > Pterostichus niger. The sequence continues at coordinate 30,485,288 of OX380347.1, forward strand.
AGATTTTATTCAAACAAACCTTTTGTCTCTCTCCAAAAATCACAGAAATTTACTCTTACTAATAAACAGATAAATCACAAATTTTAAACAATCCTTATAAGATAAAAATATTAATAAGAGTATATGAAGAAAAGAAATATATATTTTAAATTGTATTGATAGAATTCTAATAAAAAAATGTACAGCCTTAAATATGAAGAAAATTGTGATATTTTTAATAAATATATCATCACGCCTTTTACTCATTACTGGATGTGGCACTCTGCCTAAGCAGATCTCGGTAAGTGATATATTTTTGCGGTTACCAGCCTTCAAATCACGGCCCCCAAAGATGTTAGTGTAGGGGAAGCTACAGGGGTAGATTTAAATTGGTGAAAATTGTTTGTCGGCTGTGGGGATCGAACCAGGGTTCTCAAGATCCACAGGCCGACTCGATACCGACTCGTCATGATGAATTAATAATTAGAGGTAGATTTAAATAAAATAAATAAATATATCATCACGCCTTTCACCCATTACTGGATGTGGCACTCTGCCTAAGCAGATCTCGGTAAGTGATATATTTTTCGCGTGAAATGCGGTTACCAGCCTTCAAATCACGCCCCCAAAGATGTTAGTGGAGGGGAAGCTACAGGGGTAGATTTAAATTGGTGAAAATTGTTTGTCGGCTGTGGGGATCGAACCAGGGTTCTCAAGATCCACAGGCCGACTCGATACCGACTCGTCATGATGAATTAATAATTAGAGGTAGATTTAAATAAAATAAATAAATATATCATCACGCCTTTCACCCATTACTGGATGTGACACTCTGCCTAAGCAGATCTCGATAAGTGATATATTTTTCGCGTGAAATGCGGTTACCAGCCTTCAAATCACGGCCCCCAAAGATGTTAGTGGAGGGGAAGCTATAGGGGTAGATTTAAATTGGTGAAAATTGTTTGTCGGCTGTGGGGATCGAACCAGGGTTCTCAAGATCCACAGGCCGACTCGATACCGACTCGTCATGATGAATTAATAATTAGAGGTAGATTTAAATAAAATAAATAAATATATCATCACGCCTTTCACCCATTACTGGATGTGACACTCTGCCTAAGCAGATCTCGATAAGTGATATATTTTTCGCGTGAAATGCGGTTACCAGCCTTCAAATCACGGACCCCAAAGATGTTAGTGGAGGGGAAGCTACAGGGGTAGATTTAAATTGGTGAAAATTGTTTGTCGGCTGTGGGGATCGAACCAGGGTTCTCAAGATCCACCACTGAGCCACCTACCCCATAATTTTTATATTAGTTTGATTTCAGGCTTTCTATGATAATAAAAAGGTATACATTTTTTTATTAATTAAATTTAATAACGCGACGTTAAGGCCAAAATTTGGGCCATTTTCAAGCTACAATATATTTTGCTTGTAGCTTGAAAATGGCCCAAATTATGGCCGAAACCTCGCCTGTAGCAAATACAAAACCAAATATAAAGAATATGTAAATAATAAATATAAACAACTACAAGGTAAAAATAAGAATACGCCGTACAATATCAATGCCACCTAATAGATCGTTTTTGTGGTTAGATTAGACCTTATTTGTTGAATCATTTCAATGACAAAATTAAAAACTACACAGGGTATATATTTAATTTTTAAGTAGCTTACATATGGTTAACAACAAAACGTAATATTATTTAAATAAACAAAACAACGTACAACACACTTTTTCTCTTTTGTTTGAAATTGTTACGTACTTCCGGTTTCAATTTCCTATACGCTAATGTTTAGTACATCAACCTACATCGTCAATTTGTGTCAAATAAGGAGTCTTTTTTCATTGAAACATCATTATTTTCGTTAGCTAGGCGATTTGAAGCATCAGAGAAATACATTATGAAGATTAATTATTCAATTTAAAAACAATTTCAAACAAAGTAACTTGAACTTTTCCTTCTACGCACGTGAATTTTTGAAATGACATATGAATTACTATCTCTTCAACTTTCTCTAACTATACATCGTTTCAAAACAATTAGGAAGTTAATGCTCTTAATCTATAAGAACAAAACTTAATAGTTTGTGGAGAAATTAACATAATTTGGAAACATTGCCATTCATATTATACCTGTAATATTATATAAACTATGTTTTAATTAATTTTACCTTCTCTAATCAAAAGTACAAATTTATATTAATTTAAAAAATATATATTAATTTATATAAAATAAACACTTGGCTAAGTCTCACAAAATTCAGCCTCCAAGTCACTTATGAGGGCATCGTCAAAGGCTGGCCAGCACAGTTAGTAACCATAGACGCGTTTCGCTCTTATTAGAGCTCATCAGTATGGTATAACTCACTTCTTCACCTAGAACAAAGTTCACGTGAAGAAGCTGGTTACGAAGGACTGTGCCAGCAGAGAATAAGATCTCTAACAAACAGGTAAGATGACATGAGAAGTTCTGTGATTTATTTAAAATTAATTGTCATCCATACACTTGGTGAAACTAGGTTTAATAAAAAAATATAAAATAAACACTTGGCTAAGTCTCACAAAATTCAGCCTCCAAGTCACCTTATGAGGGCATCGTCAGAGGCTGGCCAGCACAAGAAAATTTAAAAAATGAATATTTACATTTTTTATTTGTAACGGAATGAGATTTACATTTTCGTATAAACAAATGAATACCTATACATGAGAAAGTTATTGAAATAAGCAGAATGAAAAAACAGTTAGTTTGCAATCTATAATAATATAAATTTCAGAAATTTCACTTCAAATCATTAAATATTCTGTAGGTAATACTATACACCTGTCTATAACATAACAATGGCAATATAAATTAACTTTTTTACAATTTCTCACATTTTAATTTCCTTTTTATAAAATAATCATTTATTTAGGTAAAAAATAAAAACCTAATTTACAAATAATTAAGGTTTCTAGAATTTTAAATATATTTCAATAAAAAATTATTTTTATAACAATAAAAATAAAAAATAACACATTACATAATTTTAAAGTATATATTATAATAAAATACGCATTTTTATAAAATAACTTAATATTTATGAAAAAACAACTAAATAATAATTATTTATTCTCAAAAACAAAATAAGTTTCAGCATAGTATACAATACAATTAATAGTGATGTTGGCGTCAATGAAATTTACAAAATAACTAGCATCAAAAATTATTTTTGAAGGTCTTTTTAAAACACAATACATTTCTCTTCCAGAAATAAAACTCAATAAGTGTCAAGAGGAGCTTATTAAACATTTGTTCCGATTATACAGGATGTTTCAGAGCACCCGTACCCCCCGAATATCTCGCAAACAACAAAACGGTTTGAGAAACAAAAAAATACGTCCAAAATATTTTTAAAAGTTCTATTGAATAACACCAAATGAGACCAAATGAATCCGAATCTGCAATAAAAACTGGGGGTTCCCATTTAAAATTTTGAAGTGACCCCCCTCAACCCCTGGGGGGAACTCTCATTTGGTGTCATTTAATAAAACATTTAAAAATATTTTGGACGTGTTTTTTTGTTTCTTGATTCGATGTGTATTTCTCGAGATATTTCATCGTCCCGGAACTTTTTTAACACCCTGTATATATATCCGCACTGACCGAGCCGAAGTGTGGTAGTTCATATAATTTTTAGCTTGAGTACGATTCGAACTCGAGATCTCCGGATTCGAATTCCGTAACGCTATCTATACTGATAAACAATTGCAACTTATCATATTCTTAATGTATTTCTGGTTCGGAAAAGTTAAAACATTCATAAACAGATATTTAAATAAATAAGCTTTTAAGAAGAATCTATCTGATTTATTATTCCGAAGATTGAAAAACAAAATGTCATCAAAAATATTATCAAATTATCGTAAGGAAAAGAAAGAAAATCCTTGCGAAATCTCGAAGATTTCTTGAAAAGCACAATGTGACATTTGAGAATTTCCTTTTCAGAGATATACGAGACAGAACAGATAAACAAGATTAAAATTTGTTCGCAATTCAGAATTCAAGTTCGTGATCTTATCGCATATTGTTCTCTTGTGTCTTCTCAGTTTCCCTATTGTTCGCAGAAAAATGATATCTTTATCATTCGGTTGTTCTGTTTTAAATCGTAACACTGGAGGGGAATTGTAAATATAAGTTTAAAGATTAGAAATGCTATTTAATTTTGATGATTTGCAGAAATGAATTGCTCTAGTTTCTGCCCCAAATAAGAACGCTTAAGTGCATTCATATTTCCGTGATATACTACATGATAAAAATAATATACATTTAAACCCCTATTAGCAAATTACTTATTGATTTTCAAATTACACAGATTTGCAGGCACTCATTGCCTAGTAACGCATAAGCAATAAAACATAAGTAAGAAATGACCATATTTTATTTTTTATCACAAATTTCTCTACATACATAGATTTCAAAGTCTATGTGTACTTGAAGTATAAAAAGTCACTATTGTTTTGGTTTTACCATATAACATACTTTCGAGTCGGCCTGTGGATCTTGAAAACCCTGGTTCGATCCCCACAGCCGACAAACAATTTTCACCAATTTAAATCTATCCCTGTGGCTCTCCTTCCACTAATATCTTTGGGGGCCGTGATTTGACAGCTGGTAACCGCACTTCACGCGAAGAAATATATCACTTACCGAGATCTGCTTACGGCAGAGTGCCACACTCAGTAATGGGTAAAAGGCGTGATGATATATTTATTTATTTATTTATTTTAAAAATGATACCAAAAAAACAAACAAACAAACAATAAATCAAATATTAATAGTGTCTACTAGTTTCAAAATACAAAATATTAGGAGATTTAAGAATTTCAAATTATAAAAAAATTCAGGCAGTTTTCATCCCAAAATTCGCCATAATTATTTAATGTTTCAAATTATGTATAACATATAATTAAGTGTCTAAATATTTTTAAATTTCATTATAGTAAAAATTGGGGAATAGGTGGCTCAGTGGTGTTTAAGAACCCAGGTTCGATTCCCATACACGACAAACAATTTTGATCACGTTAAAACTACAGCTGTGGCTCCCTTTCCACTAATATCTTTAGGGTCGTGATTTGACGGTACTCCACACGAAAAAATATATCACTTACTGATATCTGCTACGGTAGAGTGCCACACCCAGTGATGATATATTTATTTAAAAATTGAATTTTAAATTTCTATAAATAATAAAACTAATTTTCCTTAAATTCGACAACAAGGATTTTTCCAGGAATGCCAGGTACAAAAATATTTATATGAATACAAATAAATAAATAAATAAATATATCATCACGCCTTTTACCCATCACTGGGTGTGGCACTCTGCCTAAGCAGATCTCGGTAAGTGATATATTTTTTCGCGTGAAATGCGGTTACCAGCCGTCAAATCACGGCCCCCAAAGATATTAGTGGAGGAGGAGCCACAGGGGTAGATTTTTTAAATTGGTGAAAATTGTTTGTCGGCTGTGGGGATCGAACCAAGGTTCTCAAGATCCACAGGCCGACTCGATACCACTGAGCCACCGACCCCATTATAGGGTTGTGCATTTGACCAGTCAAATATTTTTCGGTCAATTGACCAAGAAACATTTAATAAAAATCACAATTAAAATTGTAATTTATTTATATAGTACTGTTTACTACATCCAATATTACTGAAAATGAAAAATCAACAACAACTAATAAACAAAACCACATCAAATTCAAAATAAAGTAAAAGACGTAATGAAATGAAATAATATGTATTTATTTTATTTGTAAAGTAAAGTAAGCAAATTCTCCAGAACCCAGAATACCAAACTAGATATATTTATGTAATAATAGTATGTAGCTATTTCTATTGAACAACAGATGTCGTGGCGGTTCCATTTAGATTATTTGACCGTTTTTTTTGGCTGTCAAATATTTTTGGTCAATTGTCCGGTCAATTGACCACGGCACAACCCTACCCCATTATATTCTAATCTCTTATAATCTTACAATACACTATTTATATATTCGTAAGAAACTCAATGCTCATATTGTTAAAAAAAAAAAACAAAAACAATTAATACAAAAACCATAATCTGACACGTGTTCCCCACTCAACTCAATAAGAAAAAAAACCTATTACGAAAGATTTCAGCTAGATTTGTGGCCGGCTGTTGTGCATCGGGCTGTCGACCAATCAACAACGCACGAAGAACCATTCGTGGCCATAAGATGCCCAAAGCTGGCATGTGCGCGACCGATAGCCACTGTGGCGTGTGATGTGCCTCGTACACCTGCCGGGGTACCGGGAACCATGGCGAGTGCCAGCTGCCGCTGAAAAAATCTTCGACTGGGTTTTTGGATATTCGTCTTTGGTGTTTGTTAACGAGTGAATTATTTGTTCGATAATTTGTAGAAGAAGATCAATTCATGGGTTTTTGATCACTAAAGCCCGGATATTTAGGCAGCCTAAATGTAAATAATTTGTTTTTAAAAAAATAAACGAATCCTTTTTCTAATATTGGTACTCGTATCTACTCTTCATTAGAAAAAAAATCATCATTTTAAACAAAAATTAACGCAATCTGAAAAATATTAATAAATTTTATTAACTATTACACAACTTCAAATTATGTAGTATACTTTGATTCACATAATATTACGAGATATTGCTCTATGAAATTTTCGGAAAGGGACTGTCTTCGGTCAGTCAGAACTTGCTTGTAAGCTGAAAACTTCGTTAGACATCACAAAATGTGACAGGGGCATTCTTATATTTAGCCATATCGTCTAAAGTTACCTCAGCTCCATTGATTAATGGCAAAGACACAATTGAATTGCCACGTAAAATCTTGACTAAAACACGTTTTTTTCTTTCGGCATTTTAAATTCACACACAAAAACTTGATTTAAGTAAGTACTTTAAATATTATAGGTTAGATTGAAACTCTATGTCGAGTGCTGAATTAGTCAATAAAAGTTAAAATAGGCAACAAAAATAGGTAAAATAGGCACAATAACCAAAATATAGAAAAAATAGGCCCTAAGGCACGAAAAAAAAATCTTCCATTACACGTAAACATATTACCTATGTATAGAAAAACTAAATTGCCTGAACTATATTAAAATTTGATTCTAGGCAATTGCCTAAAAATCCGGGCTTTATAAATCCCTGCAATTGTTTGGAGTTCACCTTCAAAAACAAGCGCAGGAAGATGCTCCCATCCCTTCTTATCTTTTTGATTCATTTTCTGTTTTTACTATAGTGTCCAACTGCAATTGTGTGGAATTTAGTTTCAAAAACAAGCGCAGGAAGATACTCTCTTCCTTCCTCATCTTTTTTTCTTCATGTGTGTAAGTGCAATTGTGTTAAATGTATTTTTAAACAAGCGCAGGAGATGCTGCCTTCATTTCTTATAGATTCGTTGTTAGAAAAGTGGGCGTAAGTGAAGATTTATGAAACAGGTGTACAGGAGCGAATTGATGGATTTTGGTTGTGAGAAAAGAAAGAGTTCGTATGGAGGAAGTGTTAATGTGGTCGAAACGAGTATCGTGTGTCAGGATGAGAATGTTGACGGGTTCGTGCTACCCCATTTAATGGGATATAGCGTGATGTTATGTATGTATGTATGTACCAAGAATATATAAAACCATTATTTTGTCATAATTGTCGTTTCGATATTGTATCTATCTATATACCAAATCGATATTTCGACGATATTAATATTTTATTATTGCCTATACCTAATCAATGTGTTTTTAATTCGCTAACGTCGCTTCAATTATTTTCTATTTTATCAGTTTTGTACTAAAAAGTAATTCTGACCTTACAATTAAAATTCATAAGTACGAAAATTGCATGTATTTAAATGGAATGGAACGATTTAATATTCATTTGCGTTCGAAATATTAATTAGTTTTGAGAAACAGGTGTGTTGGAGATTTTGGGACAGTGTTTATTTTTATTTTTTTAATTATTTTAAATTAAGTCACTGCATCTGCCGTTTAAAAAACCTAAACATATACCTTTAAATTTTTAAACAACAAAAAAATTCTTCTAAATTAGTTTAATAATATAATAAAATATTCTTAATTATAATATTGGGTATTTGAAAACTTGATATACTGATTATCGAATCAAAAAGAAATTTCTAAAAATTCGAAAAATTATTGACATTTCACACGAAGTTCATATTTTTAGTACCACTGGTTATTACTAATATTTTAATGATTAAATTATAAATTTCACTTATCTAATATTGTATAATGAATAAATTGACTATAGTAGTATTCATAATTATAATTTAATTATAAATATTAGAAATAATTATCAAACCAGTGGCACTAAAATGTATATGTTCATGTGAAGTTTAAATTTCACAAATTAAAAAAAAGAATCTGCCATTTACTGAAGTATTGAAACACCCTGTTTATTATACTGGAATATACAAACATAAGCCTAAAGATAGAAATATCTTAGAAACACGTTTCCCCTAATTTCAGAGTAGTTACTGAATCATGAATAAAATATGGGTTATAAAAAGACTATAGCACATGGAGTTATCTACCCCCAAATATAGGAAAGTTTCTTGACGTTACGTACGTATGTAAAATTTATGTACCGTTGCATAATTTAAGAGAGTTATGAAATGGACTTGGATTATTCAAATTTTTGTATAAAGGGGCTTAATAGTCTAATTTTGAGGAAATTTTAACAAAAATATCGTGTCATAATAAGAAAAAAATGATGAAATTTATGGTAAACATTAATGGCATAAGCACCGGATTTTTACCTATAGATATATATTTGAGAATTTTGAAAATTATGAACCAAAAATCTATTATTTTTCATAATTTTCAATGCTACACGAAAATTGAAATAAACAGAATTATTACATGAGGTTAAAAACAATTCTAATTATATGCAAATTTGTAAAAATAATATTTAAAAAACTGATGTGGACACCACATGATTTCCTTGTACGCGTATTAAACTATAGATATTTTTTAATTGCACATATTTGACAAACAAAAAATATATAATATTTAAATTTAGATATCTCGCTAATGCAAAAGGCAATTTTAAACATTCTTAATGTGCAAGACGCAGAATTTAATTCTCTAAAACTTTTATTTGCAGCATTTATTTCTAAAATTAAAATAATACCATTTTTTTCAAGGAAAACTGTTAGCAGCTTCATATAATGTGTCACTTCTAGTTAGTCTATTTTAACCAAAATCTATTATGTTATTTCCATTGATATAGTAGTTTTAAATTATATTTAAATATAGTTTTTCTTGAAAATCTATTATAGGCTTCAAGTAAAGTACCACTTCCCAAAGTTATATAATGACCAAAAAGGGAGGTGCACAACTAGATGTTATAACAGTCCTAAATATAAAATTTTCTACGGCTTACCGTTTTTGAGTTATGCGAGATACATACGTACGTACGTACAGACGTCACGACGAAATTAGTCAAAACTAATATAAATGGGTGTTTCAAAATAAATAAATAAATAAATAAATATATCATCACGCCTTTTACCCATCATTGGGTGTGGCACTCTGCCTAAACAGATCTCGGTAAGTGATATATTTTTTTCGCGTGAAGTGCGGTTACCAGCCGTCGAATCACGGCCTCCAAAGATATTAGTGGAGGAGGAGCCACAGGGGTAGATTTTTTTTAAATTGGTGAAAATTGTTTGTCGGCTGTGGGGATCGAACCAGGGTTCTCATGATCCACAGTCCGACTCGATACCACTGAGCCACCTACCCCATAAAATATAAATAAATAAAGTAGTTTTCAAAAATGAATCAATTTTAAATAGTGGCTTCTATTAATATATGACATTTAAAAAATAAAATAAATAAATAAAATAAATATATCATCACGCCTTTTACCCATTACTGGGTGTGGCACTCTGCCTAAACAGATCTCGGTAAGTGATATATTTTTTTCGCGTGAAGTGCGGTTACCAGCCGTCAAATCACGGCCTCCAAAGATATTAGTGGAGGAGGAGCCACAGGGGTAGATTTTTTTTAAATTGGTGAAAATTGTTTGTCGGCTGTGGGGATCGAACCAGGGTTCTCAAGATCCACAGGCCGACTCGATACCACTGAGCCATCATGTTTAAAATATGATAAAACTAATGAAAAACTCGAATAAATAAAAGATGCGTCAATAAGAACGAATTACCTCGTATCTGTCGCAGAAGTAGTTCCATTTTCAACCAAAAATCCAGAAATACATATAATCATCTTGCACAAAATTCATAAACACTCACTACGAACGAAAGTAAGGACACTGTTCAAAGGTTCACCATCTACTGACAGCTTATCCCAGCTCAGGCCCATCCAAACAGCTGTCGACTGACAAGGAACGAAGATCGTATACCTCAGGCACACTTGATCAGGCGAAAAGTAACATTCAGACGAAGACAAACATATAGGTAGTATCCAGAGGTAAATAGAGAACACAATATACCAAACTTGTATTACACATAAAGAAAAAAATACATTCTAAAACGGCAGATGGTGGTTTGGCCCTACACATGTGTTTAGTGAGCCCTTTAGTGACACATGGTAGGTAGATAATGAAGATCAGGATTCTGAATACCGAAGGATGGAATTTTAAGTGCAAACTGTATATTTATTTCACTTTTCTGTATTTTGGTAAAACCGCAATGTACAGACAATCCTGAATTTGGCTGCGAGTCGCTAGTGACTTTTAATGAAATCGGCACAAGTTGGACAAAGAAAACCCGGGAAATTTGAATGTCAAGATAATTTAAAAACGTTTTGTTAGCAAAGTCGGATGTTTTTTTTTAATAATAAACACCACTAACCATGCCTGACCTAGTATAGAACGTATTTTTATGGTAAAAACGGCAAATTTGAATATCAAGATAATTTAAAAACGTTTTATTAGCAAAGTCGGATGTTTTTTACTTCCTTGTACGAAGTAAAGGAAGTATTGTAATCGCGAAAATTTTCGGTTCTCAGATTTCAACGGAAATAGGTGTTTTGGCCCTCCCTGAATCCATTTTGACTAATTTCGTCATGCCGTCTGTACGTACGTACGTATCTCGCATAACTCAAAAACGGTAAGCCGTAGAAAATTGAAACTTTATATTTAGGACTGTTATAACATCTAGTTGTGCACCTCCCTTTTTGGTCATTATACAACTACCGGAAGTGGTACTTTACTTGAAGCCTATAATAGATTTTCATGAAATACTATATTCAATTATAATTTAAAACTTTCCAAATTTGGTATATAAGACTACTATATCAATGGAAATAACAATAGATTTTGGTTAAAATAGACTAACCGGAAGTGGCACATTACATGAAGCTGCTAACAGTTTTCCTTGAAAAAAATGGTATTATTTTAATTTTAGAAATGAATGCTGCAAATAAAAGTTTTAGAGAATTAAATTCTGCGTCTAGCACATTAAGAATTTTTAATTTAGCATAAACGAGATATCTAAATTTAAATATTATATATTTTTTGATTTTTTTTTAAATTAAGTTTGCTATGGATTTGAACAAAAAATAAAAGATTTAATGTCAAATATGTGCAATTAAAAAAATATCTATAGTTTAATACGTGTACAAGGAAGTCATGTGGTGTACACATCAGATATTTTTTTAATAATAAACACCACTAACCATGCCTGACCTAGTATAGAACTTATTTTTATGGTAAAAAGTAACAAATCGCTTGCTTCTTATGTCGAACTTGTCCCGTTCGAACTGCCGTTTTCCCCAGAAGTCCCTAGCGTCCTGCGGCCAACTTCAGGATTGTCCGTACAGTACGGTTTAGCCTGTATTTTTATATTACTTGGATTTCATTCAAGTTATAAATCAATTATACATTTTTTTATTAATTAAATTTAATAAGGCGAGGTTTCGGCCATAATTTGGGCCATTTTCAAGCTACAAGAAAAATATATTGTGTAGGCGCGGTGGCCGAGCGTGTTAAGGCACATCTCTTAGCATGCTGTGACGTCACCCGAACCAAGGTTCGTCGGTTCGAATCCGCCTGCCGACAATGTGTGATTTGTCGTAAAATATAAAAATACAGTTTCATGTATTTATCACACTCGGGCGCTATAAGCTAGTCACTTATACGCCTTAAATAAATAATCTGACTAAAGAAACCGGCAGTACGGCAGTGTAAAAACTGCGGCTCGGTGTGCCCGGAAGCCATAACCCAACTGGGGTTAGAGAGCTGAAGAAGAAGAAGAAAATATATTGTAGCTTGAAAATGGACCAAATTTTGGCCGAAACGTCGCGTTATTAAATTTAATTAATAAAAAAATGTATACTTTTTTATTATCATAGAAAGCCTGAAATCAAACTAATATAAAAATTATGGGGTAGGTGGCTCAGTGGTGGATCTTGAGAACCCTGGTTCGATCCCCACAGCCGACAAACAATTTTCACCAATTTAAATCTACCCCCGTAGCTTCCCTTCCACTAACATCTTTGGAGGCCGTGGTTTGAAGGCTGGTAACTGTACTTCACGCGAAAAAATATATCACTTACTGAGATCTGCTTAGGCAGAATGTCACATCCAGTTATGGGTAAAAGGCGGTGATAATATATTTATTTATTTTATTTAAATCTACCCCTGTGGCTCCCCCTCCACTAATACATTTTTTATTCTTCGTTAATTATTAATTCATCATGACGAGTCGATATCGAGTCGGCCTGTGGATCTTGAGAACCCTGGTTCGATCCCCACAGCCAACAAACAATTTTCACCAATTTAAATCTAACCCTGTAGCTTCCCCTCCACTAATATCTTTGGAAGCCGTGATTTGACGGCTGGTAACCGCACTTCACGCGAAAAATATATCACTTACCGAAATCTGATTAGACAGAGTGCCACATCCAGTAATGGGTAAAAGGCGTGATGATATATTTATTTCTTTTTTTATAAAATAAAAAATAAGTAAAATCTCTTGATTTTATAAAATTCACTATTTCACCTCCTCGCGAACTTAAGCCCACACTTTTTTGACAACTGTCATTAGTTAAACAATATTAAATTTTTAAATTTAAACTTAATATTTTTGCACCTTTTTTAATACATCCATACCTCACTTTACGGCCTAGATACGTTCCACGAAACTTGACCGCAAAGCGAAAAACCGTATAAGGAATCAATATAAATTCATACAAATTCAATGGGAAAAAAAGTTTTTTTGCCGTTATAGCGAAACATTTTAGACCGTAAATCGAATAAAAATTGAAAAGGGCCGTTATAGCGAAATGTCGTATAAATAGCGGCCGTATAGCGAGGTATGGGTGTATTTATTTATTTATTTATGTTACACTGTACAACAGGAATTTAATCCCAATTACAGTACAGGGTCCGCACTCACCAAGCCGCAGTGTGATAGTTTATATAATTTTTTTTTAGCTTGAGTGCGATTCGAACTCGAGATCTCCAGATTCGAATTCCGTATCGCTATACACACCACCGTACTGACGGACAATTTGCACCGAAATTGGTGTTTATGCCGGCCCTGTATACAAATTTCTTGTTTTGACGTTTTAAACATATTCGTCTGTTAATTTCATAAAAGTGCTGGTAGCTGGTAATCTTAAATATTATGCTTGTGTGTCTAAACCAGTGGTCGGCAAAGTGCGGCTCCAGAGCCGCATGTGGCTCTTTGGCTCCGTAAGTGCGGCTCTGGCACAAATATCCACGGAAGGCGCAATAATATTTTCATTAAAAAAAAAACTTGGTAAGACAATAATTACATCTTACTTTGATAAATTAAAATTCTTCTATAAATCGAGAACATGCATAATTTTTTGTTTAAGTTAAAATATAGATAGGTAATTACAATTTTATATTCTTGTAAAAATACGTAACGAACATCGAGTTTAATTTTATTAATTTTCGTAAACGTAAAAATAAACCATGTACAAGCTACCGGCTGATAAACACTATTTTATAACAATAATTTTAAATATGAGGGAAGCATTTATCAGGAGGTTTCAGGAATTTAAATACAGCAGAGCAACTTTAGCATTTGTCAAAAATCCTCTTAATGCTACGATAACCGAGTTGAAATTTTCTCCTTTTGAAATTGACATTGGTACCAATGTAGCTTTGAAATACAATTGCTGGATTAAAAAACAAGGAGATATGGGGCTCTAAATTAGAACGTCTTTGTGTTGAATTGGAAATATTGGAGAAGAAAAAATGTGATCTTAGTTCACAACACAATGACCTGGAGAAGGAAGACATGATCATTTTCAACGCTTGGATTAGTATTCCTGACTCTTACGATCAGCTGAAAAAGCTCGCGTTTGCTGTTCTTTCCCTTTTCGGTTCTACATATATATGCGAACAATCTTTTTCAAGCATGAACATTATCCAGAGTAAACTGAGAAGTCGTCTTATTGATGAGAACTTGGAATCATGCCTAAAATTAAAAACAACATACAAATCCGACTTATTCAAACTTGCCAAGGATATGCAAGCACATTGTACCCATTAATAAATATTTATTAAGTATGAAATTTAGTGTTATTTAGTGTATTACTTATTTAGTGTAATAAAAGTTTACTAAACAAGCAGATTTGGCTCCCAATTTTTTTTTTAATTGTTGTAATGATCATATTTGGCTCTTTAGCTAATAAGTTTGCCGACCACTGGTCTAAACGATACTTTTAAATCAGTATAAATTATAATAATAAATTAACTTGAACAACTTTTCATAAACAAATATATTATAAAATACGTAACTACTAAAATACATTAACACATCTGGGGAATTAAATCCATCATGTCCCGGATACTGGAAAACAATTTAATATTTTAATCTTAATCAAATAAGAACTTTTGAATTTCAATATTTATTTTAATTAGTTTATTCGTTACTTTTCGACAAGGATTTGAATATTGTTTTTGAATCCTTGTTGCTACCCCACCTTGTACACTTGCGTAACCTTAGTTGCTTTGAGACAGGGTTCGAAGATATATATCGATCGATATATATCATGATATTTATTTTGATATATATCGTCATATTTTTGCAATGATATATATCCATTATATAAAAATATCAAATAGTTTTTGTGATATAGCCTCCGGAGAAGTGAAATTTGTCGTATTTTTCAGTTTTTCTACTATTCCGAGGCTATATCTCAAAAACTAAATGTGATATGAAAACGCGCTCAACGGCATTAATTTTCTCGTGCTTCAGTTAACTTATAAACATAGTTTCAGCGATTTTTATTTTTTTTCTATTTTCCGCCAAAAAAATCGCAAAAAGCGGTTTTTTAACATTTTCTCGAAAACCAGAAGTCATATGCATTTGAAGATTGCACCACTGGATTCAGTGGGTCAAAATACATATGTATGTAAATTTTCGTTTTAATAATCCTACGATTAAGGATTTTTGGGAAAATTGAATTAAAATCTGAAAAAACCAAAGGGGTACCCCTTAGGAAATAATTAAAAATATTAAATTGCATAAAATTGTATGAAAATTTGCTTACAAGTCAATTCGGACACGGGGAATTCAACGCCGTTGAGCGCATTTCCATATCTTGTTTAGTTTTTGAGATATAGCCTCCGGAAAAGTGAAATTTTTCGAATTTTTCAGTTTTTCTACTTTTCCGAGGCTATATCTCTAAAACTAAATGTGATATGAAAACGCGGTCAACGGCATTAATTTTCTCGTGCTTCAGTTAACTTATAAACAGGGTTCGAAGATATATATCCATTATATAAAAATATCAAATAGTCTATAATAAATACAGTATTATTACTTTCATTAATTCTGTTAAAATTATATTCTAAAGATAATTCTTACTTTACAAGCTTTTGACTAACTTCACATCAACGACATAAATCCAAATTGTGTGCCATTTGTGATGTCATTAACGGCAAAGTCGGAACCATTTCCAAAATTTTTATTTGGTACTCATTTTAGAAATACAAATCCTTTAATATGGTGGAAAAGTGTAACTATTAATGAGTGGCCAAATAAAAGTACATTTATTGAACTATGTGAACAGTTACACACTGCTGTAACAGCCACAGCAGGGCTGGAACGATATTTCTCCCCTTTTGGCATTGTCCAATCTCAATTACGTAATCGTCTCGGTAACGACAATGCCGGTAAATTAGTTTTTATGTTTAAATATTTAAACCAAAAAGAAACTACAAAAAAAAACTAATTTAGATTGGATTTGGCCAAGTGAGTCTATCTGCAACGCTATGTTCAGGAAGTTCATCAGAAGATGATGATTTGCCCCTATTTAGGATATAGGATTATTTAAATATTCTTACTATTCTTAGTACTATATAATATTTGTGTATCCATTCAATGTATATTTACTTTTTTTCATTACCTATGTTAATTTTTTATTTAGGAGTAATAATTTATTTTGTATTTTCTATTGTGATAATAAATGTGTACAAAAACTAAAATTAAAAAATAAATATCCAAAAAGTGATATTTATCTGATATATATCCTATATATCAGATATTTTGATATTTATTATAAATATAATTTTATTTACGAACCCTGCTTTGAGATGACTATACATCCACCTTAAATGTAAAATTTTTAAATTAAAATAAATTAGACAGTTTAGCGTTTGCAGTAGAATACATTTTTGAAGTATAATAATTGTTAAAGCATAGCATCAACAAATATTTATACTTATGAACTAATATAGTTGTACAGGTAGTTCCTAAATCATTGTTAATTACTAATTAAAATTATCATTTCATGTTGTGTTTCTTAGAAATTATTATGTTTACATATTTTAATTTCTCAGAAATATTTTGTATTCGTACACGGAACTAGTGAAACAATCTGCGTACGAAGAACATAAAATAACATAAATCTACTAAATTGTGAAAACAATAATTTCTCTGTCAGGACATGTACACTATTTTTATTCAAACACATTTTTTGTTTTGTTTATTCTATGTTATGTGAGCAGTTTTTCATCACAATTTCGCAATAGACACATTTACCGGAAATGTCGACATCTTGAAAATAGTTTGACATTTGAACCATTTTGACAGACATACGAAACGTTATTCTATTTTAAATTACCCTTACGAAAATCGGGGACAAACATTCTTAAAAACCACAAGATCAAAATATTTAAAGCTATTTATAATATTATGTGCTATTCACAAAGAGTACGAAAATCTCAAAAAACATAAAACATTATTTAATCAAATATATATACAGGGTATAGAATTGAAATGTGGCGTACAGGGATTTCAATGTTATTTTTTAAATATTGCTGTATCTCTTTACCTATTCACTTTAGAGCAAAAGCGCAAATACAAAAATTGTTCAGAAATTAAAAACACTTCCTATAAAGTAAATTTCATTACATAAATGTGAATAGTTCCCGAGATATTAATTAAATGAAATTCAAAATTTATTCAAACTTTTGTAGATTGCGATGGAAAATTAAACAAATGGACTGAATATTTGACATATTGTAAAAGAGTTTGACACTGTAACAAACAAATGTCAAACTTTAAATATCTCGTGAACTATTCACATTTATGTAATGTAACTTTATAGGAAGCGTTTTTAATTTCTGAACAATTTTTGTATTTACGCTTTTGCTCTATAGTGAATAGGTAAAGAGATACAGCAATATTTAAAAAATAACATTGAAATCCCTATATGCCACATTTCAATTCTACACCCTGTATATAAATTTTGCGATGTAATCCTAATTTTTATTTATTAATTAAAAATTGATCCATTATTTTAAGGAATTAATTAACAAACAAAATATAAAATTGATAAATTTGATTAATATCAATTTTGTTAACTTGTTCATATTCTAATAATTATTTAGATATCATTGCGTAACTACCAGATAATATCGAAGATTATTTTGCAACATAATTTGCATATAAATTTAAACCAAAATTTAATTTCATAAAATCATCTTATTGCAACATTCTCATAATGTAATATACCTCGAAATAATTTCATTTAATGTGATTATATAATTACAATTATGATTAACTGTAATTTACGCAAGAATTATATAATTTTAACCATATTTTAAATGTTTTAACCTCAAATATCCCTATTGCCACACCACGGAACAGTTCAAATCAATATTTACATACATGACGCACGCTAGATGCGTTTGTTTGTATCAAACAAATTTGTGTGGATACGGGCACCAGTCAGTAATTTAATTGTAGGTTTGGTTTGTCTGTGTGTATGTATGTGTGTAACTTTATAACGGATACATCAATGTACTTTAATTGTTTTGAATATAAAGAGAAATGAAATTGAGTTGGATTATACAGTAGTTAGTAACAAAACCTGTTGATAATTAATTGATTCTGTTTTGTTGATGTTCAGTTATTATTGAACCCACAATCTATACAGTTGAGTGACTAACTAAAATGAGCAATATTTGATGCTGATGTTTTTAGCGATTTTTATTTTTTTGAAGAATGTTCACCAATTTTTTTTCCTCGTACAGTTTTTGACCATTATCTCAAAAACTATAAGACTTATGGACATAAACATTACACCATTGGATTCAGCACGTCGAAATACATATGTATGTAAAATTTCGTTACATTATTCGTACGAGAAATAGTTTTAGAGCAATTTGTTTAAAAATCATAAAAATCCTAACCCCTTGGAAAATAATTAAAAAATTTCAAAAAAGTTAATTTGCTTTAAATGAGCTAAAAATTTGTATACAAGTAGTTTCGGACACGGGGAATTCACTCGTTCAAACCGCATATCAATATCTTGCTTAGTTTTTGAGTTATAGCCCCTAGAAGATTTGCTGTTTTCAAACAATTTTCAAAATCAGATTTTCAACTTTCCCGAGGCTATAACTCAAAAACTAAGCAAGATATTGAGATGCGGTCTGAAAGGTTGAATTCCCCGTGTTTCAATTGACCTTTAAGCAAGTTTTTAGCGATTTTTATTTTTTTGAAAAATTTTCGCCAATTTTTTTCCTCGAACAGTTTTTGACCATTATCTCAAAATCTATAAGACTTATGGACATAAACATTACACCATTGGATTCAGCACGTCGAAATACATATGTATGTAAAATTTCGTTACATTATTCGTACGACAAATAGTTTTAGAGCAATTTGTTTAAAATTCATAAAAATCCCAAGGGGTACCCCTTAGAAAATAATTAAAAAATTTCAAAAAAGTTAATTTGCTTTAAATGAGCTAAAAAATTGTATACAAGTAGTTTCGGACACGGGGAATTCACTCGTTCAAACCGCATATCAATAGCTTGCTTAGTTTTTGAGTTATAGCCCCTAGAAGATTTTCTGTTTTACTATTTGAAATAAGTTTTTCTTTTTCAAGAGGCCAATAGTTTTAATATCCCTTGAAAAAATAAATGAGGAAAATGGTACAATGATTATTCATCGTAAACAATATAGCGAGTACATGTTTAAATTCTTAAATTTATTTTCCAAGAATGCATGCCCCGTGTAAAAACCAAAATCCCCCGCCTATGTACACCACAAAATATATAAGGTAAGTCGATGATTCATTAATATTGTTCCATCTCAATTTGGATACAATATAACGGTCTTCTATATTTTGTAATAGTTATATTCATTGTCTGCTTTAAAACTTTAAAATTCAGATAGGCTATAGAATAAAAATAACACTGAAAATCTGTGTTATAAAAGGGAGATTAAACATATTTGGGAACGCCATACGACTTCCGTTTCCGATTGACGATTTTTCTATATATGTACATGTATGCAAGGCAAACGCTAAACGAATTTTAATGAGAAAAACAGTTTTTAGTCATAAATGATATCTACTTATTATTCATAAATTATGCTGGTCGGGTACAAAATTATATTAAAAAACCAGTACAGTTATCTTTGTTTCAAAAGGTTTCAATATTTATTTATTTAAACCACTCTGTACAACAGGAATTCAATCCGAACTATGGTACAGGATCTTTTTTCAATAAAACATGTTTTTATCAGGGTTCGTAAATATCATGATATTTATAATAAATATCAAAATATCTGATATATAGGATATATATCAGATAAATATCACTTTTTGGATATTTATTTTTTAATTTTAGTTTTTTTACACATTTATTATCAAAATAGGAAATACAAAATAAATTATTACTCCTAAATAAAAAATTAGCATAGGTAATGAAAAAAAGTAAATATACATTGAATGGATACACAAATATTATATAGTACTAAGAATAGTAAGAATATTTAAAAAATCCTATATTCTAGATAGGGGCAAATCATCATCTTCTGATGAACTTCCTGAACATAGCGTTGCAGATAGACTCACTTGGCCAAATCCAATCTAAATTAGTTTTTTTTGTAGTTTCTTTTTGGTTTAAATATTTAAACATAAAAACTAATTTAGCGGCTTTGTCGTTACCGAGACGATTACGTAATTGAGATTGGACAATGCCAAAAGTGGAGAAATATTGTTCCAGCCCTGCTGTGGTTGCTACAGCAGTGTGTAACTGTTCACATAGTTCAATAAATGTACTTTTATTTGTCCACTCTGACTCATTGATAGTTACACTTTTCCACCATATTAATGGATTTGTATTTCTAAAATGAATACCAAATAAAAATTAGTCAAAAGCTAGTAAAATAACAATTATCTTTAGAATATAATTTTAACAGAATTAATGAAAGTAATAATGAGAGATATACTGTATTTATTACACACTATTTGAAATTTTTATATAATGGATATATATCATTGCAAAAATATGACGATATATATCAAAATAAATATCATGATATATATCGATCGATATATATCTTCGAACCCTGGTTTTTATTAAGTCGTAGAATTCCGAAATGTAGGAGTAAAGATGTAAATTGGAAAATTAAATTGTACTCCATATTTATTTATGTTACACTGTACAACAGGAATTTAATCCCAATTACAGTACAGGGTCCGCACTCACCGAACTGCAGTGTGATAGTTTATATAATTTTTAGCTTGAGTGCGATTCGAACTCGGGATCTCCGGATTCGAATTCCGTATCGCTGTTCACACCACCGCACTGACGGTGGTTATTTGGCTTTTTTCATAAGTGAAATATAATATATTAAATATTATATACAGGATGACGTATTGGAACTAAATTTTTATGTTATAAAATGAGTTTACACGATTGTGTAAAGAACAATAGATTATATCAAAAAAAAATTGATGGTCATTTTTTTTTAAATTAAATAAATTAAAAATGTTATTATTAATATTATCTACATGTAAACAAACCTAAAATAAAATATTAAGATCTACGTATTTCATAAGAATAGATGATTCCATATAATATCTTTGGGGGCCGTGATTTGACGCCTGGTAACTGTACTTCATGCGAAAAACTGTATCACTTACCGAGATCTGCTTAGGTAGAGTGCCACGCCCGGTAATGGGTAAAAGGCGTGATGATATATTTATTTATTTATTTATTTATATAATACATAACTAATTCCGCAATTACTGTGCAACTAAGAATTTGTTGTTAGAAGTCATTGTGTCGTAGATAGCACGAGTTAAGAATAAATTTTAAACAAGTAAAAAAAAAACCAGTTGATATGGATTTTTATGTCATTCAACGTTCGTTGATAACGTGAAGGATTAATTCATGGGGAATTACAGAGAAAAGGGATTTCACATCTAAAGAGATTAGAGATGTATATTTAGAATTTATTTAAATAAATATTTATACTAAAAAATACACAATACTAATTTTATTCTTCTTCACATACATCAAAAATAATAAAGTGTTTAAAAGTTCTCAAAATTTTTAAGATTAAATATGAATGAAGTATAGGAACAAAAAAGTACAAAAGTTTTCGAAAGTTCAGAAATATCTCGGATTAAATATAAATGAAGATGAATACACAAAAAATATTACCAAACTATAAAAACAATTAAACAAAATGGCTGGTAGCATAAGCTCTGTTTTTGGGTATTCTAAGAGCACGGTTTTAACTTGTTAGAGATAGCTAAAACACTGCTCTTAAAACAGGCAAAAACAGAGCTTGTGCTACCAGGCATAGTCTTTTTTAATTATTTCGTTTACGCTATTTGCATAAAAAAATATTAATAATTTGCTATTCATAAACTTATTCGCCAAATAATAGTGTAATATGAATTATTTATCATTATCAGTTTTTACTATACAGTGTGTTACTGCAATTGTGTTAAATGTATTTTTAAATTTCTTCATTTCTTATAGATTCGTTGTTAGAGAAGTGGGCGTAAGTGAAGATTTACGAAACAGGTGTACAGGAGCGAATGGATGAATGTTTGTTGCGTGATGATGGATTTTAGCTGTGAAGAATGGAGGAAGTGTTAATGTGGCCGAAACGAGTATTGTGTGTCAGGATGAGAATGTTGACGGTTTCATGCTACCCCATTTATTGGGATATAGCGTGATGTTATGTATGTATTTATGCAAAACACCCTAAATTTAAATAATTCTTTTTGAAAATAACAAACGAAACATATGGTAATTATGCCTTACAGACCAGTTCATAAAATCCACATGCTCGCGCGCAAACCAGAGTCTAGCATCAAAAGTGAAAGGAAAATACATCATGACATTTCGCGTTTTTTTGTATCTGTTTTAATTAAGTTTTAAATTTCTATTTTATTTCCTGCAAATTTTGTTGGGTTACAATTATCGCTGGGCCTACATTAGCAAAAGTGGTTGACAACATTTTTAAAAGTAGGTATAGTACCGTTAATAAAAACTGGGTGTGTTGGAAATGAACACAAGTTAGTTGAATGTTTGTACTGTACAGAGTAATATGGTTATAGAATGTTCAAAGATATTCCGTTATGGTTTTAACTTACTAAGCCTGTGTTGTTCCGCACACAGTAAGAGATTCTACCTGTTGGCGCTCAGGGTAGGATTGCAAAATATTTAAATTCGGAAATCTCTAATCTCTGTGCGGATTACGTATTTCAGATTTAATAAAAATA
Source organism: Pterostichus niger (assembly GCA_947425015.1). Classification (NCBI taxonomy): domain Eukaryota; kingdom Metazoa; phylum Arthropoda; class Insecta; order Coleoptera; family Carabidae; genus Pterostichus; species Pterostichus niger. The sequence goes on from OX380347.1 coordinate 30,508,295, forward strand.
TAAAGTAAACACTTGGCTATGTTTCACAAAATTCAGCCTCCAAGTCACCTTATGAGGGCATCGTCAGAGGCTGGCCAGCACAGTTAGTAACCATAGACGCGTTTCGCTCTTATTAGAGCTCATCAGTATGGTATAACTCACTTCTTCACCTAGAACAAAGTTCATGTGAAGAAGCTGGTGACGAAGAACTGTGCCAGCAGAGAATAAGATCTCTAACAAACTAGTAAAATGACATGAGAAGTTTTGTGGAACTGGTCATGCCATCTACCGAAAAAAGGGAAAGCTATGCAATAGCAAATTAAATTTGTCTTTGTTGTTATTTCAGATTTACTTGAAATAATAATGAATTCGCAAAATTAAACCGGTATTATTACATATTAGGGAAAATAAGATAACAAAGGCATACCTACTGAGTAGGTATATAAATGAGTTTTCAAAAATTTAAAATCAGTAGTAATACTAACTTTCGTACTGAGGTCAACAATATACGTATTTATTGTTTATTTGCATTATTTAACTAAATGACGAATTGTTATACAATGATACTTTCATGTAACATTTTTTTTTTTGCTTCATTATCAATAATAATATTTGTACAAAATTCTCTGTTTCATTATTATAATATATATAAAAATAAAATTAAATTGGGAAATACTGAATACATACCTGTCCTTGCACCCCTATAAATCAAGCTTAAATCCCTAACAATAGACCCGCTGAGAGGGTCATAACGGAGTATCTTTGAACATAGTATAATGCTCTTAACCCATATTATGTTTGTGTTACAGTTAAACTACTGTCGTTTATGCCAAATGTTATGGGAATTTACAGAATTGTTTCTACAAGGTTATATTAAAATTTTATTAAATAACTGTGCTGTCTAGTCGTCACATTATATATAATTTACATTGTTCTATTCGAACAATACTTATAAATTTACTCTTTATTGCCATATATCTATAATTTATTGCTATTAAATATATATTATTTATTAACTATTAGTATCTACAATGCAATAATTTTTATAATACTATTCAAGTAACAGTTATATTATCATCATCATCACGCCTTTTACCCATTACTGGGTGTGGCACTCTGCAGTAAGCAGAACTCGGTAAATGATATATTCCTTCGCGTGAAGTGCGGTTACCAGCCGTCAAATCACGGCCCTCAAAGATGTTAGTAGAGGGGGAACCACAGGGGTAGATTTAAATTGGTGAAAATTGTTTGTCGGCTGTGAGGATCGAACCAGGGTTCTCAAGATCCACAGGCAGACTCGATACCACTCAGCCACCTATCCTATTCAAGTAGCAGTTAATGATAAAATATGTATTGCCAATAACTTTTAAAATATCACATTAATATTAAATAATTTATTATTTGGTAAGTTTTGATTTATTTTTTCTTTTGTACTTATCCTTGTTTTTATGTTTTTATACATTTTTGTAAAACGACAATTATTTATGTAAAAAATATTTTGTTTACAATTGAAAATGGACAGAAATTGTGTTTGGAATATCGTTAGTTTTTCATAAACTAAAAAATAAAGTCTTGTAATTCAATACACTAGGAACAATTTTCTTGTTTTTCCTGTTTCGTTTCTATAAAATAGTAAATAAACACCCTCGCTATAATGTATTTGGGGTTAATTTCCTATTATTTAAGGAGCAAATAAACAATGAATTTATCCTTGAAGTTAAAATTTTGGCACCTAAACACTTCCATTATCCTAAAAGCAGGGTTCGTAAATATCATGATATTTATAATAAATATCAAAATATCTGATATATAGGATATATATCAGATAAATATCACTTTTTGGATATTTCTTTTTTAATTTCAGTTTTTGTACACACTTAGAAAAACTGAAAAATTCGAAAAATTTCACTTTTCCGGAGGCTATATCTCAAAAACTAAACAAGATATGGAAATGCGCTCAACGGCGTTGAATTCCCCGTGTCCGAATTGACTTGTAAGCAAATTTTCATACAATTTTATGCAATTTTTTCAGATTTTAATTCAATTTTACCAAAAATCCTTAATCGTAGGATTATTAAAACGAAAATTTACATACATATGTATTTTGACCCACTGAATCCAGTGGTGCAATCTTCAAATGCATATGACTTCTGGTTTTCGAGAAAATGTTAAAAAACCGCTTTTTGCGATTATTTTGGCGGAAAATTGAAAAAAAATAAAAATCGCTGAAACTATGTTTATAAGTTAACTGAAGCACGAGAAAATTAATGCCGTTGAGTGCGTTTTCATATCACATTTAGTTTTCGAGATATAGCCTCGGTAAAGTAGAAAAACTGAAAAATTCGAAAAATTTCACTTCTCCGGAGGCTATATCTCAAAAACTAAACAAGATATGGAAATGCGCTCAACGGCGTTGAATTCCCCGTGTCCGAATTGACTTATAAGCAAATTTTCATACAATTTTATGCAATTTAATATTTTTAATTATTTCCTAAGGGGTACCCCTTTGGTTTTTTCAGATTTTAATTCAATTTTCCCAAAAATCCTTAATCGTAGGATTATTAAAACGAAAATTTACATACATATGTATTTTGACCCACTGAATCCAGTGGTGCAATCTTCAAATGCATATGACTTCTGGTTTTCGAGAAAATGTTAAAAAACCGCTTTTTGCGATTTTTTAGCGGAAAATTGAAAAAAAATAAAAATCGCTGAAACTATGTTTATAAGTTAACTGAAGCACGAGAAAATTAATGCCGTTGAGCGCGATTTCATATCACATTTAGTTTTTGAGATATAGCCTCGGAAAAGTAGAAAAACTGAAAAATTCGAAAAATTTCACTTCTCCGGAGGCTATATCTCAAAAACTATTTCATATTTTTATATAATGGATATATATCATTGCAAAAATATGACGATATATATCAAAATAAATATCATGATATATATCGATCGATATATATCTTCGAACCCTGCCTAAAAGTAAAAAAAAGGATGACTCAAAATACAAATGTTAAATTAGAAAACATAGACACAAGCTTACTCATCACATTTCCTCTAACGTAATAATAAACAAGTGTTTATTTTTTACAGTTTTAATCATAATTTTGCTGCTTATATAATTTGTTTGTTTATCAAAACAGAATTTGTATCTCTATATGAAATATATGTTTTGTTCGTCTTTTGAAAATTCTAAAAGTAAGCTTCTACGTAAGTAAACGTTTCAGTTCCGAGGATAATGGAATAGAATTAAAACAAACACAAATTGAAACAGTTCTGAAACATACACTGTACGTCTTCGGCAGGTCTGTAAAGTAAATATCCTGTTAAAAAGGATTTGTAGAAGTTAGGTAACTGCAAAATGTATTACTTTGTTCTCGCTAGGTTCGTTAGTAAGCTACTTATTTTTATTTATTTATGTTACTATGTACAATAAGGAACTTAATCCCAATTACAGTACAACCGCAGGGTGATAGTTCATATATGTTTTTTGTGAGATTCGAACTCCGGATCTTCGGTTTTTTAACCGACTTGTCCTTCATATTATAGTTATAATTAAAGCCCGGATTTTTAGGCAATTGCCTAGATTCAAATTTTAATATACTTCAGGCAATTTCGTTTTTCTATACATAGGTAATATGTTTACGTGTAATGGAAGGTTTTTTTTCGTGCCTTAGAGCCTATTTTTCCTATATTTTGGTTATTGTGCCTATTTTACCTTATACAGCCTATTTTGCCTATTTTTGTTGCCTATTCTAACTTTTATTGACTAATTCAGCACTCGACATAGTGTTTCAACCTAACCTATAATATTTAAATTACTTACTTTAATCAAGTTTTTGTGTGTGAATTTAAAATGCCGAAAGAAAAACGTTTTTTAGTCAAAATTTTAGGTGGCAATTCAATTGTGTCTTTGCCATTATCAATGGAGCTGAGGTAACTTTAGACAATATGGCTAAATATAAGAACGCCTCTGTCACATTTTGTGATGTCGAACGCAGTTTTCAGCTTACAAGCAAGTTCTGACAGACCGAAGACAGTCCCTTTCCGAAAATTTCATAGAGCAATTGCTCGTAATATTTTGTGAATTAAAGTATACTACATAATTAGAATTTGCATAATAGTTAATAAAATGAGAACCCTATATTATTATTTTTCAGATTGCGTTAATTTTTGTTCAAAATGATTATTTTTTTCTAACGAAGAGTAGATACGAGTACCAATATTAGAAAAAGGATTCGTTTATTTTTTTAAAAACAAATTATTTACATTTAGGCTGCCTAAAATCCCGCCTATTTTAGAGTAATTACCGGCCTATATGCCTGCTTATTTGGGTGTTTTTAAGAGCCTAAATATCCGGGCTTTAGTCATAATAGTTTCAATTCTCTATTACATCGCTAAACTCTATAAATTTACTTATATAAATAAAAGAAAACAATCTTATTTCCCATAAATTTACATTAATTTCAATATTTATTTTAACCCTGTTTTGCCATCTATTTCTCTCTCATTCTCATTCTATACATCTTTCAAATAGAGTTTAGTATTTTAATTCCTCTTTCAAAATATAAAATACTTTTAGTTAATAACCTAACAACTAGTATTTAGTTTTTATATTAGATTGTTTGATATTTACGTAAGTAGCGCTAAAATAAAGAAAATAGTATTACACTAGAAAATATATAATAATCTTTAATGATGACTATGAAAATACAAAATGTATTTTCAGAAAAATATTGCATTCTTTATTGTTGTACCGCGCTTTATTAAGATGTATATAGAAAATTAAAAACAAGAAATCGAAAGGAATTACGTCAAGAGAAAGAATAATTAGAGCTATTATTGAAAGGAGAAAAATCGGGTGTTTCAGGACTAGTGTAACAAACTTTAACAGCTTATTCCTGAGGTTATTTTGAGCAAAAAATGTCATATAAACATAGGTCCTATTCCTTCTAGTTACCAAAATACAAGAGGTTGAAGTTCTATAAATAACACGAAATTTTCAAATTTTTGTAATCAAGATACTTTCGGAAAACAAAAATGCGCGCAAATAGGGGATGGGAAAGTTGGCTTCTATTTGGATATCTGTCTAGATATTCTCTGGACGCATAACGGGCATTACCATTACATAATCCATAAATAAAAATCATATCTGAATATTCAGCAGTACTATAACCATCCATTATGAAACAATAATACAATCAAAAGTACAACAATTTTTAATTAAGACAAATAAGGTATGACTTTTCAATAAAATTCTTGTTTTCCGAAAGTATCTTGATTACAAAAATTTGAAAATGTCGTGTTATTTATAGAACTTCAACCTCTTATATTTTGGTAACTAGAAGGAATAGGACCTATGTTTATATGACATTTTTTGCTCAAAATTACCTCAGGAATAAGCTGTTAAAGTTTGTTACAATAGTCCTGAAACACCCTGTATTTTTCTCAAATATATAATATATATATATATAGGGTGTTTCAGGATTAGTGTAACAAACTTCAACAGCTTATTCCTGAGGTCATTTTGAGCCAAAAATGTCATATGAACATAGGTCCTATTCCTTCTAGTTACCAAAATACAAGAGGTTGAAGTTCTATAAATAACACGAAATTTTCAATTTTTTTTAATCAAGAAACTTTCGGAAAACAAGAGATTTATTGAAAAGTCATACCTTATTTGTCTTAATTAATTTTATTTATTAATGTTAACATATATACGAGTTCAAAACGCTCATTTTGAACACTTGCTGTAATTTTTTTTAAATTTGTTATCTTATTTCATATTGTGTTAACCTATTCCATGTTTGGTTATGTTGTTCTGTGTCTATTGAATTGTGTCATTTTTAATAAATAAAATTAATTAAGACAAATAAGGTATGACTTTTCAATAAAACTCTTGTTTTCCGAAAGTATTTTGATTACAAAAATTTAAAAATTTCATGTTATTTATAGAACTTCAACCTTTTGTATTTTGGTAACTAGAAGGAATAGGACCTATGTTCATATGACATTTTTGGCTCAAAATGACCTCAGGAATAAGCTGTTAAAGTTTGTTACACTAGTCCTGAAACACCCTGTATATGTCAAATGTGAATCCATTAGTAAGCAAGCATTGAAATCTAATCTAAACAAATATCATTTATCGGTGAGAGTTTAACCGTAAGCAATTGACGAGACATGTAATTAGGTGTACCTGACAGTAGTAACATATCTTCTGTTAACGGAAGTAGGAAAATTCGAAGGGGGCAAAGCAGGAACTCGATCCGACACTGTGACAGTTCGAAAGCACTGTTGTTTCGTGGTTGTTGTACACACCATTCGAACTCGGTCCAACTTCACGCTGCTGTAAACTGACCGAGTGCTACTTCGGGAACTTCCACTGCTACTCACATCGTCAAAAGACCGTCGAATTTGTATACTGTGTTCGCACTTCATTTTGTCCGTTTTAGAAGTTTCTATTTTTATATTTTATGATTTTTCATATTTTTTACTAAATGTTCCAATTGACCATAATTTCTTAGTTACGTAATATTAGTTAATAGTTATAATTATTTTAGTACTCAAGACCAAATGTACCTACATACATTATTTACAATGCAGATTTAATTATTTCTAGAAACTATAAACAGGATAAAATACATTATTTATTATTTAAAAAAAAAACATAATTTTGAATTTGGGAATTTCCAGTGCATAAATAATCTTGGTGAAAAAAAAACTGATGTCGAAATAGAAACAAATATGTATTAAAATAAAATAAACAACATTTATTACAGTACAAATGTCATTTCGAAAATGAGTTTCCTAATAGCTTTGTAATGGATTTTAGATGTACTAGTTTACTAATAATTACAGAACTGTAAAAATTCAATGTTGGTCAATCAAGATGGAGCAAAGTAATGAGCTGTTAATAAATCAATAAATTCATAAAACGTCTGATGAAAACCTGAGAAGGTTAAGAATAATTTACCGTGTTTATGTTCACATTATGTATCGTCTAATTTATAAAAAGAAACTTCGTCAGGCAATAGAGAAGAAATCACAATTTCCACATAAAATATGTTGACAACCGGAACTGTTTCTTATTTAAATGTCAGTTTTTCTCCACAAACAACAAAACAACATCACATCTGTCAAACTTGCGCACATATGTTTACAGACCACAGATTTCCGCACTAAACTACCGAACTGAATCACATGAAAACCGAATAACTGAAATTGTAAATATTTTTCACATATGCCCTACATATAAAAAACAGCTGACTACTGTGACGTAATGACTAGTAACAATGATAAAACAGCACAGAATCGGTATATGTCTTGCGCATAACTGAAAGCTAGAACGTCGATCAAGAGCTCACAGCACTAGAACTGAAGCCCACTGCCGCGTTCGCTTGGAAATGCGACGGCGCACTGACGAAGTGTCCCACATACGATCTCGTTCGCGCGAAATTTTAAATCCAAAGCTTTTGTGTTTACACAATATATTTATATGTTCATACTGGATTTCACTACAACAATAAAGCAATTGGTTGATAATGAAATAGATGCTCATATTAGAAAAGAGACTACATAATGCTTATGTCATTCCAATATGGTGTATAATCAGGGGCGGGCCCAGGGAGGGGCGCCCTCCTAAGCATGGACTTTTTTTAAATGATGTAATTATTTACGATAACTCAATTTATTAAACAAATTAAATAGAAAATATTATCTAAGAACTTAAAATTTATGATTCTAATAAATAGCCAAAAACCAATAGTTTGTGGGGATATTATTTCAACCAGCAGATGGGAGAGGTATTCTATTTAAGACCTAGTCAAGTATGTGACTACTGACATTTGCACTTAGAAAATCAACTTCTAATTCAATCATTTTTGTATTTTATCGAAGAACCGTTTAGATATTTAAACTTGATGATTAAAAAAGTGTTGACGTTCTTAAGAGGAGTTTTTTGAGGTGAACAATGATTTATTGTGATCCAAAGACGATTTAATTTGATTGTAAAAATTATTTAAAGCAAGAATATATTATGAACAAATACAAATGTTTTTTATATTTAGAAGATCGCCAATTACCCCCCCAACCCCCCACGAGACACTTATTATTTATTAATTATTAGTATTACACTTATTGATAATTCAAATCACTTTTTTTATAGAATAAAAAAAGCTATAAACTTGCTGTTTATTTTCTCTTTTGCAGATATCACAGGAAAAATTTCTGTACATCAAGTAAATCAAGTAAATTTAATTTAAAGAAATTTTGTTTCCATTGCCACGTTTAATCATCTTAAGCTAATAATAATATATCATATTTATACAGAATAGGAAACAATAATAGTAATTCTTTTAAAACGACCGAAATACAAATAGTAAAACGAGAAATATCAGTACTGCTGCACTATTCTTGTGACGTATCGAATACGTCACATCGATCAGAAGCGTAACAAAACTTTATTCTCGAGGGAGTGCAAAAGTTTGTTTCGTCTATTTCCAAACTGAGAAATTCTACACATATTGTTATTTTGTTAGGAAAACTTAAGAAATGTCGGTTGTTTGAATTGACAATGTTGAATATCGGATGTTGCTTGGTTTTATTTTTATTGTTTTCAATTATTATAAAAATAAGTATGATATGATTTTAAAAATTAATTAAGCAAAGTAGATATACACTAATCTCACTTGCATTACTGTTTTGTACTTCGAGATATTAGGAATAAATAAATTTGTATCAATCTATAATTATTTGTGTATTAAGAGCGTAAACGGAAATTGCAGCGCGAGCCGAAGGCGAGAGTTGCAATAGTGTAAGAGGAACAAAGACACTTTACGCTCGTGGTACACCAGGGTTCGTAAATATCATGATATTTATAATAAATATCAAAATATCTGATATATAGGATATATATCAGATAAATATCACTTTCCCAAAAATTCTTAATCGTAGGATTATTAAAACGAAAATTTACATACATATGTATTTTGACCCACTGAATCCAGTGGTGCAATCTTCAAATGCATATGACTTCTGGTTTTCGAGAAAATGTTAAAAAACCGCTTTTTGCGATTTTTTTGGCGGAAAATAGAAAAAAAATAAAAATCGCTGAAACTATGTTTATAAGTTAACTGAAGCACGAGAAAATTAATGCCGTTGACCGCGTTTTCATATCACATTTAGTTTTCGAGATATAGCCTCGGAAAAGTAGAAAAACTGAAAAATACGTTAAATTTCACTTTTCCGGAGGCTATATCTCAAAAAGTAAACATGATATGGATATGCGCTCAACGGCGTTGAATTCCCCGTGTCCGAATTGACTTATAAGCAAATTTTCATACAATTTTAAGCAATTTAATATTTTTAATTATTTCCTAAGGGGTACCCCTTTGGTTTTTTCAGATTTTAATTAAATTTTCCCAAAAATCCTTAATCGTAGGATTATTAAAACGAAAATTTACATACATATGTATTTTGACCCACTGAATCCAGTGGTGCAATCTTCAAATGCATATGACTTCTGGTTTTCGAGAAAATGTTAAAAAACCGCTTTTTGCGATTTTTTTGGCGGAAAATAGAAAAAAAATAAAAATCGCTGAAACTATGTTTATATGTTAACTGAAGCACGAGAAAATTAATGCCGTTGACCGCGTTTTCATATCACATTTAGTTTTCGAGATATAGCCTCGTAAAAGTAGAAAAACTGAAAAATTCGAAAAATTTCATTTTTCCGGAGGCTATATCTCAAAAACTATTTGATATTTTTATATAATGGATATATATCATTGCAAAAATATGACGATATATATCAAAATAAATATCATGATATATATCGATCGATATATATCTTCGAACCCTGTGGTACACACATAATTTTTTCTACGATTACATCTTAAATTTATTATAAAACGTATGCGTACTGAAAATAAATTCGTTCTGTCAACTGGCAATATGACAAGTTTCTATTTTGTTTGTATCCTTGGTAACTATTGAAATAAGCGCGTGTTTAATATCTTTTTCGCGCGTTGCCATTGGAGACGAGCAAAAAAGATATTTTTAGATTGTTTCATAGAAAACGTCAACTTTACGATGACAAATGAGAGCGTAATTGTCAATTTTTCATAGCAATCGTTGAAAAAATATTTAGGCCAACCTGAATTAAAATTTCTTTAGAATTTTCTGATTTTTATAGCTTCAAAACAAGGACTAAAAAAGGATTAAAATGTGCAATTTCCAAATCATAATAAAATAGCATTGTTGATACGAAGAAATGAAAGGTTAGAAGAAGACAGAGGGAAGTGAAGAAAGAGGACCTTACAATGACAGGACCTGACAAAATCACAATTCTGATTTTTGCGCAAAAATCAACGAAATGTTTTCAGTAAATTTTAAATAAAGTTTTCAATCTTTTATTTGTAAACTTCAAAATATGTAAACATCACACCCCTAGCGATAATTTGTATTGGATACGCCACTGGTTAGCAGTTTCCAAATCATAATAAAATAGTATTGTTGATATGAAGAAATGAAAGGTTAGAAGAAGACAGAGGGAAGTGAAGAAAGAGGACCTTACAATGACAGGACCTAACAAAATCACAATTCTGATTTTTGCGCAAAAATCAACGAAATGTTTTCAGTAAATTTTAAATAAAGTTTTCAATCTTTTATTTGTAAACTTCAAAATATGTAAACATCACACCCCTAGCGATAATTTGTGTTGGATACGTCACTGGTTAGCAGTTTCCAAATCATAATAAAATAGCATTGTTGATATGAAGAAATGAAAGGTTAGAAGAAGACAGAGGGAAGTGAAGAAAGAGGACCTTACAATGACAGGACCTGACAAAATCACAATTCTGATTTTTGCGCAAAAATCAACGAAATGTTTTCAGTACATTTTAAATTAAGTTTTCAATCTTTTATTTGTAAACTTCAAAATATGTAAACATCACACCCCTAGCGATAATTTGTGTTGGATACGCCACTGGTTAGCAGTTTCCAAATCATAATAAAATAGCATTGTTGATACCAAGAAATGAAAGGTTAGAAGAAGACAGAGGGAAGTGAAGAAAGAGGACCTTACAATGACAGGACCTGACAAAATCACAATTCTGATTTTTGCGCAAAAATCAACGAAATGTTTTCAGTACATTTTAAATTAAGTTTTCAATCTTTTATTTGTAAACTTCAAAATATGTAAACATCACACCCCTAGCGATAATTTGTGTTGGATACGCCACTGGTTGACAGCGGTAAACAGGACAGGAAAATTTGTTTGTTTTGTTCGGAATACGTATTTGTACCACGCGACAGCACGAGCAGCACACGTACCAGCCACGACTGGACACCACTGACACTTCTCGACACAGCCAATGACACTCCCACTGCCTCTCATGCAAGGATAAATAAATTAACCAACTTCATTTGTCGCTAAATGGAACAATTATTTCACTAATTTGCAGAAAATTCGCGTAAAAGCATTTCATTTACGAGTTAGTCACTAAATAGAGATTGTTTTCAACGGATACCTTGTTTTTGGAAATTAACTCAATTTAAACTTTTTAACTGATATTAAAAATTATTAAGCTGATGACAAAATTGGTTCATAAAATCTGTACTATATCGTCCAGGTTAAGTATTAACGTAAAAAATTACTCTCATTTGTTTCATTCTTAATACATATTTAAATCAACGTGGCAGACTTATATAATAATATATTATGTTACTAGGAGTAGAAAGCAGTCTTTTTTATTGAGCTCAGATGTTTGCGGCCGAGGCGATGCAAACTGAGCGAAATAAAAAAGAGCATTCTACTCCGAGTAGCATATACTATTTTTTCTTCAAGCATTCTAACGTAAATTTAAAGAATAAAATATAAATTATTAAATTTTTTTCCCTAACTCGCTTTATTAACAGTTATGTTAAATGTACAGTTTTCTATTTTACAATTTTGAATATTTAAACCACTACTGGCAGTATTTGTATCGATAGTTCCAATATCCTAATAGATAGAAGCTGTATAAATTTCATTGTTTATTTCCGTACCTTGATTACTTCCAAATGTAACAGGTATGTTGCAAGTCATTTCTGTCGAAGTATCAAATAACTCAATATTTTCAAAAATGCTATTAGTTTAGTGTATTTACATATGTTTACGTTATGTTTGATATTTAATTCAGCCTTAATCATTGAGTAAAGTAAGTTAGCATAACATTCTCAGAGAAATTCTTCACATTTTATTCTCTAGTCCAATTGACAAATCTCTCATAAGCGAAATCATAAACCTTACGTGATTTTTCAGGAATCAATGTTTGAATGACTGACTTTGCGATTTCTGCTATTGCTGGAGGTGTAAATTGCATTTCATCCACTTCTTGAGACATATTTTTTGTGAAACAAATAACGATATTTATCACTACTGGCTGTCAGTCAGTTAACCTCACTTCACTTCACTTCAGTTGCCAACATTAGATATTGAAATTGTCGTACGGAACACTCAAAATTATGGGTTGTGACTCCTAATTATGTTCACGATATTTTTTTATATATATTTTGTCATTTTAAGTACGCTGTACGATAGTAACTTACTATCGTACATCGTACAATTCCCCTAATTATGCTACATGTATGACAATTATCGTACGATTGGTAACGTTGAGCCAGTAGCCGGGCTGCCCTAGCAAGTGCTGCCGCCTGTGGTATATTTTATAACTAACATTATTGTACTAGTACAATAATGAATTTCATTATTGTACTAATAACATAATGACTTAGTTCTACATAGTGTGTGTAGTAGCATAATATGAATATTGTTGTATGCTTGAAGAAAAATATATTGATGTAATTTTTGTTTGTGAATGTCACTGAAATTTTTTATTAACTATATGTTTTTATGTGCCGCATGAAAAACTTCATCATATTAGTAATAACATGTATTTAAAACAAAGAAAATACGAGTTACATAACACAATTTTACATGCTATTCAAAAGTAATGATTATTATGACAGGATAAACAAATGTAAGTTAACCAATATTAATAAATATAACTGCTATATACTAAATCCTAAAACAACATTTCAGCCAAATTCAATAGTTTTTAACAAATTATAAATAAAATCAATTTTCAATATGTCTATTATTAATTTTGTATAGTGATTATTATTTATTATTTATAGGGTAGGTGGCTCAGTGGTGGATCTTGAGAACCCTGGTTCGATCCCCACAGCCGACAAACAATTAAATCTACCTTTGTGGCTCCCCTCCAAATTAATATCTTTGGGGGCCGTGATTTAACGGCTGGTAACCGTACTTCACGCGAAGAAATATATCACTTACCAAGATCTTCTTACGGCAGAGTGCCACACCCAGTAGTGGGTAAAAGGCGGGATGATATATTTATTTATTTATTATTTCTAAGTATCATTTATTATTTTTGTGTAGTGTTTTTCCATGTTTATAATTAAAAAGTATAATTTATTTTATAAGATGCACTTGAAATATTAAAAAATATTTTAAAAGCTTAAAAGAAATGCCAGTAATTCCCTTTTCATTAAATTTATAAGTGCTTTAATTTAATGTTACGATAAAAAGATATTTTAGATATCTACAATTTTGCGGTATTCAGGAATAAATATGTAAATTAAAATGACTTCTATGAGTTCATTCTATTATTAGCTTTAGAGGGCATAATTTGACAGCTGGTAATCGCACTCCTCGCGAATAAATATATCATTTACCGAGATGTACAACGGCATAATGCCACATCGAGTAATAGATAAAAGATATGATGATATATTTAAATTTATTTAAACTTCTTCTACTTTCAAAACGTTTGTTTACTAATTTCGGTTAGAATTAAATATTCTGTTTATTTGTCGAACAAACGAAATGAGAATTTCATTTTCTGCTTTATACTTTGAAGTACTTTTTAGTTTCTAAAATAAAATCATTGTTTAATCTTCAAAGATATTAAATATTCCTTGAGATCTGTTTAGTTACCGCGACAAAACAAAATGATAATTGAATTTGATATTAATGAAAATCCATAACTGAGTCTCCAATTGTCTACATATTCTTTGAATAATAAGCTTGGGATGAGCCCATTGTCCCAGAGAAGCAAAACGAATTTCAAGAACAATTTGTTTGTAAACTCATCCTTTTCGCTCTATATTTAATTCAATCTAACACAACAGTTTTTGCAATGCATTAAACTGAGATATAAGCCAGATCTAATTAAATATCACTGCTGTTTTATTTATATAGTATGTTCAAAGATATTCCGTTAAATAAACGAAAAAAACAAAACGTTATAGAGCAAATAACTAAGTAAACATACATTTTTTAATTATTGTTTTATTTGTTTATGAAACTCATTACAGAGAAAGGTGTGAAGTTTGTTAAATAGGGTAATTATTTTTATGTAGTTATATAAGCATTAAATAGTAAATCATACCTAAATAAAAAACATTTCTTTCTGTCACACATTTGTAAGCAATCATGATGTCTGTCCCTTCATTAATCTTGTCAAAGTCACAGTCGAGTATAGTATGTTCAAAGATGTTCCGTTATGGCTTTAACTTACTAAGCCTGTGTTGAACCCAGGGTTCGTAAATATCATGATATTTATAATAAATATCAAAATATCTGATATATAGGATATATATCAGATAAATGTCACTTTTTGGATATTTATTTTTTAATTTTAGTTTTTGTACACATTTAGAAAAACTGAAAAATTCGAAAAATTTCACTTCTCCGGCGGCTATATCTCAAAAACTAAACAAGATATGGAAATGCGCTCAACGGCGTTGAATTCCCCGTGTCCGAATTGACTTATAAGCAAATTTTCATACAATTTTATGCAATTTAATATTTTTAATTATTTCCTAAGGGGTACCCCTTTGGTTTTTTCAGATTTTAATTCAATTTTACCAAAAATCCTTAATCGTAGGATTATTAAAACGAAAATTTACATACATATGTATTTTGACCCACTGAATCCAGTGGTGCAATCTTCAAATGCATATGACTTCTGGTTTTCGAAAAAATGTTAAAAAAACGCTTTTTGCGATTTTTTTGGCGGAAAATAGAAAAAAAATAAAAATCGCTGAAACTATGTTTATAAGTTAACTGAAGCACGAGAAAATTAATGCCGTTGAGCGCGTTTTCATATCACATTTAGTTTTTGAGATATAGCCTCGGAAAAGTAGAAAAACTGAAAAATACGAAAAATTTCACTTTTCCGGAGGCTATATCTCAAAAACTAAACAAGATATGGAAATGCGCTCAACGGCGTTGAATTCCCCGTGTCCGAATTGACTTATAAGCAAATTTTCATACAATTTTATGCAATTTAATATTTTTAATTATTTCCTAAGGGGTACCCCTTTGGTTTTCTCAGATTTTAATTCAATTTTCCCAAAAATCCTTAATCGTAGGATTATTAAAACGAAAATTTACATACATATGTATTTTAACCCACTGAATCCAGTGGTGCAATCTTCAAATGCATATGACTTCTGGTTTTCGAGAAAATGTTAAAAAACCGCTTTTTGCGATTTTTTTGGCGGAAAATAGAAAAAAAATAAAAATCGCTGAAACTATGTTTATAAGTTAACTGAAGCACGAGAAAATTAATGCCGTTGAGCGCGTTTTCATATCACATTTAGTTTTTGAGATATAGCCTCGGAAAAGTAGAAAAACTGAAAAATACGAAAAATTTCACTTTTCCGGAGGCTATATCTCAAAAACTAAACAAGATATGGAAATGCGCTCAACGGCGTTGAATTCCCCGTGTCCGAATTGACTTATAAGCAAATTTTCATACAATTTTATGCAATTTAATATTTTTAATTATTTCTTAAGGGGTACCCCTTTGGTTTTTTCAGATTTTAATTCAATTTTCCCAAAAATCCTTAATCGTAGGATTATTAAAACGAAAATTTACATACATATGTATTTTGACCCACTGAATCCAGTGGTGCAATCTTCAAATGCATATGACTTCTGGTTTTCGAGAAAATGTTAAAAAACCGCTTTTTGCGATTTTTTTGCCGGAAAATAGAAAAAAAATAAAAATCGCTGAAACTATGTTTATAAGTTAACTGAAGCACGAGAAAATTAATGCCGTTGAGCGCGTTTTCATATCTCATTTAGTTTTTGAGATATAGCCTCGGAATAGTAGAAAAACTGAAAAATACGACAAATTTCACTTCTCCGGAGGCTATATCACAAAAACTATTTGATATTTTTATATAATGGATATATATCATTGCAAAAATATGACGATATATATCAAAATAAATATCATGATATATATCGATCGATATATATCTTCGAACCCTGGTTGAACCGCACACAGTAAGAGATTCTACCTGTTGACGCTCAGGGTAGGATTGCAAAATATTTAAATTCGGAAATCTCTAATCTCTGTGCGGATTACGTATTTCAGATTTACTTGAAATAATATACAATGATACTTTCATGTAACATTTTTTTTTTGCTTCATTATCAATAATAATATTTGTACAAAATTCTCTGTTTCATTATTATAATATATATAAAAATAAAATTAAATTGGGAAATACTGAATACATACCTGTCCTTGAACCCCTATAAATCAAGCTTAAATCCCTAACAATAGACCCGCTGAGAGGGCCATAACGGAGTATCTTTGAACATAGTATATGTAGCGTTACTATTTTTTGTTCCCTATTTATGGAATTTGCATTAAAAACATTTATTTATTTATTAACATATCAAGGATACTTCGAATATTTTATAAAAGTACCGTATTCTAATTTTAATATTCAACGATATTTATAATAAAGTTCTTTGTTTCAAATCAACAAATTAAAGGATATTATAAATTTTGTGTTATGTAAAGAATATATTTTTCAATATTAATGTATGTGTACATTCATTCAGCTTGAATTCCCTCAAAAAGGCAAGGTTAGACGTAATTAACTGTGTATTAATTAAAAATTAATACGTTTCTTTACTTCAATGATAACCACACATCTTACTTTAATTCACTCAGATTTACATGTTGTTTTTCACGAAAATTCATGAATAATTAAACAGCAATTATATTGTTTTTCGAACTTGCAATGCATCAACACCGAAATGTCACGCCTTTTACCCATTACTGGGTGTGGCACTCTGCCGTAAGTAGATCTCGGTAAGTGATATATTTCTTCGCGTGAAGTGCAGTTACCAGCCGTCAAATCACGGCCACTAAAGATGTTAGTGGAGGGGGAGCCACAAGGGTAGATTTAAATTGATGAAAATTGTTGAATAATATAAATGGGGTTGGTGGCTCAGTGGTATCGAGTCGGCCTGTGGATCTTGAGAACCCTGGTTCGATCCCCACAGCCGACAAACAATTTTCACCAATTTAAAAAATCTATCCCTGTGGCTCCTCCTCCACTAATATCTTTGGAGGCCGTGATTTGACGGCTGGTAACCGCACTTCACGCGAAAGAATATATCACTTACCGAGATCTGCTTAGGCAGAGTGCCACACCTAGTGATGGGTAAAAGGCGTGATGATATATTTATTTTTATATTTTATTTAAAATTGTTAATATTGAATTTATCGACGGCCATACTAAATTTTAGGTTGTTGTCTACTAATAGGTAACATAAAAATTTAAATAAAATAAAAAAAGCTTTTTCATGTGAACTTTGTTCTAGGTGAAGAAGTGAGTTATACCATACTGATGAGCTCTAATTAGAGCGAAACGCGTCTATGGTTACTAACTGTGCTGGCCAGCCTCTGCAATTACCGTGCTCAAGTAACAAAGAATCACTTTACGCTCTTAATACACAAATTACTATATTGATTGATGTTATTTTCCCTAATATGTAATAATACCGGTTTAATTTTGCGAATTCATTATTATTTCAAGTAAATCTGATTAGAGATTTCCGAATTAAAATATTTTGCAATCCTACCCTGAGCGTCAACAGGTAGAATCTCTTACTTTGTGCGGTTCAATACAGGCTTAGTAAGTTAAAGCCATAACGGAATATCTTTGAACATACTATAACAACAAAGACAAAATTAATTGTCATCCATACACTTGGTGAAAATAAGGGCGAAACGCGTCAATGGTTACTAACTGTGCTGGCCAGTCTCTGACGATGCCCTCATAAGGTGACTTGAAGCCTGAATTTTGTGAGACTTAGCCAAGTGTTTAGTTTATATTTTATTATCGATATAATTTTATACATCTTATACGCTTACACTTTATATATTTACACAGTTATTGAGAAAGTCGTAATGTGTACACAAATTCTACAATATTTATTATGATAATAATTGCTAATTAACTATTATTACCTTCTGCCGTAAATCATATTTTCCTACTTTTATTATTTCATTCATCAATTTACATACAACAACCTGTATATCTAGCAGAAGAAAATATACAGGATGTTTCACAACTTAGAGCAAAAAAATTAAAGGGTATATTCTGTACGACGTGCTGATCATGAAACAAAAAGAATTTTTTTTAAATTCGAAAAATTAATGGTTTTTAACCTAAAACATTTTTTGTAGTACTGCACTGGATTCGCTTTCCTATTAAACACAAACAATGAAGTAGGTATCAACTACGAAAGAATAATTACACAATTCAATTATTAGCAGTTATTTATAATAGAATTTTATTTAATTAATAACTTTAACATAATCATCCATCCAGTGGCAGTGGCAACGAAAAATGTTGGAACATGGAAAATAGTTTTGCGATTTAAAAAAAAATCTTTTTGTTTCATGATCAGCACGTCGTACAGAATATACCTATTAATTTTTTGCTCTAAGTTGTGAAACACCCTGTATATTAACTAAGTCTATACATAAATCGATTTTGTAAATTGTACCCGCCTACTTATAAACGATTTGCTTTCGCTTTGTAAATGTTCAAATCACTGAAATACTAAAACTGTACGTACACATTATTATTTTGCACAATATGATAAAAATTGCATAATATATTCAAATTACACTGATAAATTTTATTACCTTGCAGTTAAAGAAAAAGATTAAAGTTTTAAAGTTTAGTACTTAAAATAAAAATGTATTACAAGTTTTATTATAAACTATTTTTAGTTTGAGTTGGCAACCAATTTGACAATAATGTTAGGAAAGTTGTATACATTTTCATGCGTTACTTAAATCTCAATAAAACATAATATTAATATTTGTCAAGTTTTTTATGAACAAAATATGCATAATGTCTATTATTTTATATATATTTGTGATCATATTTATGTGATTTAACGACTAGTAACTTCACGCGAAGAAATATATCACTTACCAAAATCTGATACGACAGAGTGCCACACCCAGTAATGGATAAAAGGCGTGATGATATATTTATTTATTTATATGAAATACATGCAAAACTGCCGAGTCCAATTTTGTCGTTGTAACAAAAAAGTTGTTTAAAGAAAGTAAACGTATCCAGAATATGCAGATTATTAAAAAAGCACAAAAAGAAAAAATATTTTTTGATATATATTATAATTAGATTTGTGAAAGTTATTACTACATTTACATTTACAAACAAATCTAAATTACTTGATTATTGATAAAGTAATAGGAAATATTAACATACAGAATTAATCAACTATAAAGGTGAAAATGAATGATAAAAAAGAAAATTTCAATTAAAAAAAAAGTTAAATGAAAATCCATTACTCAAATACAATGACAGAAATTTAAACTGCACTTTACACTAAGCCCTCTAAAATATAAAAAAGCAACAAGTTCTTTATCTGTTACTCAGGAAAGTCAGGAAATTAAAAACTATAGTAAACACATTTTCAATTTTCTGCTCAAAATATTTTCTATATGTTAATTAAATTTTCAATTTTAAGACCTACAAATATTTAAACTTAAAACATAATCAAGAATTTAAAATGTTAGGTAATTTATTATACATTTATGCAACAGTCATTGCAATAAATTTTTTAAATATCTTATAAGTGCTGCCATCTTTGACGTCATTATTCTAGTTCATCAAATATTGATGACGTCTCTCTTCTGTTTAAAAAAATTGTGTATATCAAAATGTAGAAACTAATCTGAATATAACAACAAAGACAAAATTAATTGTCATCCAACATTTGGTGAAACAAGGTTTAATAAAAAAATATGAAATAAACACTTGGCTATGTTTTACAAAATTCAGCCTCCAAGTCACCTTATGAGGGTATCGTCAGAGGCTGGCCAGCACAGTTAGTAACCATGGACGCGTTTCGCTCTTATTAGAGCTCATCAGTTACTAACTTTGCTGGCAAGCCTCTGACGATGCCCTCATTAGGTGACTTGGAGGCTGAATTTGGTGAAACATAGCCAAATGTTTATTTCATATTTTTTATTAATATAAAATAAATAAATATATCATCACGCCTTTTACCCATCACTGGGTGTGGCACTCTGCCTAAGCAGATTTCGGTAAGTGATATATTTTTTCGCATGAAGTGCGGTTACCAGCCGTCAAATCATGGCCTCCAAAGATATTAGTGGTGGAGGAGCCACAGGGGTAGATTTTTTAAAATTGGTGAAAATTTGTTTGTCGGCTGTGGGGATCGAACCAGGGTTCTCAAGATCCACAGGCCGACTCGATACCACTGAGCCACCTACCCCATATTTTTTATTAATCTGAATGTAAATAATAAATAACTCTAAGGTCTGAATCTATTTAAATTTTTAACAAAAAAATATAAATAGAATTAGAAGGATCATGAAAATTAACAATTTGATTGCCAAAGACTACTACATATAAAGTCAGATATCAATTTTGATCTTAAAACTATGTTACATCTTTAGTTATTGAGAATTTTGAATCCAAACTTTTACTGATCGAAACATTTTATTATGAATTTTATAAGTAAACATAAAAATAAAATTATGCAGTCGAGTACATTTGCAATGAAAATATAATTACATTTTTGTGTTCATTAGGGATGAAAGAAACTCCGATTACAATAATTGTTTTTTAAATAAAAACAACAAAGACAACATTAATTGTCTTTGAAACTTAATGAAACTAGGTTAATAATAAAATATAAAACTAAACACTCACAAAATTAGACAAGTGTTTAGTTTGATATTTTATTAATAACAACAAAGACAAAATTAATTGTCATCCAAACACATGGTGAAACAAGGTTTAATAAAAAATATAAAGTAAACACTTGGCTATGTTTCACAAAATTCAGCCTCCAAGTCACCTTATGAGGGCATCGTCAGATTCTGGCCAGCACAGTTAGTAACCATAGACGCGTTTCGCTCTTATTAGAGCTCATCAGTATGGTATAACTCACTTCTTCACCTAGAACAAAGTTCATGTGAAGAAGCTGGTGATGAAGAACTGTGCCAGCAGAGAATAAGATCTCTAACAAACTGGTAAGATGACATGAGAAGTTCTGTGGAACTGGTCATGCCATCTACCGAAAAAAAGGGAAAGCTACGCAATAGCAATTTAAATAACAACAAAGACAAAATTAATTGTCATCCAACACTTGGTGAAACAAGGTTTAATAATTTTGTGAAACATAGCCAAGTGTTTACTTTATATTATTGTTATTTTATTATTTACAATATTTATTTGTACAATTTGATGCTAGTGACGACTACGAGGAAAACTGTAATAAATGGTTATTCATACATTCATTGTCACATAATTTATAGCACTTTCTCTGAATGACATTTTATGTTTATCTGTTTTGAAAAATATCTCGTTTTGCAGGAAAATTCCCAATCATATTAAATTTCATAGGCGTATCGCACATGTTGCATAGGCGTTTGCGCGAACATACTGATTATTAATCTTTTATTATTACTGTCCTGCAAATTTATAAATATCATAAAAGCAAATACACGAAGAGTCGAGTCCGCGTCAAAACTGTTTCCTCATTTTTATTATGCATGTTTCACATGATAACATATTAGATAGGAGATTTTTACTGGAAATAACTATTACTCATTTTAAACATTTTTTTTATGGAAAAATATTAACTAATAATTGTAATTTTTTGCGCTTAGTCGAACTAAATATTTACGACATAAGTGCGTTATTTTTAAGATTTTATTCAAACAAACCTTTTGTCCCTCTCCAAAAATTACAGAAATCAGCTCTTACTAATAAACAGATAAATCACAAATTTTAAACAATCCTTATAAGGTAAAAATATTAATAAGAGTATATGAAGAAAAGAAATATATATTTTAAAATGTATTGTTAGAATTCTAATTTTAAAAAAAATGTATAGCCTTAAATATAAATGAAGGAAATTGTGATATTTTTAATAAATATATCATCACGCCATTTACCAATTACTGGGTGTGGCACTCTGCCTAAGCAGATCTCGGTAAGTGATATATTTTTTCGCGTGAAGTGCAGTTACCGGCTGTCAAAGGCCCCCAAAGATGTTAGTGAAAGGGGAGCCACAGGGGTAGATTTAAATTGATGAAATTAATATGCGTTGAAATAAATTGTTAATATTGAATTTATCGACGGTCATACTAAATTTTAGGCTGTTGTCTACTAATAGGTAACATAAAAAATAAAAAATGGGGATTGAACCAGGGTTCTCAAGATCCACCACTGAGCCACCTACCCCATATTTTTCAAGTTGTCATAATACTTTTAATATTTACTGAAACGAAAATATTTACATTATATTATTGTGTATGTAACTAAAATAAATATATCATCTCTGGGGGTGTCACTCGGCCGTAGCTGATCTCAGTAAGTGATATATTACTTCATGTGAAGTCAAGTCACGCCCACCTCCAAGATGTTACTGGAAAGGGAGCAACAGGAGTAGTTTTAACCTGGAGAAAATTTTTTGTCAGCTGTGGGAATCGAACCCAGGTTCTCAAAACAACTAATCCACCTACTTTATAATTATATTATTTATAAATAATTCTGATATAAATATGAAAGCTAGCAATAAAATGTCAAATGTAAAAAAATATACAGGGTGTTTCACAACTTAGAGCAAAAAATTAAAGGGTATATTCTGTACGACGTGCTGATCATGAAACAAAAAGATTTTTTTTAAATCGCAAAACTATTTTCCATGTTTCCCAGTCCAAAATTTTTCGATGCCACTGCCACTGGGTGGATGATTATAAAATTCTGTTATAAATAACTGCTAATAATTGAATTGTGTAATTATTCTTTCGTAGTTGATACCTACTTCATTGTTTGTGTTTAATAGGAAAGCGAATCCAGTGCAGTACTACAAAAAATGTTTTAAGTAAACAACCCTTAATTTTTTTAATTTAAAAAAAAAAATTTGTTTCATGATCAGCACGTCGTACAGAATATACCCTTTAATTTTTTGCTCTAAGTTGTGAAACACCCTGTATACACAGTTCCCAAAAGATGTTCAAATTAAATACAACAAAAAACGTAAAATAATGAGTAAATCATTTTGAATTTTTCTTTTACAACACTTTTTAATTCTGTTTCTTTCTTGGTGTGTTGGAATAACATGTAAAAACATTTAAATAATTATTATAGGGGTCAATTACCTGATGATTCTAAGGTGAACAAGTCAGAGTTTCCGGTTACACCGGAAATAGAAGCTGCTTTTAATCCCGAATACAGAATCTATTGTTTAACTACATTTTCTTGAGAGCAGAGTGCACAGAGCAAGTGCAGAGAGTACAAAGTATATAAACAAAGTAAAGTAAAGAAAATAATCAGTGTAATTTTGCATTCATAGAATATTCAAACGAGGAAAGTGCTTGTATTGTTACCATAAATTAATAATTATAACAATTTACTTTATTTACAGCTAATATGAACACAAAAGATATTAATGAAATTATTACTAAATAAAATTCAACAATAATATTATATTAGAATTGTACTCTATTTCAGTTGAATATCGTAATTTCATCCCCCAACCCCTTTTTAACCCCTTAAAAAATGCATATGATCAAAATGACCCCGAAAATAAATTTTGGCGATCTCAAAAACCAATGTTAAACGCGTAATATTTAATTTCATTTATGGCGATTCTTGCATTTACCACATTTCAGTGGTGGTTTGTACCCCTATAAAGCAACTTCCGGAAGAACAAAATAGGGGTTCAATATTTTTTAGAGTTTTCTCTTCTAAAATAACTGATAGCAATGCATATTTTTAATTATTGCTACAGTTTTATTTAGATTTTCTTACATTTTGTACCAAAACCCCCTGGGTAACCAATGTTGAACGCGTAATATTTAATTTCATTTATGACGATTCTTGCATTTACCATCTTTCAGGGGTGGTTTGTACCCTTAAAAAGCAACTTCCGGAAGAACAAAATAGGGGTTAAATATTTTTTTAGAGTTTTTTCTTCTAAAATAACTGATAGCAATGCACATTTTTAATTATTGCTCTAGTTTTATTTAGATTTTCTTACATTTTGTACCAAAAACCCCTGGGTAACCAATGTTGAACGCGTAATATTTAATTTCATTTATGGCGATTCTTGCATTTACCATCTTTCAGGGGTGGTTTGTACCCCTAAAAAGCAACTTCCGGAAGAACAAAATAGGGGTTCAATATTTTTTAGAGTTTTTTCTTCTAAAATAACTGATAGCAATGCATATTTTTAATTATTGCTCCAGTTTTATTTAGATTTTCTTACATTTTGTGCCAAAAACCCCTGGGTAACCAATGTTGAACGCGTAATATTTAATTTCATTTATGGCGATTCTTGCATTTACCACATTTCAGTGGTGGTTTGTACCCCTATAAAGCAACTTCCGGAAGAACAAAATAGGGGTTCAATATTTTTTAGAGTTTTTTCTTCTAAAATAACTGATAGCAATGCACATTTTTAATTATTGCTCCAGATTTATTTAAATTTTCTTAGATTTATTTTAAACGAATAACGCATTTTTCCTGTTTGTGGAATCACATCAATGACGACAACTTATGAATATTTTTAAGGTGGATTTGTATATGATTTTTAACTATATAAAATTCTAAATTGTCATTCATTTTAACCAAACTTGCATTGTTCGTTTTTAAATGATCCATAATTCCACAGAACTCAGCAACTAAAATATACATACACAGCAAATCATGTTAACATATCAAATATGAATTTTCTATATATGGTAATACATTGAAATAAAATTTTTATATAATTGCATTTATTTTGTTCACTTTTTTTAGTAAAATACGGTACATTTATTCTGAAATCATTGAGGATGACAGGATAAGCTACAAATTTATATTTTTGTATAATAAGTTGAATTGGAATTGAGCCTTAAGACCCTACTATTCATTCCATATTGCGTTACGATAATCTGTAATGAAATTATATTATTTATAACATATCATGATTGTAAAATATAAAAGCAATATAAAAATTTCTGTTTCAATTTATTGTAAAAAGATAAAATGACAAGAATTAACTGTGGCTAATTTTTTGCTAAACGTATAGTATAATAGTTGAAAATTACCTCCTTTATAACTTCCCTTTCCGGTTGGAAATTTTAATAACATTTAATAGTACACACCTACATTCACAAGCGCATCTTTTAGCACAATTTTAAACCTCAATTTAGAAATTATAACGGTGCGCTAAAAATAATATTTTGCGTCGCATTTCTTTAAATTAGAGTAGTTGATAACGGTAAAAAACAGGGTTCGTAAATATCATGATATTTATAATAAATATCAAAATATCTGATATATAGGATATATATCAGATAAATATCACTTTTTGGATATTTATTTTTTAATTTTAGTTTTTGTACACATTTAGAAAAACTGAAAAATTCGAAAAGTGGTGCAATCTACAAATGCATATGACTTCTGGTTTTCGAGAAAATGTTAAAAAACCGCTTTTTACGATTCTTTTTGGCGGAAAATTGAAAAAAAAAAAATCGCTGAAACTATGTTTATAAGTTAACTGAAGCACGAGAAAATTAATGCCGCTGAGCGCGTTTTCATATCACTTTTAGTTTTTGAGATATAGCCTCGGAAAAGTAGAAAAACTGAAAAATTCGATAAATTTCACTTTTCCGGAGGCTATATCTCAAAAACTAAACAAGATATGGAAATGCGCTCAACGGCGTTGAATTCCCCGTGTCCGAATTGACTTATAAGCAAATTTTCATACAATTTTAAGCAATTTAATATTTTTAATTATTTCCTAAGGGGTACCCCTTTGGTTTTTTCAGATTTTAATTCAATTTTCCCAAAAATCCTTAATCATAGGATTATTAAAACGAAAATTTACATACATATGTATTTTGACCCACTGAATCCAGTGGTGCAATCTACAAATGCATATGACTTCTGGTTTTCGAGAAAATGTTAAAAAACCGCTTTTTGCGATTTTTTGGCGGAAAATAGAAAAAAATAAAAGTCGCTGAAACTATGTTTATAAGTTAACTGAAGCACGAGAAAATTAATGCCGTTGACCGCGTTTTCATATCACATTTAGTTTTCGAGATATAGCCTCGGAAAAGTAGAAAAACTGAAAAATACGAAAAATTTCACTTCTCCGGAGGCTATATCACAAAAACTATTTGATATTTTTATATAATGGATATATATCATTGCAAAAATATGACGATATATATCAAAATAAATATCATGATATATATCGATCGATATATATCTTCGAACCCTAGTAAAAAATGATCCGAAAAAGTAACGCAATTATAAATGATTTTAAATACTTATAAAAGCATAAAAATATGAGCTTCTGCCGATTGTTATTTTATCCTAATTTATTATGTTTTTTTTAAAGATTTGCCATTGAAAACTATGACTGTGACTATATTAACTCGTTAGGTTCATGGCGATGAGTTTATTTAAATGTTATATATTTGTATTTTGGTTATATTTAAAGGCACATTCAAGAATTTTTGTTTTTTAATTTTAAAGTTTATAATTTGTTAAAAAATATGATATATTTATCTATATTTAATTCAACAGAGATTCAGAAGTTAATTAAAAATAATTTCAAATTCGTACAATATTTCACAGTATTCTGTATCTAAATAAACTATTTACTGTAAATTTGTATCCATTAATTGGAATAAATTAAAAATAGATAAACTTCGCTGAAAAAACGTAACTGACGATAATAAATAAATAGAGATAATAAAATAGTTTCAAAAAAATCATTATTACATTTATACAGGGTGTTTCACAACTTAGAGCAAAAAATTAAAGGGTATATTCTGTACGACGTGCTGATCATGAAACAAAAAGATATTTTTTAAATTCGAAAAATTAAGGGTTGTTAACTTAAAACATTTTTTGTAGTACTGCACTGAATTCGCTTTCCTATTAAACACAAACAATGAAGTAGGTATCAACTACAAAAGAATAATTACACAATTCAATTATTAGCAGTTATTTATAATAGAATTTTATTTAATTAATAACTTTAACATAATCATCTACCCAGTGGCAGTGGCAACGAAAAAATTTGGACAGGGAAACATGGAAAATAGTTTTGCGATTTAAAAAAAATAATTTTTGTTTCATGATCAGCACGTCGTACAGAATATACCCTTTAATTTTTTGCTCTAAGTTGTGAAACACTCTGTATACACTTACATATTCACAATAATAAAATACTGATTCAATAAACAATTTTTTTTTAATTGAAATCATAATATAGAAAAGTTTTATCAAAATTACGTTGCACATCAAGCTAGACTGCATCCGCACAGCACAGCTGCCACCAAAAATGACTCAGTGATATATTCGATCAGTTATACCAGCCCTTAAAACGCAGAGGGTGAAATTTCAACTCAGTGCATTCCCGCCCTTTTACCTATGATTCACCCTCCAATTCTAACCCTGCTATCGTGATGTCGGTTGATAACAGCATATTACGTAAACATATCAGCTACTTGCATGTCCTTATAGCAAAAATTTCCCTAATAATGGAAACATTAATAATTCTTGCTTGATCAAATATAATAATACATTTTCTAATCCAATAGATTTTTGTTTAAATTATCAATTCTAACAATATAAAAGGGGTAATACTGATATTATGTTATTAAATATAACGTTAATGTATATTATAATACTTCAAAAGATAGAAACAAATACTACAGCTTTTGTTTCATACAACAATAAAATCAAAAGGATAACATTTTATTCGTACTACTTTCTTTAAAATTATATATTTCTTGTTGAAAAATGAGTCATGTCAGGTCTATTGTTGTTGTAATGAATCTTAAAAACGTCTCTAAAATTGTTATGATATGCGCAATGCCATCTGCTACATAATTACATAATTTGTGGACACCTGATTCATTCAAATAAGTAAATTGTTGTAAAATATTTTGTATAGCTTACTAATTATTTAGCTCATGGTTTATATGAATTTATGGAGATGTCTCCTCATATGATTAAATCATTAACAGAATAAAAACAATAGAATGATAGTTGTTTTTACATCGTTAGATAGTGTTTTATCTTTATGAAGAGATAAATGTTGCAATTTTTCATGTCTAATAGATAATTACGTGATATTAATAGCAAATTTAAAAAAATGATAAATACACTGTTTTTATCGAGGGTCAGCAGATTTAATAGTTCCTACGAAATCTTATTTTTGTTTAAACAAAGAAAGATATACTTACGTATGTAATCAATAAATTATATGAATATAATATGTGAAAAGCTAGCCTTTTTTTGTTGTTTTTCGTGAATTAATAAATTCACCATGCATGAATAATTAAATGAAAAGGATGTACTTAATACAACTTCTAAGCTGTTATATCTTAAGCGTTATTGACGTACGATTGATGGAGTAAAAAAGAAAATAAAATTTCTTGTGAATAGAGTATAAATTTGAGTACGTATCATAGCGTCTAAAATCACAGCGTCGACAACCCATAGTGTCGACAAGTCTATAACCCCGACAACCCATAGCGTCGACAACACCTCCCACTCCAATGTTCATAGCGTATAAATCGTGTTCGTGTAAGTTTGCTTTGCGTTGCCATTCTCGCTGCCAAATAGTATAGAAAACATGTAATAGATGGCGCTGAATATTACAATGAACCAAATGAATCGACAACAAATTTCAAGATTTTTTAATGCAATATATAAAAACAATATTCATATATCCTTTTAATTGTAATAGCTACGTGAAAGTAAATATGATTAAAAAAATTACAAATACTATATGAAAACAAATGCAATAAATTTTATTATTTATTGCTTTTACATTTACATTATATCAAAGCTAATATTATATTTTACCAATTTTATTTATAATTAAAAGAGTGTAAATTATGATTTATTTTATAATTCTAATTTAGTTATTACCTATATAAATTAAGTGAAATATTCTTGATATTTTATAAATAAAAATACAATTGCATTTAACATGTTTACTTTAATAGTTGTTTCCAAATTTGAAATATACAGAAATTAAATAAAACTAAAATAGAAGCATACAGTGATAAGTGGTAATCAGTCAATTTTAAAATATTTTTCTAGAAAAAAATAAAATCATTTAAAACTTGAGCAGCAACAATATTGTTAAAATAATGAACAAGTGATGGTACAAACAAATATAGTTTCCATACATCATTTAAAAACAAACAAAAATCAAATATAAATCTATCTCATTTTAATATTCCAGGCTACTGTTTTCTCGTAAAAATGTATTTAGCAGATTTATAACGTAAATAACTATTACTACCAAAAATAAACTGATCTTTACAGCTTTCGAGTATATTCAATTATATTCAAAGATGTGTCGCCCAAATTATTGTGGACAAAAATCATTTAAATAGACACAAGTTTGTAGAGAATAAAATTCTATTTCTAAATCGATCAATCTTTCTTATTGTACTTGTTTAATTACTGTAAGAATTGAATTTAAAATTGCCTAAAATTAGCTATTTTATTTTTAAATACTACTAACCGTGGAAGAAAACTAAATTCATGTAAATATCATAATTATTAAATTATATATTTCAATAGTACACATCATAATTGACATTTGATTAAAATAATAAATATTTAATCTTCTAAATATTTGGTAACTTTTTAATCATAATTAAAATGTTTTACAAAATTATGTAGATCTGGTGAATATAGTGGCTGAAAAATGAATTCGATCCGCAATTCGTAAAATTCGACTGTCAATGTGTTGTCTTGGTGGAAAAGCATTTTCTTCTTCTTTAAATATTGCAACAGTTTTTGCCTTCAAGTTGTTAAATAATACTGCGTGTATTGTGTTACTTTTTTTGACATGATCGATAAACACAATTCCGTGACAATCCTAAAAAAACAAAAACAGTCACGGCACAATATTATATTACATTCATTTTTACAAAAACGCTAACATCTACTGACACAATCGTCAGTCAAACAATAGCCAAGTGTCAAAAACAGCTGAAATTTTCAGAGATATCTTTCAAAACATGTACAATTATAGTACTAGAATAGTTTTAACGAATGACTACACTTACATATATTGAGGTTCAAAACTTTTTAGACAATTCTCGTATATATATCCCAATGCTAAAACAAAAACGATTTCCAGTAATTGTCGCAAATGCTCCAATATTATAATATATGTATTCACAAAGTAATTGTAGTGTATAACCAGTTCTTCGTACTCATACTAATTTGATATTTGACAGTAGTATTGCATCGTTTTGTTTCATTAAAACAATCTGAAACTAGAAAAAATTAAATTGTATTCCTTTTATATATATCTTATAGTGAAAAATAACATACTGATTCCTGATATATAAATATTTGTAAAGGTAAACCTAACTTCTAAAATTGTTAAAAGGTCCAGAAAACCAGAGTAATCCTGGCATCCAATACTAGCAGGCACTTTTGACGTACCTATAGTATATTGTCAACAAACTACATAATAAGTATAACCATGGTCAACTAGATGTTTCACACATTATTTATTATTAAAAATCATCTTAAATAAATGGAATATAGTCTTACAGTAGTTCATTCTATTATATTACCTGATTTTAAACAATAATACATTTATTTATTGAATATTAAGAAAGCTATGATTTTAATTATAACAATTACGCGCCAAATATGAATCTGCAAACAAAATTGGTTGTGTATGTTTAGGATATAAAAATTCGTTTCCACCCCTAATAATTGATGTGCCTCAATTATTTTTTACATGTACTTACATATTTATATAATATCAAGAAAAAGTATGCGGTTTCATCAGCGTGATCTACGTATTCCACGTTGAAGGCTACCATAAAAGTTAACGAAAATATAGATATTTCAAAATATAGCAAACTGACAGCTTATTTGAAGAGTGAATGTAAGGGGTGCAAACCGATTCCCGAGAAGACATCGATAATTCGTACAAATTCCGAAAATAGCGCCAGCAATAAGATTGTTATCAATGAAAAGGACATCAAATTAGATAGAACAAACAATGATTTAATTGTTAATATAAATGTTAATGTTTTATTAATAAGTAATTCAATAAATTTGACTGATTTCTGTGCATTATTCGTTCATTGTTTTAACAGTGGAATAAAATTACTTTATTCTACTAGTGTATAATTTGTCCCTTCATACAATTGCAATGAGCACAATAAATGCATATTATGAGTTGATTGTGGATAAAATTAATTACCACCTTGGTCCGGGGTTGCTAGTCATCGAACTAGTTTTACAATATCCCCAGGGGTGTAGTCTACTTTCATATATAAAAATATGTTAGGTAAATAAACTATTTAGGGTTGATACGAATTTTCTAATAAGAAAATGTATAAAATTGATATATTATTAATTAAAAAAATTATTATCACCTTGCTCTGGGGTTACTTGACACCGAACTTATTTTAAAATATATATAGGGATGTTTTGTAAGCACATGTAAAAAATAATTGAGGCACATCAATTATTAGGGGTGGAAACGAATTTTTATATCCTAAACATACACAACCAATTTTATTTGCAGATTCATATTTGGCGCGTAATTGTTATAATTAAAATCATATCTTTCTTAATATTCAATAAATAAATGTATTATTGTTTAAAATCAGGTAATATAATAGAATGAACTACTGTAAGACTATATTCCATTTATTTAAGATGATTTTTAATAATAAATAATGTGTGAAACATCTAGTTGACCATGGTTATACTTATTATGTAGTTTGTTGACAATATACTATAGGTACGTCAAAAGTGCCTGCTAGTATTGGATGCCAGGATTACTCTGGTTTTCTGGACCTTTTAACAATTTTAGAAGTTAGGTTTACCTTTACAAATATTTATATATCAGGAATCAGTATGTTATTTTTCACTATAAGATATATATAAAAGGAATACAATTTAATTTTTTCTAGTTTCAGATTGTTTTAATGAAACAAAACGATGCAATACTACTGTCAAATATCAAATTAGTATGAGTACGAAGAACTGGTTATACACTACAATTACTTTGTGAATACATATATTATAATATTGGAGCATTTGCGACAATTACTGGAAATCGTTTTTGTTTTAGCATTGGGATATATATACGAGAATTGTCTAAAAAGTTTTGAACCTCAATATATGTAAGTGTAGTCATTCGTTAAAACTATTCTAGTACTATAATTGTACATGTTTTGAAAGATATCTCTGAAAATTTCAGCTGTTTTTGACACTTGGCTATTGTTTGACTGACGATTGTGTCAGTAGATGTTAGCGTTTTTGTAAAAATGAATGTAATATAATATTGTGCCGTGACTGTTTTTGTTTTTTTAGGATTGTCACGGAATTGTGTTTATCGATCATGTCAAAAAAAGTAACACAATACACGCAGTATTATTTAACAACTTGAAGGCAAAAACTGTTGCAATATTTAAAGAAGAAGAAAATGCTTTTCCACCAAGACAACACATTGACAGTCGAATTTTACGAATTGCGGATCGAATTCATTTTTCAGCCACTATATTCACCAGATCTACATAATTTTGTAAAACATTTTAATTATGATTAAAAAGTTACCAAATATTTAGAAGACTAAATATTTATTATTTTAATCAAATGTCAATTATGATGTGTACTATTGAAATATATAATTTAATAATTATGATATTTACATGAATTTAGTTTTCTTCCACGGTTAGTAGTATTTAAAAATAAAATAGCTAATTTTAGGCAATTTTAAATTCAATTCTTACAGTAATTAAAGAAGTACAATAAGAAAGATTGATCGATTTAGAAATAGAATTTTATTCTCTACAAACTTGTATCTATTTAAATGATTTTTGTCCACAATAATTTGGGCGACACATCTTTGAATATAATTGAATATACTCGAAAGTTGTAAAGATCAGTTTATTTTTGGTAGTAATAGTTATTTACGTTATAAATCTGCTAAATACATTTTTACGAGAAAACAGTAGCCTGGAATATCAAAATGAGATAGATTTATATTTGATTTTTGTTTGTTTTTAAATGATGTATGGAAACTATATTTGTTTGTACCATCACTTGTTCATTATTTTAACAATATTGTTGCTGCTCAAGTTATAAATGATTTTATTTTTTTCTAGAAAAATATTTTAAAATTGACTGATTACCACTTATCACTGTATGCTTCTATTTTAGTTTTATTTAATTTCTGTATATTTCAAATTTGGAAACAACTATTAAAGTAAACATGTTAAATGCAATTGTATTTTTATTTATAAAATATCAAGAATATTTCACTTAATTTATATAGGTAATAACTAAATTAGAATTATAAAATAAATCATAATTTACACTCTTTTAATTATAAATAAAATTGGTAAAATATAATATTAGCTTTGATATAATGTAAATGTAAAAGCAATAAATAATAAAATTTATTGCATTTGTTTTCATATAGTATTTGTAATTTTTTTAATCATATTTACTTTCACGTAGCTATTACAATTAAAAGGATATATGAATATTGTTTTTATATATTGCATTAAAAAATCTTGAAATTTGTTGTCGATTCATTTGGTTCATTGTAATATTCAGCGCCATCTATTACATGTTTTCTATACTATTTGGCAGCGAGAATGGCAACGCAAAGCAAACTTACACGAACACGATTTATACGCTATGAACATTGGAGTGGGAGGTGTTGTCGACGCTATGGGTTGTCGGAGTTATAGACTTGTCGACACTATGGGTTGTCGACGCTGTGGTTTTAGACGCTATGGGATGCTTCGATAAATTTGCACTTACCTCTCATCTTGAAGACGTTTAAGCTCGATCATCTCTAATTCAAAGCGCAGATTGCTTACTTCACATAAAAGCAAGTCTCTCTCACTAACCACACCATCAAGTTCTCGTTTTAGCTGAATAATATGGTCTCGTTGTTCTCGAATGAAAGCATCTTTCTCAGCTAATGTGGCATTAATATCAATTTCATCGGTACCTCCAGAAGTAGCCAAATTTCCAGCCATAGAGGACCTCCCACAGTTGTCACACATTGTCACTGAGAATCACTTTGATATCAAACAAACTACATTATAAATCAAGTCAATCTTAGTGGCTTTACAAATTTCGCATTTGGTTGCACAGTTTCAAGTTCATAATACAAAATATTCGTTTAATAATCGCACTTTTAATATATACGTCAATACACAGTCGTGATATATCGCGCCATATTGGTTTCTAATTTTAGTTCTTTGACAGTCCGTTTGTTTGGATACGAAGTAGTTTGGGGCTTCCCTGTAGAATACGCTGCAGTCGACACCGCGTAAAATTTCGACTTATTCGAATGTGTTTCTGAATGTTTCATTCCTGGAAAAGAATATGTTTATATAAGTTCTATTATATTATATTCCACTATATCATGTCTTTCTTATTATTTATCTTCAATAGACAAATGGGAATAAAACATTTTACATCCATATAATTAGCTGTAAAACTATATCGGATAATTTCAATAGCAATTCTTATATGATATCCAATTAGAATGTATTTTTATGAACAATCGATTAATTATCATAACAATATTTAAAATTATTATAATGAATTTAATTTTATATTTAACTATAAAATTAATTTTAAATATGTACTTTTTTAAATTTCGCGGCCACTGAAACGTATTTGCCCAGTGATATGGCAAGTTCAATTGTAAGAGGACACACAACACTTTATCCTTGTATTGTTTATCACTAATTAATTGATATGTTAATTTAATTTCCTTTTCCATTTATCAACGCAGTAAATAAATAAATTACTTAACTATTTCGTTAATAACAAGTTTAAATATGTCTGCAAATTCAAAAGTAAGTTAAAGTTTAATTGGTGATAACCTCAATATAGTGAGATTAACGGCAAAATGGGCACAAAATATAAAAATCGCAAACCTATTTCGCAGAATTTTCCGGTTCTTACAAATGATCGTTTTCTTCGAGCATGCCGAGGAGAAGAAGTAGATAGAATTCCAGTTTGGATAATGAGACAAGCTGGACGATATTTACCAGGTTTGAAATCATCAATGAAAACAATGACTAAACATTATTTTACTGGAATGATCAATTTTAGAATTTCAAGAATTCCGCAAGAAACATGATTTCTTTACAATATGTCGAACACCAAGTCTAGCATGTGAAGTAACTTTAATGCCAATTAGAAGATATCCATTAGATGCTGCCATTATATTCTCTGATATTTTGGTAGTGCCTCAAGCTTTAGGAATGGAAGTGCTCATGGTAGCAGGAACAGTAAGCAATAACAAATATTTTAAAGTTATATAGAAACTTATTTCTATTCGATTTTAGGGACCAGTTCTTACACATCCATTAGAAACACCCAGTGATTTCAACAAACTGAATACCGATAGTGTAACCAATCGTTTGCAGTATGTCGGAGAAGCTATTACTCTAACTCGACAATGTCTGGAGGGCGAGGTTCCTTTAATCGGCTTCTCTGGGGCACCGGTAAATCATATTCAATCAATTACAGTTTAAATAACAACAAAGACAAAATTAATTGTCATCCAACACTTGGTGAAACAAGGTTTAATAAAAAATATAAAATAAACACTTGGCTATGTTTCACAAAATTCAGCCATAAGGTGACTTGGAGGCTGAATTTTGAGAAACATAGCCAAGTGTTTATTTCATATTTTTTATTAATCTGAATATAAATAATAAATAACTCTTAAGGTCTGAATCTATTTAAATTTTTAACAAAACAAATATAAATAGAATTAGAAGGATCATCAAAAGTAACAATTTGATTGCCAAAGACTACTACATATAAAGTCAGATATCAATTTTGATCTTAAAACTATGTTACATCTTTAGTTATTGAGAATTTTGAATCCAAACTTTTACTGATCGAAACAATTTATTATGAATTTTATAAGTAAACATAAAAATAAAATTATGCAGTCGAGTACATTTGCAATGAAAATACAATTACATTTTTGTGTTCATTAGCGATGAAAGAAACTCCGATTACAATAATTGTTTTTTAAATAAAAACAACAAAGACAACATTAATTGTCTTTGAAACTTAATGAAACTAGGTTAATAATAAAATATAAAACTAAACACTCACAAAATTAGACAAGTGTTTAGTTTGATATTTTATTAATAACAACAAAGACAAAATAAATTGTCATCCAACACTTGGTGAAACAAGGTTTAATAAAAAATATAAAATAAACACTTGGCTATGTTTCACAAAATTCATCCTCCAAGTCACCTTATGAGAGCATCGTCAGAGGCTGGCCAGCACAGTTAGTAACCATAGACGCGTTTCGCTCTTATTAGAGCTCATCAGTATGGTATAACTCACTTCTTCACCTAGAACAAAGTTCACGTGAAGAAGCTGGTGACGAAGAACTGTGCCAGCAGAGAATATGATGAGCTCTAATAAGAGCGAAATGCGTCTATGGTTACTAACTGTGCTGGCCAGCCTCTGACGATGCCCTCATAAGGTGACTTGGAGGCTGAATTTTGTGAAACATAGCCAAGTGTTTATTTTATATTTTTTTATTAAATTACAGTTTAACAAAATTGATTCTATATTTCGGCATTTTAAGCCACTGTCAGAGTTTTTTTTAAGCTTTGATATCTAAATAACAAACCTATCATATTCAGTGTCCAACAAGAAATTGCGTTTAAACTTAATGTTGTTGTTGTTTTGCAGTGGACACTTATGGGTTACATGATTGAAGGAGGAGGCAGCAAAACTATGATGAAAGCCAAGAAATGGCTGTACAAGTATCCTAAAGAAAGTCATAATCTGCTTACAATTTTGTCCGACATTATTGTCGATTATTTATTCATGCAAATAGAAGCTGGAGCACAAGCCTTACAAGTATTTGAGTCCAGTGCTGAGTTTTTAAACGCACAGATATTTGAAGAATTTTTAATGCCGTATTTGAAGCATATACGTAGTTCCATTAAAAGCCGACTAAAGTCTTTAGGCATGGAGGAAATTCCAATGGTATGTGAAAACTTTTATTAATTTCTGCTATTGCCAAATGTTCTCGTACTTTTATATTTTAAAAATACTTCAATGGAAGTGAATATTTAATTCGGTGCATCTTTCGTTGCAAGCATTTATATCTAAAATAATCTATCACCTATAATATGTTACTAGCTACCTTTACCTTCTTTCAGATATTGTTTGCCAAAGGTGCTCATTTTTCTTTAGCCGAACAAGCTAAACTAGGGTATGACGTTGTTGGAATTGATTGGACAATTGATCCTGACCATGCCCGTAAAGTTATGGGTCCAGATATAACATTACAGGGTAACTTAGATCCTTGCGCTTTGTATGGAAACGAAGAAACTATTAAGAAAATAACCAAAACAATGAAGGATAAATTTACTTCCCATAGATACATTGCAAATTTAGGACATGGTATTTATCCTGATGCTTCGCCTGAACATGTTACATACTTCCTTGATGCAATTCAGACGGAGTAATATTCAATGTTGATATTTAAATTATTTTGTTAAAATTAAAGGAATATTTAAATATATAAATGTAACGAATTTATAAAGAAATATTTCAATGTTTTATAATATTATGTCTCTTTTTATATCAGTGATATGGTTTTCGATTCATATATCTACTCAATAAATGGTTGAATATTTCTGGGTGTTTTATTTATTTATGTGCAAACTACAAAATCTATTTTGTTTATTTTTGTTGCCAAATTTATCTACGATTTATAACCTGTTTGGATGAATTATTCGAATCCAAATAAGGTGTCAAGTTTATAAACCGGACTGTAGATGAATAAAAAAACAAATGTCAAAGTGATTATGAAAGTGAGAGTGATTTGAAAATGAGATGGTTCCATCTAACTGTATATTTACAGACTATGCAGTGAGTTATATTTTCTATAGATGACGCGAAAGTGGTACTGAAGCGACCGCCAAAAATACAAAATTTGAATGTATTGCTTTAAAAACGTATATTATTTAATATAAATATAAATTATATTTATAAAATTTGTTCGTTTTCTATAATTATTTTAAGTCGTTAAAATATTGCGTATTATCGAATCTATGGCACATATTTTTTATATTAAAATTGAAATAATAATAATTGTATCATATCGTGTAAAATTTGGTGATAATTCTAAAAATAAGACTTGTTTTTCTAATTTTTGATAGATACATCACGCGTGACACAAAAATTTGATAATGAAATAATTTCAACATTTGAACTTTTTTCATGTATCTAAGTTGATTAGAATCGAGACAATCAAATGTAATAATTTTATTGAAAACAACATACATATATTTTTTGCGCTTAGTATTTTAATAGTACTAATATTAACTCAAAGGTGGACTGATATTTATTATGTGCTAATAGAAAATGTTAGCAATAATTGATGTCCCTGAATAAGTACGTGAGGAAAATTT
Organism: Pterostichus niger; assembly: GCA_947425015.1. Lineage (NCBI taxonomy): Eukaryota > Metazoa > Arthropoda > Insecta > Coleoptera > Carabidae > Pterostichus > Pterostichus niger. Next base: position 30,547,159 of record OX380347.1, read on the forward strand.
GGAATAGTTATGTGATGCTTCACTTAATTCAACTGTACTTAATTATCGCACTTTGCTTAGATGTCCGTGTTGGTGTCAACTGGCCGGATACATCGTTTGCGTTATCAACTTATAAACACCCACAGAACTTGTATAGGGTGGTTCAGCATCAACATCAGTCGGAAATGATAATCCAGTGACTGATACGCGACATTTTTGAACTTGTTTGCCTAAAACATGTACAAATGTTAAATTAATGGGTCAGTTAGTGATAAGCAAGTATCAATGCTCTCTTGAACATCATCAATTTTGACAGTTTCCATTGATTATTCATAAATTTTAGTTTTATGTAGGATAATGATTTGCTTCGGGGAACGAAAAAAAAACTATTATCTCTCTTCGAACGATTAACTGCCACTGCAGCACAAGTGCTTATCACATGTTTCTCAGGAACTCGAGTTATTTCTAAATATGCCACTTTAGATCACATCTGTATCTGCCGCCTGGCTTAGGCAACTCCCTAGAATGCTTGTTCTTAGACTTAGGGTTTCCCGGTCTTCTTTGACTCTTAAATAAACACCACTGCCGATGCTTTTCCGCTTTCAGCTGTTTTCAGCTTTAAAATCGATGAAACGCGCTTTTTTGCCTCCAACTATTTATTTAACAATGCAATTGAATATTATGTTTACGAAAATTGGTAATGTGAATTTTATGAATGATTAGTGTCATATTTCTACATTGAAGTAATAATGAAGAATGTGTTAAATCAGCTTTTCGCGAAGTGAACAGCATAAGTTGTAAGAAGTAGGTGCCCGTGCCCAACATATTTCTTTTTCCAGTGACGTAGCTTACAATTGGACAATAAAATAATTTTCCAATTATTATTACATTTAGTAAATAAAAAATGCTTTTGTAGACTTTTAATGTTATAATTGATAAATAATCGTATTAATAAGAAATATGTAATGTCAAAAAGGTAACATTAAAATATTAAAGCAACTATTAAAATAATATCTATATATGTAAATATGTTTGATAAGAAAAATATATGACTCGTATTTTATTTATTTTAGCAAAAGTAGCTTATTAGTTGAGTGATTTTACATTAAAATTTTAAACTTTTAAATCATATATCACGATCTGTTGTGAAGTGAATAATTAATCGTGTTTAAAAAGCAGTTTTCTATGGTAAATTCCAAATTCTGAAATAGTCACGTAGCCCCGAATAAATCTGAGGGGAACGCCCATGCACAGCGTGTTGAACATCCAGTAGAAAAGTGCAAAGACTACAGATAGGATAATAGAGCATTTACGTCCTTTACTTAGCTGTTCGCTTGTACCGCTGTGCCAGACCTTTAGTAGAAGCTAGCAGCCTATCGTCGACGTTCTTCGTTCACAATACTTGGACTGACTGTGCACAAGATTTGTGTTGTGTGTGTAAAACGTGAACGATTCATTTTTTGCAGTGTTTTGTTTCGATTCAAAGTGATCGTCTAGTGTTTTAATCTACGCGGTGTTTAATGTTAAAAATCGACTGATGATTGGTGCTAATATCACAGAATTTTGGTCTGGCTGAGGGGAAAGGATAACGCCAGGTATATATAAGCAGAATGCACGTGTGTATGTGACAGTTCAAGTGTAAACATTGTTTGCTAGTTGCTCACTTACGCTACATATTCATTCTTTTTTACTTTACACTTTTATGGATCAAACCTCTTCTAGTTTAGTCATAAAATTATCATACTGATTTTATTATTGAATGTATTTCTAATATAAATAATCAGAGAATATTGAACTCAAATGCGATATAGTGTTAAATATAGTTCTCTACTTCTTGTTTTCTTACTAATAAACATATAAGTAGTACTAGTTAATTTTTCTTTGTAGCTACTTTAAAAGTTAACTGTTTATAATATAAAATTCATAATTTATTTAGTGTTTTCTTAATAATAACACAATCAGATTGATAAACATTTCTAATATATCTCCCATTTACTTCCATTACTATTCAATTTAATTTTACATAAAAATGCGATAATATGTACACTTAATTACTGAATGATCTAGTGTAATGAATAAGCCTCCCCCACCCCTCTAAATAATTCATGCAATTTACTAGTTATTATTACATTATGTTAAATAAAATGCGACAGTATGATATATAACCGCTTATTTTTCGTTCATGTCCATGGATCTACATCTGTGCATGAATTCACTTAGAAAATGATGTCATTGTGACATAATTTTGTCGACATTTCGTTTAGTAAGTTCTTTTTTATAGGTAGCATTTTGTTTTAAAGATTGGAAGTAAATTATCTGGGGAACAGCAGGAAATTGATAAATATCTTCCTCTTCAAATGATATCATTTTATATATATATATAAAATTTTGAATTAAGGACATTAATATAATTAAAAGTATATTTAACTACTATCTTTTATTGTTTTGAGAACTTGTCAGTATTTCTTATGGCAGTAAAAAACTTCTATTCTAGCCAAATGACATTTAAAGCATATTCTCATAGTAAAATCAGTTCGTTTAATGTTCATATATTTTACATTCTGTTAAATAATTATGGATCTATATATATATATTTTTTAAATAATTATAATGTTTTGTAAAAATACGCGTTATAAAAATAAAAATTTTCTCTAAAATAATTTGAGAAGTATCTATAAAAACTTAATATCAAATGAAGTTTTCTTTCTAAATGAATATTTTGTGTAAAAAGTAGACACAAAATTACTATTTTTGAATGTTAACATCGTTCAATCGTCATATTTTATAATGCTCCAAAAACAAAATACGATGTACGGCCATGTATTATAAGCATTTGTTTATATCTTAAAACCCAATAAATATTTTGTTTAAAAAATAGACCGAGATTTTACGTAATGACCCAATTGTTGCGATAAGTAAAAATTTATAAGTAATATTTAAACTTTCCTAATGCCTATAAACGAACTACTTAAGTTTGTTACATGGACTAATAATGCATTTATACAAGAAACAGTTTTTTGACGAAAATTTCATTTTCAGTGGATATTATATTATACTATATGTTAGTACTATACATGTGAGTGGTATATATATATATATATATATATATATATATATATATATATATATATATATATATATATATATATATAATCTTTTATTCATATATTTTTCAGTAATAATAAATACTATAAACCCATTGATGTTTTTTATATATATCATGGCGATATACTTTGACCTCTTTATAGAAAACGGAAGTACTAAATTTTAAAATGTATTTTTCAATAAATATGACTAAATATATCTTGACTTATATTTCAAATATTTTATAAAACTATATCTTAAGATTTTAGTTAAAATATTTAACGAAATGTTTAAAAATATAAAAATGTTACTAAAATATCCCAAATTAGATAATTTTTCATTCTTAGTATTTTTTAGGTAATTAACTAGTTTTAGTTTTTAAATAAGATAAATATTAATTTAAATTTATTCGACACTATAATTTATGTATAACGAAAATTCCATTACATATTAATTTAATTTTGTTTTTCATTCTCTTGTCATACTTTCTAAAACAAAAAACATTAAACAGGTATATTCGAATTATGAAAAAAATAAACAAAAACTAAACACATAAATTTTAAGTTATAATATGCCATGGTAAATTGATTCGTTTTTGTTTATATATATATATATATATATATATATATATATATATATATATATATATATATATATAATTACAATTACGAAAACAAATGACTCGCAAATGTTGTTTTACAGAAACTGAAAATTGTACAAAATTATTAAAATAATTTAGAGCAAATAATTATAACTTCTATTCCTAAATGGAATTTTTCGTAAATGAATCTGGTAATAATAAAGTTTTTAATACACATTGGCTGGTAGCACAAGCTCTGTTTTTGAGTGTTCTAAGAGCACGGTTTTACCATGTTAGAGATAGCTAAAACACCCAAATACACTCCTCTTAAAATAGGCAAAAACAGAGCTTGTACTGCCAGCCATTATTTTTAATTTATAAAAAATTGTATAAAACCTAATAACTAAGGCAAATTTTTCTATTTTGTAGAACTCCTAAATTTAAATAGGGTTTTGTATCTATCATATTATTGTAGCTAATTTTTATTTTGTTTACTCCAGTAATGATTGCGATTATAATAATTATAGAAAAATGACGCATTATAAATATGATTTAATGATATTTATAACTTTTATTTAACAGCTAGGACTGAAGACCGAAAATAGAAGAAATTTACAATGACCACTTTATTTACTACATTTTTATTATTAATAGCAATAGGTATGTTTTGAATCTCTTTTATAACTTGAACAGAATGTGAAAAATAACGCTGATTTTGCAGGAAACCATCCGACATTATCACAATATGCAGGAGCGAGAGATCGAGTTCGAGGGAATCCCACAAGAGGTTAGCAATCTCAATATTTATCATAATGTAATGTCATTTCAAGTTCTTATTCGTTATTACACTACATTAAAAAAAATTTAAATACACGCATCTACATTTAAAAGAATCAGACTAATTTACTATTTATAGCTAGTTTATCTAGTTATTTTAGAAGAATGAACATGGCAAAGTGTAATGTTTGCTATTTTATCAATGAAATTTAAGCTGTTATAATAACTTTGTACAAAGATAATGATATATTCTAATATGTTTCTTACAAATATTATTTATCATCAAATGAACTGCACAGGATAAATGGTTTATATGTTGCAAGTACTCGTAGTCAAAACGATTGAAATAATCAGTATTACGGTAAAATTATTCATTTAGTTTTACTTTAATTTTAAATTACAGTCTATTACGATCAGGGTTCGAAGATATATATCGATCGATATATATCATGATATTTATTTTGATATATATCGTCATATTTTTGCAATGATATATATCCATTATATAAAAATATCAAATAGTTTTTGTGATATAGCCTCCGGAGAAGTGAAATTTTTCGTATTTTTCAGTTTTTCTACTTTTCCGAGGCTATATCTCGAAAACTAAATGTGATATGAAAACGCGCTCAACGGCATTAATTTTCTCGTGCTTCAGTTAACTTATAAACATAGTTTCAGCGATTTTTATTTTTTTTCAATTTTCCGACAAAAAAATCGCAAAAAGCGGTTTTTTAACATTTTCTCGAAAACCAGAAGTCATATGCATTTGTAGATTGCACCACTGGATTCAGTGGGTCAAAATACATATGTATGTAAATTTTAGTTTTAATAATCCTACGATTAAGGATTTTTGGGAAAATTGAATTAAAATCTGAAAAAACCAAAGGGGTACCCCTTAGGAAATAATTAAAAATATTAAATTGCATAAAATTGTATGAAAATTTGCTTATAAGTCAATTCGGACACGGGGAATTCAACGCCGTTGAGCGCATTTCCATATCTTGTTTAGTTTTTGAGATATAGCCTTCGGAGAAGTGAAATTTTTCGAAATTTTCAGTTTTTCTAAATGTGTACAAAAACTAAAATTAAAAAATAAATATCCAAAAAGTGATATTTATCTGATATATATCCTATATATCAGATATTTTGATATTTATTATAAATATCATGATATTTACGAACCCTGATTACGATTATATGCTGGCAATAAAGGATACATTCATAGATTTTTTAGGATTATTCCTATGTTTATACTTTGCCAGATGCCAACTTGTACACTTACTAATATTAAAAATTGTTCTCCTAAAGTTTTTACAATTTTGTTTCATTTTCTATAAGCTATATTAGAACATGATATTGATGAATATTACGATATGAATATTTGTTTAAAAATGTATTTAATATTTTTTGTTTTACTTTTTTGCTTGTTATGTTACATAAATATTCTCTTGTTTTAACTTTGATTCCTGTTAATGTCTGCATTAATATTTTTGCATTTAAGGGGTAAGGCCACTCTAGAATTTTTTAAAAATGCATATTTTTTTTATTTGCTTAAATTATAGTTTAAACCCTTAGGAATAAGGGACAATTAATTTAAATGCCGCGCGAAAGTATTTCAGAGGAAAAAAAGCATATATCTATTAGTACTAGTATTTATATATATACATGACAACTTTAAACGCGTTTTTCTCGAAATCATATTTTCAAAATCGGGCGAAAAGAAATCTGAAATACTAATTGATGGATCGTGCTGAATCTTTTTATTTCTTATTCTAGATATAAAATACTAAAAAACTACGGCGGCTTTTTTTAAGTGCTTCATTCGTTTTTTATGGTCTTTTTATACAGAAATTTTGTCCCGAATAATAAACGTGAGCCATTTTGTTAAAAATCTAAATTTTCCAAATCCAGCCCGTAGTTTTTTAGAGTATACATCATAGATTAAGAAAACATATCCCTTTTTGATCCAGGTCTATTGCTGTTCCCGGAATGTTTTCGCCCGATTTGCCCTACGCGCCGAGAGGAGTCGCCATTTTTTTAAATTTCTGACGACAATTTTGAATATTTTCTTTTAAAAAAATTTTTAAATAAAATTTAAAGAGCACTAAATAAAGATCCAAAAACAGTTCTTAAGCAGCACGTTTAGATTTCGTTAAAAAAGATCTTGAAAATGACCCTTTTTTTCCTTGTCTAGAGTGGCCTTACCCCTTACATATTTGGCGATTTTTTAAAATGAATTTGTGGAAGGGGCGTATATCAGAATTAAGTAATAAATAACGAACAAGAACACAATAACGAATATGTAATCATAGAGTGTATAAATTTGATTGAATGCCTATACAGTAGGTGATCAGTATTATTCAAGTAAGTTAGTTAGGGGCGACCAGCCGCCTCCAGCAGATATCAGCGATGAGTTGTTTGAGGAGGAGATTCATCCTTTGACAGAGATGGCCAAGCATTGGAACACGCAAACGTACTCCTTTACAAACCAGAACCAGAGGAGAGGTTAGATGTTAGCAATTTCGAGTTTTCGACTCCCTAACGACGGTGTGGACGTTACAGTGTTGAACTCTACTAAACTAATATTTAGTTTTGGTATTTCACATTTCAGGCACGCTTGGTGTTGGATTTTTAACAACTACTACATGTATTCATATTGTTTGAGATATTTTTATTTAACCAGTCTTTGGTCTGCAGAGAATTACTCACTTTTTGACATGATCAACAACAACAAAAACTGACATTTTAAACATACAATAACAATTGCAGTTTATATTTAAATTTTATTTATTTAACAATAACTTTTGATTTGATAGTAAACCGTCAAAAAAATAATTATTGCATCAGTAATATGAGTCTATTTAGTAAATAACAAATAAATAGCAAAACTGTTATATGTACATCAAGGAGACATATCATGATAAATTCAAGTTGTTCAAATTAATTTTGACAAATTATGTTTAATACGTATTTTAATATAAAAATAATTTAACTTTGTTGCTACAACATATTTTTTTGTTTATTTTTTCTCTTTGTTTTTTCTATTGGTCATTTAGTTTTTTTACCGGAATTACTGTAGAATTATTTGTTTTACTGATCGTTTAAATATAAACTTACACTCTTGAATGACATGCTAAATGGACTTAAAAATTACACACTTGATGCAATTATTGTCTTGTTGTCAGAAAAGATAGATGAATGAAGTCAACTAAAAAAAATCTACTTCCAAAGAAATTTCTTCTATATGCAAATTAAAAATGTCTCAACTGAGTAATTCTTTGTTTAGAATTTTATTTAACAGTTTAACGCACTGTCGAGCATATTCTGTACATGCAGAATAAGCCCATGATCTGCCTAATTGATTCATATTTTTTATTAACTAATTTTAGTTTGGCTTCCATACTAATAATTATGAAGAATTGATTCTATTATGTTTATTTGTATAGGTTACACACCGAAAAAACTGCACCCTTGTGAAGAAAGCTCATGTTATCCAGCTACAGGAAATTTGCTGATCGGAAGAGAAAGTCAATTAACCGCTTCTTCAACGTGTGGCTTACACGGCCAGGTATATTTTAACATTAGTATCTCCAGAATTTATAAATTCACTTTGGTACTTCTTTTTTAGCAACGATATTGCATAGTATCACATTTAGAAGAACGAAAAAAATGTTTCTGGTGCGATTCTAGAAAACATACTGCCAATAAACCGCAAATTAATCATCAAATAAGTAATATAGTTTATAGAATGTTGCCAGGGTAAGTTTTATTACCGATACAGGATAAAAATACATATTTTTATATTATTTTATTCATTGTAGAACGCGGCAAAAATCATGGTGGCAGTCTGAAAATGGAAAGGAAAATGTTACAATTCAACTAGATTTAGAAGCAGAGTTTCATTTCACGCATATGATTATTGTATTTAAGACTTTCAGACCTGCAGCTATGTTGATTGAAAGATCGTACGATTTCGGCAAGACGTGGCAGGTAATCTTTTCAAATATTATATCCATATTATCTTTTCCTCTCAAGGTTTTAGAAATCATTATGAAATGAAACATTTAATGATCGTGTAGAACTGCGTTTGTTTACTTAAAATAGATAAATTAGTAACCGGATGTTAGTTGATAAATAATTGCACAATAATTATTACATTGTTATGTTCCGCTATTTTACTAATAGGAAGAAATATTTGTACATATTTGTTATCGGTTATAACAATTTATCAAAGAATATTAAGTTAAAAGAGCTTATTTTATAGGTTTACAGATATTTTGCAAGTAATTGCGCTGAAAGTTTTCAACAAGTCAAAGAAGCTCTGCCTAGAAATTTAACCGACGTAGTTTGTGAATCACGCTATTCTTCAGTAGCTCCATCAACCGATGGTGAAATCATTTTCCGTGTTTTACCTCCTAACGTTCACATTGACAATCCTTACTCTCAAGAAGTTCAAAACTTACTTAAAATGACAAATTTGAGAATCAATTTTACAAAATTACACACTCTTGGTGATGATTTATTAGACAAAAGAGAAGAAATTCAAGAAAAATATTATTATGCTATCTCCGATATGGTTGTTAGAGGATCTTGTTCTTGTTACGGTCATGCTAATAGATGTTTACCTTTGCCTGGAGTTGAACCCAAGCCCGATATGGTTCACGGAAGATGCGAATGTACTCATAATACGAAAGGAAGAAATTGTGAGGAATGTGAAGATTTCTTTAATGATCTACCGTGGAGGCCTGCTATTGGAAAACAAACTAACGCTTGCAAAAGTAAAGGATACTTCTAATATTAATTTGAAACATAATTTTTCATGTTTTAATTTATTTACAGGATGTAATTGTAACAATCATGCAACGAGTTGTCACTTTGACGCTGCAGTTTACGAATTAACTGGTCGAATCAGTGGTGGTGTCTGTGATGGTTGCAAGCATAACACCATGGGGCCAAATTGTGAACAGTGCAAACCTTTTTATTATCGAGATCCCACTAGGGACATTCAAGATCCTGAAGTCTGCAGACGTAAGTTTTAAACTACCAGTACTTTTGCCAAAACTATTAAGTTGACATCTAATGGCCGAACACTATTCTTTCATTCGGTTCTATACTTGAATTTAACTTTTAACTAAAAATACAACTACGTTGAAGTAATTCAGGTTCCTCCTTTGGTCCTGCAATTTGAGATTCTTTTTCTCTATTATTCTATAGCGTGTGATTGCGATCCGCACGGTTCACTGGATGGCGGGATCTGCGATTCGTTAACTGACACCTCTAACAGTTTGGAAGCAGGCTCCTGCCACTGCAAGAAGAACGTAGAAGGTCGACGTTGCGATACTTGCAATAATGGTTTCTGGAAATTTGATGTTGACAATCCAGACGGATGCCAGTCGTGCACTTGTAATACCTTAGGCACTACAAACAATCAGGGATGTGATGTTTATACTGGGGATTGTATCTGCAAACGATATGTTACCGGCAGGTATGAAATGAGAGAGTCTTTTTAAGCTGCGTACAGACATGCAAACAGAACATCGTAACAAATGTGCGTACACTTCGAAGTACGATCATTCACTGCCACATCGTGCAGAACTTCGTAACGTAACATCGCCGCGAAACACAGTCGCGAACATTTAGCCGTTCCAGTACTGTAGTTACTTTGTTTAATCGAAGTGCACGTCCAGACACGCAAAGAGAAGCGTATCAAGACCGGCGTAACATTCCTTTGATGCGGCGTCGAAAAACCGACAACGGACGGAACGCAGTGTTGTTACGATATTACGGTGTTACACTGTTACGGAGTGCCATCCACACTAACCGTAACAAAGATACGCGACGGTGTTACGTTACGATGTTCTGTTGCATGTCTGTACGCAGCTTTACATTTTGTTCACTTGTTTGAAGTGTGAGAATTCATATGATCTTTCTAGGGATTGTAATCAATGTCTACCTGAATACTGGGGCTTGTCGGAAGAACGCGATGGATGCAAACCATGCGATTGTGACCCTGGTGGTTCGTTAGACAACAACTGTGATGTTATCACTGGTCAATGCCAGTGCAGAGAGCATGTCCAGGGAAGAACTTGCAACCAGCCTAAACAGCACTTCTTTACTGGCTCTATTGATTATCTCGTGTATGAAGCTGAATCTGCAAGAGGCTCAGCGGTAAGTTTCTTCGTTTCTTCTTTTTATAATGGTGTTGATCACGATATGACAAAATCATTTCTTCACGTTTAAATATTTGTACTATTTCAGACTTGTCAAGTAGTTATTCGTGAGCCATATAGAGATGGCAGAGAAAATACTTGGACTGGAATTGGTTTCATGCGCGCTCCAGAAGGTTCTTACATCGAATTCTCCATTGACGATATCATCACGCCCATGAAATATGACATTGTTTTAAGATATGAACCACAGGTTAATTAATTAAAGCGATATATTTATAAAATAAACTAATTGTTTGATTTTATAGCATGCTGAACAATGGGACCTAGTGGTCGTATCAATAGAAAGACCGGAACCAATTAATCCAAATGGTCCTTGTGCTAACTACAATTTTCAAAATGATTTGCGACATATTTCGTTACCGAAAGGTATCCGAAATACTCTTGCTGTTCCAGATGTATGTTTGGAACCGGATCAATCGTACAAAATTCAACTTGACTTTAAACGATACAATTCTCAACATGAATCATCTCCTGCTTCTGTTCTTATTGATTCTGTTAGTATTTTATGGATAGTATGATTCTTGAAATAGAAACTAAAGCGAATGGTTCATTTCAGATTATCTTGCTTCCACGAATTGAAGCAATTCCATTCTTCCAAGGATCTGCAGCAGCAAGCAATCGTAAACAAGAATATGAAAGATATAGATGTGGACAATACTTATACACAGTTAACAGAGGTCCAGTTCCAGATATTTGCAAAAAATATCATAATAGCATTGGATTTTACATTTATAATGGTGCATTATGTATGTATTCAATTTAAAACATTTCATTTCAAAATATTTATAATTTTTTTCTTATTCTTTAGCTTGTTCTTGTGATCCTACTGGATCATTAAGTAAATTGTGTGACGACTATGGAGGTAACTGTCACTGTAAGCCGAATGTTGTTGGAAGAAGATGTGACAGATGTGGTCCAGGAACTTACGGATTTGGACCTGAAGGATGCACAGGTACTTGTCTATTTTCTTTTATTTAATATGTTTGCATGTAAATTATTTAAAATAATGTACTTGCACTGATAGCCACTTTATTCATGAATTTAGTTATTTATGCATTTAACTGGATAAAACTATTAATATGTTTTAAAATTGCATAAAGAAATATAAGCAAGAAATATTATTTATTGTGGTAACTATATTTTACTATAATATAAAAATAAACGTATTATTTTAAAACTAGAATAACGCTTACTAACAACACTAACTTAATAACAACCGCTCACTTTTTAGGTAGATGCTTTTGCCAAAGCCAGAACTACATGAATCTTCAAGTGTTGAAGTATGTTATTTACTAACTCATATTTGCTATCACTAAATGATAATTCTATTTTTCATTATATATGTAACCAGTACTCGAATTCGGATAATACCCGAAAAAATGCTCAGAACCAGTTTAAACTATATTAGGTATAATCATGCCAGAAAACGGGTTATCGAGCATATTTTTCGGGGTTTGAATGTATTCGTGTACATATTTTTCATGACTTTTATAACTATTTAATAGCTTTATTTTGCACTATTAATCTTACACATTGTGTCGTATTGTGCACTAATATTGCTTTATATGTTTTTTATACTAATTAATTAATATTAAAATATTGAACTCTTATTTATTTTAGCATGCGACTGTAACAGTATTGGCGCATTGGACAATTTCTGCAACGTAACAACCGGTCAATGTAAATGTCGTCCTAATACTTACGGCCGCGAATGCGATCAGTGTCAACCCGGATTCTGGAACTTCCCTAACTGCCAGCGCTGTGAATGTAACGGACATGCGGATATCTGCGAATCGAAGACTGGAGCTTGTGTCAGCTGCAGGAACCACACGGAAGGACACAATTGTGAAAGATGTATCGAAGGACATTACGGAGACCCTAGATTTGGAGTTGATATTCCTTGTAGAGCGTGTCCGTGTCCAGGGGTAGCGGGATCTGGACATTCGTATGCGGAGAGATGCACACTGGATGCCTATTCGAGGGATGTTATTTGTGAATGCCAGGAAGGATATGCAGGTAAAATGAATTTATTTATTTGCCCTATAGGGTGTGGCACATCTCGATAAGTGATATCTTTATGCGCGCGAAGTGCGGTTACCAACCATAAAATTACGCCTACTACAGATGATGTAGTTGTAATGGGTGAATCTGAAGAACAATTGAGAAGAATGATTCTAAGTATAAATGAAGTAGGAAAAGGTTTAAATCTATTACTGAATGTTGATAAATGTAAAGTGTTAGTGTTTGAGACGAGTGATTTGGTGACTGATTGCAATGTTTCGGTGAATGGTGTGAGATTGGGTCAAGTAAATAAGTTTGTATACTTGGGGAGTGTGTTTTCGAGGGATGGACGTATTGATCGAGAGATTGAAAGAAGAGTATCTGCTGGATGTAAGATATTGGGTGCTCTGGGAACCTTTACTCGGAACGTGAATGTATCCAGAGATGCTCGATTGAGTGTTTATAATGGTGTGTTAGTGCCTACGTTGATGTATGGTAGTGAATGTTGGGTATGGATGAAGAAACATGAACGGCGTATAACTGTTATGGAAATGAGATATTTGCGGGGTGTGTGTGGATATACTAGAAGAGATCGTGTCCGGAATACATTGGTGTATGATGAATGTGAGATTGGGAAGAATGTTGTAAGAAGAGTGGGAATAAGTCAATTGAGATGGTTTGGTCATGTAGAACGTATGTCGAATGACAGATTGGTGAAACAGGTGTATGTTGGTGAAATTGAGGGTGAAAGTTTGCGTGGACGGCCTAGGAACAAGTGGATGAATATGATTGAAGGGTTGTTGCGTGAGCGAAAGATTCTGAGCGTGAAGAATAAACGAGCTTGTATGAAAAGAATTATGAATGTGGTTGAAGCAAAAGTGGTGTGTCAGGATAGGAATGTTTGGAGAAAATTAATTGCGGGATAAATATGATGAATGAAGACAAGCGTATGATTCTTGATTTTAGATTAATTGGTTAGATGTTTTGAGTGTTTACCTGCAATTGTGTGGAGACCATCTTCAGAAACAAGCGCAGTGTATACTAGCGAATGGATGAATGTTTGTTGTGTGTTGATGGATTTTGGTTGTGAGAAAAGAAAGAGTTTGTTTGGAGGAAGTGTTAATGTGGTCGAATCGAGTATCGTGTATCAGGATGAGAATGTTGACGGGTTCGTGCTACCCCATTTAATGGGATATAGCGTGATGTTATGTATGTATGTACTAAAGATATTATTTGGGGAGAGGGGTACTTATAATGTGGTGAAATTTGTTGACTGTGGGAATCAAACTCTGGCCCTTAAATATAACAGTCCGATTCGATATCACTGAGTCATCTATTCTATTATTATTGTTATTACACTGTCCACCAGTAAATATTTATTTTTCATATTAATTTAATAAAATCCACAATGTGCAAAAGCGTAAATTTGAATTACATTAGTTGATACTTTTGAAAATCATCTGTTTCGCGCTTCTTAGTGCCTGGAGTATACCTATATTTAGAATTTATGACACATATTTTCGCTATTTTTAAAACAGGAAATCTCGATGCCGTAGAGTATATTTTAAAATCATTTTATGTGCAGAAAGTGTATAGCAAACAAATATTTAAACAAGATACAATAGGAGATCAACATTTCACATAATTGCATTTTCGTACTTGTTTTCACGACATATTTACCTTTTTACCGATAACAAAACAGTAAAAATCACTTGCTATTGTAGTCTATTTTACTTTGATATCAAATTATCTTATCTTCTATCATTTTACAAACAATATCCACGCACGGAAAATGCGCCTCGCAATTCTAACATTTATTCTCACGTATTTATCGGTAGGATCTCGCTGTGATGTTTGTGCCGACAACTATTATGGCAATCCGGAAGTTCCGGGTGGTTCTTGCCAACCATGTAATTGCAGTAACATGGTTGATACAACTAGACCAGGAAATTGTGATCCTCATACAGGAAAATGTTTGCAATGTTTGTACAACAGAGAAGGTGATTATTGTGAACTTTGCAAAGCTGGGTACTACAGATTGGAGGAAGATGGACTTTGCATAGGTATATATTTGTGATATTAGATCTTTATTTACCATACGTTAAAGCGAAATTTTACTCATGTATTTATTTTTTGTTTGTTTTGTAAGTAAACGTTGAAAAATAATTTAAAAAGTTTACTCAGATATTGATATTCATTGTCATTGGTAATTGCAGAGTGTGTATGCGATATTTTGGGAACTAACCGAACTGCAGGTCCTTGTGACAGACATACAGGTCAGTGCAATTGCTTAAAGAATGTTATTGGACAAGAATGCGACACGTGTTTGGAAAATCATTGGAAAATTGCTAGTGGAGAAGGTTGTGAACCTTGTGATTGTGACCAAGTTGGTTCTTGGGCTCCTCAGTGTAATCTTGTAAGTTTTTCAAATTTGTTTTCATCAAGTAAATTATATGTTTGTATTTTATTAAATTGTTTTTAGTATGATGGACAGTGCAATTGCAAACCACATTTCGGTGGTCGTCAGTGTAATGAATGTCAGGCCAATCACTGGGGTGATCCGAACGAAAAATGTATAGGTAAGTACTATTCCCTTGTTTCATTTATCTCACCGCTTTGAAGATATTAAAAATGTCATACTTTCTTTTGTAGCTTGTGAATGTAAACCAGAAGGATCTGAAACTTTACAATGCAATAGAGAAAATGGTTCTTGCATTTGTTTACCAGGTATCGGAGATCATAATTGTGATGTTTGTGCTAGAGGTTACATAGGAGAAGCTCCCCATTGTTCACCTTGTGGAGAGTGTTTCGACAATTGGGATCGTATTCTCAATGAAAGACATCGTATGTATTCCAGCTATTTTATGCATAATTAATTCTATAATAAATATATTTTAATTTTAGAACAAACTTTGAACATCATCAGCAAAGCCAAAAACATGAAGACAGTAGGAGCTGCAGGTGGCTACACCAGAGAATTTGAAATTACTGAACAACAGCTTGGAGAAATAAAAGACTTACTTAGTAATACATCTATAGCGCCTGACGACATGCAAAAGATTCAAGATACTCAAGATATGCTGGACGAAGAACTGAAGCAAGATACTGATATGTTGAAGAACATAGAAGAAAAGATACTGAATAATGTCACACAGGAGATAAAACTGAAACAGATTATCCTGGATGATTTAAAAGATAAAGAAAAAATGGTTAAGAATATTACATTGGAATTAAAAAATAATTCTACTCTACTGCAAGAAGCCAATGTCCAAGGAGCTCTTGGATTGATACATGATGCAAGAAGGAAAGCTTTAGGTGCTGAAGATCAAGTTAACCAAGCCAAGGTACATCTTTAACAACTAAATACTAGTGAAATTGTATATTTGTTTTTATTGATGATATTTATTTATTCTTCGTAGCGACTTTTGGAAGATACAGAACGTCAATGCAAAAGTACAGAAAACCGCGTAAACCGAACTTTGAAAGAATTTCATGAAACAAAAGATGATATAGATGCAGCTTTAGAAAAACTCCAAACCACTTTAGATGAATACAATAGTGCAATTCCTGATATTAATAATCAGGTATTTTTTTTGGTAGGAATTCAATACATGATAATTAATTAAATAATTTTTAGATGTGCGATAAACATGGAGATCCTTGTGATAACCTTTGCGGTGGTGCTGGTTGTGGTTTCTGTGGCGGAGTTTCTTGCGAGAATGGTGCCACAAAAAAAGCTGATAATGCCCTGTTTATGGTGAAAGCTGCTGATGAAGCATTGAGAGACAAGGAACTTAAAGTCGATGAAATGTTAAGAGCTGTATGAATATTTTTAATTTTTTTTAATAATATAAGAGTTGAATACCTAACACTTTTTTTAGGCAACGCAACTAAAAGAACATGTAAACGATGCGAAAAATTTGGCCAAAAAAGCATTTGAGAAAAGTTTTCAAGCTAATGAATTGTTGAACAATTCTATTACTGAAAGAAACTCTAAGATTAGCAGTATGCGCGATTTCTTAGATCAAGATGAAAATAATCCTAAAGATGTTCAAAAATTAGCTGAACAGGTATTACATACTAGAGTTAAATATTTTCTATATTTAATAACATTAATATTTAGGTACAAAACATGACCATTCAATTAGAACCTGAAGAAATTGAAAATCTAGCACATAAGATTAAAAATACTCTTACTTCTTTGACTAATATTGAACAAATTTTGAAAGAGACTGCACCCAGTTTAAACGAAGCCATAGCATTGAAGAAGAGTGCAGATGAAGCAAAGTAAGAATATCTTATAAAATATTTGCTTCATATTTTAATATGAATTTTGTATCTTTTAGGAACAACGCTAACAGTACGTTTACATCTGCTGTTCGCATTATCGATTCTTTAAATGAAGCTCAAAAAGCACAAGATACAGCTAAAGCTGCCATTGCTAAAGTTAAAAGTGATATTGATACTGCCGATAATAATTTAATACAGGTATAATAATATGACTTACCAAAAGCTCCGTCTAATTTAATCTCATTTTCCATTATCTGAAAAAAAAAGTTTAGTTTAGTATAAAAATAAGTTGTGTAATATTTTGTTATAGATTAAGAGCGAAAGCGATTTAGCCCAGTCAAAAGCGAACGAAACTGCAGGAAAAGTCGAAGGCTTACAAAAGAATCTAAAACGTTTACAAGAAAATGTTTTGAAGAACAACTTATTCGCGACAGAAGTTAGCAAAAGCATAAAAGCTGTTGAAGAACAAGCTAAAACTTCAGAAATACAAGCACAAAGATTGCAAAAGGAATATGATAGTGTGAACAAAACACTTATGGAAAAATCTAGTCTTTCACACTCAGCTCGAGATAAAGCGACACTTCTTTTGCAACGTGCACTTACACTAACAATTGAAACGAATATGAAGCTGACTGAATTGCAAGGTAACGTAATTTAATAGTCAAGTTTTATATCTATATATATATAATTTTTTTTGTATGTATATAGAAATCCAAAGAGCACATAACAATCATGAACAAAACTTGAAGAATATCTCTGATGCGATTGACGAATTGAATAAGAAATTAAAAGAGGACCTCGAAGCAATAAGTGAGAAGGTGGTCAGTTTAGATACATGTTCTTAGTTTTTTATTTCATTGTTGGTCTGTAATTAATCAACAAATTTATTAATATTTGATAGCTATAGCGTTGCCATGTCTTGCATATTATAAATGCATTTTATGAGATAATTTTAGTTTTTCTTGTATCTTTGTTATTACAAAGATATGGATTTATACATATGCATGTTGCATACTTATTTTAGTAAGTTTTATATATATTTTGTAAGTTTGTAACTAATAAGCTGTCAAATAACGGCATATAAAATAAAATATTTATCTATAATATATGTTTCCATAGAAAAAAATAACCATATCATCTCACGTAGAAGTTTATTAACTGCTAGTTAATAATCCTTAATCGGTTGTTTATTCATGTTTTTCATGGGTAACAAGAAATTTATAGGTTCCTAGTGAACCAAATGTAGAGAAAAATAATTAGGATCTAATTGGCCATCCCCTTTGTGCTATATATAGTAAGAACAAGAATTTTAAATTAGTGTAGAAAAGGGAAACAGGAATTTGTTGAACAAATCCTTTTGGATTAATAGTAACTACTTCACTACTTTCTGGTAAAATTTAAATTAGTATAAACAAGATAAACCGGTTATGATAACTGGTGTGGTAAGTTCAAGTTCTGGCAAGAGGTGGACTAAACTCAAAGTTAATAACTTTGGATCGGAGTAGGTAATAAGGACGAAATATAAAGGATTATGTAGATATCTTCTTAGATCCTAAGGAAATAGAAATATATAAAGATAAATTTAACAACAAATACATTTTATAAACTTTTATTAAAATAAATAATTAATTTTGCTTTGTTGCCAAACATATAAAATTTTTGAATAATTTAACAATTTTTTTTTAAATATCACAATTTAATTTTTTTTAAATATCACAAATTTTTTTTAATCAATTTTGAAATTATACTCTGAAGATGGATGAAGTGGGAGTGTTTTCTGAATTAATAACATGGCGAGAGTTGCGGATAATTAGATTCTGTAAATCACAAGAGTATCTCAATCTGCTGTAGTGCTTCTTGAAATAACTATATATCTTCCTAGAGCGTTCAGGTACAAGTTGTCTACTGTAGACCAAAGCATGCATGCATCTAGCAAATTGTACTGGCTCAGGGTAAATGAGATAACCATTGACTCCCTCTTTGATTAACTCTAAGGCAATTCCGGAATTTACTGCCAAAACTGGTTTTCTCATCAAACCTGCTTCTAGGATATAACGCCCATCAAGACTTTGTAGCATTGGATATAAAACTGCTTCGCATCTATGTATTAAAGATTTTCTATACGACAAAGGGATCGAATTAAGAAACAGAACGCAAGGTCTTTCTTGACAAAGCGCAAGAGCAGAATATTGTAATTCAGTTGAGTACTCGTTATACTCTTGTGTATCTTCATAGTGACCCGCTATGATTAGAAACAAATCCATGTGTATATACGGGTAACATGATTTTATCTGATCTAACAAAAGTGAAAAGGCATTAATGAGCAATTCGAAATTAGATGTTCTGCGTAATGGCCCAAATGAGACAAATATGATAGCATCATTCGGAATTCGTATAATGTCACTAATTTTGGCTAAACTACATCCTTCAAATGCAGATGTATCCACGCAAGGGTACAGAACTGCAGGTAACTTATTTGTTCCCGCAAAGACTTTACTGAAAATTTTCCTCGACAATTTATTTTGTACGACTATTTCGTCTGCATGGCTAATGCAGAATTGATGAAAGTTTCTTCCCCTTATATTGATTTCATCGGATGTGCCTGCAATTAGTTCTATGTCCGCAAAAGTGTGAATTTGTACAATGTGTAATTTTCCCACTAGTTTTAGGAAGGGGACAACAGCATTTGCATTTGGTACTACAACAAAACTGGGATTCAAGTCTTTCTTCATTTTTATTAACCAAAGAGTCGAATAAATAGTACGTAAACAGTACAACGGTAGATAAAATGTTCCAAACACGAATTTCGGGATCATTTGTCCAATCTACAAATTCAGATTTTCATTATTTACATATAATTGCTAGGTGACTTTTATATTAACCTGATAAACTTTCATAGATCTTAAATGGCTTTCAACAATTTTTTTCGCGCAGTTGGTCGTTACAATGACAACATCATGTCCCATTCTTTTAGCCATTTGGGCCATGAACACAAAGGTGTCCTCGCTATTTTCATAGTCTATGTCAGTACTAAAAAATACTATTCTGCGACTTTGATTTGAATCTCTGTTATAAAATTCGCAGTCTGTACTGCCTGCATCCGTGGTTCTTGTCATTGCTCTTCGTGGATTTGCCGCCATGTTCATTAATTCAAATTACTTATTTAAATCTAAAATCTGAACATGGATGTATAATCAAAATATTTATATGAGTTTAGCTATAAATCTTACCATGAAAGTAGATGTATTGAATTAATTATTGCAAAAAATCTTGATATTAAAGAAAATGTCATTACATGACTTACTAATACGGAACTAAAAGTACAGGCCGGGCCGATTGCTTTTTTTTTTCATCGAACGCCTAACTACACTAATTTTTCATTTTTGAAAATATATTTATTGTTTAGTATTTTATACAACAATATAGATTATTATTTAATTTAAATATTAAATTTAATGGTATATAATATTACAAAATGTTTTAGAAATAAAATTTTTAAAAAATGAAAATAAATGTGGTATTGACTATTTCCGGATGGTACCTAAAATGTTTTTGGGAACAATGGTGATTAAATAGTTATAATATTATTTATATTATTTATTATAACAAAATAATTTTTCTGTTCATTTCCTATTCTTATGTTTAATAAATAAGTTAATGTTAATTGCAAATAATTATCGTAAGTTATAATATATATATATATATATATATATATATATATATATATATACATATTACTACAATAATTTTAAGCATTTTAAAAGTAGAATTTAATTTTAAACAACATAGGTAGTGAACATGTTCACAAAATTTCAGTTTTTTGTCAATTATTATACCTAAATATTTAATGTTTTCAACTAATTATAAATTAGTTTTACCAATTTTGGTTATAATGTCTCCATTACTTAATATTGTTCTATCATATTTAGCCCTTTCTTTAAAAAAAAAAATTAAAGACGGCCGTACATCGGTGGAGAGCGAATCACGCTATAAAGCAATAACATATATTATTATGATTGTACTAAATATAAGATTAATAAATTCAGGTATCGAAACCAATCAATTAGTAACAATAAATATTAAAAATTTGATTTCAAATATTTGTATTATATATAAATATTTATTTTACAATAAAATACAAATTTACTAATAGTAGCATTATTTAAACAAATAATTGTAATAAATTAATTACATATTTATTTAGTACATCAAAAAATGTTACAGAGGGATTCGATTTCTTGCATATCCACAAATATATAAGTTTTATTGTTCAACTGACAAATGATTAGTAACTAAATTTTGTTATCCATTAATGATTGTTCATTACTGATTCCTTCTGCCTGTATTAAGCGAAAGATGGGTAAGTTTTAACTTATTTAAAAAATATATATTTGTAAACTGATATAAAATGTATAATATTAACCTAAAAAAATACTAACAAGTAACCAATCACAAACGAATAGTATATTTGAAAATTGGCGCGTACAGATTTTACAATTATTATTTTTGTTTTGTTTTCTGCACTTCCACTTAACCCAAGGGTGTATGTATATTTTTTTAAATAATACAAATTTATTTATTATTTACAATACCTCGGCAAGATAAGGGATGATGAAAATTAATTTACTAAAAGTTTAATTTTAAATTTTAATATCTTGTACTCTGCTAATAAATTATTCCGGGTAACAAATAAATCAATTCTATTAATTCTAAATAACACATAAATGATTAATTAGTCACTAGTTCAAAAATACTGGCAACTAACATAATAGTTATGCAAAGATGCAACCGTTTGTATATTCTTTAAATGTAAATAAAGTTCAATTATTTCGTTTAGCTTTCACAATTTAAAATATTATTAAAAGCTCTAATTTTTATCCTTTTATAAGAAACACAATGCTATTTTTGAAAATATTCACTGTTATATCCTCAATTATTGATTCTCACAGGGGTACGTTTTAACTGATCTTTAAAATGTACATACCTACACGAACCCGTCAACATTCTCATCCTGACACACGATACTCGTTTCGACCACATTAACACTTCCTCCATACAAACTCTTTCTTTTCTCACAACCAAAATCCATCAACACACAACAAACATTCATCCATTCGCTCCTGTACACTGCGCTTGTTTCTGAAGGTGATCTCCACACAATTGCAGGTAAAATGTATATTTGTTATTTTTATTATTTTAAAATTATGCACGGAACATAATATTTAACTACGGCAGTTATCGGTGTTACTAAGCTGCGAGTTCGAATCGCGGCCAGGGTATGGATGATTGCAATGTTTTTAGTAGAATAAGCTGGTAGGTAGAACCCTCTTCCATCAAAAATATATAGCAAAATTAAGGAAGTTGTAATATTAATCAACTAAGAACGTAATTCGTTGGTAAAATAGATACATTTATCATAAAATTAGTATGCCAAAACCAAATTTAAAAAATTCTACATAATCAAAGTTTATATTGCTTAGGTAGATATACGTAAAGCCCGGATTTTTAGGCAATTGCCTAGATTCAAATTTTAATATACTTCAGGCAATTTCGTTTTTCTATACATAGGTAATATGTTTACGTGTAATAGAAGGTTTTTTTTTTCGTGCCTTAGAGCCTATTTTTTCTTTATTTTGGTTATTGTGCCTATTTTACCTTATACAGCCTATTTTGCCTATTTTTGTTGCCTATTCTATCTTTTATTGAGCAGACAAGGTTTATCATCTACTTCAGCACTCGACAAAGTGTTTCCACCTAACCTATAATAATTAAAGTACTTACTTAAATGAAGTTTTTGTGTGTGAATTTAAAATGCCGAAAGAAAAAACTTTTTTAGTCAAAATTTTACGTGGCAATTCAATTGTGTCTTTGTCATTAATCAATGGAGCTGAGGTAACTTTAGACGATATGGCTAAATATAAAAATGCTCCTGTCATATTTTGTGATGTCTAACGAAGTTTTCAACTTACAAGCAAGTTCTGACAGACCGAAGACAGTCCCTTTCCGAAAATTTCATAGAGCAATTGCTCGTAATATTTTGTGAATTAAAGTATACTACATAATTTGAATTTGCATAATGGTTAATAAAATGAGAACCCTACATTATTATTTTTCAGATTGCGTTAATTTTTGTTTAAAATGATTATTTTTTTCTAACGAAGAGTAGATACGAGTACCAATATTATAAAAAAGATTCGTTTTTTTTAAAACAAATTATTTACATTTAGGCTGCCTAAAATCCCGCCTATTTTAGAGTAATTACCAGGGTTCGTAAATATCATTATATTTATAATAAATATCAAAATATATGATATATAGGATATATATCAGATAAATCACTTTTTGGATATTTATTTTTTAATTTTAGTTTTTGTACACATTTATTATCACAATAGGAAATACAAAATAAATTATTACTCCTAAATAAAAAATTAACATAGGTAATGAAAAAAAGTACATATACATTGAATGGATACACAAATATTATATAGTACTAAGAATAGTAAGAATATTTAAATAATCCTATATCCTAGATAGGGGCAAATCATCATCTTCTGATGAACTTCCTGAACATAGCGTTGCAGATAGACTCACTTGGCCAAATCCAATCTAAATTAGTTTTTTTTGTAGTTTCTTTTTGGTTTAAATATTTAAACATAAAAACTAATTTAGCGGATTTGTCGTTACCGAGATTGGACAATGCCAAGTGGAGAAATATCGTTCCAGCCCTGCTGTGGCTGTTACAGCAAGTGTGTAACTGTTCACATAGTTCAATAAATGTACTTTTATTTGGCCACTCTGACTCATTGATAGTTTTGTATTTGTATTTCTAAAATGAGTACCAAATAAAAATTTTGGAAATGGTTCAGACTTTGCCGTTAATGACATCACAAATGGCACACAATTTGGATTTATGTCGTTGATGTGAAGTTAGTCAAAAGCTAGTAAAGTAAGAATTATCTTTAGAATATAATTTTAACAGAATTAATGAAAGTAATAATGAGAGGTATACTGTATTTATTATAGACTATTTGATATTTTTATATAATGGATATATATCTTCGAACCCTGTTTATAAGTTAACTGAAGCACGAGAAAATTAATGCCGTTGAGCGCGTTTTCATATCACATTTAGTTTTTGAGATATAGCCTCGGAAAAGTAGAAAAATTGAAAAATTCGAAAAATTTCACTTCTCCGGAGGCTATATCTCAAAAACTAAACAAGATATGGAAATGCGCTCAACGGCGTTGAATTCCCCGTGTCCGAATTGACTTATAAGCAAATTTTCATACAATTTTATGCAATTTAATATTTTTAATTATTTCCTAAGGGGTACCCCTTTGGTTTTTTCAGATTTTAATTCAATTTTCCCAAAAATCCTTAATCGTAGGATTATTAAAACGAAAATTTACATACATATGTATTTTGACCCACTGAATCCAGTGGTGTAATCTTCAAATGCATATGACTTCTGGTTTTCGAGAAAATGTTAAAAAACCGCCTTTTGCGATTTTTTTGGCGGAAAATTGAAAAAAAATAAAAATCGCTGAAACTATGTTTCTAAGTTAACTGAAGCACGAGAAAATTAATGCCGTTGACCGCGTTTTCATATCACATTTAGTTTTCGAGATATAGCCTCGGAAAAGTAGAAAAACTGAAAAATTCGAAAAACTTCACTTCTCCGGAGGCTATATCTCAAAAACTATTTGATATTTTTATATAATGGATATATATCATTGCAAAAATATGACGATATATATCAAAATAAATATCATGATATATATCGATCGATATATATCTTCGAACCCTGGTAATTACCGACCTATATGCCTGCTTATTTGGGTGTTTTTAAGAGCCTAAATATCCGGGCTTTAATATATGTTTGTCATTGGTCAATTGTGCATACATATACTCGTATTCCAGAGATATAAAGAAATTTATTGTAATCTTAATAGCATTCTTCTCTGTACGTAACATCCGCATATAGTTAAACATAAATTTAAGACTAAACTGAATAATTCATATTGCACAGAAGACATCTGATTCATTACATTTTTTACACCTTTAGTAAAAAATATAAAACAATGGAAAAACACGTATTTAATTATACATATTCACTGAAATTATATAGATATGTCACTTTATACTTTATATAAATGAATTCAAGATCATTTGAAGCGGAGAACAGGCGAATTGGCAGGTACTCGGGGAAACCCATGACACAAACTTCAAAACACAAAAAATACCAAGCGGATCTCACAATACAACTATCACCTTTACACTGCCTTATAATTATAAAATCATTTAAATACATATAATAAAACGTCAAGTATAATCCCAGATTTCTCACCATGGAGTATATCAAATCAACTTTTATCATTAATTTTATTTTATGAATATTCATATGCTTTTATTGTTTAAATACCGCCAAAATATCCACTATTTTAGAATTTATAACCAATGACGAACGATAATTTAATATTGCTTATGTTTCACTTTCATTGTTTGATTAAATTACATTAATTGTAGTTCCATACTAATTTATTTATTACTCAGCACATCAGGAACCTACACAATCCTATATTTTATTTTGGATATAAGTTGAAGTTAGCGAAATTTGAACGCAAGGCCTCTTGCTTGTTAATTAATAAATGATGGTTCTATCCACTGACTAGATGACCAAATCTGATGTTAATTTCTATACTCTACTACGAGTAATTCTTTTCTGTCTGTGTCGAAATCGACTCTTAACGATTTTGACAAAACTTGGTTTGTTTGGCTTAGCTAGGTCTAATCCTTCAGAAAATTGATTTAGTATGTCATTTTGAAAGAAAATTCTTGAAAATTTAGTTATTCAAACTATAGACATGTGAGTACTTTAGGACAATTTAATTTGAGCCAATCAAGTCGACATCACAAATTGTTTATTTTTCATCTTAAACTTCGTCTTCATGATACGAGTATATATAAAATATTATTTAAAAAATCATTGCTTTCATACAATATTTAATTAAATATTACAATGCAAAAATGTCATGTCCGAGATGACAATGTGCAATATCAGTTATCAATATATTATTTATATCAGTTTATAGTAAAACATTAAATAAAGTTTGCACCCTAAATAAATGAAGTAAGATATCGTGCAAATTTGCACGTAGATATATTCTTTCATAAACTATGAGATAAGTTTGTGACGTCAAGTGGATTGATGTAAATAATCTTTGGAAAAGGTAGGATGTTCATCTGGTATTGTAATTTAAGAGTGTGCGCAAATTACGCCTTCATTTTCAAATTATAGATCGTGATTCAAACAACAGGTAGCTTCCATCTTATATTTAATACAAGTTTCACATCCAAAACAAATAATTGATACTTGTATTTAGATATGTATAGATTCATTCTTTAATAGGAAGAGATGTCCTTTGTAACAGGTGATTCAAGGTAGGAAAATGATTCGAATTTTACTGGCTTCAAACCAAAATTTAGACCTTTATTGATGTAGCAATAAATAAATTTGTAAAATGATTATATTACAATAATGATGTTCTGTCAAAAGTAGTCAATAACTTTTTCAAAATTCCAAATATTAGTGTATTTGATTTTTATCTTTATTTTTACGTGTTTGTACTTTTGTAAATGGTATTGAAGGATAAGTTACAGTAGTATCGAGTCTTGAGAACCCTGGTTCGATTCCCACAGCCGATAAACAATTTTCACCAATTTAAATATACTCCTGTGGCTCCCTTTCCACTAATATCTTTAAGGGCCGTGATTTGACGGCTGGTAACCACATTTCACGCGAAAAAATATCTCACTTTCCGAGATATGCTTAGGCAGAGTGCCACACCCAGTTATGGGTAAAAGGTGTGATGATATATATATATATATATATATATATAAAATAAATAAATAAATAAATATATCATCACGCCTTTTACCCACCACTGGGTGTGGCACTCTGCCTAAGCAGATCTCGGTAAGTGATATATTTTTTCGCGTCAAGTGCGGTTACCAGCCGTCAAATCACGGCCTCCAAAGATATTAGTGGTGGAGGAGCCACAGGGATAGATTTTTTAAATTGGTGAAAATTGTTTGTCGGCTATGGGGATCGAACCAGGGTTCTCAAGATCCACAGGCCGACTCGATACCACTGAGCTACCTACCCCATATATATATATGTCTCATTTAACTTGACAACTTGAAATAACTAAAAAAATACGCGATGTACGAAAAATTGAGCCGAGACCAAATCTTAACAGTTTCGAAGGGTGAATCATTTTATGCTAAAATCAGGACCCCCCTGCCCCCAGTGGGTGGGGCGATGGGCAACATTGAAATCTTAAATAGGAACCCTCATTTTTTATTTCAGATTCGGATTCTACGGACAAAAACTTATGTATTTTTGTATATATATATTTATTAATTTAGGAAAGGACAGTCGCTCTATTTCCCTCAACCCTATTACGGCTCTGGTATCTGACGGAATGTTGAAATGTGTAGCTTAAAATAGAGTGCAGCAAAGTAAATTAAATATTTTGGATAAACGATAAATGCAGGTAACTAGAAATATTAAAATAAATTTGTTCATATAAATCTACATTTATATATATATATATATATATATATATATATATATATATATATATATATATATATATAAGGATAATGGCGCGAGCAAACAGTAGGTTATAGTTTTAAAATAAAAATAGTACATTTTAAAATACTGTAGGTATTATAATTTTGGATGAACCAGGAGAAATCTTAATTTTTTTCAAAAACTCGAACAATAATTTTGATAACTTCATGAACCGGAATAATATTTACCATAATATAATATATAATATAATATAATATAATATATGGGGTAGATGGCTCAGTGGTATCGAGTCGGCCTGTGGATCTTGAGAACCCTGGTTCGATCTCCACAGCCGACAAACAATTTACACCAATTTAAAAATCTACCCCTGTGGCTCCCTCTCCACTAATATCTTTGAGGGCCGTGATTTGACGGCTGGTAACCGCATTTCACGCGACAAAATATATCACTTACCGAGATCTGCTTAGGCAGAGTGCCACACCCAGTAATGGGAAAAAGGCGTGATGATATATTTATATATATATATATATATATATATATATATATATATATATATATATATATATATATATATACTATTTTTATTTAAATCTAATAATAATAATTCAATATGACAACTTCAATATGACAACTTTGGAGAATATAAGATGTTTAACAGACATGATATTTTATATAAATTATTTAATAACAGGGTTCGTAAATATCATGATATTTATAATAAATATCAAAATATCTGATATATAGGATATATATCAGATAAATATCACTTTTTGGATATTTATTTTTTAATTTTAGTTTTTGTACACATTTAGAAAAACTGAAAAATTCGAAAAATTTCACTTTTCCGGAGGCTATATCTCAAAAACTAAACAAGATATGGAAATGCGCTCAACGGCGTTGAATTCCCCGTGTCCGAATTGACTTATAAGCAAATTTTCATACAATTTTATGCAATTTAATATTTTTAATTATTTCCTAAGGGGTACCATTTTGGTTTTTTCAGATTTTAATTCAATTTTCCCAAAAATCCTTAATCGTAGGATTATTAAAACGAAAATTTACATACATATGTATTTTGACCCACTGAATCCAGTGGTGCAATCTTCAAATGCATATGACTTCTGGTTTTCGAGAAAATGTTAAAAAACCGCTTTTTGCGATTTTTTTGGCGGAAAATTGAAAAAAAATAAAAATCGCTGAAACTATGTTTATAATTTAACTGAAGCACGAGAAAATTAATGCCGTTGACCGCGTTTTCATATCACATTTAGTTTTCGAGATATAGCCTCGGAAAAGTAGAAAAACTGAAAAATTCGAAAAACTTCACTTCTCCGGAGGCTATATCTCAAAAACTATTTGATATTTTTATATAATGGATATATATCATTGCAAAAATATGACGATATATATCAAAATAAATATCATGATATATATCGATCGATATATATCTTCGAACCCTGTTTAATAATATGTTATACTCTAATTGCATAATATCATTCTTTAATATCTATACTCCATATAAAATAACTAGATCAATAAATCTGTTTCTACTTCCCTTAACAAATACAAATAATTTTAAAAACTCACCGTCAAACAGAATTATGTATACTTATGAAAGTTTAGTCATATTGATTTGTTCCACCTTTCACTGAATAGCTTTAAAAAGGCTGTTAAAATAGCACTGTCTTAATTATTATCATAAGTTTTCTATACTTAATGTATTATTCAAAATTTAATGTATTTCTCCGATGTTTCTAAATTGAATGTATTATTCTAAATTTTTTGTACTTGTCAAGTATCTATTTACCTTTGTATGTTTACTGTAAACTATAATTTGTTATACTGTTGGTTTCTCTTATTTGTATAAATAAATAAATAAAATAAATGCATATAATAGAGCAACTATATTAGAATTACGAGGTATAGATAGGCGACTCTGCTCACATGCTTTGCTCTGCAGATGACTCAGTCATTGTACTCTGTAAATCAACTTGTACTCTGCACAGAATATGATTAATATCTGGTTCAGGAACTATCACCTTACTCAGAACTTGGATCTGAGAACGATCTATTTTTAATATGCAAAACAAAAGACATCTCTTGGGTTTCTTTATGGTTTCTAAAGGGAATGTACAAGATTTTTTATTTCTTCGAAGTGTAATCAATATTTAGACCGATCATCGATGAACAATGGAGTACCGGATTTGGTTAGGATTTTTCACTGTTTATAGATTGCAATAAATTGTCAGCGATTAATATAGATATTAGCTTCACGAATAATTAGAATATTACCATCATAGAGTGTCCAACTGCAATTGTGTGGAATTCAAGCGCAGAAAGATACTCCCTTCCTTCCTCATCTTTTTTTACTTCATTTTCAGTTTTTACTATACAGTGTGTAACTGCAATTGTGTTAAATGTATTTTTAAACAAGCGCAGGCGATGCTACCTTAATTTCTTATAGATTCGTTGTTAGAGAAGTGGGCGTAAGTGAAGATTTATGAAACAGGTGTACAGGAGCGAATGGATGGATTTTGGTTGTGAGGAAGGAAAGAGTTCGTATGGAGGAAGTGTTAATGTGGTCGAAACGAGTATCGTGTGTCAGGATGAGAATGTTGACGGGTTCGTGCTACCCCATTTAATGGGATATAGCGTGATGTTATGTATGTATGTATATAACAACAAAGACAAAATTAATTGTCATCCATACACTTGGTGAAACTAGGTTTAATAAAAAATATTAAATAAACACTTGGCAAAGTCTCACAGCCTTCGAGTCACCTTATGAGGGCATCGTCAGAGGCTGGCCAGCACAGTTAGTAACCATAGACGCGTTTCACTCTTATTAGAGCTCATCAGTATGATATAACTCACTTCTTCACCTAGAACAAAATTCACGTGAAGAAGCTGGTGACGAAGAACTATGTCAGCAGAGAATAAGATCTCTAACATGTCTCATGTCATCTTACCGTTTGTTAGAGATCTTATTCTCTGCTGGCACTGTTCTTCGTCACCAGCTTCTTCACGTGAACTTTGTTCTAGGTGAAGAAGTGAGTTATACCATACTGATGAGCTCTAATAAGAACGAAACGCGTCTATGGTTACCAACTGTGCTGGCCGGCCTCTGACGATAAGGTGACTCGGAGGCTGAATTTTGTGAGACTTTGCCAAGTGTTTATTTAATATTTTTTATGTATGTATGTATGTACCATCATAGTTTATTTACCTTATTTACTAAAGCTAAATAATTAATAAAGGGGCTAAGAAACTTTACCAAAGTATTAATCGATGGCATGAATATCAGAATAACGTTATATGTCAATATGTTGTTGGAACACACTGTATAAATAGATTATGATTTTTTTTAAATAATAAAAGATGAATTTTCTCCGAAATATCTATCCGGATTTATGAATAATTACAAACTGGAGCGATGACCTATTAAAAAGAGTTTCCGATTTTTTCTCGAAACAGTTTTGTTTTATAATTGATAGATGAATCATATAAATTAGACAATATGTTTTTTTTATTATAATAGGATAGGTATAAGAATGTTCAACATGGGTTTTCTCTGAAATATATATATAGATATATAATTAAAATTTAGAGCGATGGCCAGGAAAACCAAAAAAGCCCCGAATTTGGTTTAATTTATGTATTAGGGATTTATTCAGGGTGTCTGTTAAACCAGGAGTTACGATCTTGATTAAATTAGATAATAGTTTTCTTGTTAGAAAGCATTTAGTGGTTTATTTAAAATAAATAAATAACAGGTATGCACAAATTGTGCCACAACCAGGGGCGGATCCAGACTTAGAATTAGGGGGGGAGGCATGGTGTAAATTTTGTCTCGGGGGGGGGGGGGCGGGGGCGGTATGGGTATTGCCCATCTTTTAAATATAAAAAACATTTGTATTTGCTCATATTATATTCCAGCTTTAAATAAGTTTTACAATCATATTAAATCGTCTTTGGAATCACATTAAATCACATTAAATCATCTTTAGAATATACTTAGGTAACAAAATTTTTTTTTCACCTCAAAAATTTCCCCTAATAACGCCAACACTTTTTAAATCATAAAGTTTCAATATCTAAACATTTATTTATTAAACAATAGTTCTTAATTATCTTAGAATTTTAAGTTCTTAGATAATATTTTCTATTTAATTTGTTTAACAAATTGAGTAATCGTAAATAATGACATCATTATTATGTATTAGGGCCAACAATTAAAAAAAAGTCCAGGCTTAAGGGGGATCATGACCCCCATGACCCCCCCCGCTGGATCCGCCCCTGGCCACAACTCACACCGAGTAATAGATAAATTAGAAATTGTGAATGTAAATGTTTAAAATGTATAGCAATCATTTTGAAGAAGTTAATTTAGACAAAGAAAAAGAATTGTTGAAACGAAAATATGTCATTCTATATTAAGTATATGCACATTTTAGTATTTCTGTAAAACTATAAATAAATAAATAAATATATCATCACGCCTTTTACCTATTACTGGGTGTGGCACTCTGTCTAAGCAGATCTCGGTAAGTAATATATTTTTTCGCGTGAAGTGCGGTTATCAGCTGTCAAATCACGGCCCCCAAAGATATTAGTGGAGAGGGAGCCACAGAGGTAGATTTTAAATTAGTGAAACTAGAACAAAAAAAAATACAGTTAACATTTTTAGTAATTATTTCAAAATATATTGATAAAAAATTAAAATTAGAAACACTATAAAAGTCAATTTGTTAATTCTACAATATTAGATAAATGACTGTTTGTAGTATCGGCCAGTGACACTAAAAATGTTGTAAAATGTTGTTCTATGATTAGCACTTATATAACGAAGTTTAAAAGAAATACTGTATGGGGTAGGTGGCTCAGTGGCATTGAGTCGGCCTGTGGATCTTGAGAACCCTGGTTCGACCCCCACAGACGACAAACAATTTTCACCAATTTAAAAAATCTACCCCTGTGGCTCCTCCACCACTAATATCTTTGGAGGCCGTGATTTGACGGCTGGTAACCGCACTTCACGCGAAAAAATATATCACTTACAGAGATCTGCTTAGCCAGAGTGCCACACCCAGTGATGGGTAAAAGGCGTCATGATATATTTATTTATTTATTTTACTGTATATTAGAAATGATCTACAGACATTGATCAAGAAATCAAGATTGCAATAAATAAAACACTGTTCTTAGAAATTATATTAATCATCCATTTATAAATAATTAAAATTAAGAGTATTTCATGGCTAGTGAAAATAAAATAATCCCAGATATTTATTAGAACTAACAATTTGGATAATTTACATATTATTTGCATAAATAAGTCAATTTCACCGAGTTCTTAGTAATTGCAGTAGTAGAATTAGAAGAGTCCCGGTTTAATTATAGATTATATTTTTATGGAATACGAAAATTTGATTAGTAAACAGTTCATTACGTATAATTAGAACAAAAAATAATGAACTATAAAAATAAAACAGTCCTTGTTACGACTAAATCTAGGTTAGGTAGCACATTGTATCGTATTATATCACACCTGGTTTATTTAAACAAATAATCTACATATCTACACGCATAAAATTAAAACTGAAATCAGATTCTGCGTAGAATGTCATCATAAATTCATTTTTTACAGTTTATACTCAGGACCGTCTTAAGCATCTCCTGGGCCCTAGGCAATATAATATTTAGGGCCCCAAAACGTCAAGCATTTATTTATTTTTTTGTTCAATTCCATGGCTATCAATATTTTCAACGTAATTTTCGACATTTTCATATTTAATTTCTGTCGTTACAAAGCACGTAAAATTAATTCTGTTTATTGATTTAGATGCAGAATTTGATGCCCTAAAACTTTTATTTGACGCGTTTTTGCTTAAAATAATTAGAGAAGCAGGAAATTGCAAAAAACTGGTTTCCCATGTTAAAGTCCTATGACCGGCTGAGCGAGTCACCACTCTGTATATATAAATACATTGTATCGGAGTGTCAATGTCAGATTATAATTATTGTATTATTTTGCATTTGTGTTATTAGCTGCCATCCCTCAATAGAATTCATATAAAATGTAGTAATTATTAAAAATATTTTGGTCAGAAAATGATTAAAACTTAAAATGTGTATATTTTTTTCTATTTTTTTCATTTTAGTCGAACGATTCCGGCCCCCCAGAGTTACGGGCCCCCAGCACTTGCCTAGTTTGCCTAGGCGAAAAAACGGCCCTGTTTATACTACTCACGCTTTCAAAAACATTCGAAAAACCTCAATTATTGATTATTATTATTTCTGTGAAGTAACCCAAATCTTAGTTAATTTTTATGAATGAACTGTGTTCAAAAGATAAAAGTTTCGTTTATTCACAGAAAGAAAAATAATTTCCCATTATTCCAAATGCCAAGAATATAATTTCGTGTATAAGAGTAATTAGAAATATGATATAAAATATACGTATCGTAAAATCGTAAATTATAAGCCCCCACGCGAATTTTCAAAAGTCAGCACCTATGCTTGTTTATTATAATATTTCACTATTTGGAATTGAAACATGATACTAAGAAAAACAATAATCATCTCAATTTAATATATGAATTAGAGTGTCTTCCAAAGGTTTGTTCATAAATGAAACCTAGCGTGAATAAAAAATATACATTTAATTTAAAATACAGCTAATTGTTTATTGCGTGGGACACTGGTATAAAATATACAGATTATTACTTAATTTCGAAGTAAAATGCATCAATGGAAACGTTAAACGATAGCAGAAATTTATAAATACGAGCAGGGGCGTATCTGGGGTACTTGGCGCCTGGGTTCTGAAGCAGAATGTGGCGCCCCGAGGCGTGCGAAAATTTTGGAGCACAAAAATGCGATATGGTACTCAAAATATGTGGAATTTTATGCTCTACGATACAGAAAGAGTAAGGCAGTAAGCCGACACGCCGTACTATGCGAAACTTGCGTGTACTTAGATTTAGAGCAATAAGCAAACGCATGACAAATAATATGTTATTCACTTTAGCGTAGAATAATAGAACATTATTTGTCTAGAAAAATAACTATTTTTTAAATAAATATTTTATTATATAGTTTCTCATAAAATTAAATAAAAATACAAAAAAAAACTAAAAGAAATTAGTTCACTACATAGGTACATTCTAATATACCTAAACCTAATTAAAACTATATAGTTTACATTTTACAATTGCACATAATAGCACAAACAATTATACAAATAACAAAATAACATATCAATACATGTAAATTAAATTTACAATAAAAATACTTAAATACTCATAACTATACCGCGCGTTTCACGTAAAGGTTGGCATAGGGAAATAACATGGGAAAAAAGGTTTTTGTAAATAAAAAGTGTCCGGTAAAAAATTATGGTATAATATTGCACATGACCATACTAGAACTGTCCACACATATTATTTCATACAGATTACTTCATTTTAATGTCACAAATTAGAGAAATTAATGAAATAGTTCGAGAAAATCGCCTACTAATTATGATTTTTTGTGACAGCTTTGTCATAGAAACAGAAGCTGTCACTATAACCGTCAAGATTTGTTGTGAATATTAAGAAATCTTGACAGTTAACTTTATATTTCAAACATTAATCACATTACTTCGCGATCTTTTGTAATTAAAGGCCTTAGTACGATAGTAGGTACCTACATTTGGTATTCATTTAATTACTTTATTTATTTTACAAATAATATTAAGACGCAGTATTTGTGTTCTTTTAATATACTCATATTTATTTTAACTTTTGGCCGTCTGCCGCCCTTTTATGCTGGCGCCCGGGTTCTGGGAACCCCAAGAACCCTGGGTTGGAACGCCCCTGAATACGAGAAACACCAATCCATTATCGAACGTGGTGTGCAGTGAGAATTCCAGGAAATGTGTCAACAGCGCCATCTAGTTACTGTTACATTTATGTCAAGCGTCAAGTCTGCAAGTCTCTCATAGACGTCCAGGATAACGCCGACATAACACATAAAATGGTAGACTGACACTTATTCATTAATTCGTTACGAATTTTATTCTTTCATGTTGTACTTTTATTACGTTAAATCACTTTTCAGAATTAGAGTTGCTGTTATTTATTTATTTATGTTACTCTGTACAACAGGAATTTAATCCCAATTACAGTACAGGATCTGCACTCACCGAGCCGCAGTGTGGTAGCTTGAGTGAGATTCGAACTCGGGATCTCCGGATTCGAATTCCGTATTGCTATCCACACCACCGTACTGGGGTAGGTGGCTCAGTGGTATCTAGTCGACCTGTGGGTCTTGAGAACCCTGGTTTGATCCCGACAGCCGACAAAAAATTAAATCTACCCCTGTGCCTTCCCCACCACTAATATCGTTGGTGGCAGTGATTTGACAGTCAGCTCACGTGCATAAATATATCACTTACCGAGATCTGCTTAGGCAGACTGCCACAACCAGTAATGGGTAAAAGGCGTGATGATATATTTATTTAAGATATAAAAAATTAGACTTGATTATCATTATTTTTGTAGTTCCCACTTCATTAGTCATCTTTGGGAACCGCGATTTAACGGCTGGTAGTCGCATAAATATATCATTTACCGAGATATGCTACGACAGAGTGCTACACCCACTAATGAGTAAAAGGCGTGATGATATATTTATTTATTTGTAAAGTGTATAGCAACCAATGTTAATTTTGGAAATAAAATTTTGAAAGCAAAGCAACAAACGAATTAAGCTTTATAATAATCTATTGTTGTAATTTAAGTATTTAAATATAATTAAAACTTCGATCAATGGTTGCTCATCTCAAGATATGAGTCATGCTTTACATTATGATGAAATACTTTCCCTAAGCAAATAAACAGCTTAAATTACCACAGAATTTAATTAACCTCGTACAAAGCTTTTAACAACTTCAAACATAAATCAACAGATTAAATTGTGACAATTGTCATTTTTATACTTGACTATAAATAGCATAAATACTGAAAATTTAAAATACCACAACAATTCTAGAAAAGTTAACTTATCCTATACATTCAAATAATAGCAGTTAATTAGTTAGTCTCAGTTTTAAAATCTAGAAACGTAAATCGATATTTATTTATTTATTTATTTATTTGATTTTGAGGGAACACTACAGTCAAAGACCAAGATGGTTCCAGGTACACGAAAAAGAATTAATATAAATATAAAGAATTAAAATAGAAATATACAGAACACGATTAAAATGTAATTATTTACCTATATGTGTAAGTTATCATTAGAAATACCTTTTCTTTGTAAAAACAAACAAGGGCAAACCGCTAAAAACATCGAAAAATTCGGTTTCGATTCACGCTTCATTAAACTTTGTTGGTTAGGTTTAGTTTGTTCTGTGTATACCAACATAAATATTTTAAAAATCTCACTCAAGCTAAAAATTATATAAACTTCTACACTGCGGCTCGGTGAGTGCGGACCCTGTACTGTAATTGGGATTAAGTTCCTGTTGTACAGCGTAACATAAATAAATAAATATTCAAATTCATTTGGTATTAGACAATATTTAATCTTGATTGAAAGTATTATTTTTGTTCAAAAATACAAATAAAAATTAGAGTTTATATTTAATTTTAACTTTTTTCTTCTTCTGATGGCACACCGAGCCGCAGTTTTTACACTGGCGTACTGCCGGTTTTCGTAGTAAAATGCTACATTATTTCTAAAACTTTATTAAACCAAATAAATAAATAGTAAATATAAATAATTATAAAAAATATAAAGTAAACACTTGGCTATGTTTCACAAAATTCAGCCTTATGAGGGCATCGTCAAAGGCTGGCCAGCACAGTTAGTAACCATAGACGCGTTTCGCTCTTATTAGAGCTCATCATGCTCAACATGCGTAGCTTTCCCTTTTTTCGGTAAATGGCAAGACCAGTTCCACAGAACTTCTCATGTCAATTAATTTTGTCTTTGTTGTTATTTAAATTGCTATTGCGTAGCTTTCCCTTTTTTTCGGTAGATGGCAAGACCAGTTCCACAGAACTTCTCATATCATCTTACCAGTTTGTTAGAGATCTTATTCTCTGGTGGCACAGTTCTTCGTCACCAGCTTCTTCACGTGAACTTTGTTCTAGGTGAAGAAGTGAGTTATATCATACTGATGAGCTCTAATAAGAGAGAAACGCGTCTATGGTTACTAACTGTGCTGGCCGGCCTCTGATGATGCCCTCATAAGGCAGAATTTTGTGAAACATAGCCAAGTGTTTACTTTATATTTTTTATTAAACTTTGTTTCACCAAGTGTTGGATGACAATTAATTTTGTCTTTGTTGTTATAAATAATTATATTATGTTCAAAACAGACTTATTCAGTGGATGTAAGTAATTCTACCGATTCAAACCGGTCAACGTATTCAGTTTGTCTCAATTAACCGATTCCACATGAATGTTTCGATTCGGGTTCGGATTACAAGAAAAACAGTCGGTTCGGTTTACTGCCCTAGTACAAAATATAGGTACTAAAATTAAGCTGCTAAAGTGATGCATATATCGTAGGTATCATATTTAATGTGAAGATTAGTCGTTAACTAACAAAACTCTTCATAGTACTGAAAATAAAGTTGAGCCGAAATTAGATTATCACGCGAAAATAATGTTTCAACTTCCTTATTCGTAAATCGATAAAAATATGACAAGTGAATGATTGATGAAAACTTTTAAAATTCAGCTTATTAATAAGAACATTTATTAGGGTCAGTAGTATAGGAGACCAAGGATACATTAAAAAAAAATTATTTTATTGCGTAGAATTTGTTTTCCATATATTTTTTTTATACTTCATGCAAACAAATTAGTTCAATGAATTTAAAATAGTTGTATTTGGTAACTAGTATTCAAATATACCTCTGGTAATTTAAATTCAAGATCATGTTATGCCATGAATTGAAAATTTAATTTTTCTATGACCACCAAGATTTTATGGTTGTCGTTGCTATGGAGATATAATACATTGCACACATATTATCATATTTCACGATTACCATGGGCATTGTGAGATACAATAAAAAATCCATGTACTTTACATAAAGCTGCACCTATGAAATGGGGTATCACTAATCTTTAAAACATTCATAAAGATTCATTACGCTATTAATCTTCTTTAAACATTTTATCCTTCACTTCACTCATATTCATTCATTCATTCATTCTCCCTCAACTTCATCACATGTTTCACCAATCTTTCATTTGATATACGTTCCACATACCCAAACCAAAATTCAAAGGAAAACATAACAAAAGTAAACAAGATAGCAGGTACGCTGAAAAACACTCTGGCAAAAGCAAAAACAAACTGCTGGAAAACTAACATGCAATTAGTCAACTCTCTAATCCTTCCAGTATTCACCTACGGGGCTGAGATATGGGGCCCGGCACAAAAGGAATCAATTGAAAAAGGACAGCTACAATACTTCAAAAAACTAGAATCCTGGCAAAAAACAACTCCTGGATACATAATTCGAAGAGAAACAGGACAAACAAAAATAGAATTATTAATTTTCAGAAAAATCTTAAAATGGTGGTACCAGATACTCCTAATGCCTGACGCACGATATGTAAAAACATGCTACGAAAAAATGAGGCTGCTGCACACAAATAAGACTGAAAAACAATCTAAACAAATATGGACTAAGAACTTAGAAGTCATACTAACCAAAATTAATTTCAAATGGATCTGGGAGGAACAAAGCCCTTTACAAATAAAGGCGCAATTTGAAAATATGTTACATGCATATAACGAAATATTATACAATGAAGATACAGAAAGAATAATAAACTCTTCCTATAATCCTACCTATAAAACATTTAATATTGCCGCAAACTACCTATCATTAAAAATTCCATACAAAGTCCTAAAAATATTCAGCCTCTTAAGAACTGGAAATCCAAACTGCCTTTACATATATCAGGACAATATCTGCCACCAATTTAACCAGTCAGAAATATGCAGCATTTGTAATACCTATGAACCAAATGATATTCCCCATTTCCTTCTCCGCTGTCCAATCTATGCTCCATTTAGAGAATTTTATCTTCTCAGGCACCTTTACACAGACCAAACACCTCCTCTCTACTGGCGGAACTGACCACGGAGAAGTCTTACGATATCTACAACTACGTTTCCAAGAGAAGAGATCGTGTCCGGAATACATTGGTGTATGATGAATGTGAGATTGGGAAGAATGTTGTAAGAAGAGTGGGAATAAGTCAGTTGAGATGGTTTGGTCATGTAGAACGTATGTCGAATGACAGATTGGTGAAACAGGTGTATGTTGGTGAAATTGAGGGTGAAAGTTTGCGTGGACGACCTAGGAACAAATGGATGAATATGATTGAAGGGTTGTTGCGTGAGCGAAAGATTCTGAGCGTGAAGAATAAACGAGCTTGTATGAAAAGAATTATGAATGTGGTTGAAGCAAAAGTGGTGTGTCAGGATAGGAATGTTTGGAGAAAATTAATTGCAGGATAAATATGATGAATATGATTCTTGATTTTAGATTAATTGGTTAGATGTTTTGAGTGTTTACCTGCAATTGTGCGGAGACGATCTTCAGAAACAAGCGCAGTGTACACTAGCGAATGGATGAATGTTTGTTGTGTGTTGATGGATTTTGGTTGTGAGAAAAGAAAGAGTTTGTATGGAGGAAGTGTTAATGTGGTCGAATCGAGTATCGTGTGTCAGGATGAGAATGTTGACGGGTTCGTGCTACCCCATTTAATGGGATATAGCGTGATGTTATGTATATATGTATGTACGTTTCCAAAGCACTAAAACTGCGGGCGTTCGCTATGAATCTATAATAAAATATTATACTATATATTATAACAAAATGTATTATCCGTTTAACTTTAAATCCGATGTTACCAATACCTTTGTACGAGATTTTTCTCTTTAACAAATAAATTACATTACATACCCAAACCATCTCAACTGACTTATACCTACTCTTCCAACAACATGCTTCTCAATCTTAGACACATCATACACCAATGTATTCTGGTCACGATCTCTTCTTGTATTACCACACACAAACAGTTATACGCCGGTCTTGTTTCTTCATCCACACCCAACATTCACTATCATACATCAAAATAGGCACTCAATATTAGAAATATTAAATTGAGTCGTTGAATTTCATACATTTATTTAAATATCAAACGTGTTCTTGGCAAAACTCGCATTTTAAACAAACATACCTTAAGATTGTACATAGAATGCACGCCCCGCGCTCGTATCGTTTTATATTTGTTTTTAGCAAAGTTTACATAACTTACTGCAGTATATTATTTTCATTTTAAACTGGAGGGATCGGCATAAAACGATTAAATGCACAGCAATTACGTTTACAAAGGAACTCAAAATATGACCTGTTATAACTGGTTTTACAGGGTTGTAAAGCCCCATTCGCCGGTATTTTTAAATGGTCAA
Organism: Pterostichus niger; assembly: GCA_947425015.1. Lineage (NCBI taxonomy): Eukaryota > Metazoa > Arthropoda > Insecta > Coleoptera > Carabidae > Pterostichus > Pterostichus niger. The sequence goes on from OX380347.1 coordinate 30,588,196, forward strand.
TCATAAAAAAAAACAAGAATAATTTTAGGCTGAATACGACCCTTAAAAAATTACCTGTTGTGACCATCGTTAAGCGATTTGTGGTAGCCGAACTAATAGATTTCATTGTAGTTACGAGATGGGACAGGGATGTTTAATCGTTTTATACCGATCCCTCCAGTTTAAAATGAAAATAGTATACATGTAGAAATATAAAGTATACATACATACATAACATAACGCTATATCCCATTAAATGGGGTAGCACGAACCCGTCAACATTCTCATCCTGACACACGATACTCGATTCGACCACATTCACACTTCCTCCATACAAACTCTTTCTTTTCTCACAACCAAAATCCATCAACACGCAACAAACATTCATCCATTCGCTCCTGTACACCTGTTTCGTAAATCTTCACTTACGCCCACTTCTCTAACAACGAATCTATAAGAAATTAAGGCAGTATCGCCTGCGCTTGTTTAAAAATACATTTAACACAATTGCAGTTACACACTGTATAGTAAAAACAGAAAATGAACCAAAAGATAAGAAAGGAAGGAAGCATCTTCCTGCGCTTGTTTTTGAAGGTGAACTCCACACAATTGCAGGTAAACACTCGAAACATCTAACTAATATAAAGTATATTGTATCCTTAAGAACGACAATGAAATTCTTATTGAAATGATGTTATAATTTGACTTGTACACTCCTTATTCCCTATTGTCTGACGCGTGGGGTTGTTCATACACACCGAACAGGGGTTACAGGTAAGTAAATTAGCAGCCAAGGCCTCATTCTAGGAACACAGCTCGTTGGAAACAACGACAACGCAAACGCGAGCCAGTGGAACGCATTCCCTGTTCCCGCATTCGTATTCAGTTATTCACTTACCATTGCCACTCGCTTCAATTTCACCGAAACGTACGATGAAACATGGTTTTCTGAAAACATGCATCCCTTGTACGTAGTTTTACGATCTGGTGTAGTAAATATTTTATAAACTTTTGCCAGCCACAACGTTTTTATAAAAGCTTAATGATATGTCTATCTGGAAATGTGATATATCTGCTATGCTTACGCTATTATTTTGTTTTTAAATCAATAATTATATTTCTCCTGTTTACTATCAACTACTGCATATATATACAGGTGTAGAATTGAAATGTGGCGTATAGGGATTTCAATGTTATTTTTTAAATATTGCTGTGTGTCTTTACCTATTCACTTTAGAGCAAAAGCGTAAATACAAAAATTGTTCAGAAATTAAAAACGCTTCCTATAAAGTAAATTTCATTACATAAATGCAGGGTTCGAAGATATATATCATGATATTTATTTTGATATATATCGTCATATTTTAGCAATGATATATATCCATTATATAAAAATATCAAATAGTTTTTGTGATATAGCCTCCGGAAAAGTGAAATTTTTCGAATTTATCAGTTTTTCTACTTTTCCGAGGCTATATCTCGAAAACTAAATGTGATATGAAAACGCGCTCAACGGCATTAATTTTCTCGTGCTTCAGTTAACTTATAAACATAGTTTCAGCGATTTTTATTTTTTTCAATTTTCCGCCAAAAAAATCGCAAAAAGCGGTTTTTTAACATTTTCTCGAAAACCAGAAGTCATATGCATTTGAAGATTGCACCACTGGATTCAGTGGGTCAAAATACATATGTATGTAAATTTTCGTTTTAATAATCCTACGATTAAGGCTTTTTGGGAAAATTGAATTAAAATCTGAAAAAACCAAAGGGGTACCCCTTAGGAAATAATTAAAAATATTAAATTGCATAAAATTGTATGAAAATTTGCTTACAAGTCAATTCGGACACGGGGAATTCAACGCCGTTGAGCACATTTCCATATCTTGTTTAGTTTTTGAGATATAGCCTCCGGAAAAGTGAAATTTTTCGAATTTTTCAGTTTTTCTAAATGTGTACAAAAACTAAAATTAAAAAATAAATATCCAAAAAGTGATATTTATCTGATATATATCCTATATATCAGATATTTTGATATTTATTATAAATATCATGATATTTACGAACCCTGCATAAATGTGAATAGTTCACGAGATATTAATTAAATGAAATACCACTCAATACATTGATTTTTTTCTTGCGTGCTAAGATTATTCATTATTTCCTTACAATATTCTTCAAAAACTTGTTCAACAAATATTACAACACTGTAACAAACAAATGTCAAACTCTTTTACAATATGTCAAATATTCAGTTCATTTGTTTAATTTTCCAACGCAATCTACAAAAAATTTGAATAAATTTTGAATTTCATTTAATTAATATCTCGTGAACTATTCACATTTATGTAATGAAGGAAGCGTTTTTAATTTCTGAACAATTTTTGTATTTACACTTTTGCTCTAAAGTGAATAGGTAAAGAGATACAGCAATATTTAAAAAATAACATTGAAATCCCTATACGCCACATTTCAATTCTACACCCTGTATATATATATATATATAATGCATCCATTCATTCATTTATATAATTTGTATAAATTTCATTAGTTTCCTTGAGTACTTATTTCTAGGTGACTATTATCTTTTTCTGTGAATAATAAAAAATGCTGTTTTAACGAGAGTTTACAAATAAGGGAATAATGTTATTATGTAGAAGTATGTCGTTTACTAAAATTTAATTATGACAGACAGCAATACGTCTATGCATTATTGTTGTTTATACTATACAATAAATTAATTTTCTGCGTATACGAACAAAATAAAGAAATAAACTAAGTAATTTTCAACTATTAAATATGAGAACAAATTATTTGTTATAAAAAATATTGTTTTTCCAGTTCATATGTTATAATAAATAATATTCCATTTTCAAGGTTTTCATGCTTTAAAATAATGTCTCATTTAAACTTTTCTCAAACGAGGTTGCGGAATATTTTAGTTTTTGTAAGTTGATGCACTGTCGTAAATATTAGATTTTGTTCAAATGTTATACCATCAAGCAATATATGTGGATATTATAAACATACATTACATAGTAAATACTGGTAAATATGGTACGTAAAATAAAAACGGATACAGCAATTATAATCAATAAATATCAAAATAAACACTTGTCTAAGTCTCACAAAATTCAGCCTCCAAGTCACCTTATGAGGGCATCGTCAGAGGCTGGCCAGCACAGTTGGTAACCATAGACGCGTTTCGCTCTTATTAGAGCTCATCAGTATGGTATAACCTACTTCTTCACCTAGAACAAAGTTCACGTGAAGAAGCTGGTGACGAAGGACTGTGCCAGCAGAGAATAAGATCTCTAAAAAACGGTAAGATGACATGAGAAGTTCTGTCGAACCAGTAATCTACCGAAAAAAGCAAAAGCTACGAAATAGCAATTTAAATAAAAAACAACAAAGACAAAATTAATTGTCTTTAAATGCTCACTTGGTGAAACTAGGTTTAATAATAAATATCAAAATAAACACTTTAAAGACAATTAATTTTGTCTTTGTTGTTTTTTTTTTAAATAAGATTATCTTTGCGCCTCTTTTCCCTAGATGTCCTCCCTCAGCACATGCATAATGAGCTTATTGAGTAACTGGCCCTGAGAATATTACATATTTAGTTCTTTTTCACTGTAATCATTTCCCGTGTATAGCATAAAATAAACATAAAAATTGTACTATTAAAATTAACAATTTACTCTGGAGACAAATATTTCCAAGAAATGTAGATATGCCTTAACCTTTTGTAATAAATAGTAGAATCAGCACATATTATCTTAAGTCGTACGTAGCTAAACAAATATACCCACGTAATTGCATGATCAAGATCCACAAATTTCTTTCTGCAATTCCTGAAAAGCGTAAAAAAGTGGAAGTGAAAGAAGAATTTGGTAAATATAATTATTCCGTTAATGATCTCTGGCTTTACTTGAGCAAACATATAAGAAAATACCAGGAATCTCTACAGTTTTCCCTGAAAACACTCAATTTATACTTTGTAAACAATCATGTTTAATATTCGTTTCCCAAGAATTTTCATCCTTGATAATATACTTTCCATATCAATTTAATCTATGTTTTATGAATCGCAAATATTGGTTTTATATTAGATGATTATAAATTATTATTTTACGTAAAGGGGTAAGTGATATTTGACAGATTGAATCAATTCTTAGAAACCCTTTTCAATTTAGTCCTAAGAATTTCATTCAATTTTCTGCTGGATATAATATTTATATTTATCAGCAAGTTTTTCATTAATTCGGTTTCTTTCCAAATAAAGGATAATTTATCCATTTTGAATCGGTTCCAGATAATTATCAACAAGATAAAGAAGAAATAATGTTACATATAAAAAGACATTTAGTATAATTTGTGCTATGATTTCGATGCGTTATGTTTTAATTTATCCCGCCGATAGTTATCGAAACTTTATTTGAAGACAAAAAATTGGTCATTAATTGCGAATACATTATAGAAATGGAAGAGCCCGAGTTCGAATTGCACTCAAACAGCACTGCAGATCGGTGAGATCTATTTGCAAAAGATAAAAGCAAAAATTATGGTATTTTTTTATCATTTTACCGACTCTGTATATGTATATGGTTTTCGAAAACTCTGTAGTAAGCCAAAACAAAAATATTCAATATCTTTTGTTAATAAAGGTTTACTGAACTGACATACAAAATTATATGTATTGTAAAACAATGTCGTGATATTTTCTGAAACACCCTATATTTATTGAATTAAAAGTAAAACTAAACTAACTATAAAGTAGCTGCCCGAAAACTGTATTACCATTTTTTAATATAACCTACCAAATTAAGTCATTTAATGAACCAGTAAATTAATTTCATTTTTACTTTTATTTTAAATCTCAAATGCAACGTAATAAGTTATCTATCGTAATTTATGATATTCTTGAAATAATTTGTTTCAATATTACTACCACAGTAAAAAGGCAATATTTTAAAATGTGTCATGTTAATCACAAATTATTAAATACGTGTATAACTTAGCTAATAATTTATTCTTTGTCTACTAACCTATTATTAATATCGTAAATCATTTTTTACTAGTTACTGACATGCAAAAAAGAGAGAAATTATTTATGCTATTATAATGATGATTTTTTTTGCAGTCGTAAAGAAATTTCTTGCAAATTTCACCTTCATTTTGGTTAATATTACTTTCCCAAGTTCCTATATTTAACCAATAGATAGGTTTCTGTTTCTTTAGGTGCGTACAAATTTATTGAATTTTTGTAACATGATATTTGATTTACATAATTATAATATAAATTCTTTAGATTTCGTCAGCTATACGGAAGTACATATATTATTCATGAACAAAGGTATATAAACGTTTTTCAAAATAAGTGAACATTATTTTGTTTTCCGGTAATATGATCTATGAACATATGGAAAATATTTCACAATTTGGTGTAAATTATATCATCACACCTTTTACCCATCACTGGGAGTGACACTCACCCGTAGCAGATCTTGGTAAGTGATATATTTCTTTGCGTGAAATGCGGTTACCAACCGTCAAATCATGGCCCTCAAATATGTCAATGGAGGGGGAGTCACAGGGATAGTTTTAACATGGTGAAAATTGTTTGTTTGGGGGGCATAAGCGATTCTTAGGGGAAGCTTGGGGCATGAACGTTCTTTATTTCATTATAATTAATATATATATATATATATATATATATATATATATATATATATATATATATATATATATATATATATATATATATATATATATATATATATATATATACCGAGAGTTTTTTTTTATCAGTAAGCATAGGGATATGTCATTACTATAGTTACAGTTAAAAAGTTTGACAGCAATGCATTAGAGCGTTTATTTTAAAAGTAAACATAGGGAAAATAACATTGCTGTCATATATAGTTGTCAAAGTAATAAAACTGTCCTCTTTCAAAATCAGGCCGGGTTAAAAGAGGATCAAATAGTGGGGCCTTGTTATATAAATGGATATTTAAATGGGGAAAATTATTTAGAGTTGTTACAAGAGAGAGTAATCCCGGCAATAAATAATTTAAATATTGAGGAAGTGTGATTTCTTTTTCTTAAAATGTTTTTTTTTATTATAATAGATTTCAATGCATTGCTGCAAATGTTATTTTCCCTATGTTTACTTTTAAAATAAACGCTCTAATCAGGGTTCGTAAATATCATGATATTTATAATAAATATCAAAATATCTGATATATAGGATATTTATTTTTTAATTTTAGTTTTTGTACACTTTTAGAAAAACTGAAAAATTAAAAAAAATTCACTTTTCCGGAGGCTATATCTCAAAAACTAAACAAGATATGGAAATGCGCTCAACGGCGTTGAATTCCCCGTGTCCGAATTAACTTATAAGCAAATTTTCATAAAATTTTATGCAATTTAATATTTTTAATTATTTCCTAAGGGGTACCCCTTTGGTTTTTTCAGATTTTAATTCAATTTTCCCAAAAATCCTTAATCGTAGGATTATTAAAACGAAAATTTACATACATATGTATTTTGACCCACTGAATCCAGTGGTGCAATCTTCAAATGCATATGACTTCTGGTTTTCGAGAAAATGTTAAAAAACCGCTTTTTGCGATTTTTTTGGCGGAAAATTGAAAAAAAATAAAAATCGCTGAAGCTATGTTTATAAGTTAACTGAAGCACGAGAAAATTAATGCCGTTGAGCGCGTTTTAATATCACATTTAGTTTTCGAGATATAGCCTCGGAAAAGTAGAAAAACTGAAAAATTCGATAAATTTCACTTTTCCGGAGGCTATATCTCAAAAACTAAACAAGATATGGAAATGCGCTCAACGGCGTTGAATTCCCCGTGTCCGAATTGACTTATAAGCAAATTTTTATACAATTTTATGCAATTTAATATTTTTAATTATTTCCTAAGGGGTACCCCTTTGGTTTTTTCAGATTTTAATTCAATTTTCCCAAAAATCCTTAATCGTACGATTATTAAAACGAAAATTTACATACATATGTATTTTGACCCACTGAATCCAGTGGTGCAATCTTCAAATGCATATGACTTCTGGTTTTCGAGAAAATGTTAAAAAACCGCTTTTTGCGATTTTTTTGGCAAAAAATTGAAAAAAAAATAAAAATCGCTGAAACTATGTTTATAAGTTAACTGAAGCACGAGAAAATTAATGCCGTTGAGCGCGTTTTCATATCACATTTAGTTTTCGAGATATAGCCTCGGAAAAGTAGAAAAACTGAAAAATTCGAAAAATTTCACTTCTCCGGAGGCTATATCTCAAAAACTATTTCATATTTTTATATAATGGATATATATCATTGCAAAAATATGACGATATATATCAAAATAAATATCATGATATATATCGATCGATATATATCTTCGAACCCTGGCTCTAATCCATCCATTGCTGTCAAACTTTTTAACTGTAACTATGGTAATGACATATCCCTATGTTTACAGATAAAAAACTCCCAGTATATATATATATATATATATATATATATATATATATATATATATATATATATATATATATATATATTCATTTTATTTTGTCCTCTTTTGCTATTTCGAGAACTATAAGACCTACGAGGTCAGTTAACAATTTTTATAAGAAAAATGCATGTTTATATTTATTTCACACAATTCCACAAAAATATAAAAATCGCACTGAAGCAATATTCGATTAACATAAAATCTTGAGTGTTTGTGTTTGTACTAAAGTTACAATATAAAATAGGTCAAGTAAGATGAAGGTATAAAAAAACTTTATATACTTACGAAGAAATGTGTTGCACACATTTTCATTACGGGGAATAATTTTCATATTCAAGCGGCTCTCGGAATGCAGCCGTTATTTAATCAACTTACATATTAACAGAATTAGTGTTGTTTTTACTATTTTAGTCACAATTTTACATGCTCATTGCGGTTTTATTAATTAAATCGTTAAAATTATATTTTTATGTCATTGCTTTGCGGTTAAATTATTAAGTAGCAGATAGTTTTATTTATAAAAACTATTTTTATTTACACTTTGCGTGTTCTGAAAAAATAAACGCATTTAGGGCACGTCATTTCTATCTGTACGTGTTTCATTTACACCTAAATTAATCAACTACGCTCTAACTTTAAGTATCTAGAGCAATAAATGGCACAATGTAACATGATGCAAAATAAAACATTTAGGTAAATAGAATCAAAAACAAGATAAATATATCATCACGCCTTTTACCCATTACTTGGTGTGGCATTCTGCCTAAGCAGATCTCGGTAAGTGATATACCAGTCGTCAAATCACGGCCTCCAAAGATATTAGTGGAGGGGGAGCCACAGGGGTAGATTTAAATTGGTGAAAATTGTTTGTCGGCTGTGGGGATCGAACTAGGGTTCTCAAGATCCACAGGCCGACTCGATACCACTGAGCCACCTACCCCATAAAAGATGAGGATAAATCGACTAAATCAGTACACAAAATAAAACTTCTATAATAATAATTATTGAAAATATAGTTATATAAGTTCTTAAAGACAGGCGCGGTGGCCGAGCGTGTTAAGGCACATCTCTTAACATACTATGACGTCACCCGAGCCAAGGTTCGTCAGTTCGAATCCGCCTGTCGACAATGTGTGATTTGTCGTAAAATATAAAATACAGCTACATGTATTTATCACACTCGGGCCCTATAAGCTAGTCACTTATACACCTTAAATAATGTAGCATTCGACTACGAAAATCGGCAGTACGGCAGTGTAAAAACTGCGGCTCGGTGTGTCCGGTAGGCCCAGGCCCGATTTGGGCTGTAGCGCCACAGATGATGATGATGATGAATAATAATTAGTGATGTCGCCAAATTGAGGCTTGCTATAATTCAATTCATCTCAAATATTTGAGGCATTTTCTTTTGTAGAATTTTCTGATCCGAATCCGATTTGATCCGAAATCCGACTTCGAATCGGATCGTATTCGGATATCAGATATTTTTGCCGATCCCTATTTGAGTCTACTAACTATCGTATAAACGTAGAGTGATCAACTAAATTGCTTTTTGTTTTTAATTTTAATATTTGTTCTTTTTTATTTTATTTATTTATTTATGTTTCACTGTACAACAGGAACTTAATCCCAATTACAGTACAGGGTCCGCACTCACCGAGCCGCACTGTGGTAGTTCATATAATTTTTAGCTTGAGTGCGATTCGAACTCGGGATCTCCGGATTCGAATTATAGATACTGCATATCACTGAACTACAATTTACTAAGTTTAAAATATCGTTAAAATATGATATTATTAAAGTAGAGCATACAAATTAAACAATACACAATAAGTCGTAAAGTGAAAATAGATGTACATAATTAGATTGAAAAGATTAAATATCTTCAAAATTTCAAATTCACCGGAAGCTATACTTTAATCAAACAGGGAAATAGAAAGTAAAAAATTGTTCAAATGACAGCTAAAAATATTATGATTAAATCTTTCAAAATGATCTGATGTATGTAATTATGTATTTTAATGTAGGTATAAGTTAGCCAAAGGTATTTTATCATTTATCTGCCTGAGTTAAGAAGAATAATTAAGTAATAAACAAATGCACACATTTTTCATAGAATTAAATTATAATTACGGCTTCTTCGTAATGATAATTATAAAATTGTAATTCAATTGGTAATGGCATACAATGAACTGGTATTAATAGTAATTTCTAGATATTTTATAGAAAATATGGACATTGAACGAACCTGATTTTGAATTTGACAATATCGTAATAAATAATTCAATTTACTTTACGTTAAATATGCTATCAATTCTTTAGTATCTAAACAGTAAAACTATAAGCATTTATAATAGATATGGGCGAATATCATCCGCGAATAGTCGAATGCCGCGAATATTAACATTATTCGATATTAGAGATTTTCGAATATTAACGTCAGTATAGCGAACATACCTCGAATATCGCGCCATATGTTGACCTCAATTTTTGACTAAGTTTTTCTTTATCATTTGTACATAAACTTAAAGCTATTACAATATTTTGAAGTTATTAACAACAAAGATATTTTGTTTCAAAACCATGAAGACGTACCATATTTCAAATTTGTTTTTCGCCAACATCAGCCCGTACGTTTCACCTTAAATTTGAAATTTTCGTCTTTCTCATTTTTGTTTGTACTTTTTGTTTTAATTTTATTTTATCTTACCAATTTCATTCAAATAATGAAAGGGACTTAATTAGATTATTATTAATAATAAATAAATTAACTTTTAGGAGTATTCGAATATTCGAGATCTGATTAATATTTAAAAAAAAAGAACAACAAAGACAAAATTAATTGTCTTTAAATGCTCACTTGGTGAAACTAGGTTTAATAATAAAAAATCTGATGTGCACACCACATGACTTCCTTGTACGCGTATTAAACTATAGATATTTTTTAATTGCACATATTTGACATAAATTTTTTTATTTTTTGTTCTAATCTATAGCAAACTTAATTTAAAAAAAATATATATATAATATTTAAATTTAAATATCTCGCTTATGCAAAAGGCTAATTTAAAAATTCTTAATGTGCTAGACGCAGAATTTAATTCTCTAAAACTTTTATTTGCAGCATTTATTTCTAAAATTAAAATAATACCATTTTTTTCAAGGAAAACTGTTAGCAGCTTCATGTAATGTGTCACTTCCGGTTAGTCTATTTTAACCAAAATCTATTATGTTATTTCCATTGATATAGTAGTCTTATATACCAAATTTGGAAAGTTTTAAATTATATTTGAATATAGTTTTTCATGAAAATCTATTATAGGCTTCAAGTAAAGTACCACTTCCGGTAGTTGTATAGTGACCAAAAAGGGAGGTGCACAACTAGATGTTATAACAGTCCTAAATATAAAGTTTCAATTTTCTACGGCTTACCGTTTTTGAGTTATGCGAGATACGTACGTACGTACGTACGTACAGACGGCATGACGAAATTCAGGGAGGGCCAAAACACCTATTTCCGTTGAAATCTGAGAACCGAAAATTTTCGCGATTACAATACTTCCTTTACTTCGTACAAGGAAGTAAATATAAAAATAAACACTTGTCTAAGTCTCACAAAATTCATTAATATAAAAAAAAATAAATGATTAATATTTGTATTCGATATTCGAATTCGAGAAATTTGATATTCGCCCATCTCTAGTTTATAACATTTGGCTTATTCACCTTTAAATTTCTGATAAAAATCTGAAAGTGATTAAATTCAAGAACTATTTATGAAACATGCACCTTTCTCAAAGCGAATGAATCGCTGTCCGTGACTAAAACGGGAAAGTACCATTATCCAGAACACTGCAAACCCGAACACATCCTACCAGCAAGGAGTGGTTACGGATATTGTATTGTACACGATGAACTGTCCTGAATCATTCTACGCAGGTATATTACCATTCATAGACTCGCTACGCAGGACATCAACCTTTATTGATATATGTAAATGTATAATAAATTACCTTTGTAACATGCAAACAAATCCTGTTCAAAAATTAATTGTGTTGTTTCTGATTCATCCAGTTCTTTGTTAATTTTGACTTTCAGTTCGAAGAAGTATTGATAAACGAAATATTGCAAGGACCTTTTACCTTTTGCTCAACTAGAATTTTATATTATCTTTCATGACTCATTATATAAAATTAAATGGGTGATGTGATTTTGTTTTACCTGGTATTTTAAAGGTCTTTATTCAATATGAGAACTTGTACACTAAAATTATATATCGGGCCGAGATATTTCAATTTTCAAATAATGTAGGCAGCCATTTTCGTAATAAGCACACAAAAAAACACTAAAAAATATAACAACAAAGACAAAATTAATTGTCATTCATGCACTTGGTGAGACTAGGTATAATAAAAAATATTAAATAAAACTCTAGGCAAAGTCTCACAAAATTCAGCCTCCGAGTCACCTTATGAGGGCATCGTCGGAGGCCGGCCAGCACAGTTAGTAACCATGGACGCGTTTCGCTCTTGTTAGTGCTCATCAGCATGGTATAACTCACTTCTTCACCTAGAACAAAGTTCATGTGAAGAAGCTGGTGACGAAGAACTGTGCCAGCAGAGAATAAGATCTCTAACAAACGGTAAGATGACATGAGAAGTTCTGTCGAACCATTAATGTCATCTACCGAAAAAATTGAAAAGCTACGCAAATAGCAATTTAAAAGGCAAAGTCTCACAAAATTCAGCCTCCGAGTCACCTTATGAGGGCATCATCGGAGGCCGGCCAGCACAGTTAGTAACCATGGACGCGTTTCGCTCTTGTTAGAGCTCATCAGCATGGTATAACTCACTTCTTCACCTAAAATTTTTTCGGTAGATGGCATTAATGGTTCGACAGAACTTCTCATGTCATCTTACCGTTTGTTAGAGATCTTATTCTCTGCTGGCACAGTTCTTCGTCACCAGCTTCTTCACATGAACTTTGTTCTAGGTGAAGAAGTGAGTTATACCATGCTGATGAGCTCTAACAAGAGCGAAACGCGTCCATGGTTACTAACTGTGCTGGCCGGCCTCCGACGATGCCCTCATAAGGTGACTCGGAGGCTGAATTTTGTGAGACTTTGCCTAGAGTTTTATTTAATATTTTTTACTAAAAAATATAATTTCAGCGTAATAGTATATTACATAACGAGAATTGTAACAAGCACATTACATGCGAGTGAAAAAGTTGCGCACGAACCCGATGTGAGTGAGTGTAGCTATATTTTTTTTCATTTTAGTTTTGAACATTTTTCCGAACCATCTTGTAGTCCGTAACCCGAGTGATTTGAAGCACTTCTCGCGCATAAATACATCACTGAGCTAGATCTGCTACGGCAGAGAGCCACACCGAATTATGGATAAACGGTTTTATTTTAGCCATCAAACCAATAATACTTAAAATGTTTAAATTAATTATAATTATAATCATTTAATTAATATATAATAAATTAACTGCTAACATTAGAAATTAACCAGCTTCATTACATAATTAATTCCTCATTGTTTACGAAAGCTAAAACCATCCCTTAGTTCTTTAGAACAACCTGTTGCTATATTCTCCAATTTCATTACGACCCCTTTATCTTTAATTGGGTTGTGAATTTCGAGCATATATATGACCTCTTTTCCACACTAATCAATTCATTTGACACTGGACGACAAATCCTAACCTAACTTTTTTGTACAGCAAAAACAATTACAAAAATAGAATGAAAACTGTCACTATAATACGTTAATATTAAAAATATTTTTAAATGTGTATTAAGCTCATTTAAGCAAACGGAAGACTCTTATTAAATCATCAGCATATGTGGGTGACCCGTCAATACCTTTGTGTACTTGCTATCATAGACCAGCTCGTTTTTATATTCTACAAATACTTTTATTACAATTTAAAAAGATAAATTACCTATATAGATAATCTTTTGTAGTAACAATACATAAAAGAAAGACAATACTTACGCTTAATCTGAAAGCAATATGGAATAAGTAAAGGAGATATTATAATATTATAAACAACATTCTAAACAAACAAACTACATACCTAGATAATTTAACTGTTATAACAGATTTTGATACAGTATTAATTTTTGCGCAAAGTTCTTTTATAAGCCATCATTAGTGAAGAACGAGCACAATTTTAGTTTCTGATTTGTGAAATTTAAACTCCACAGGTATTGTTTTTATCATAACAATATTTGGAAGAATGAGCTTCGCTCGTGAAATAACAAGAGATGAAAAGTTTCAAAATAAAATATTTATCCATTACTGGGTGTGGCACACTGCCGTCAGCAGATCTCGGTAAATGATATATTTCTTCGCGTGAAGTGCGGTTAACAGCCGTTAAATCACGCCCCCCCAAAGATGTTAGTGGAGGAGGAGCCACAGGGGTAGATTTAATTGTTTGTCGGCTGTGGGGATCGAACTAGGGTTCTGAAGTTCCACAGACCGACTCGATACCACTGAGCCATCTATCCCATATGAAAAGTGTCAAATGTAAAATTAGAAATTGAGAAATAGATAAAAGAAACAACTTTTCTCCACAATTTTTTTTTCAAAATTTCGCTCAATCTTTATTGGTTTCTAGGGTCAAATTACACTTTAAGAACTTCTTCTTCTTTGATGGCACTACAGCCCAAATCGGGCCTGGGCCTACCGGGCACACCGAGCCGCAGTTTTTACACTGCCGTACTGACGGTTTTCCTAGTCGAATGCTACATTATTTAAGACGTATAAGTGACTAGTTTATAGCGCCCGAGTGTGATAAATACATGTAACTGTATTTTTATTTTTTACGACAAATCATACATTGTCGACAGGCGGATTCGAACTGACGAACAATGGTTCGGGTGACGTCACCGTATGTTAAGAGATGTGACTTAACACGCTCGGCCACCGCGCCTGTCTTTAAGAACTTATATGACTATATTTTCAATAATTAAATATTCTTAAATTTTCTCCACAATTATCTTTCATAATTTTTCAGAGAATTAAAAAACATTAAAGTACCAAGTTTCATCAAAATCAATCAGCCGAATCCAGGACCGTTGCTCAACAAATAACAATTGCTCGTGTTAAAATATAGGATATGATATTTATAAAAATAAGTAGTATAAAATGAGATATGCATTGTTTAAATTTAGACATTTAAATTTTATATTTGATGGCATTGGATATTTCAATTTAACTAACAAAGAAATAAATTTTATAACGGATAAAGTGATAAATATGAAAAATGTCTCCTAAATATAAACATAATAATCAGGCATTTCAAAATAATTATTCTATATGAATTTAAATTCTACAATAAATAAATAATTGTGATTCAAAGTTATGTCACAGATTAATGAAGGTAAACAAACACGCACAATAATTTAAATTGTAGCTTTTTTTCATTCACAACTTTTCACGTGAACATATATTGTATTATTTGAGAGTAATTTGGGTAATTCTGAATCTCCGTAAATCATTAAGCGGTGAGTCATTTTAGACTTGCGTCAGTCAAATATTTAGCTATGTTATGTTGTTTATATGACGTTTTCAAGTATTATATATATTTTCAGGAGAAGCACCAATTTTGTCTACTGTCATGATATAAAAAGATATTATTTAAGAATGACACATACTGTAACTATTATTCACACACATTCGTTATATTATTACAATCAGAACTATCGTGTTTTAATCTATGTAATTTGTAATGTGTAACTAGTAATATTTCTTTCTTTATCATATTAAAATAAGTTCCCATATAGTTTTTACAATTTGTGTTCATGTTCATGCATTCGTCGACAGTAATTTGAAAATTAAATAACTACTTAAAATTGATTGATGTGTGACTGCTACCTTCTATATATGCATATGTTAAAGTAAACTTGCTTATGAGTGAGCAAATATTTAAAGAATTCTTAGATTAGTTTATTTTTATAAACATCTGAATAGTTGAAAGAAAATATACAATAATATTACATTTAAAAAGCAGAATAGCAAATAAATACACCTTTAACATCAATGAATGGACGCTTATAATTTGTATTTTTTTTAAATTTTATTAATAACTACAATTTACAATAATAAATTTCAAGAATTTTTATGACAAATATGTTATTATATCGCATAAAATGCTTAATATTACGAATAATAATTATAAATTCTGCGTCTAGAGATGCAATAGCATGACATCGTTACTTAGCAAATTTTTATTTCATTGAAATAATACTACGTAATGCAAATTATAGGAAACTGTGCTGATGATGAACTATAAAATAAATAAATAAATATATCAACACGCCTTTTACCCATTACTGGGTGTGGCACTCTGCCTAAGCAGATCTCGGTAAGTGATATATTTTTTCACATAAAGTGCGGTTACCAGCCGTCAAATTACGGCCCCCAAAGATATTAGTGGAGGGGGAGCCACAGGGGTAGATTTAAATTGGTGAAAATTGTTTGTCGGCTGTGGGGATCGAACCAGGGTTCTCAAGATCCACAGGCCGACTCGATACCACTGAGCCACCTACTATGCCAAGTAGAAATAAGTACACATCGAGTTATACTATGTTCAAAGATACTCCGTTATGGCCCTCTCTGCGGGTCTAATGTTAGGGATTTAAGCTTGATTTATAGGGGTGCAAGGACAGGTATGTATTCAGTATTTCCCAATTTAATTTTATTTTTATATATATTATATTAATGAAACAGAGAATTTTGTACAAATATTATTATTGATAATGAAGCAAAAACAAAAATGTTACATGAAAGTATCATTGTATAACAATTCGTCAAATCTGAAATACGTAATCCGCACAGAGATTAGAGATTTCCGAATTTAAATATTTTGCAATCCTACCCTGAGCGCCAACAGGTAGAATCTCTTACTGTGTGCGGTTCAACACAGGCTTAGTAAGTTAAAGCCATAACGGAATATCTTAGAACATTCTATATGAGAGAAATGAGTGCGTCTCAAATAGATGAATTTACTATACCTCCTATAAACTGTATAGTAAGTTTTTGATTGGGAACAAAATGTATCCTATCAAATGCAAAAGAGAAACATTTTAATAAAATGACTGGATGTTTCATTATAAAACAGTTGAGTACGGTGGTGTGGATAGCAATACGGAATTCGAATCCGGAGATTCCGAGTTCGAATCGCACTTAAGCTAAAAATTATATAAAACTATCACACTGCGGCTCGGTGAGTGCGGACCCTGTACTGTTATTGGGATTAAATTCCTGTTGTACAGCGTAATATAAATACAATACAAAAATAATCTAATAGTTTGTAGTTTAGTAAATTTGACGAGAAAAATTAAACCATGAATTAAACATCTAAAAATAAAAGAAAAAGTTCATTTAAGTACATGCCCGTAAATACTTTATTTCTATTTTAATAAATGCAATAAGAGCAACGTTAAAATATGTAGTTATAATAATTAAATAGTATGGGGTAGATGGCTCAGTGGTATCGAGTCGGTCTGTATATCATGAGAACCCTGGTTCGATCCCCACAGCCGACAAACAATTTTCACTAAATTAAAATTCCCCTCCACTAACATCTTTGGGAGGCATGATTTGACGGTTGGTAACCGCACTTCACGCGAAGAAATATATCACTTACCGAGATCTACAGAGTGCCACACCCAGTAATGAATAAAAGGCGTGATGATATATTTATTTATTTATATTTAACATTTGATTAGAATTAGATATTTATAATAATTTATTTTCTAATTTAAATAAGTTATTATACCAGATAATAGATAATTTCATAAATTCTACTCATAATTTTATCTTAATCAAAATAATATTTGGTATTTTATTGTTATAACTAGATATTTTGAAATTGCGCTGCTGCAATTATCAAAATGAGAATATCTCTCAAATAAAGCATTTACATGCATTTGCTAAAATGAACTTTTTTTCTTATTTTTTGTTTTCATTGTTTAGATTGGCGGGATAAACCTAGAATATCTTGTATAACTGCGGTGCTGAAGGCAGCAGTTTCTTGTAGTTGTAATTGTTATACCGTAAATTATCGGTTTTACTTTTATACAGAATGTTTCACAACTTAGAGCAAAAAATTAAAGGGTATATTCTGTACGACGTGCTGATCATGAAACAAATGTTTTTTTTAAATTCGAAAAATTAAGGGTTGTTAACCTAAAACATTTTTTGTTGTACTGCACTGGATTCGCTTTCCTATTAAACACAAACAATGAAGTAGATATCAACTACTAAAGAATAATTACACAATTCAATTATTAGCAGTTATTTATAATAGAATTTTATTTAATTAATAACTTTAACATAATCATCCACCCAGTGGCAGTGGTAACGAAAAATTTTGGACTGGGAAACATGGAAAATAGTTATGCGATTTAAAAAAAAAATCTTTTTGTTTCATAAGTAGCACGTCGTACAGAATATACCCTTTAATTTTTGCTCTAAGTTGTGAAACACCCTGTATAGATATGAATGCTTGTTAGGTAATAATATATTTAAGTTAGACTAGTTTTTTAACAAATAATTCAAGATAAAGCAAAAATAAAATAAATACAAAAGTTACAAAATTGTGTTACGCGATACGTTTTTGAACTAATTAAATTTTACATATTTAAAAAGATTCTGAATAATATAGACTATCAGATTACTTTAAGAAAAATGTGTACAAAGAAAATATATAGGTTTTTTTATATTATAACTTATAATATATAAAAGTCTATAATTTATTAGTTTATGACGATGCACTGATTTTGACATGAGCTAATTTACACTACCTTTGTACTTAATATATCTATTTAAACATAAAGTAGTTTTGTGTCACAATATATTATGTAGAAATGCTATTGACGATGACTCATATTCATATCTCATGATCTTATTAATTTAATATAACTAATCAAACTAGAAAATTGTACGCGCTCTATGAGCGAACAGAATGAATTTCATTTTCGAAGAACAAATCGAAATTCAAACAACTGTTCATAAGTTCAATGTCGGAACCCTAGTTGAGTTGCTGTTATCCTGTTTCGTGCCGTCCCGTTTCGGACATTTACCTTTTCCCTATAACGAGATAATATTTATTTTTCTAATAAGGACCTGTAGTGGATGAAATTCTGCTAAAATATCATTGTTTTATTATTGTTGCGCACAGTAAAGTGGTATATATTATATTTAAAAGAAAATGTGAGTTATGTTATTTTTCTATATAAGGTGTATTTTTATTTCGACTAATTATTGAGATCTCAAAGACTGTAAGAGATACAAACTCGGAGACGATTTTTAAAGAGGTTTTTGTTTTTCCTAAATAAACCTACTCTGGTAAAAAATGTAAAATTGTAAATTTTACGAAAATGTTAACAAAAATCAAAATAAATAGTATATATATACCGGGAGTTCTTCTTATCAGTAAACATAGGGATATATCATTACCATAGTTACAGTTAAAACGTTTGACAGCAATACATTAGAGCGTTTATTTTAAAAGTAAACATAGGGAAAATAATATTTTCAGCAATGCATTGAAGTGTAATAGTCTATAGTCTAAAAGAAACATTTTAAGTTTAAACAAATTAAATGAATTTGAATTACTTTCAATTACATTCACTAAACGTTAGGTATAAATGTAGAACCTCAAAACAATCCAAAAGTTCTTTTGTGTAGAGGTTTGTTCACAAATTCTTCGTTTAAGAGCTCGTACATACAAATAATGAGAATTTTGGGTTGAACCAGTTCAAAAATCGAAAATTATTAAAATGTGGTTCTATATAATTCAGACCACGAGAAATTGAATGGCGCAAAGCGCATCTTCATATCTTTTTTAGTTTTTGAGTTACAGCGATTTTTGACTTTTTTTTAAGCTCAACTTTGAAAGCCCATAACTCGAAAACTAAAAGAGATATTAAAATGCGGTTTGAACGAGTATATTTCTCGTGCGCTACTTAACTTGTAAATGTATTTTGAAAATTTTGAAAATTTTTCAATTTTTTTCAAAATTTTCTTTTGTCGATATTTCAAAAAGTTGAAAAGATAATTAAAATTTGAAAACACCAGTGAATTTCTCTCGTAAAAATACATAGGTATGCAAATTTTTACAACAAAATTCGCACAGATAAATTTTTTATTACAAAAAAACGAAAAATGGCTAAAATTCGAAAAAACACCAAGGGGTACCCCTTAAGAAATTTTCAATAAACGGCCATTTTCGATTTTTTGTAATAAAAAATGTATCCGTTCGAATTTTCTTCTGAAAATTTGCATACTTGTGTATTTTCACGCGAGGAATTCACTGGTGTTTTCATATTTACATTATCTCTTCAACTTTTTGAAATATCGACAAAAGAAAATTTCGAAAAAAATTCAAAAATTTTCAAAATTTTCAAAATACCGGTACAAGTTAAGTAGCGCACGAGAAATACACTCGTTCAAACCGCATTTCAATATCTCTTTTAGTTTTTGAGTTATGACGTCTCAAAGTTGAGCTTTGAAAAAAGTCAAAAATCGCTGTAACTCCAAAACTAAATGAGATATTGAAACGCGGTTTGAACGAGTGCATTTCTCGTGCTCTGAACTATATAGAACCATATTAGAAAAATTTTGACTTTTTGTACTGGTTCAACCAGGAATTCACATCTGCATGTTTATATGTCAAAATTTTGGTCATTCATGAACATGGCAGCTCTGCAATAGCAGATCTTAATAAACTATACATTTTAAGCCGTGAAGTACATGTAACACTAATTCTAAGTTTTAATTGTTCTACACTCATTCTACCACCATTAAAAAAATTACTTTTTAAGTGGCCCCAAAGAAAAAAATCGTTTGGCACAAGATCTGGTGACCTTGCAGGCCACTCCACTTCTGCACCTCGTCCTATCCATCGTTGGGAGAATATCCGGTGCAGATAATTTCGTACATTTTGTTGGAACCACACTTCCTCAATATTTACTCAATATTACTCTCATTTGTAACAACACTAAATAATTTTCCCCATTTAAATTTCCATTTATATAAAACGCCCCACTATTTGATCCCCTATTAACCCGGTCTGATTTTGAAAGAGGACAGTTTTATTACTTTGACAACTATAGATGACAGCAATGTTATTTTCCTAACTATGTTTACTTTTTAAATAAACGTTCTAATGCATTGCTGTCAAACTTTGTAACTGTAACTATGGTAATGGCATATCCCTATGTTTACTGATAAAAAAAACTCCCGGTATATATATATAGCCTGTACATAAAAAATGTGCTATAGAAAAAAAAAGCATAAAATCATATATTTTATTTTGCCATTATTATTCTTATTAATAACTTCATAATTAAAAAATAACTAAGACAAAATTAATTGTCTTTAAATGCTCACTTGGTGAAACTAGGTTTAATAATAAAATATCAAAATAAACACTTGTCTAAGTCTCACAAAATTCAGGTGACTTGGAGGCTGAATTTTGTGAGACTTAGACAAGTGTTTATTTTGATATTTTATTAACTTCATAATTATTTTTTGCAACAATAATGTAGCTTGAAGTCATAACGTACAATTTATAATAATCATTATAGCGCTAAATTTAAAGAATGTTTATAACAAATATGGAATTATATCGCAGAAAATGACTATAAATGCAATAGCATGGCATCGCCCCATCGCTCATGATTGTACATAAGTGTGCCGAAACGGAAGAGGTTAAAAAGTACACCATCCTGCACTATGAGAGGGTGCCGCGTGAACCGCTTAGCGATTAGTCAGCAACTGGCGGCTAAATTATAACGACTTCAACGAAACGAAAGCGGTTACAGCTCGAGTATCGATTTAGTGGCTACCTTATGGTGTATGGTGAGTGGGCACCTTCTTGTGATGCAGTAGCTCTGGACTCTTTTCTTGTTAGCGTCGAAGGATTCCCAGGAAATTCAACGTCGATCGGGACGAATCCAACCCGATGGACTGTCACAGGGAGGGCATGGATCTAGCGCGCAAGGTGAGTTAGGCAGAAAGGTATGCCGTCGTGATTTTATTGAACTACTGATGTCTCATTCGATGTTTATTATATAGTTTTATTGCACAATTACTGTTATATTTGTGTACATTCGGGAAAAGTTAATTAGAAATTATTTTATTTTCAATGATTTGACGTATGACACATCTACATATTTAGATAATTCCTGATACAATACTTATTATAGAAACATATATTTTGCATAGCATCACTATAAAGCGCGCAATTTCTAATTCAGGTGTTATGTATATGCTGCTAATAGAGATAGTTTAATAGAATTAAGAAAAGTACTATTTCCATGTCGACATTTTTTTCATACACGGACAATTGTAGATATATATTTGAATGACTTATTCCTTGAGTTCACGGAATCAGAATTTTTATTTTAGCATGGCTGAAGGCAAATTCTTTCAATACAGGTTTAACTAAACATAATGATTAAATATATATTGGAGAGTGTAAACCGGACATTGAGTAGAAGAGAGTGGTGACACAGACACAGCACATAACATAGCTAGCAGCTATCCAATCCCAGATTGGTTTTAAGAAAAGGTGCAGCAACCACTAAAGTAAGCACGGCACTTGCATTTACAGCTAAAGAAAGGAAAATCGTAATACCGTTAGCGGGTGCCGGACACGGGTAACATTGTACCTGTAAGTCATTTCTCCTTCAAAGTTATCGCATTCTCCGTAACACGCATACTTCTAATCGGAATCGCTCGCCCTGTCATACTTTTCATTTTCAGAGAAAGATACAGAAGAAACGAGAACCCGCCTTAACCCCTCCACGCACGCGTTTGCAGCCAATAGGATGGCGACTTGGCTTTGCCCCGCAATTCAAATATAAAGTCCGCCAGCTGTATTTGACACAGTCTCACATGAGTGTTGATGTGCGTACACAGGTGTCACAGACCTATCTGTTGTGCTACGAAATACGCGATGTGAAATATTGTCTACGACCCTGCAATCTGCGAAAGTAAGGTTAGAAAACATTCGACAGTCGTGCTTCGAAGTTAGTGCAGTTATCAGTGCGGTGATCTACCCCAAGCTTCCACATGAGAATATTGTGTACTTATTCCCGGCTATGGGCATTCATTTATTTACACGGACTCCACAATTAAAACTGTTCATTTTGTGTTTTGTTTTCATCAATAACGCAAGTATGTCACTCATGTTTTCTGTGGCGGATCGAAATCGGTTGGATGGAGTTGAACAGACTGAGGACAAATTGTTCGGGGATGAATTCGTCGATGACTATGAACTTGAACCGCGCGTTAATTTTGAACAACAAGAACTCGAAAGCATCAAAAGGACAATGATTGAAGGATTGGGTTTTAAGAAGGTTCCTGATGTCACCAAGGTAAATCATTTGTTGGCAGAAAACATATTTCTATATTTGGATCTAACCAGTGCACAAAAAACTTATTACCGGTCGTTACTTTTGTAAACAAACATTTTCAATAACAAAAAAACGCGCTATTTCCTCTATTTTTACACACAAATATTTATGTATGTACTAACTATCTCTGTACGGCATGACACTCGTAAATTAAGAATTAAAAATAATTAATAAATAGAGAGTGAGTCATACGCAAAGCAAAATACCGCGTATATTAATTATTTCTCAAAATATCTGATACTAGTTCTTGGAAAGTATTAAATTTGCCGTTGACAATATTGTAATAATGCAAATTCTTAGACCAAGAAACGATTCGTATCACTATCACAGAAAAATATAATATATAAATAAGCGCCCTTCGATAAAAATAGCATACACGCCACTGAATATCTTCGTGTAACAAAATCAAAACAACTACCACGTGAATTCGCATACACTCATAATACTTGCAATTTGCGTTGAAATTGAGTAATATTTTCAATCGAAATATATCAGATTGTTTTGTCATTTCCTACAAAATATTAGTAGTTATTTAAAAAGAGAAATTATATTTCATATTGTTACTTAAACATGAAAATTATAAATAGTACACATAATTATGCTAAACATAGGTATTAATGTTACTGATTTCGTGTTAGATCAACCAGATCATTTTTATAAAATTGGTAATATGAATAAAAAATAAGAAATTTATTTTTAAAATGTATCTATTGTCTAGTCAATCAATGCTTCATTTAATTATGTAAAGACATGTTTGTACCTACATAGTAACACATGTACTTCTTCCATTCGAAATTTTGTCGAGAAAGATAAAAAAAGTGTTAATTCTTAGAAAATATATGTTGTTTTTTAATATTCATATCAAGATTTAAACCCGGAATCTCTTTTCAATCCAATTTAAATGACATAAGTAATTTACATAATTGCTTAATTACTACATCACTAAAGTTCCGTTTCATATATAAAATAATTCATTCATTTTTCAACAAACAAACAATAACAAGGTTCAACTTATATTTTCGTATTTATATAAACTATTTGAGGCAAATTATAAAATACTGTAATTGCGAATTATGGTACATTGTAAATGAGTGAAATAATGAATATTACAGGGTGGCGACTAACCTGGAAAACCGGGAAAAAAGTTTTTTGTTCTTTAAATTTTTTAATTTAATTTTAGAAAAATAACTACAAACTTTTATTTGAAAATGTATTTAGTTATTTTTAGATTTTATTGGCAGAATACCCTTTATTAGATAGATAGTATACCTTTATTGGCAACAAATACCCTTTATTGCTTCTTAAGAGTGAGAACCGCCATCTATGAAAATATAACCGAAGGATGTTTACTAATTGAAAACTGTTTTGTTTTGTCTAACGTTTCTACCGCGCTATGTTTTTTCTGTATACAATATTTAAGGTTGTGTCTTTGCCTGTTTAGAAACACAAATTGATTTTGATTTTACTATAAATTTAATAAAAAAAAAACAATTATATTACAATATATGAAATGTAACCATAAATTCATAAATAAGTCAATATTCTAGAAGTCAGGGAATTTTTTTACTTAATCAGGGAATTTATTAATGTTACTTAAATCGCCACCCTGTATTAACAAATGATTAAAGAACAAAGTATATTGTGTAAATTTTCATCTCGAACCCGGATACAAGAAGGACTGACAGGTATCGAAGAGTGAGAGCGTTGTCTTATATCGAAAACAATGTTTTCGTTCCATCTCATGAACAGAGATCTAACACTTGATCATTTTACGACATAAAGTTTGTTTTTCAAGGATTTGTATTGTCACCATTGAGCATATTATAGTTTATTGTAAATTATTTAAAACTATAAAGATTTGATATTTGATTACATGTACATCAAATGATTTTATTACGCGTATAAAATATAAATTTGATTCTTACAATATATAAAAACCCTGTAACATCTATTTAACAAAATTAATTGTTAAAACAAATTATTAAGTATAAATGATATTCTAAGACTACGGTACTAATTTGATAGTTAATAACAAATAACCGTTTGACATTTTATTGTAAAATCCTATCTGAACCTTACATTTAAACACTAAATTTTATTACCTATTTATTTTCATACTTTCTCACCTATTTACCAGTAAACTTGCATTTACTTTTGCAAACGACAGTCCTGTAATATTTACTAAAGTTATAAATACAAAATTCAAATATTCCTTCGATTTCTTAAAAGATAGAAATTAGCTTGCCAAAGTAAAAAATAGGTAACACAATTTTATAAACTTTTGCTATTAATCATTTGCTTTTCTAATTTACTTAATTATTTAAAAAGTGAAAGGAATTTTACAAATGATAGAGACCACCCAGTACTATCCAACAATTTTTAAATAATCTTCTTTTTTTTAATGTACATTTTTAGAACACACTTTATTAAATAAAACAATCATTTGTTGCATCAATATTAACCGTTCAGCTCATAAGCCTTTTTTAGATTATTATATACAAACGACTTAACCTAAGTACTTCACAAATTTTAAGAGTACTATTTGATAAACAATATTTAAACAAATAAACGAAAAAAACAAAACGTTATAGAGCACGTAACTAAGTAAAAATACATTTCTTAATTATTGTTTTATTTGCTTATAAAACTCATCATTACAGAGAAAGGTGTGAAGTTTGTTAAATTAAATAGTAAATCATACATAAATAAAAAACATTTCTGTCTGTCACACATTTGTAAGGAATCATGATGTCTGTCCCTTCATTAATCTTGTCAAAGTCACAGTCGAGTATAGTATGTTCAAAGATACTCCGTTATGGCTTTAACTTACTAAGCCTGTGTTGAACCGCACACAGTAAGAGATTCTACCTGTTGGCGCTCAGGGTAGGATTGCAAAATATTTAAATTCGGAAATCTCTAATCTCTGTGCGGATTACGTATTTCAGATTTACTTGAAATAATATACAATGATACTTTCATGTAACATTTTTTTTTTGCTTCATTATCAATAATAATATTTGTACAAAATTCTCTGTTTCATTATTATAATATATATAAAAATAAAATTAAATTGGGAAATACTGAATACATACCTGTCCTTGCACCCCTATAAATCAAGCTTAAATCCCTAACAATAGACCCGCTGAGAGGGCCATAACGGAGTATCTTTGAACTTAGTATATATATCTACTAATTCTGAAGTTAAAGACGACTGAGACTGACTGGGTGGCCCTTGTTAGTACATCAAACGACTTTCATAAAGAAGACATTTCGTTCCTTGCTACATTTGTCTTTAATTTATATCTACTAGTATATTTGTTTATTTTTTATTATCATTTGAAAATATTTTTTTAATATGAATTTAATGATAAAAGAGCGCGTGAAATCTTCAAAATAAATATTTTCAATTTTCACTTATATTTAACAGTACTTTTTGTTTTTCGACAATTTATCTGTTTCTGTAATTGTAGAGCTATTATGCTTTTATTAAATATTTTATTTATCTTTATGAATGATTGCTATTGAAGAATCAATGGATGTATTTTAATAAAATCGTTTTTTATTTAAAGTACAGTTTTATATTACGGTATATTTTTTTCCTAGTAGTCGCTTTTTTTGCTAGCTACCTACATATTATCTAGACAATTAGATTTCTGTTACATGTAATTTTGTCTTAACATCATTTAGATTGTCATTAGTATATCAAATTTTAACTACAAATTAATGATAAAAATAATTAGGAAGTCTATAAATGTATTTAAGATTTAAGTAACTAATTAAATAAAATATATTTATATATATATATACCGGGTATCTATTTTTTTAGATATTTACAGCGATATCTCTTTACCTATTAATTTTAGAACAAAAGTGTACTGAAGAAAAATGTTCAGAATGAAAAACTGCACAGAGTATAAGTTTTTTGTTTAATTGTTTCTTATATCCGAGTTAGAAGCAAAAGAAAATACACGCTTTAAAGCAATTATTAGAATGCCATGAGAAATAAAACAAATTAGATAATTTAATAACATGTATTTATTTGTCTAGATTATGTAGAAAAAAGAAAAAAATAGTTGCTATAATTAATTTTATTATTAAATTAAATACTCGAATAAATAAATAAATTAGAGTAAGCTTCCAATTCTGGTCTAATTTTTTTATTTATTTATTTATTTATGTTACACTGTACAACAGGAATTAAATCCCAATTACAGTACAGGGTCCGCACTCACCGAGCCGCAGTGTGGTAGATTATATAATTTTTAGCTTGAGTGCGATTCGAACTCGGGATCTCCGGATTCGAATTCCGTATCGCTATCCACACCACCGTACTGACTGAATATGTCAAATAATGTCAGACACATCAAACAAATTATTGTTTTATTTCTCCTGGCACTCTGAGCGTGTACATTCTTTTGCTTCTAACTCGGACATAAAAAACAATTGAACAACAAACTTATACTCTATGGATGCAGTTTTTCATTCTGAACATTTTTCTTCAGTACAATTTTGTTCTAAAATTAATAGGTAAAGAGATATCGCTAAATCAAAATTTTAACATTGAATTTCCTATATATATAAATGTATGGAATTGAATAATTTAAATGGCAATATAAGTATATAACCTATTAGCAGTATGTTACTATTATGTCAATTTGTACATAGAAGAGGTTAATCACATGTAATAGAGAAAACCAACAATACTCTGTACATTTTTGTAGTAGTGTTACAGTTCCATGATTTGCTCTTCAATTACATGAACCATAATTTTAGCTTGTTGATTCATATTTGAAATATTTGTTTTTTCCACAATTTGTTATAACAAACCATTTAAGCATACTTTAAACATATTTGTAACGAGTTTTTCTACATTCCTTTCACAAATTGTGTTACCGTGGGTGGAAATTTGTAAAAACATAATAGAACAGAGAACACCAAACATAGATAAGATATTTAGCATATTTTCGATATGATTAAGATTTAATTTAAATGAATGTGGGAAAATGCGAGAAACATATTTAGATTGTGATGAAACGTCAATAGTAAAATTGCGGGTAATCCCAAAAACTGATGTATATATAAGATCATTTTACTATTATAAATGGATTTACGGAAACTGGAATTTCCAGTATACAATAGCACTGATGTCAACTAGGTGGAACGGCAATCAAACTACGTCCGTAAACAGGGATGGACTTACTTAATACCTCCAAAGTTTATTTGTTTCATAAAAAATATTAAATAAAACACTTGGCAAAGCTGAATGTTGTGAGACTTTGCCAAGTGTTTTATTTAATATTTTTTATTAAACCTAGTTTCACCAAGTGCATGGATGACAATTAATTTTGTCTTTGTTGTTATATAAATTGCTATTGCGTAGCTTTTCATTTTTTTCGGTAGATGGCATTACTGGTTCGACAGAACTTCTCATGTCATCTTACCGTTTGTTAGAGATCTTATTCTCTGCTGGCACAGTTCTTCGTCACCAGCTTCTTCACGTGAACTTTGTTCTAGGTGAAGAAGTGAGTTATATCATACTGATGAGCTCTAATAAGAGCGAAACGCGTCTATGGTTACTAACTGTGCTGGCCGCTCTCATAAGGTGACTTGGAGGCTGAATTTTGTGAGACTTTGCCAAGTGTTTTATTTAATATTTTTTATTAAACCTAGTTTCACCAAGTGCATAAATGACAATTAATTTTGTCTTTGTTGTTATTTAAATTGCTATTGCGTAGCTTTTCATTTTTTTCGGTAGATGGCATTACTGGTTCGACAGAACTTCTCATGTCATCTTACCGTTTGTTAGAGATCTTATTCTCTGCTGGCACAGTTCTTCGTCACCAGCTTCTTCACGTGAACTTTGTTCTAGGTGAAGAAGTGAGTTATATCATACTGATGAGCTCTAATAAGAGCGAAACGCGTCTATGGTTACTAACTGTGCTGGCCGCTCTCATAAGGTGACTTGGAGGCTGAATTTTGTGAGACTTTGCCAAGTGTTTTATTTAATATTTTTTATTAAACCTAGTTTCACCAAGTGCATGGATGACAATTAATTTTGTCTTTGTTGTTATATAAATTGCTATTGCGTAGCTTTTCATTTTTTTCGGTAGATGGCATTACTGGTTCGACAGAACTTCTCATGTCATCTTACCGTTTGTTAGAGATCTTATTCTCTGCTGGCACAGTTCTTCGTCACCAGCTTCTTCACGTGAACTTTGTTCTAGGTGAAGAAGTGAGTTATATCATACTGATGAGCTCTAATAAGAACGAAACGCGTCTATGGTTACTAACTGTGCTGGCCGCTCTCATAAGGTGACTTGGAGGCTGAATTTTGTGAGACTTTGCCAAGTGTTTTATTTAATATTTTTTATTAAACCTAGTTTCACCAAGTGCATGGACGACAATTAATTTTGTCTTTGTTGTTATTTAAATTGCTATTGCGTAGCTTTTCATTTTTTTCGGTAGATGGCATTACTGGTTCGACAGAACTTCTCATGTCATCTTACCGTTTGTTAGAGATCTTATTCTCTGCTGGCACAGTTCTTCGTCACCAGCTTCTTCACGTGAACTTTGTTCTAGGTGAAGAAGTGAGTTATATCATACTGATGAGCTCTAATAAGAACGAAACGCGTCTATTGTTACTAACTGTGCTGGCCGCTCTCATAAGGTGACTTGGAGGCTGAATTTTGTGAGACTTTGCCAAGTGTTTTATTTAATATTTTTTATTAAACCTAGTTTCACCAAGTGCATGGATGACAATTAATTTTGTCTTTGTTGTTGTTTATTTGTTTAGTAAGATTTTTAATCCACTTCATCCAATATTGCAATATCACTCAAAAACTAACTGCAGAAAATGAGAAATTTAATCAAACTCTCAGCCATCCAACTAAAAAGCAAAACTGAATACAAATCTAATATGGCAGATAATAAACATATTTGGTAATACTAAATATAATAGTTGTAAGGGTTATTTTATTGTTTAATGCAAGCTAAAATACCAGAAAATACAATATCAGTAATGTTCTTACAATTTAAATGTATTGTCTTTGTAATTATGTTAAACACTTTAAATTTTAAAAAATCATTTAATTTATTAAAGTATTAAGATTGCAATTTACAAATAATGACACGGCGTCATTAAGAAACACATTTATTATACACATCGTTCGCATATGGTAATATAATATAACAGATACTTAAACATGAGTCATAAGTGAAAAATGATTACACTTATATTCGGCTAATTAATATAATATTAGGTATTTTTGACATTTTTAAGTAGAGTTTGTTAAAAAACAATGGCTTGTTTTTGGGTGTTTTAAGAACAAAGTTTTAACATGTTAAAGATAGCTAAAACATGCAAATACACAGCTCTTGAAACAGACAAAAACAGAGTCAATATGTTATATTTTAATTTAATTAACGAAAATTTAATATAAATATTAAAAAATATAAGACATATTATCATACGTACAAAAATATCAAGAATCCAAATGTGTCAGATTACAAGAAATATTGAAAATCGATAAAACATTTATTTTCAGCCTTGTTAATACTTGGTAATATATATTTTGGCCTATTTATTGAAGTGATTCACTCTATAAATATGTCAAGTATCAATTTAATAGCTAAATAATTATTCTATAAAGATATTTCATAAAGCTGTAATGTAATTCCTCCACTTAGAAGATACAATTGTGAATGATTTTGAAATCTGCAATTATTTGCTCGTTACATGTTTTATTATACCATGTGTTAAATTTCCTAAATTGTTCTTACTTATACAAGATAATTGTACGACTTACAAACTGTAAATATCTAAAAAGAATATAAATTGTTTTGTTATTATAAGCTTAAAAGGAAAATATGCAAATACGATCGTAAAGCAGAGGACAAATATCAACCGATATATTAAATATACAGGTGTAACATGAAAACCTGGCCATAGGCGTTTAACATGGGAAATCAGTTTTTCCTTGCGCAAAAGTGGCCAATTGATTTTAGGCAAAAATGCTTCAAATAAAAGTTGTAGAGCTTGAAATTATGGATCTAAATCAGTTTTCAGATTTTATTTTGCACGTTTTGTAAGCGAAATAATCGCATTAATATTTTATAAGAATTTCTACTTTATAGTGATAGCCATGGAATTGAGACAAAATGATAAACAAATGTATGACGTTTTAACTGTCAGAAAAGTTTAGTTTGAAATGGATTTGTGATTTATTTAAGTGACAAAGGTGATTGTTGTTATATCATTATTGAAAATGGATAATAACCCTTTTGTAATTTAATATTATTTCTAAATAAATAAAATAATTATTTGCGTAAAAATTCTATTATTTATTATAATAAATATTAAAAAATTATAAAATAAAATTATCCATTTTCAATAATGATATAACAACAATCACCTTTGTCACTGAAATAAATCACAAATCCATTTCAAACTAAACTTTTCTGACAGTTAAAACGTCATACATTTGTTTATCATTTTGTCTCAATTCCATGGCTATCACTATAAAGTAGAAATTCTTATAAAATATTAATGCGATTATTTCGCTTACAAAACGTGCAAAATAAAATCTGAAAACTGATTTAGATCCATAATTTCAAGCTCTACAACTTTAATTTGAAGCATTTTTGCCTAAAATCAATTGGCCACTTTTGCGCAAGGAAAAACTGATTTCCCATGTTAAACGCCTATGGCCAGGTTTTCATGTTACACCCGGTATATAATTGTTTGTAATATATTATTAGATTAGATTAGATTAGATAAAAAATTGTTGCAATTGTTGAGAACAAATATTTTTCAAGTAATGCAGAATTAAAGTAATAAATTTTATTTCCGGTTTCCATTTGAGCTAGTCCATCCCTGTGTGTAATGAAAGAAAAAAGCACCTTACACACAACATGCTTAAAATACCTAAACAATTAGCAAAAACTTTCCGGCTGTCTAATCTGGTAACATAGAGCACATAATTAATAACGTTTTTATAGTCATTTGAAAATTAAACATACGCCGGATTCAGGATGTGAAGGAAAATAAAAACTTAAATAAAAACATTGTCTGCTTGGTCAGTTTATGTGTCGAGTACAAAAAAAAATAATGCGGTTAATAATAGTGAAAGCGGTGGCAATGGCGATGTACTTTGAAACAGTGGCGTACAATTTTTTTTTATGTACTAGATTCATTTGTTGTATATCATAATTAATTAATCATTCAATAAATCCCATTTTACTAAAGCAATTTTTTTTAATATTGGCCACTCAATGAAACAGTTGACAGTAAAGAGCATTTTAGCAAAAAATAATAATATATTATACACATATTCAAATAATTAAAAACTGTAATGGAAAAGACAGAAAATTTAAAGTTGAAGAGATATTTAATTCTGCCAATAATTAATTAATAAAAGCATCTGAAAATGAAAAAAAAAGTAAATTATGTCCATGTATTATCTGTTTCGATTATAATAATCTATACATCTCTAGATGTAAATCGATTCAACTTTCAGGTCAATATGTAGATTATTATATGAGGTCAGTTTTTTAAAACTGGTAAAACAGCATTTTTGTTTTCTTATATTATCTATGTCTTTATTATTTCTCTTATTTTTAAAATCATGATCTCGTCTACCTATTCATAACATGTACCCGGTACAATTTGTAATTAAATATATATACATTATATATATACTGCTCAAAATTGTGCAGGGATATTTTAAAAATTAAATATAAAATTGAAACTAGAAAATATATTATAAATATGTATTTAAGAAGGATCTAATATAAAAATTTATATAGATTATAATCAGATATTTCTAAAAAAAATAATATCTTTGGTGTTCTTATAAATATTTGAATATAATTTATAGTTTACATTAAATTTTGACTAGTGTATATATATATATATAATATTTTTGTTAAAAACTGAAAAGTATTTTAATAAATTTGCAATAAAAACTAGTTTGAACTAGAGAAGAGCTATGCGAAAAACAAATTTAATATTCATGTTTTGAAAATTGCCCAAAAATAATTTTACAAACACATATTTAAAATACCAGTTTTCAAAAATTCTTTGTTTAGATAATCTATTTTTTTTACCAAACTGTTAAGTATTTACTTTAAAAAATACTAATTATACTACTTTTTTATACTTATTGAAAAAAAAATTATCATTGGAATTTTTGGAATCCTTGACATCTGAGAATATCAAACCCAAACAATGTGTGTAAAGAATACATTTTCATTCTACCTATACTGATGTTTTCAAACATCATTCGTTCTAATACATTAAATGTCAACTTATATACCCACGATAAATCACCTTAACAATACGCATGTCATATATACACTGGATTACATAAGATGCAAAAGCATTTGCTACTATATCTAGCGTCAAGAATTGATAAACGAAAGCTACCCTAAATCAAGATCTTGTTTATATTTATAGTACTTTGTGTCTAGAATTACAATTAGTTTTAGTAATAATTACAAGGTCATTCGGCACATAATTATACCAATCCAATAACAACAAAATAGTGAATAATTCTTTATACAGGGTGTTTCACAACTTAGAGCAAAAAATCTTGAATTATTTGTTAAAAAAACTAGTCTAACTTAAATATATTATTACCTAACAAGCATTCATATCTATACAGGGTCTTTCACAACTTAGAGCAAAAAATTAAAGGGTATATTCTGTACGACATGGTGATCATGAAACAAAAAGAATTTTTTTTTTAAATCGCAAAACTATTTTCCATGTTTCCCAGTCCAAAATTTTTCGTTGCCACTGCCACTGGGTGGATGATTATGTTAAAATTATTAATTAAATAAATAAAATTCTATTATAAATAACTGCTAATAATTGAATTGTGTAATTATTCTTTCGTAGTTGATACCTACTTCATTGTTTGTGTTTTAGGTTAACAACCCTTAATTTTTCGAATTAAAAAAAAAATCTTTTTGTTTCATGATCAGCACGTCGTACAGAATATACCCTTTAATTTTTTGCTCTAAGTTGTGAAACACCCTGTATATGTTTGACTCCAGCTCTTTTCTAATGGTGTCGATTACAGTTGATCTCATTATTATTATTATTATTATTATTATTATGATAATTGCGAAAATTTACCTAAACGAAAAATAACACAAATATTTATTTTATGTTATGTTATTAATAAACTATTTTTATCTGATAAAGAACTGGTTGTATTTCATATAAATTTATTAATGTTTTTGTTCATTCTGGGGTCCATTTCTTTGATGATATTATAATTAGTATTTTCACTTTAATTTAGTATGAAACTTGAATAAAAATTGGATTGGGATCTAATTTATAAAGACATTACTTGTACGAAATTTGGATTAACTTTTTCTTAAATTATAATATATAGTATTTTCATTTTAAACTCAACGGATCGGCATAAAACGATTAAACGTCTCTGTCCAATATATCACAATGTAATCCATTAGTGCGGCTACCCCATATCGCTTATCGATGATCAAAATAGGTAAATTTTCAAGGGTCGTATTCAGCCTAAAATTATTCTTGTTTTTTCCTATGATTGACCGTACCGGCGAATAGGGCTGTACAACCCTGTGTGAATCTTGTGAAAGCAGTTATGACGGATCATATTTTGAGTTCCTTTGTAAACGTAATTGCGGTGCATTTAATCGTTTTATACCGATCCCTCGAGTTTAAAATGAAAATAGTATATAGTATGTTCAAAGATATTCCGTTATGGCTTTAAGTTACTAAGCCTGTGTTGAACCGCACACAGTAAGAGATTCACAACCTGTTGGCGCTCAGGGTAGGATTGCAAAATATTTAAATTCGGAAATCTCTAATCTCTGTGCGGATTACGTATTTCAGATTTACTTGAAATAATAATGAATTCGCAAAATTAAACCGGTATTATTACATATTAGGGAAAATAAGATAACAAAGGCATACTTACTGAGTAGGTATATAAATGAGTTTTCAAAAATTTAAAATCAGTAGTAATACTAACTTTCGTACTAAGGTCAACAATATACGTATTTAATATGCGGCGACCATTTGAAGAAGACAATACTGATGGTTTACCAGTTGAAAATTGTGATAAAATTAAACGGACATTTTTGCCGCAAGAAGCGAAAGAAATAGTTTCAAATGTGTATAACTATTTAAAAGAAAAAGATAGTGAAGGTGAAAATTCAGCATTTTTTTTTTGCTTCATTATCAATAATAATCAGGGTTCGAAGATATATATCGATCGATATATATCATGATATTTATTTTGATATATATCGTCATATTTTTGCAATGATATATATCCATTATATAAAAATATCAAATAGTTTTTGTGATATAGCCTCCGGAGAAGTGAAATTTTTCGTATTTTTCAGTTTTTCTACTTTTCCGAGGCTATATCTCGAAAACTAAATGTGATATGAAAACGCGCTCAACGGCATTAATTTTCTCGTGCTTCAGTTAACTTATAAACATAGTTTCAGCGATTTTTATTTTTTTTTCAATTTTCCGCCAAAAAAATCGCAAAAAGCGGTTTTTTAACATTTTCTCGAAAACCAGAAGTCATATGCATTTGTAGATTGCACCACTGGATTCAGTGGGTCAAAATACATATGTATGTAAATTTTCGTTTTAATAATCCTACGATTAAGGATTTTTGGAAAAATTGAATTAAAATCTGAAAAAACCAAAGGGGTACCCCTTAGGAAATAATTAAAAATAATTAATTGCTTAAAATTGTATGAAAATTTGCTTATAAGTCAATTCGGACACGGGGAATTCAACGCCGTTGAGCGCATTTCCATATCTTGTTTAGTTTTTGAGATATAGCCTCCGGAAAAGTGAAATTTTTCGAATTTTTAAGTTTTTCTACTTTTCCGAGGCTATATCTCGAAAACTAAATGTGATATGAAAACGCGCTCAACGGCATTAATTTTCTCGTGCTTCAGTTAACTTATAAACATAGTTTCAGCGATTTTTATTTTTTTTCATTTTTCCGCCAAAAAAATCGCAAAAAGCGGTTTTTTAACATTTTCTCGAAAACCAGAAGTCATATGCATTTGAAGATTGCACCACTGGATTCAGTGGGTCAAAATACATATGTATGTAAATTTTCGTTTTAATAATCCTACGATTAAGGATTTTTGGTAAAATTGAATTAAAATCTGAAAAAACCAAAGGGGTACCCCTTAGGAAATAATTAAAAATATTAAATTGCTTAAAATTGTATGAAAATTTGCTTATAAGTCAATTCGGACACGGGGAATTCAACGCCGTTGAGCGCATTTCCATATCTTGTTTAGTTTTTGAGATATAGCCTCCGGAGGAGTGAAATTTTTCGAATTTTTCAGTTTTTTTCAATGTGTACTAAAACTAAAATTAAAAAAATAAATATCCAAAAAGTGATATTTATCTGATATATATCCTATATATCAGATATTTTGATATTTATTATAAATATCATGATATTTACGAACCCTGATAATAATATTTGTACTAAATTCTCTGTTTCATTATTATAATATATATAAAAATAAAATTAAATTGGGAAATACTGAATATATACCTGTCCTTGCACCCCTATAAGTCAAGCTTAAATCCCTAACAATAGACCCGCGGAAAGAGCCATAACGGAGTATCTTTGAACATAGTATACAAGCAAACCTAGCATGAAACTTGTCAAAGTTTCTAACTAAAAAAAGTATAATAAGCTTAAGACTCTAAGCTATCATACAAGAATTTGTTTTTAAAGAAATATATCTATTAGAGTTTTACTCAAGTAATCGCGGCCAAGTGCAAAAGTGTTAATTTTTGTTAGGTCCCATATATCGCATAATTTTGATTTTATTGATCTGTAAAGTTAATCAGTAAGATCTTGATTATGAAATTTTCGATTACCTTCAAATTTTCAGATGAAATAGTACTGTTAAACAGTTGTCTTCCTTGAAAAAACACAATTTGTGTCAACTAATAATCTTGTTTCTTCTATTAATTTTTTAATCTTGTTTCTTCTATTAATTTTTTAATCTTGTTTCTTCTATTAATTTTTTAATCTTGTTTCTTCTATTAATTTTTTAATCTTGTAATTTTTACATAACAATAGTGGGAGTCTATAATAAAGTTATAGAGCCATAGACCATAGCTAAAGAGTAATGTAAGCTAGATCAAAGTAAGAATGGCTCTTGAAGAATCTGGGTAAACATTTATGCGTATACGCATGGACGTGCTTGCAAAGTGTCCGTAACGCCACATTCTTTCTTGCCGTCTGTTCGATGGAAACTTGTTGCATACAGGTCATTATTTATGGTCTTCAGTGGCGGACAGAGAACATTTTCTTCATAATATAGGGAGGTTTTAAACTAAATTTATTAGTCTGGTATATCATAAACCCTTTCTATAACTTTGCACTATTAAGTAATTATAATATTAGAATTAATAAATACGTAATTGATTTAAAAACAATTTTTAACTTCATTGACTGGGAGTCATTTTATTTGTAACTGTCAAATATGATTCTAATTAAAATAGAAACATGATAAATCTAGTATAGTAAAAATTCAATGAAATTTTGTCCAGCTTGCCAAAAATAAAATAAGGCTTAAAAAAATGTAGGAGTCCATCAAGCTAAAATTCCAATAATAAGCACTTGAAAATACTCCTCATTTTTTACAAAGAAACCCTAATTAACCATTACCTGTGGTCGTCCTCGTCCTTTAAGCATCATTACCGTTCAAACATCACGTTTTGCAACAAAAACATTGAAGAATAAATACATTAGTACTGATCAATTATCCTTGGAAGTAAATAAGCTTTACAAATCGCATATATACTGTAATTTTTTTAGTTTATGTTGGTATCATTGTACCATTGTAATGTATACAACTGTCTCACATATTTGAAATGCCTGTTACTATAAGATTTACTCAAGTCCTGAAGACTCTATTGTAAAAAGTACTTTTCAAAGGCGTATCTACGCGTAGATTTCTTTGGGGTTAATAATAATAAAAAGCTATATTATACTGGGTGTCCCATTTTACATTATCTTCTTGAATATCTCGAAATGAAAGCATTTTACCGAAAAGTATGCCGAATCATTATCGTCATGGTTTTGAGGGGGACATCGGATTTTGACAAAATGACCCCCTTAGCCCCCTAAGGGGGGCCGGGAGAGGGGACGACTTAAAAATTTTAAATGGGAACCCCTATTTTTTATTGCAGATTCTGAAAGAGCGTTAAAAAATATGTAGGTTTTATCCGGATACTCAAAACTATGACGATTATGATTCGGCATACTTTTCGGTAAAATGCTTTCATTTCGAGATATTCAATAAGATAATGTAAAATGGGACACCCAGTATGTATAAAATACTTTAGTACACCCATACCTCGTTATACGGCCGCTCTTTATACGGCATTTCTCTATAACGGCCCTTTTCAATTAAAGCACGTTTTCGATTTACGGCCTAAAATGTTTCGTTATAACGGCAAAAAAACTGTTTTTTCCCCATTGAATTTGTATTAAAATTGATTGATTTCTTATACGGCTTTTCGCTTTTCAACCAAGTTTTGTGAAACGTATCTAGGCCGTAAAGCGAGGTATGGGTGTACCTTATGTGACAGATAATTTTAAAAAAACCATTTTTTTTAAAACTAATTTAATCAAGTTTGATGATCCTGTAGTCAAGGTCTTTTGAAATATCTAGTTATTTTGCTGAATTCATATGCAATATCAATGTTATTGAGAATAACTAGGGTTGTGCCTTGGTCAATTGACTGGTCAATTGACCAAAAATATTTGACGACCAAATAAAACGGTCAAAAATCTAAATGGAACCGCCACGACATCTGTTGTTCAATAGAAATAGCTACTTACTATTATTACATGAATATATCTAGTTTGGTATTCTGGGTTCTGGAGAATTTGCTTACTTTACTTTACAAATAAAATAAATACATATTATTTCATTTCATAACGTTTTTTACTTTATTTTCCCCTTTATTTTGAATTTGATGTGATTTTGTTTATTATTTGTTGTTGGTTTTTCATTTTCAGTAATATTGGATTTAGTAAACAGTACTATATAAATAAATTACAATTTTAATTGTGATTTTTATTAAATGTTTCTTGGTCAATTGACCGAAAAATATTTGACTGGTCAAATGCACAACCCTAAGAATAACTATGTATAACGCTTTGTTTATTGTGTATTATAATAACAAGTTCATAACAACAAATTAGTACTTATTTCTCTGACAGAAGGTATTAATAAATCATGTTAAAATATGATCTCGGATTTTTGTAAATTTTGAAAATAACTCACCTGTTTACTAGTCGATTTATAAGCAATGCAGAAAACATGTTCCTAATACATAATTTTATCTATGTTTACTAACAAATTTTATGTACAACACAATACTATTGTTTCTCGTACTGACTTAACTTAACTCTAACGTACTATACTCGAACATAACGTCACGTCACGTAACGTAACAAAAACAACACAACACACACATTAGCACAGCAATCACCAGTCTGTTCTTGTTGCGTTTAACACCATAACACCGCGAGAATGAACATGTACATGGAGACAGAAGAAAAAAAGATTTCGAGACGGTAAACATTCATCGCTTACTTTTGTTTTTCTTGACAGATGAACGTCAGCCAAGAAGAGTATTCACGGATGTATGATGTGTACCTTAGTCGACTAGAACAGCGGCAAATGGAGGATGAGGATGATTCGAGTTCTGAAAATGTGCCCAAGTTTTACACGTTTCACCAGAAAGGTAGGCTGAGATTGAGATTTACTTAAAATTCATGACTTTCATTCAACATGCTTCTTTAGCTAACGAAACTCTTTAAATAACAAATGTATATGATAGTAATGTTTCCATATTCTTGTACTAGAAAAGATTTTAAGTAAATGTGAGTATTGAATTCAAATCTTTCTTCATTGGTGAACATAGATGAAACACCTCAAGTTTATAATACTTTTAACTTTTTAGTGGTGTATATTATTAGATTATGAGATATTTGCGGGGTGTGTGTGGATATACTAGAAGAGATCGTGTCCGGAATACATTGGTGTATGATGAATGTGAGATTGGGAAGAATGTTGTAAGAAGAGTGGGAATAAGTCAGTTGAGATGGTTTGGTCATGTAGAACGTATGTCGAATGACAGATTGGTGAAACAGGTGTATGTTGGTGAAATTGAGGGTGAAAGTTTGCGTGGACGGCCTAGGAACAAGTGGATGAATATGATTGAAGGGTTGTTGCGTGAGCGAAAGATTCTGAGCGTGAAGAATAAACGAGCTTGTATGAAAAGAATTATGAATGTGGTTGAAGCAAAAGTGGTGTGTCAGGATAGGAATTAATTGCGGGATAAATATGATGAATGAAGACAAGCGTATGATTCTTGATTTTAGATTAATTGGTTAGATGTTTGGAGTGTTTACCTGCAATTGTGTGGAGACCATCTTCAGAAACAAGCGCAGTGTACAGGAGCGAATGGATGAATGTTTGTTGTGTGTTGATGGATTTTGGTTGTGAGAAAAGAAAGAGTTTGTATGGAGGAAGTGTTAATGTGATCGAATCGAGTATCGTGTGTCAGGATGAGAATGTTGACGGGTTCGTGCTACCCCATTTAATGGGATATAGCGTGATGTTATGTATGTATGTATGTATGTACGTATGTATATTATTAGATAAATATATTTTTTAAACATTTTACAATTTCTAATAATTTTATTAAATATATAAATATATCATCACGCCTTTTACCCATTACTGGGTGTGGCACTCTGCCTACGCAGATCTCGGTAAGTGATATATTTTTTCGCGTGAAGTGTGATTACCAGCCGTCAAATCACGGCCCTCAAAGAAATTAGTGGAGGAGGAGCCACAGGGGTAGATTTTTTAAATTGGTGAAAATTGTTTACCGGCTGTGGGGATCGAACCAGGGTTCTCAAGATCCACAGGCCGACTCGATACCACTGAGCCACCTATTATTGTGGCTACCAATGAAAATAATGACCGTATTATATTGATAGTATTCCTTAAAACAGGTTTATAGAATTTTAGTGGAATGTATAGCTAATTGAAATTATATATCTTTATTAAAATGCCGTGATATATCATGTTGCTAAGTAATAAAGTATCTAATAATTTCTGTATTGCAATAAACAATAAGTATAGGTATTAAAAACAAAACCCCAGTATATTATTAAAATACCATACATTAAATTGATACAGTATCTAATAATCAATTTACTTAAATGCCATTATAACCATTAAACAATTAGTTATTCTATTTATACATTGAATAATAATAAAGATTTTAATGTAGAACTAATTCCAATTATATTAGGTCTGACAGTTTAGTTATAATTAAACTGACATAATAAATTCAAATCAAATGTTATTCTACCAAAAATTGCTTGTTGTTTAGATCAGTGGTTTCCAAACTTTTTCTCTCAGCGGCCCCTTTTTTCCGTAAAAAATTGTCGCGACCCCTTCATTTTTTATAGCAGCCTAACTTAAAAAATCGTAAATAAATTATTTTATAGAACACAAAAAAATGAGTACTATAAACAAATATTGTTATTATATAAGATATTTGTTATAACAAATCTTTTTCTTAACCTAAAATTATGTTTATTACAATATAATAATAGAACAAAATAATGTAACAACATTTATAAACATAAAATTGTAATAAGATTGGAAATTATATTTAATTTAAATTAGGCACATTTAATACAATATAATCATAATTTTTGAGTGTGCTGAATGGGCGCTTGTTTTTCAGTTTCTCGAACCGGGGAGTCATTGAAGATATCACCACTCGCAATTCTTTTTCAACGAATAATCGAGTTCGATATTTTGTCTTTAAAACAGCTACAGCGGAAAAGCCTGTTTCACATAAATAAGATGTTACGAAACGTAATAAAATTTCTGAGGCTTTGTTTGTTAAACTAGGGATATTTTACTGCGAGCACGAGTTAGAAACACGTGTGTGCTATGATGTAAATGGAGAATGTGTTCATAAGCCTCAATTATATTTTTATATAGCGCGCCCCCCTCGAAACAATCTCGCGCCCCCCTAAGGGGACGCGCTCCACAGTTTGGAAACCACTGGTTTAGATACAACTTGATTTCTCTTATCTCATGAAGTCATTGTTAACCGTCTGTACTTATTACGTTTTATTAGAAGGAATTTGTTTCTGACTTGCATTTGTTAAAGATCATATTGTTATGGTGTAGTAGGATAATAACTGAGATTCGGTATAGTTTTCATAAACCGAAGAATGCTGCGATTATTTTAAGGTACATCATTTACTGTTCAGCAAAGAAATTATTACTGGTCAATATATTTTATAAATGTATACAGTATAATTCAATAGATCTTTCAAAATAAGTTAATCTTTTCACAATAAATAACAAAAAAAAACTGTAGCAAATTGAATGAACTTATATCTATTTTTTAAAACATTTGTCATTATAGTACTTTTTTCTTTTTCTGGTACAAAAATGTATCTTTGAATCTTAGAAAATATGTTAAAAAGGAAAAAATCTATTTTTAAGAACAACATTTAAGAAGTAAAATCATTCTTTCGCCATACTGTTTTATAACTCATACCAGATTTATTTTTATTGCTTTCAAAACATGAAATAGTTTGAAACTATTTCACAAAAATATTTACAGCGATTCGAATTATAATAGTACGAATTATAATAGTAACAGTTTATAGTGCGCAACGAACT
Organism: Pterostichus niger; assembly: GCA_947425015.1. Classification (NCBI taxonomy): domain Eukaryota; kingdom Metazoa; phylum Arthropoda; class Insecta; order Coleoptera; family Carabidae; genus Pterostichus; species Pterostichus niger. The sequence continues at coordinate 30,630,925 of OX380347.1, forward strand.
ATTTTAGTCTCAGTTAATATTAAAGCCTTGATTACATCAATAAAAAAACACAAATGAATTAAGGAAAATTGCACATTTCCAAATTTAATTTTTGATCATACTTGTATATTTTAAAAGCTACATACAGCGCACGTGTAAATAGGTGAAATATGTGATTATTAATTTATTTTTGACGTAATTCTTAATAGAAATGTTATTACCTCGTGTGATAATGACTTTAGTTTTACGTAGAGATTACCTACAAAAAAAAATATGCAGAACTTCCTGTTTGTTTTAAAATTCCTACCGAAAATTATTAGATCGTTTCGTGAAACTATTTGCTTAGTTAAATATTTTTGTTTTGACGCAAATTCTTCATTCATAAACCGACTCACTTCGGTGTGTAACAGTATATAACATTGAAATAATAATAATAAAACAGGAATATATACAGCGTGTTTTAATACTTCAGGAAAAAACGAAATGACAGATACTTTTTTACTATTTTTTAATTCGCAAATTTTTTTCCACAATTCAAAATTTATTATTTTGTAGCTCTTTTATATATTTATTTATTTATTATTTTAAATTCGTGAATCTCAAATATGTACTTTAGTGCAATCACAATTTCATAAGTACTTGCAAATAAATCATTGATACTACTTTGATGCAAACACCAATCTCTATTTGTGTTAAAACATTATCTAAATTTTATGTATTCCTATTCTAATCTAACATGATAAGTGAATAGTTATTTTCGAGACTTTTATTTTAGTTCATTATTCAAATCTATATTATTCGCTATAGATAAATAGTAAATATTCAATAGTTTTTCTAAATGTTTTATTTGTAATTAAGATACATGTGATTTAATCACATTATTTTACAAAGCTCGCTTCTTTCACATACACTCCAGCTGTTAAAGTCTGTTTACAATTATAATTTTTTTCAAGAATATTTATTAATGAATGATAATGATAATTTAATTCATGTATAAAAAATGTCACTATTACCGGATAAACAGGGAAGAGAACTATTTGCAAGTTTTGCAACTTTTATTGTCTTAGAAATGGCAGATATATACTTTTTGCAATTTGACATTAAACAAAATCTCTCACCTGTGTTATTTTGGGAATCAAAATTTGTCAGATAAAAATTAATAGTATATTATACAACGACGCTATAATGGATGCTCTTATTCCCGAGGATGAAGTTTGCAACCCGAGCGAGCGGAGCGAGAAAGGGTTGTAATCATCCGAGGTAATAATAGCCATTATAGCGAGTTGTATACTATACTTTATATACGACTAACATATACGACTAATTTAATAAAAATTAGTCAATTTTTATATGATTTATTATCTATTAATTTTACATCTATTTACCTAATAAATTTACATCTAATTGAAATGAGTAAATGGAGTAAAAAGACCATAATGAAGGTGATTTGTATTTTTCACCTAATTCAGTAAAATATGCCAACAATACATTTTCTGAATACGAATTTGTCTTCATTTTAATACGCCAGTCCATAAAACTTTAGTATGCTTTGTCATAGAAATTTTTAGACTTTTGCGGTAATAAACCATATGTAGTAGCATCAGTGATTTTCGTTATTTCTGGTGGTGTAGAAGATATACTGTCTTCTGTAATACTGTCCATTTTTTCAATTACAGTTAAACACAATAATTTAACACAATTTGCAAGACCATTTTTGACAACTTCTCAACGATGATTTCGTTTTGTTAGTTTCCGATTCGTTAACAACAGTGGATTTAGCAACGAGCATGTTTAATTTAAATATGAGTCGCTATGGCAACACTGTTCCGATGGTACAATAAAACAATGATCCATGTTTTAAGCATTTTGATTGGTTCACGAGCGGGAATAATGACCATTATTCCCGACTCATTATTCCCGGCGGGATTAATATATAGCATTATATAGCAAAAAACGCATATATAATGATAATATTATTAGTTAGTCGTATATAAACGTCTTAATAATTTTTAGTAGATATTTCTAAAAAGGAGTGTTTCTGTGTCTTAATGATATTTGTAAAAAAGAAATGATAACAATGTGATGCAATTTAAATAAGAGTTTGCAAAAAAAAAGATTTATCAAGTTGATATATGAATTAGAAGATATCTTCAGAGCTTGAAGAATATTTATTTACAACTGTTAGGAAAATATGTAAACTGAACACTCACGCGCATTCTCGTGGCGATCTTGACTTGAACTTTGTTTTGTTAAGTGTCCGTTTACACGTACCGAGCAGCATCACACTTGTTAGATATGCAGGAAAATCATTACCAAGCTATTCTTAATTCAACGCATCCAAAAATAATTCCTCTAAGATCAAAATAGCTACTAGCAAAATTATACACATTCATTATTTTTATCAAAATACATGTGCACAAGTCAGAAAATTGCATTTTTGCGCGCTGATGCGTAATCTCTGAACCAAAATATTGTTGGCTGTTATATAATAATAATATTTTGAATGTGCATATTTTCTAAACTACCTTAAATCTTTTCACTATTTATTTAAGTAATTAAATGGATATTTATAGTGCCTTGGTTGCTCTATTATTATATATACAGGTGTTTCACAACTTAGAGCAAAAAATTAAAGGGTATATTCTGTACGACGTGCTGATCATGAAACAAAAAGATTGTTTTTTTAAATCGCAAAACCATTTTCCATGTTTCCCAGTCCAAAATTTTTCGTTGCCACTGCCACTGGGTGGATGATTATGTTAAAATTATTAATTAAATAAAATTGTATTATAAATAACTGCTAATAATTGAATTGTGTAATTATTCTTTCGTAGTTGATACCTACTTCATTGTTTGTGTTTAATAGGAAAGCGAATCTAGTGCAGTACTACAAAAAATATTTTAGGTTAACAACCCTTAATTTTTCGAATTTAAAAAAAATTCTTTTTGTTTCATGATCAGCACGTCGTACAGAATATATCCTTTAATTTTTTGCTCTAAGTTGTGAAACACCCTGTATATATATAATTGCTATAAACTTTAAATATGGAATCTGTGTTCGACTGAGTAGATTTTTTCCTTTAAATTCCTAATTTACAGCCCTGGTTCAAACATTACATCTTAACAAAATACAAATATGTCCGAGTGGTTTCTAATGTAAGCTTCGATATATTGTCATTGAGATTAATGTTTGATGTGAAGTTTAATAAATAAATAAACAAATATAGTTTACGCAATTGTTTTAATTAAAAAAATATCCTATGGGTTTGTTAAACAAAACAAATATTTAATCTACAGTAACGTTTTTCCTGTTATAAATTTTCCTTATTATCTATTTGATCTGTTAACTATCATGATGTCAATAACAGAGAAAATCATATTAATTAAATCCGTACATCTTATATGAGTTTTCTAATTATACATAGTTACTAATTTCAATGACGGATTAATTGAGGAAACTTGATAAATAAGTAAAATGTCAAAATGTCAATTTCAAATTTCGAAACAGAAATTAAAATACTATATTTATTTCTTAATTGGCAGTAATTGGAAACAAACTTTATTTATTTCAGAATGACAGTTTCTAAAAATTTCACCTTGATACAGACGCCAAACTTTGATTTATAACATCATTGTCAATTGCTAGTAATGTTGTAATCAAATAAAACCGAATATTAAAATGAATTCTTCGAATTATAGTGTTTGAATACTGCCTTGTTTATTTCGTGTACTCCCGTTATACCTCCGAAAACATAAAAGTTTAGTTCAATCTAAAGCATAAATCTAAATATAAACTGAAATGTGGGCTAAGGTTCTATAATTACCGAAACCAATATCTAAAAGGAACCATCACGGCTTATGTATCTCAATTATTTATTTCTAGGTTATGAAACCAACGGAACGAAAAGTAAAAAACACAAATGTTACACCATTGGTATTATCATTTCAAACAAATTGTTTAATTAGAGGTTGCTAACTACTTTCTGTTAACGACATTTCTGAGGTATTTTATAACTGAAAATAGTCGAAAAACTTGAAAGAACTTTCACCACATCATTACACAATATAAATTATCTAAGAACTGCGCTATTTATACCACGGTTTTCTGTTGTTCCTTGGGAGTCGATAGACCGATCTAACGATCTAGCACATGTTGGCTGTAAAAAATACACCATTTTGCGGTTTTATATGATTTATGTTACTACTCATTGGAATTTGCTCATGAATGAAATTGGGGACAAGTTAAATACCTTTACTTTTATAAAATAGCTAACCTTGCAATTATTTATTTATATTATTGTTTATTGGAATTTTTCTTGAATGCGATGTGACTCACTATAATAAATATTTATTTCAAAATGTAAAAAAGGGGACTTGCAACTTTTTCATAACAAAGTTTCCAGTTTGTTTAAATATAAACAAAGTAGTTTTAAGAATGATTATAAATGAATTATTCATACCTTGAGTATACTTTAAAATGAAAAAATATATACTTATTTATACACTAGATCTTATTATTTTTCGTATCTCTGTTTCTCTTCAAATACAAATGTTTACAATTGCGTTCATTTTCTATAACAACCCTGGTTCGATTTCCACAGCCGACAAACAATTTTCACCATATTAAAACTACCCCTGTGGCTCCCCCTCCATTATCATTTTTGAGGCCCGTGATTTGACGGCTGGTAACCACACTTCACACTTGCTACGGAGGAGTGTCGCATCCAGTAATGGGTAAAAACCGTGAAGATATAATTATTTATTTATTTTACTATGCTTGTTAAATTTCGTAAATATAATTCTGTTTAACAGCAGCTAACAGCTCTTAAGAATCAAAGTAGCCTTAACAAAATAAACGCATTTAACATAATCAATTCATCTGGAAAATCAGAACAATCAACAAATAAATACAAGAAGATGACAACCGATGTAAGACATCGCAGTCTTTGATATCATATTTACCAGCACTAGCTCACAGCAACCAACAATCCAAAAATAGAAATGCCACTTTCAGTTTTGTGAGAGCAAAGGACGTGACTAAGATTTAATTCGTAGCATGTGTTGTGTTGTATTATCAAGATTCTCTTACTGTTTGTTATGTTACATTTGTTGGGGTTACGTCTAAATTGTAATGATACAAACTGATCGCAGTTTACACTTGAAGAATTCTAGAAAAAAAATAGTACACAAGTTTATTTTACTAGTCACAATACTTAGAAATAGAATTCTCGTGTATAAATAGATTCGTGTGGGGAGGACATTAATGAGTAATATTACTACCGAATCCTAAAACTAAACTGCTTCACTGTGTTGATCGTAAATGATCCTAATATGTAATCTATTATAAATTTCAAAACAGGTGCAGCATTCTTACTCAACACTTACGTTTCTTCATTCCTAACAAGATTTACAAAAATTGTTATTGTTTAATATAATAAACCTAGATTAACAAGCAAGAGATTTTATGTTCAAGTTTCGCTGACTTCCAGTTTATAAAAACAATATGATTGTATCTGAGTGGTTTGAATTACAGTATAAGTTATAGGCTCTTCGTACTGTTCCTGTTGTAAATAAATAAATATAAATTGAGAAAGCACTTCGATCAAAAAGAAGATAACTTATTTCAAATTCTTTAAATCAGTTCTTAAAACAATAAAAAACTAATATGAGCAAAGTTTTCATATTTTTCAAAATAGGTAATTACTCAAAATTACAGCATACTTATATTAGAATCCTATTCATTCGGACGCAGCTGTATTTATGTTTGCAAGGTAAAGTCTGCGAAATTTGAACTCGCGAACTCTAATTTGTCAATTGTTAGCGCTACCATGGTGCTACAACTCTCCGTGTACGAAGAAAAATATATTTCTAAAAGTGGAAAAGAAATTAATGTTCAAGTAATACAACACTCATTCATGATCTTTAAATAAATAAAATAAATATATCATCACGCCTTTTATCCATTACTGGGTGTAGCACTCTGCCTAAGCAAATCTCGGTGATATATTTTTTCGCGTGAAATGCGGTTACCAGCCATTAAATCACGGCCCCCAAAGATATTAGTAGAGGGGGAGCCACAGGGGTAGATTTAAATTGGTGAAAATTGTTTGTCGTCTGTGGGGATCGAACCAGGGTTTTCAAGATCCACAGGCCGACTCGATACCACTGAGCCACCTACCCCATTAAATAAATAAAATAAATATATTATCACGCCTTGTACCCATTACTGGGTGTGGCACTCTGCCTAAGCAAATCTCGGTAAGTGATATATTTTTTCGCGTGAAATGCGGTTACCAGCCATTAAATCACGGCCCCCAAAGATATTAATAGAGGGGGAGCCACAGGGGTAGATTTAAATTGGTGAAAATTGTTTGTCGTCTGTGGGGGTCGAACCAGGGTTTTCAAGATCCACAGGCCGACTCGATACCACTGAGCCACCTACCCCATTAAATAAATAAAATAAATATATTATCACGCCTTTTACCCATTACTGGGTGTGGCACTCTGCCTAAGCAAATCTCGGTAAGTGATATATTTTTTCGCGTGAAATGCGGTTACCAGCCATTAAATCACGGCCCCCAAAGATATTAGTAGAGGGAGAGCCACAGGGGTAGATTTAAATTGGTGAAAATTGTTTGTCGTCTGTGGGGATCGAACCAGGGTTTTCAAGATCCACAGGCCGACTCGATACCACTGAGCCACCTACCCCATTAAATAAATAAAATAAATATATTATCACGCCTTGTACCCATTACTGGGTGTGGCACTCTGCCTAAGCAAATCTCGGTAAGTGATATATTTTTTCGCGTGAAATGCGGTTACCAGCCATTAAATCACGGCCCCCAAAGATATTAGTAGAGGGGGAGCCACAGGGGTAGATTTAAATTGGTGAAAATTGTTTGTCGTCTGTGGGGATCGAACCAGGGTTTTCAAGATCCACAGGCCGACTCGATACCACTGAGCCACCTACCCCATTAAATAAATAAAATAAATATATTATCACGCCTTGTACCCATTACTGGGTGTGGCACTCTGCCTAAGCAAATCTCGGTAAGTGATATATTTTTTCGCGTGAAATGCGGTTACCAGCCATTAAATCACGGCCCCCAAAGATATTAGTAGAGGGGGAGCCACAGGGGTAGATTTAAATTGGTGAAAATTGTTTGTCGGCTGTGAGGATCGAACCAGGGTTCTTTAAAAACTACAAATGCTTTTTTGCAGCAATAATATTAGTTATGAAACAAATTTTATAAACTTTAGCAGGCGACGATTTACTGTATGCAATATATAAATATTTTTAAAAAGAAAGTTATTTATGGTACAGGAATTTGTATAATTATTTCTAGTTTCAGATTCAATATGTCTAAAATTTTAACAACGGAAATGATGAAATTGTTTTTGCAAGCAATGTCCTGTAAAGTATGTAAAATTTAAGGTTATACTTAGATGCTCGTGTGTTGTTCATACACGAATTCATTGATAAATTACTCTTCAAAATAAACATTTGAGATAAAAATTATCAGGAATAATATTGTGAATAGTTCTGTCGGAAAATATTTTCATTAAATGTTCAAGATAAACAGGAAAATGAAATGAATAAACTTCCACTTCCGGTCGACTGATCTGAACCAAAATCACTGAGGTCTTTAGCATTTGACAGAAACTGTAAATACCAAATATTTCATTCATTCGAAAACTTGTCTTGAATTGCAGAAAAAATAATCAGTTCTCAATATAAATAAGTGTTGATGAATTAAGTTTTTTTAGCAATCGCGTACATTTTGGTGAAAGAACGTTTAAAAATAGATTATCATTCATAAGTTCAACACGAATCTTAGTATTACGAAACAATTGCGTAAAAAATTACATGATGTACATGCCATATAAAATGGCATTTCAAATTCGTTTTACTTAAATCTTATTTATAATATGACAGATTTTCTTTTATATATTGTCTACCAGTTATATTAATTGGCATGAATAAAAATAAATCATAGTTTTATGTAAATTATTATGTAAAATAATGTATTTCTGACAGCACTTTGATAACATATAATCATTAACTTCGATAATATAAATTATTCGTGTTAGTTAATAATTGTGAAATATTAATCTTACAAACATTTGGGTAAATTAACATATGTAACAAAGTTTGTTTTGATTTCAACGATTAAAATTGTCAAAATAACATTAATTCATATGAACAAATTTAATAAAAAGTTACATTTAGTTTCACTTGTTGGAATTTTGTAAGATATAAGACAAATATACTGTTATTTTGTAGCGATTAAAAAGAAAGTGTTTCGCATTTAAATAGTAAATTATGAATTCAATAATTCAAATATGCGAACCGAAAACAAAATGCAAAATTGTGTGTACGGTATACGATGTTATCTGACCCCAATTTTCTTGTTCAGCAAATCGCTGTGAAAATGAAGAATATTACAATACTTTCTATAAACGTAAGGCTTTGCAAATACTGACAAAAATAATATTTATTAAGTGTTGAACAAAGATGGCGCGACCTACTAATTATGTAGTTTCTTATTAACATAGTTGGTTTTTAATTTTTCTCAAAAATGAAGAGTTGTTATGTTTTTTTCATTTTACCTGTACTTAAATTTAAACAATTACTCTAACGAAATATGCTAATTTAAGAATGCAGTCATCTTCCTTAAAACAACTGATAAGTTGTATTATAAACTATACCCAAATCTAGATAGTATTTGATATTAATTGGGAATTAGAAATCGAAAGTGATATCAATAATTTATGGTAATTATAATAATTTTAGAATAGTTTGCTCGAAGTATAATTCAAAGGTATACTGCTCTTTTTCTAAAAAAAAAAATATATATGAAGTGCGCAACTGTAAATATTATAAAATTAAAAAAACTTGGAATCTTTGAGTCAATCTGTTAAACTATATTGTTTATTGAAAAATCGTATTATATGTAAATGTCAAATCCTTAGTGTAAAATTAAAAACGATGGCTGGTAGCACAAGCTCTGTTTTTGGGTGTTTTCAGAGCACGGTTTTAACCAGGGTTCGTAAATATCATGATATTTATAATAAATATCAAAATATCTGATATATAGGATATATATCAGATAAATATCACTTTTTGGATATTTATTTTTTAATTTTAGTTTTTGTACACATTTAGAAAAACTGAAAAATTAAAAAAAATTCACTTCTCCGGAGGCTATATCTCAAAAACTAAACAAGATATGGAAATGCGCTCAACGGCGTTGAATTCCCCGTGTCCGAATTGACTTATAAGCAAATTTTCATACAATTTTATGCAATTTAATATTTTTAATTATTTCCTAAGGGGTACCCCTTTGGTTTTTTCAGATTTTAATTCAATTTTCCAAAAAACCCTTAATCGTAGGATTATTAAAACGAAAATTTACATACATATGTATTTTGACCCACTGAATCCAGTGGTGCAATCTTCAATTGCATATGACTTCTGGTTTTCGAGAAAATGTTAAAAAACCGCTTTTTGCGATTTTTTTGGCGGAAAATTGAAAAAAAATAAAAATTGCTGAAACTATGTTTATAAGTTAACTGAAGCACGAGAAAATTAATGCCGTTGAGCGCGTTTTCATATCACATTTAGTTTTTGAGATATAGCCTCGGAAAAGTAGAAAAACTGAAAAATTCGAAAAATTTCACTTTTCCGGAGGCTATATCTCAAAAACTATTTGATATTTTTATATAATGGATATATATCATTGCAAAAATATGATGATATATATCAAAATAAATATCATGATATATATCGATCGATATATATCTTCGACCCCTGGTTTTAACATGTTAGAGATAGCTAAAACACTCAAAAACACTGCTCTTAAAACAGGCAAAAACAGAGCTTGTGCTACCAGCCATTATTTTTATATACTCATTCATAGTATATGATTTTCCAAAAGTATTGTGAAGAAAAAATAAGAAAAATAAAAGATCTTGAAGAAAACGTAAGATTTAAAAATAATTTGTGGTTTCGCGAGCCCCCATTGAGTAGAAAAATGCAAAGTTTTCAGAGAAAAATCCGTAAATATTTACAAGATCGATTCAATGAAGCGCAAACCAAATATTTTTTATAACAAAGAATTTATACACAGGTTTAACCGGGAGAAGTATGTGTAAATAAGTAAAAATGAATCTAAAATCTATCTATAACATCAAAGCACGCCCGATGAATATAATTCAGAAATATTTGGGATTCTTGAAAACAAGGACGCCAATATACGTGTGGTATATAAAACATCGACATCATATGATCATATCCCATTTTGATTCACTCACACACGCACGGTTGTTGTATGACATCATCAAATTGGAATCCGAATACGTAATAACAGGAAAAAGAAGGAGCTACAGCTTTTGCAGCTTCCGTACACATGCGTTGGTGTTCGAAGCCATCTACTGCTCCTGACGATTCGCCGAGTACATTGTTCGCGTGTCTGCATTCACTAATTCTAATCATACTCAATTTTTTTACACGTTCTGTCACACCTGAATAATCTACACAATTGATACTATGAATTAGTATTGCCATTTTGCAACTAATTAGCGATACTGGATACAGATTTATTTTTTTAATAACGAACATATTTTTAATTATCTCCATAAAGTATGTTAAGAAATGTGTAATAATTAATAATTTTTATAAACTTTAAATAATGATAATGAGTAAAATATAATAAGAATTAAATAGATAAAATAAATATATCATCACGCCTTTTACCCATTACTGGGTGTGGCACTCTGCCGTAAGCAGATCTCGGTAAGTGATATATTTCTTCGCGTAAAGTGCGGTTACCAGCCGTCAAATCACGGCCCCCAAAGATGTTAGTGGAGGGGGAGTCACAGGGGTAGATTTTTAAATTTGTGAAAATTGTTTGTCGGCTGTGGGGATCGAACCAGGGTTCTCAAGATCCACAGGCCGACTCGATACCACTGAGCCACCTACCCCATATAATAAGAATTAAATAGATAAAATAAATATATCATCACGCCTTTTACCCATTACTGGGTGTGCACTCTGCCGTAAGCAGATCTCGGTAAGTGATATATTTCTTCGCGTAAAGTGCGGTTACCAGCCGTCAAATCACGGCCCCCAAAGATGTTAGTGGAGGGGGAGTCACAGGGGTAGATTTTTAAATAAATAAATAAATAAATATATCATCACGCCTTTTACCCATTACTGGGTGTGGCACTCTGCCTAAGCAGATCTCGGTAAGTGATATATTTTGTCGCGTGAAATGCGGTTACCAGCCGTCAAATCACGGCCCTCAAAGATATTAGTGGAGAGGGAGCCACAGGGGTAGATTTTTTTTTAATTGGTGAAAATTGTTTGTCAGCTGTGGGGATCGAACCAGGGTTCTCAAGATCCACAGGCCGACTCGATACCACTGAGCCACCTACCCCATATAATAAGAATTAAATAGATAAAATAAATATATCATCACGCCTTTTACCCATTACTGGGTGTGGCACTCTGCCGTAAGCAGATCTCGGTAAGTGATATATTTCTTCGCGTAAAGTGAGGTTACCAGCCGTCAAATCACGGCCCCCAAAGATGTTAGTGGAGGGGGAGTCACAGGGGTAGATTTTTAAATTGGTGAAAATTGTTTGTCAGCTGTGGGGATCGAACCAGGGTTCTCAAGATCTACAGGCCGACTCGATACCACAAACATAATTGTAGTTGCGAATTGAGAACACCTGAAAACCAAATTTGACTTATTTTTCTAATAATAAAAAAATATGAAGACATTTCAGTTTCATACAATTGTATGTAGTTTCATAGAATACCTCTTCTCTTAATTTTGCCTAGTAATCTTCCCATTTTTAAATGTGTCATTCGTTATTATTTACACATCTATCGACAATAACATGCATTCATAATGTTATCTTAACGAATGAACACACACTTTCTATCAAATAAATTGCCATTTGTAATTATTTCAAGACCTGATGTTAGATATATAAGAAATGAATACTTGTATGATGCATAATATTTAAATTCTTGTGTTGGTAGAGGATGGTACAAAGATGAAGAGTGAGATTGTATCTTTGAGCGTGGGCGATCTTCTGATTGCCACGAAATCGGAACTCATCATCATGCATCAAAACTGACCGCAGTGACATATTTTTCAGATTACGTATGATTAATTCATTCAGCATTTATCATTTTACTTTCAAAAGTTCAAAAAGATTAATGAACCTAATTGTCATTAGAATAAAAATGACATTTCAAATATTACAAAATTGGTATTTTTAACTAATCAAATTCAAACAATATTTAAAATGATTCTAAGTATAAATGAAGTAGGAAAAGGTTTAAATCTATTACTGAATATTGATAAATGTAAAGTGTTAGTGTTTGAGAAGAGTGATTTGGTGACTGATTGCAATGTTTCGGTGAATGGTGTGAGATTGGGTCAAGTAAATGAGTTTGTATAGTTGGGGAGTGTGTTTTCGAGGGATGGACGTATTGATCGAGAGATTGAAAGAAGAGTATCTGCTGGATGTAAGATATTGGGTGCTCTGGGAACCTTTACTCGGAACGTGAATGTATCCAGAGATGCTCGATTGAGTGTTTATAATGGTGTGTTAGTGCCTACGTTGATGTATGGTAGTGAATGTTGGGTATGGATGAAGAAACATGAACGGCGTATAACTGCTGTAGAAATGAGATATTTGCGGGGTGTGTGTGGATATACTAGAAGAGATCGTGTCCGGAATACATTGGTGTATGATGAATGTGAGATTGGGAAGAATGTTGTAAGAAGAGTGGGAATAAGTCAGTTGAGATGGTTTGGTCATGTAGAACGTATGTCGAATGACAGATTGGTGAAACAGGTGTATGTTGGTGAAATTGAGGGTGAAAGTTTGCGTGGACGGCCTAGGAACAAGTGGATGAATATGATTGAAGGGTTGTTGCGTGAGCGAAAGATTCTGAGCGTGAAGAATAAACGAGCTTGTATGAAAAGAATTATGAATGTGGTTGAAGCAAAAGTGGTGTGTCAGGATAGGAATGAATTGCGGGATAAATATGATGAATGAAGACAAGCGTATGATTCTTGATTTTAGATTCATTGGTTAGATGTTTCGAGTGTTTACCTGCAATTGTGTGGAGACCATCTTCAGAAACAAGCGCAGTGTACACTAGCGAATGGATGAATGTTTGTTGTGTGTTGATGGATTTTGGTTGTGAGAAAAGAAAGAGTTTGTATGGAGGAAGTGTTAATGTGGTCGAATCGAGTATCGTGTGTCAGGATGAGAATGTTAATGGGATATAGCGTGATGTTATGTATGTATGTATTTCTAATTTGCCGTGTACTATTATTATAAGTGGTAACAATGGCTGGTAGCACAAGCTCTGTTTTTGCCTGTTTTAAGAGCAGTGTTTTTGGGTGTTAAAACCGTGCTCTTAGAACACCCAAAAACGGAGCTTGTGCTACCAGCCAATGTTGTTAGTTACTTCAATTAATTTATATGAACTGCAATAAAATAGTTTTAAATGATAATATGAATCAATCTTTTTTATTTTAAATAATAATAGTAGTAGTATTATGTTTATTTTTCTTACGTCTAATTTTGGTTTTCTTGTTTTCTTGCAGATCGCCACATGCGCAAAAAACGCCGACGAAGCATTAACCAAATGATCTTCAACATCTCATCCAATCCTCAAACATTAGTAGAACATTCCACTCTCCGTATTCTCGCTGGCAGCGCCGACCAAAGCGGCCCAGTTCGAGTCCAGATCTATCAGATCCTCGACCGAGATAACAAACACCAACGAACACGTCTAATCGACGAGCGAGACATCCATCTCGTAGCAGGGGCTCCAAAGTGGAGCGAGTTCGATGTGACTACAGCTGTCCGAAACTGGATTGAAAACAACGAACCAAATCTAGGAATAGAACTTCATTGTGCTGAATGCAATCGCAGAGGATATCCGATCATTCACGAAAATGATTCACCAGTCATTAACGCTCTAATGACAATTCATAATGAAAACACCAGAGATAAAAGATCGGCTGAACAAACGTTGTTCTATGAGAAGAATCGAAGAACTGATTGTCATGTTAAGAATAATAGACGTTGTTGCAGACACAAAATGGACTTTGATTTAAGTCAATTAGAGATGGATTTCATCATCCAACCGAAAAAATTTGATGGAGGAATCTGCAAAGGAAGATGTCCTCCGCATTACAATGCTGCACACAATCATGCTCTTATTCAAAGTTTGATGTGGAAGAAAAATAAGAAACTTACTCCAAGAGTTTGTTGTGCACCAAGTAAACTTAAAGAATTGGAAATACTTACAGTGGATGAAGACAATCCAGAAAAGTTAATTGTTAAAACATGGGAAAATATGATTGTGTTAGAATGTGCTTGTTCGTAAAACTGTGGACTAGAGTGACTTTACTTTGTAATACTGATGATTCAGTGATTTAGATTCCTATTTGGACTGGACATTGTTTCGAACGTCGATCAGTTGCTCCCTCTCAAAACAAGTGCTAGTAGATGGACTTTTTCTCAGTATCTATTGTTCTTCTTTCTTAACTAAATATGTTTAAAGAGAGCTTACTTAATAAACATTCCGTATAATCATAAAAAAACATAATTTAAAATTCATAACTTGATTTTCTTACAACTTCGTAAAATTCGTCTAAATTATATCGTTACATGAAATACTTGACTTTGTTTTTACTACTTATACACTGAAAAAAAGAAAATCACGATCTGGAAACATTCGAAAAAGATGAACAAATTCTATTTATTTACGAGTAGATTGATACATCATGATTTATTGATTTAGTAATTTATAAAAATCACGTCACTTGATTTAATTCAAGTGATTTAGTCATTTGAACGATGAAATCGTGATATTGCAAAAAAAGTCACAAATATAAAAAAATTGTGAGTAGGCGAGTGACTGTGATCCGATAATTTCAGATCCTCAAAAGCTAATCTGAATTTAAAGATCGATCTACCAAAGATTAGTTCTACTTGACGTTTTTATATCATCGGATTGTACGGGTTATACTTACTATGATATGTTTAATTTGTACATAACTATTTGTTCTTCTGTGATACTGAATACTCACATTAGCATCTAAAATTTAAATTATTCTTATTTTTATTCTCAATTATGCAGACTGATTCAAAATTATTGCTTCTGACTTTTTCAAAACATATCAAACAATTAAATCACTACATATTTTCAAAGCTTGTTGCTAATGTTAGAAAAATAATCCTTTATTTTGCATCAGTCTGTAAAACTGGAGTTTCAGAAAAACTATATAAATAATCATCGGTTAGAATTAAAATCTGTTCTAACAGTACAATAAATAGATTTATTTATAAAATGTTGACTGTTACACAGATCTTAAACTAAGTCTAAATTATAAAATACTACTATTAGATATTCTACTATTAAAAGTCAGTAATAGTAAGTCAATGTGAATATTTTTACTTCGTTGACCGCTAATTTAATATTTATGTTCGACTAGAATTATTTATTATGAGATCTGTTATTGCAATGTAAAACATATTTTAATTGTGATTGTTGAATAGAAATACAATGCATTTATATAGAAAATTACTTATATGTTCTTTATTTGTCCTCTTATATTTTATTTATTTTTTATAAAACTAAAAATAACAAATAATAAAATTAACAAAAAGTTCCAAGTAAATTTATATTGTTAATAATAATCAATTTCATTTTATAATTAAATGATTTTAGTCATCTATACACATTTTTCCTTTACTGAAATGATGAAGATTCCCAAATTAACATACATACATACATAACATCACGCTATATCCCATTAAATGGGGTAGCACGAACCCGTCAACATTCTCATCCTGACACACGATACTCGATTCGACCATATTAACACTTCCTCCATACAAACTCTTTCTTTTCTCACAACCAAAATCCATCAACACGCAAACAAACATTCATCCATTCGCTCCTGTACACCAGTTTCGTAAATCTTCACTTACGCCCACTTCTCTAACAACGAATCTATAAGAAATGAAGGCAAATTAAATATACTTTAAATAAATTAATGTATAAATTGTATATACAGAAAAATGACGTAACAATATATTAATGATTCTCTGTCTCTGACATTGAATTTACAGTCTCACGTCAATCAGAACTAAAATTCACAACAAATCATTATAATAATCATTTTAAAAATTATCCTGGTTTACCGCAAGTTTAATCATTCTATGAAAACATCGTAGTATAAGTCATACTATAGTCATTGGTTCAAGACCCTCACATGATTATAATAATTGCAATTTAGACGAACAAGAATTATTGTAGTTTAAAAAATAATAATAAACAGACTCTGTATGTATCACGCAGAATACTACTGATAATTTGGTTGCCTAATAAATAGCGCATTTCTTATGACAGTAAGTTTAGATATAAAAACAAAAGATTTTAAATAATGGTGCTGCTTAATTATTTAATATTCTTGCATGACTTATAACTACATATTTTTTTATTAACAAAATAAATGTATATCATTTATTGTAGAGACCACAATATCGTACTAGATCTTTAGGTGATATTATGATAGATGTGGCTCCTAATTTCAGTATTGATTATCTATTTTACTTGTTATATTATTAACAACATTTCAGTGATCATCTACAAAAATTAAAATGTGGCATATTAAATAGTTGTATTACTTAGTTGGTAAGGTAAAGTATACATGCTTTTCTCCCTAAAATAGTTACACTTTTAGTGACAAAATAAGAATAAGGTTGGCAATGCTGAATACAAACATTAAAATTGTATATCTCTCGTGACATGATTTTATGGGGCGATTATAACCCTTATGAATTTATTGTTTGGGGTAAATTCGGGTATAAATAATGCAAAGAAGTAATAAATCTTTAGTGATTCATAAATTAATAGAACCTGAATGGCTAGTAAGACAAAAATGTAAAGGATATTTCTTGTGTATTTTAAGTGTTATTCATTTTCAGACTGCTCAGCCTTCAAGGAACGTGATCGACATTATGGTCGATATTTGTAAATATATAATATTACCCAGTTCAATAGTTATATTGTTGGTATCGATATGCATTGGTTTTTGCCTAGCCTACATACATTTATGCATATATCATACACAAACTATATTACAGCAGTATACTAGTAAGAATAAATATTGGGTAATCTCTGTCCAATATGAATTAAAACTTTCTTTTTTCAGTGGAATTTGCGCAACATCGTCAAGATCGCATCCCAGTAATTTAGTGGACGAACCATAGTTCATCGTCATTACCCCAAAATTTGTCTGTTTCTTCAGAATGAATCATAATTTGTTGTCATTATCTCAAAATCATACTTCGTCGTTATTGTCCCAAAATTTGACTGTTTGTTCAGTTTATATATTTCTTATATGTATTTAAAAATTGAATTAAAATTACATTATAATTTATTTGTTAATGATTTTGGGGATTATAAATATTTACACGTCCTCCGATTTAATATTTAATTGTTTGTTAAAAAGGAAACTAAATAAGATTTAAAAATTCGTTCTAAACATTGAGAAAGATTGACTAATTGAAGCGCAAAAAATTAATTATTGCATACTGAGCGAGTTTAGGCACAGCATTTGAGCCGCTAATATTTTTCCAAGTTAATGAATGGTTATTATTGATGTCAAAATAATAATACGGAATTTAATTAGTCTTAAAGTTTGATATACATTTATGATTTCACTTATAGCAAACAGAAATATACATAGCTGCAAAGGAACGATTGATTTTTTACAACAAATGATTTAAAAATCCAAATATACTTTGAATAGGAACTATCTATCGACCACGTCCCACATTGGCCACTGTGGACATTAGCGAATCCTGATATCCTACTCGTAAGAGGACCACGCAATTTATTCCATTTCATTATATTGTAACTTGTCTGTTAGTATTAAAATTTAAAATATACATATTACATTTTAATGTCAATTAATTTCAGATAATAAACGAATGAAAACAATTTACATAGGACTAGAATTTCTTGAAGCCTTTAGGTGAATATTACGAACAAAACAGGAATATAGAATTTTAATTTTGGCTGTAGATGCTCTAGCTTTAATTAGTACAAATATGGAATGTTTTATTTACCGTTCAACATAAAAACAGGACGAAAGCGAAATAGATCAATTTTACTATTTCCAATAAATTTAAACACAATGTACAGCACATTCACTTGCGCGAATTACAAACAAATAATATTTTTAAAATAAAATACGTAATTAAGAATCTTTAACAAATAATATTCATACTGAATTATGAGAATATGCGTGTACCATATGCATTTTAGACTTTACACTTAGTAAGCAATATATAGAATAGAATAATACTTGTAGCAAATATTGATATTTTTACAAAAATGTAATTTTGATTTGTTTTTAATTTCATGTAGTATAACTTGATCAACATCGAGACATTTGCAATTATTGATTAAAAAAATTTGTTTTAAAATTTTAAAGGCAAGTTTTAAAAATGAATATTTTTATTTTATTTTCATTACTTTTAAAAAAGCATATTTTAAATTTCCCTCCCAAAAACGCAATAAACAGAAAATTGTTAGAGGGGTTTCGAGAATTGAAAATTTAGACTACATCAAACCCCCCCCCCCCCCCCACCGCCCCTTCCTGACCAATCAACATCTTAACATCAACGATCGTTACAACTTTCCGAAGATCTATCATTTATAAGCTATTTCATTAAAATTTTGAAGAAAACATGGATCTATATAAATGGATTTACTACTACTACATCGATCCCGTCCCGAAGTGGCTTGTAAGTATTAAATATAGTTAAAACATTGTGATCTTCTAAAAACGATCGATTTTTTAGCGCAATGTTAGGAATCCACCTCCAATGAGTACTATCCTCATGAATTATACCATATATACGGCACTAATATGCCTCATTTGCTTTATCTACTATTTGATCTGCCGTGGTGGTTGGATTCATTATCGTTTTTCACGTGTAATCAGAGAAAGACTAAACAATTATGGGGTTATCATCGAGGACTGGTTCACCCGGAAATTGGACGCCTGTGAGTTTTGATATAATATTGCATGATAGTCATGTATTCACATAGATTACGAATTGCAGCTAGAAGACGAAGAGGATCAACCATATGGGGAAGATAATTTTGACCAACATGTTGATTAATCCAATTCTCTTCGTTCCGCTGTTCATTATTTTGTTTGGTTTTTTTGTAAACATTGGTTAAACAATTTCTTGTAGACTTTTCATACTTTACGTCTCGAATTTGTTATTGATTACAAAATTAAATAAATATTTTTGAATTATAAGATAGGTGTTTTTATTATATTAGTTACTTTAAGCAGTGTTAACATAAAAATATATTTGGTGCTATTAATTGAAAAAACAGATTTCATGTCATCTTACCGTTTTTTAGAGATCTTATTCTCTGCTGGCACAGTCCTTCGTCACCAGCTTCTTCACGTGAACTTTGTTCTAGGTGAAGAAGTATGTTATACCATACTGCATACTTACATACATAACATCACGCTATATCCCATTAAATGGGGTAGCACGAACCCGTCAACATTCTCATCCTGACACACGATACTCGATTCGACCACATTAACACTTCCTCCATACAAACTCTTTCTTTTCTCACAACCAAAATCCATCAACACACAACAAACATTCATCCATTCGCTCCTGTACACTGCGCTTGTTTCTGAAGATGGTCTCCACACAATTGCAGGTAAACACTCCAAACATCTAACCAATTAATCTAAAATCAAGAATCATACGCTTGTCTTCATTCATCATATTTATCCCGCAATTAATTCCTATCCTGACACACCACTTTTGCTTCAACCACATTCATAATTCTTTTCATACAAGCTCGTTTATTCTTCACGCTCAGAATCTTTCGCTCACGCAACAACCCTTCAATCATATTCATCCATTTGTTCCTAGGCATACCATACTGATGAGCTCTAATAAGAGCGAAACGCGTCTATGGTTACCAACTATGCTGGCCAGCCTCTGATGATGCCCTCATAAGGTGACTTGGAGCCTGAATTTTGTGAGACTTAGACAAGTGTTTAGTTTGATATTTTATTATTAAACCTAGTTTCACCAAGTGAGCATTTAAAGACAATTAATTTTGTCTTTGTTGTTTTTTATTTAAACAGATATTTATTGAAAAATGTAGCATAATTTTGTTACATTTACGTGTAGTTCATTTATTTTATTATATATATTTCTTCCCTCTTCTAGAACATAGTAACAGTTTTAAGAATAGATTTTCTAGAAATAAATAATTTATTAATGAAAAAATGAAACTGTTAAGCAAAATATAATTATTATAACGTAAAAATATATATTCCATAACATTCATTATCCAAAAGATGTATCTTTCCAATTTAGAAGTTATTCTATTATTTCAATACGTACGAAATATTTCGAATTCAAGTTTTATATATATATATATATATTGTATTCACTTTACTATTAAAAAAGGTTGATAACCAGCTTGTATCATAAATGAATATTGCAATATTTAAATTTCCCACCAAAATGAATAAACAGAAAAATTACTAGAGGGGTACCTATAAATGAAAGTGTTGACTTCCATCTTTAGTGGATTAGTCCAATTGGCCCTTTCTCGTTAACGACAGTTATAAGTTTCAGAAATTCTATCATCACTGCAAATTTAATTAAATATCTGTGGAAAAAATGGATCTCTGCAAGTGGGTGTACTACTATTATATCGACACTGAGCCAGAGTGGCTTGTAAGTATGAAATTTATATGAATTGCGATCTTTTCTAAAAATCATCGATTTTTCAGCGTAATTTTAGGCGTCCACCACCGATGAGTTCTATTTTAATTAATTATGCGATGTATTTAATGCAAACTTGCTTATTTTTTGCTGTGTATTTTCTATTCTGGCGTGGTGGTTGGGTTCGTTATCGTCTTCTGCGTGTAGTCAGAGAAAAACTGCATAATTGTGTGAATAAATTTAATAACTGGTGTGCCCGGAAATACGCCGCCTGTAAGTTTTGATGTAATATTGCATGATAGTCATGTATTCACTTAGATTTCGATTTGCAGTTAGAAGAAGACGAAGATTTACTATTCGAGGACGATGATTTTGACATATATGATGATTAGTCCTTTTATATGTTATTTTGTTCTTCTATAAATCAGAATTGAACATGTGTCGTTGTAGAGTTTCAAATTTGTTAATGTGTTCCAAAATTAATTAAATACTTTTAAATTATTAGAGTAGTTGTTTTATTGTAATATTTATTCAAATACATTAATAATTAGTTCTGCTATAAGCAATGTTAAAATAAAAAGGAATTTGTTTCTCAGCAAAATAGAAATAAGAAAATCTTATTTTGCAAATTTTTGGCATGTTTTGTAATTCGTAACTATTTGTTAGATTTAGTGTATTCTTACGTGAAACAAGGTATAATATTCTCTTGAATTCAGAGTCGGTTTTACCATGAAGAGCATGAAGTGGTCGCTAGTGGGCCCCAAACTTCAGAGGCCCCAAACTAACACTACTGGAAATGTGAATTTTGTGTTGAACCAGTTCAAAAACCCAAAATTTTATTAATATGGATCTATATAATTCAGACCACGAGAAATCGAATGGCGCAAAGCGCAACTTCATATCTCTTTTAGTTTTTGAGTTATAGCGATTTTTCACTTTTTTAAAATCTCAACTTTGAGAGCTCATATCTCGAAAACTAAAAAAGATATTGAAATGCGGTTTGAACGAGCGTATTTCTCGTGCTTTACTTAACCTTTACCGATATTTTGAAAATTTTGCAATTTTTTTCAAAATTTTGCCTTGTCAATATTTCAAAAAGTCGAAGAGTTATTGCAAATCTGTGAACACCAGTGAATTCCGCTCGTGAAAATACATAGGTATGCAAATTTTTACAAAGAAATTCGCATGGATACAAGTTTTATTGTAAAAAAACGAAAATGGGCATTTTTTAGAAATTTCCTAAGGGGTACCCCTTGGTGTTTTTACGAATTTTGGCCATTTTTAGATTTTTTGTAATAAAAAGTTTATCCGTGCGAATTTTGCTGTAAAAATTTGCATACCTATGTATTTTCACGCGAGGAATTCACTGGTGTTTTCAGATTTTCATTATCTCTTCAACTTTTGGAAATATTGAGAAAAGAAAATTTTTAAAAAAAGTTGAAAAATTTTCAAAAATGGTAAAATTTCGGTATAAGTTAAGTAGCGTACGAGAAATACACTCGTTCAAACCGCATTTCAATATCTCTTTTAGTTTTCGAGATATGGGCTCTCAAAGTTGAGATTTAAAAATAGTTAAAAATCGCTATAACTCAAAAACTAAAAAAGATATGAAGATGCGCTTTGCGCCATTCGATTTCTCGTGCTCCGAACTATATAGAAATTTTGGGTTTTTGAACTGGTTCAATCAAAAATTCAAATTTCCATGTTCATATGTCAATGTCTTTTAAACGAAGCATTTTGAGAAATTCTTCTAAAGAAACGTGTATTGTTTTGTTGTTATAAAGTTTATAAGTAACATATTAGTTAGTTGAAGTGGCAGAGACTTTTTCAGTTATGTAGAAATAATTATTTTAATCGAGTGCTGTAGGTTCATTTCTTCCCACCATTTTACACAACTCGGTGATAGTTTAAAATAGGAATTAGTTTAAAAGATGCAACCAAATGTTCAGTCACGTATCGGGACAACAAACTCAATTCACTTATAATCAAAGATTCCAAAAACTCACTAACAAGAAAACCAGAATTGTACGAGATGATAGATATTTTAGTTATATTTAGTCAATAAATATATATCCACATATGTGTAATTAATTGTATATATGCTCCGAATATTCAGCTTAAAAAGTAAATCTTTATGTGTAACAAAATATCTGGGTTCGAAAAATAAATCATTTGTGTAAGATTTTTATGTGTATAGAATTAGCAATAGATGTTTCAATAAATAATAATAATGATTATTATTAGTTTATTAATTAATATTATAAATAATCATAATAACATGTATATGAAATTTTAAACATTTCAAAAATAAAAGATAAATTCATACTACTCTAAACTTTATAACGAAATGTATTATGGGTAAAAGAACTGCCATATGTAGTTCTCAATCATTGCAATAACAATTTTCCGAAAGGAAATTTAATGACATTAAACATGGATTTTCTAGAAAGTTTTAATATATGGAATATTTGTTCAGAATATTTGGTACGTAATAAATTCTGGTGTGTAATTTAAAATATGTTTATTTATTTGCAGAGGGATATCTATTTCATCAGTATTATAAGTTTGATGTGGAAGATTTTCTCATATTTTATTATATTTCTTATTATTTGGTGCATTGCATTATTGATAACAGTAGTAATAATAGTAATTTATATACAAATTTTGAGAAAATACAAAGAACCGATGGAATACAAAGCATGTAGGTTGAAATTTTAGTGACATTTTGCAATAATGTATTAAAATATTTTATTTTCAGATTTGATAGCCAATCAAACAATAAAAGAAATTGACGCATTTCCAGAAAACAAGAAATAGTACCTTAAATTTTATTAGAAATAAAGATGATTTGTTACTAAAATTTGTGTTGTTGAATAAATCATATTATTAGTATAAGTTTCAGTAAATTCGGTAACCTAAAACTAAAGGTCCCTGTTTGAATAAAATATAAAAATGGATAAATTTTTCTTTGTACTGGTAGTTTTGATTAATAATATGTATTGTTAATTATTAGAATAAAACTAGTTATAAACATAAAAACAAATTTTAGTAACGAATACTCTTAGTGACATCTGTCAGCACTGAAAGCTATTAGTAATCAATACAGTGTTAGCAACCGGCAACGTTGCATCGGCGAGAAATGTTGACAACATTGGGTGAATGTTTTAAAATATAAGGTTTTTGTGTAATGTCTTGTACTAATTTATGAGTGATATTAGTACTTTTAATCTTTAAGTAATATTTATTATTTTTGTGTGTATTGATACAGCAATGTTTAATTTGAAAAATAGTGTATTTAAGTATGACCGGGAGTGAATTCCACCTTAAAATTCATTAGAATAGCCTTTGATTGTTATCATTTGACTAACAATAGTTGTGTAAGAAGTTGGTGGAAGTATATGTATACAAATAGTGCAAATCATAATGCAGTGGTTAGATTTACTACTTTTTTACTGAAACCTTATGAGGAAGGAAGCGTGATTTGATTGCATTTTATGCCGACGCCATGTTTCGCGACCAAGCCCATCATATTCTCTTTGGATTATTACTTTACAACACTTTTTGTAAAAATTATTGTAATTCAAATGACATTGGTAAGTGTTCGTCTATGTTTGCCCTTTATTTATAATGTATAAACCCAAGTGTTAATTCATAATATGCTTGTAATTAGTACAAAAAAATCAAGTAGTTGATAACATTTTTGTTATTGTTTTACAGATCTGAAATCTACTCAAAATGAGAACTATGTGACTTTTATTGAAGTTGTTGACGACAACAACGATCAAATACCATTAGGAAAGAATGTAACACTTGCATGTAAAACAAATTTGACAGATGTTATTCAGTGGTCCTTTAATGGAGAAAACATCACTGATAGCAACATGTTAGTATTCTACCATTTATAATCAAGTCATTTCTTCTCAGCGATTATAAAGAATTTCTTATTTCAGTTATAATCAAATTTTCCAACCATCCGATGAAGATGATAAACTAACCGTATCACAATTACACATCAACTACATGGATTTCAACTTGGTTGGAAATTATACATGTTCAACAGCAAACGAAATCGCTCAAGTAGAAGGTACGATAGTGCTAAACGTAACGGTAATGCCTCGAGTGCTCGACCATAATAAAGTAGCAAGAATAAAAATACATGACAAGGTAACTCTCTATTGTCTTATAGAGGGTTACCCGCTAAATAACGTGCTTTGGAAAAAAAGCGACGATATAAGAAGTGATAAATTATTTATGAATCATACGTTTATTGAGAATTTGAACGAAACTGTTCAAAATGTAACACTTAGTATAGAAGACACTAGAAATAAAGATAATGGTAACTATATCTGTGAAGCTACAGGTGCTAATAATGAAAGAGTGACTGGCGAAATAGTATTAAAAGTACTTGATAAACCCCAAGTTCAAATCGATACGGTTAAAGCTCTTGGAACAAATATCATTTTTCTAAACTGGACTGTTTTTGATGGAAACGATCCTGAAAATTTAAAATACGGAATTCAATATTTGGAAGACGGGCCAGATGGCGCTTGGTATTTTTATAAGGAACAAGTAAAAGGACCAGAAACTCAAGTTGTTCTAGAGGACAAGGCATTCAAAAACAACACTGAATACAACATACGAATGGAAGCAGTTAATAGTCAAGGTGCCAGCCAGAAATCGAATACAGTTAGAGTAAAAACATTAAATAAAAATCCCGAATTCGTTCCTGAAGTCAAAGTAACAGGAGTGACAGTTTCTTCGATAACAGTTTCTTGGTCGCCTCTTCCTCTCGAATTGTTTAATTACTATAAATTAAAATTGTGGGCTTTTAATACTACAACGATCACAGAAGCTATCCATCAAACATTTGGTGGTCATTTATACATGTTCCGGGATCTTATGCCTGCTACCACTTACGAATTTCAGGTAAATCATGATTTATTCAATTCCTAATGCATTCTCTAAACGATGATTCCAATTTTAGGTTGCTGCATGCAGTGAATACAGAAATAAGTGTGGCAATTGGTCAAATATCATGAATGGTACGACGAACGATGGCCAATCTGATCCGCCTGAAAATGTAACTCTTGGTTGCAATTATGATAATATCAGCCATATTAGTTGCGTGTTTGTTTCGTGGAAACCACCAAAAAGTCCAAATGGCAAAATCACCCACTATAATGTATGTAAATATTAGTTCATTTGCATAGAATGTCAAATATGGTTGTCGTAATTATTGTTTTATTTTAAACAGTACTGTATATGTCATTTATTTATTGTCTCTCCTAATTTTATAACTTCCATTTTGCATGATTAAGTCTTACTTACAATTGAGCTTGAAATATAATGACACATTTAATGTACCATAGAACAAAACAAATTTTAAATTTACATTGCACTTACAACATTGTCAAATATTGACGCATGTATGCTTAAATTTACACAAGATTGCGTAATTTAGGGTAAAAACTTGTGGCTTATTTCATAATTTTAATGAGCATAAAACATGCGAAATTGTTAGTTGCAACCCACTTCAACATGGAAAATAGTAGTGAAATACTCGTGAGCGATTTTCGACTTAAATGACCAGAATATAAGAGTTGAAGTAGAGTTCACCTATAACTTATACATAAATAGGATTTGTTTGTCTTAATTCTAATGATATTTAACTTTTCGTTCATATATATTTTATTGGGATAGGTCGGTTTGCTTATTCTGCTGTTTAGTTTTTTGCTTAATCAACTTTTATTTTGTTGAGTAATATCAAATATTATTTACATATTCTTTTCCTGTTAGTCATTCTTTACCCTAATTAAATAGCATCAAACTTTGTAGTATTTCATTTTTATTAAAAACCAAACAAAAAATCAATTAATTTAATAGCAACTTACCTACTTATTTAACAACGAAATAAATACAATAATTCAAATTTTAGTTTAAGGTTGAAAGTTTTGGAATAGATTTGAAACAAAAGATAATAAGCAAATAATCGATAATGTTAGGGTTGCCATATTTGTGAATATTATAACAGGGATAAGAGGAGAAGTCCGAAGAAATAATAATTTAAAAAATAGTTAAAAACAATATGTTAAAGGTATTCAATCCAAGCATGTTTTTAAGGTTTATTACATTTTTTAAATTTAATTTTCTTCGGGAATTTGATTGAATCAAGAAGAGCTATATTTATACGACTATTATTAATAGCCAGAAAAAGCGCAATTTTCTGAATTTTTTTACTAGTTTTATAAACCGGAATATTTGATGATCCCGAATCCTCTTATCAGAACACAGGGATTTGAGGCCACAAATCGGGACAATCCCGGAAAACCAGGACGTCTGGTAATCCTAGACAATGTACACTTTTTATTTTTATCTTATAAAATTGTCAAAGTCAAATGGAATAAAAATGTATTGAGGTAAAACAAAATTTTGAAATCATTTCCATTATTGTTTGCACATAAATTCATAAATTTAATGTTTTCAAATTTATTACTTCACTTAATACGCAAAAGTTAGTTTTAAAAAAATGTGTTCAGATATCAACATCAGGCCCAATTAGGCGCATTATTCACAGTTTTAAAATATTAATTCTTGTTAACATCAACAAAAATTAATTTAAATTGAAAATATTTAATCTAAAATTTATTAATTTGTTGCTGCAAATAGGTATAAGAAATTTGTATACTATTGTATTAATTTATAATCCGTAATAATATTTATCTGTTTCCTTTTACTCAATAGATACCCAATTTTAGTCTCGAAAATGTTTTATTTTGTATGTCTCTTTCAACGCATGTTAATATAGTAAATAGAAGAATTTTGTGAATTATTTAGAAGATAATGACATGTTTGATAATAATTATTTTTCACGCAACTATCTGTATCTGTTGTGGTTGTAGAAATTTATCAGTTCTTAACCACAGTAATTTTCGTCACAAGAACTAAGATCCGGTTATAAATGAATAACAAAAATCCATTCTTACCTTTAATTGATGGCTCATCAAAACTTGTTGAAAGCTCGACCTAAAACAAAAATTGATTTTAGAAATAATATTTATATTATTTTTATTTATTATTTAACTCTTCATCCAAATGAGAATAATATTATTTTAATACAAATAAATTTACAAATGTGAATAAAAATATTCTGATCAAATATTGAAATTTCCTAAAACTGCAGAATAATATTACTATCTAATCATTTATATAGTTTTACACAAAACATCCGTCAATATTTTTAATTGTTTAATGTGTTTATTCTTTTTTCATTATTGCGATATAATAGGATAAAGTTTATAACATATAACTGGAAAATTATCAAAATGCATAATAACAACAAATATGTTAACTTGATCTTTAAATATTGAATTTATATTATATGAATGGCATAAGTATAAAATCCTCATTTATATTTTAGGTCCAATTAGAAGGAGACGCAAAATTCATAAACGAACAGGGAAAGAGTGATTATTCAACATGGGGACCAAAGATGACCAGTGTTAGTGAAAAATCTTTACATACCCGTTTCTACAACATTTCCGCCAATACAAATTATACCGTCAAGGTTTCAGCAGTTACAAGAATGAAGAAATATGGGAAACAAAGATTATTACACTGTACTATGCCTCCTACAATTCCAGACAAAAGTAAATTATCGAGGTACAGCTGGACTAGAGTGGACGATCAAGGAAAGTTGATGTTTAAATTATTTTTACCAAGAATTTCTGAGAGAAATGGTGCTATTTGTTGCTACAGGTAAGTGAAAAACAATTTTGAGAAAATATCAAATAATTAATATTTTCTTTTAGAATTTATATGATTCGTATGGAACCTTATAAAGGTTTAGCTGAGCTTCCATCTCCAGAAGATCTTCCTATTGGATCTTATTCTGAAGCTCATCGGACACCAAAAGGTGGTGCTTATGTTGCAGAAATGTTTACTAGGTTAGTACAAATATACAAAATCTAAATACGTAGGCTGTTTTTCTTTTTATAAAAGTATATAAAACTTAGTGGTATTGTGTCGGCCTGTAGATTTCAGACCCCGAACTAGATTTCCACAACCGACAAACTTTTTTCCATATTACATTTACCTCTGTAGCTCCCTAACATTAACTTTTTCGTGATTCGACGGCTGGTAACCGCACTTCACGCGTATAATTCCACTAAAAGGCGTAGATTTTTTGTATTTTATTACTGTTCCGCAAAGTTCATGATTTCATCAGTTTTTTTCGACTTCACAGTCATCTATTGAAAATAGATTAAGATAAATTAAATGTTCTTTTTAGTGAATCATTCCATTCCGAAGTATTTTTGGGAGACGACGCAGTATTAAACTTTACACATTCACCATGTCTCCAGTGTCCTGGAATTAGCAAAATAACTCGAAGTCCACCAAGAACTAGACACCATTCAACCTCGACAACAACTTCTGTCCCTACATATATTACAACAACGATCACTAGTACAGTTGTTGATTTCACTGAGTCTGTAGAGAATGAAAAAACTCCTGAAGACGAAATTGATATGACTCTCAAAACACGAAGAAGTGTTCGAGAAGAACTAGATTATGTTCCACCTCATGATGGAATGTTGGATATTAGTAGCAATTATACTGGATTTGTAGAAGTTATCGGTAAGTGAAAAACATAAATACATAACATTTTCTAAACTATTATATTTTAGCTGAGATAATTCAGGAAGTGCGTATCTTGCTAAATATAAAATATTGTATTTTTTTGCAGTACATGGACTGAACAAGGGAGAGACATTGACTGCATATAGTAACTATTTTAGTATTTTGAACCCAGGGCCGCAAGCTATAGAAGTGCCACCTACTCAAATACTTGGAATAGTTATACAAATTCTATGTGCTCTTATTCTGGTTGTGTTGGTGTTGCTTATGGCTTTATGTGTACTACATCGATATACGAAACAAGTTGCTCATGCACAAGGAATTGAAATGATTACTTTCCGAAACTCTTTCAGGTATGTACAAAAATCCAAAATCCAAATTAGATTGAAAATCAGTAAATTGCCATCATTTTGTCTTGACACGAAAATAAATGAATTTATAATAAACTGTTGTCTAAGATAATAATTTATTATTCTTGAAATTATATCGATAATTTATTTTGAATTTTAGATACATTTTACTGATTTGTTTTCTTCCTTGTTCCATGTTGTCATAAATCATGGTTAATATCTGTTGTGTGTAGACAAAATGATAGAATAAATGAATAAGACTTAATCTTGAAATATTGTGACAGGCATTTGTGCAGGAGTCTTCGTGGACGCCATCGTCTGGTTTCATTGAGTCCATCGGATATGAGCCCAATATCAAAAGCAGATCTCGTGAACGTGTACATTGAACGACACCGAGATTCAGACTATGGTTTCCAACGTGAATTCGAGTTGCTTCCCGACCGGTTTAACGATCGTACAACCCGCGCTTCCGAAGCCCGTGAAAACATTTACAAAAACCGATATCCAGACATTAAAGCTTATGATCAAACTAGAGTAAAACTCGCACAAGTAGACAGCATAGCAGGATCAGATTACATCAACGCTAATTTTGTAATTGGATACAAGGAGAGAAAGAAGTTTATCTGTGCACAAGGACCGATGGATAATACAGTTTGTGATTATTGGAGAATGATTTGGGAACAACATTTAGAAATAATTCTTATGCTTACGAATTTAGAAGAGTATAGTAAAACGAAATGTGCCAAATACTGGCCTGATAAAACTGAAGGAGAGAAGACTTTTGGTGATATAACTGTCACTCATTTGGAAGAAAAACGTTGTTCTGATTACATAATTAGACAACTGAAGATTACAAGGCAGAACACCGGACGTGCCAAAGATGAGTGTTTTATTACTCAGTATCATTATTTAGTTTGGAAAGATTTTATGGCCCCTGAGCATCCTCATGGTATTATCAAATTTATAAAACGTATGAACGAAGCTTATTCGTTGGAAAAAGGATCGATTTTGGTTCATTGTAGCGCTGGAGTTGGTCGAACAGGGACTTTAGTGGCTTTGGATTCTCTTTTACAGCAGTTGGCTGAGGAAGGACAAGTCGCGATATTTAATACTGTATGCGATTTGAGACATCAGAGAAATTTCCTGGTTCAGTCACTGGTAAGATAAACAATATTTTCTGATTTTTCTAATTTGTATAATGGATTGCATTACAGAAACAGTATATTTTCATCTATCGAGCTTTAATGGAAGTTGCACAGTACGGAGACACAGAAATTCAAGCAACTGAGTTAAAAACTATTGTAGATAAACTTAAAAGAAGCGAAGCAGGCACAAGTAAAATGGAAGCAGACTACGAAGTAAGCATACTCACTAAAGTAGCTAAAACAGACATTTTATTAATGCTATATTTTTTTTCAGAAAATAAAGAACGTAATAGAAGACCGTAAATCTTTCACAGTTGGTGGTGGTGAAGAAAATAATACAAAGAACCGAAGTGAACTTGTTATTCCTTACGATAGGAATCGTGTTATATTGACACCGATACCTGGACGAGAACATTCTACATATATCAACGCTTCTTTCATCGAAGGCTATGACAATTCAGAATCATTCATCATCACACAAGACCCACTCGAACAAACCATTGCAGATTTCTGGAGAATGATTTCTGAACAAGGAATTTGCGTCATTGTTATGCTCTCCAACGTAAGAGACTTTAAACATTACCAAAAGAAGTTTTATTTTGATTATTATGCTATTGTCTATTTCATCACAGATATTTTTGTATTTCAGATAGGAGACAGTGCAAAAAAATGTCCTCGTTATTGGCCAGACGACGAGGTAGCCTATGATCACATATTAGTAAAATACATTCAATCTGAGAGCTGTCCTTATTATACACGACGAGAATTTATCGTGACCAATAACAAGAGCGACGAAAAGGTGATGGTTACACAATTCCAGTATCATGGCTGGCCTACAGTTGAAGGTGAAGTCCCAGAGGTCACCCGAGGACTCATTGAACTTGTAGATCAAATTCAAGTTGTTCAGACTCAACATGAATTCACTGCCCCCGTCGTCGTGCATTGCAAGTCAGTAAATTCATTCTAAATATTCATTTCGAAATCAAACTGAAAGTGTGATGTTTGTTATAGTTTTGGCTCCGATAGAAGTTCAATGTTTGTTGGATTGAGTATATTAATACAGCAACTGAGAGTGGAAAAACGCGTCGACGTATTTACAACAACACGTAAGCTCAGATCTCAGAGACAAGGAATGATCAGTACTTTTGTAAGTGTGCTTTCACAATTTCCTTTCTTTGTTTTTGATAGAACATTTTGTTGTTAACAGGCTCAATATGAATTTCTTCATCGCGCTGTAATGAACTATGCTGACTTACATCAATTGTGCGATAATTCGTAAGTTTTTTTTTTACAAATTGTGAGTAATATTTTTATACAACGCAAGTGGACTGGAAAACAGTTGATTAGTGATAAGTTTTATTTGTTTTTAACTGAAGCGTCTGTGCCATACTATGTCCTATGATTTGTAAGTGATACTTTTTTAAATGGTTATATATGATAAGCGCATTCCAAAGCTAGATATTTAATACATAAATACTTCTCTGTGGTACGTACGCCAAGATTTTGTATATATGATATTAAAATAAATTGACTTTTGTATTACTAAAATAAAACTTACATATGTACACTTACGGCAGACAGTTCTGTCAGTTGTGGAAACTTATTGTACATTGTAACAGTGTGATTATAATATATGAAGCTTAATGTATGAGAAATATGCAGAGTAATCTTACGCACAAAATTTTTGAAAACGAAGAACCAAATAAATATACATAAAACTATTGTCTAAATTTCAAATTACATAACAAAATTTTTATGTTTTTTGTTATTATTTCTAGTCATTTTGATTTTGTTTCTTTAGCGACATTACATTATAATTCAGTGTATTTTCATCAAATTCGCACAATTCATTTATCATACAAACGAATTTGCTTTTATTTGTAAACATATGTAATCTCATTATTATTTAAGAAATAATTTATCGAATGTGAGACATTGTGATTTTTTGACATATTTTAATGGCACAGAAGATTACTGACAAACAAACTTTATATATTCACAATAGTAGCCAATCGGGTAACATGTTGACTGGTACGTAACAGTTGCTGTAAAATCTGCATATTTCCTTTTCACCTTAATGGGAAGAAATAGCAGATTTTTCTATTCTGTTGTTTTGATGATAAGACAGTGATTGAAATGGTTGCCTGATTGAGACATATATACATTCCTAAATAAACTGTATAACCTTTATTATTAATAGGTATTTGGTATGCCCGTTTTAGATTGGGCAATAGCAAGATTTTACAGATTTGATTGTGTTTTTTTTTATGTAAATGAAAAATCATTTATAAAATAAAATTTTGAAAATACAAACAGTATTGAGAGTTTAAATTTTTTATCTATAGCCGCACTTCAGTATGTAAATGACGATATCAAATAAAATTGTGTACTTAACATAAATTATATATAGACCCAATAATATTTAATTTTTTTTTAAATATGAATAATAAATAGAATCTATACAAAAGATACAAACAACAAAGGATAGTTAAACAAATAAAAACACGGATACATTTTAGCATATTAAATTTTAATTAAATATATATCTTTTTTGATAGGCTAAAAAATACAAGATTTTGAAAATATAAATATTTTAAAGTGTATTAGTAATTTTGAATGAATTCATTAGAACTAATAACATCAAATATGATTATAATTTAAATAAAATTTTATTTAGTCTGCGGCAAATCATTTCTCCTGGTATAATTATGGTTTCTTCTATACTATTGCCCAATCTAGACTATATTTCAATATTTTATTATGAATAATATATCAAATTTTAACAAATCAGGCTCCCAAAACTACTTATTACTCGAATAAAATCAGTACTAGTAGCTACCTGGTACCTGTATCAATTACTATTTTATTCAGTTTGTGGATTTCTATACTCAGAGCATTTTCATTCTATGTAAATATTTAATTATATTATATGTAAATACTAATATGTATAAATCTCAAATTATTGTTATTATATTTAGTTAATTTCTTTGAGCAATTGTAAAAATTGTTTGGTTTATGCCATAAATGAATGAGATTTACATGTGGATATTTTGGTTTACGTTTAATTATTTGCATTTAATATTTTATTTATTTATTTTTTAAACAGAAGTTTTATTTGCAATATATATATATTTTACATTATTTGCTTATATTTTAAGTAAAATATAATGTCTTTTACTTATATTTTGTTTTTATTTATATAAAAATATCACGTGATAATACACGAATACTTGCATTATTGCCTACATTTTTTTAGACAGAAACATCGAATTATATAAAATTTGTACCTGGATATACATATTAGACAAAATTGAAATTTTACATTTACTGACATATTTTTCTCGCATATGAATAAAAAAAAACTTGTGTTAGTAAGATATCCTGTATATACATATCGAAGGATATTTAATGTAATTTTCGTACATTTGGTATACAAATAATTTGTATTGTGCAAATATATGTAGCTCTAATTGAAGTAAGATTTGTATCTCTAGTTTCATAAGAGATATGTGTCAAAAATATTACTGCCATATTCAAAGGACAGTCAACTGAAATTTTACAATTTGACATTTATGTAAGACAATAAAAATTATTCAATAATAACGAAATGTTCGTACATTTATATGAAATTCTAATTCTCTACAATATAGGTAAGTATTCAAATACATAAATATCACTCATTTATAATTTTTTTATTTATAATATAATGTATAATAAAAAATTTGATAAAATTTTAATTTATAAAATATTTTTCATTTTATATTACATTTGTATAAAAATTGGGGATATAGTAATGTTTAAATGTAGAACATATAAAAAGGTCCTAATATTTTAATGATATATACGAAAAATTCGATCTACTATTTTTGTCAATGAACAAAGAGTGATCTTATCACAGATTATTTAACATGAGAGCCGATAATAGTATATTATTAAATTTTCCTGAGTGTAAATGGTTACTTGTTAATTAATTGAACAATAACTAGTTCAAGTACAAAATTAATATCGTAAAATTACGTATTTCAGATATAAGAGTTTTATATTTTATTTTCATTACTTCTGATAAAATTTGAGGTTTCTTTCCCAAATAATAATTTGCTTTTTTATCTAAACCAAATGAAATAAATAAGAATTATATGTAAAAATAACAAAATGTAAATATATTATAATAAATTAAATGCATGTCGATATAAAATAAAACTTTTTCTATGTAACGGCTAAATAATATGTTTCACGTATAAATTATTTAAATAGTGATGCGATATATTTCATGGTTCATAAAACAGAGAACCTCTTTTAACAAACTCTCGATTTCGTATTTTATATAAATTATTTTAAAACAAAAAAAGTGCCTTTTTGAACTTGTCGGTCATCAGTATATTGATTAGTGACTTTATTTTTCTCTATTTTAATACTGTAATCAGCGAGATATTGCAGGAACCTATTTATTCCAGAACGTAATAGAGAATTGTATATTATTTTAAAAAATACTGTAAGTATCACTTTATACTGGTAACCTTAAAGGAAAATTTATTTCGAATACTGAAGTTTTAAGACCGGCCAAAAAAGACAAATAGCACCAATAAGATAAGTCAGTCGAGATCCGATACACCAGAACATAATACTGGCCACAACAGGTCCTAGCGCTCTGGCTAAAGCCCCCAATGATCGGAAGATTCCCATAACAGCGCCTTTTTGTTGTGCCGTGCCATACTGGGACGCTATGGTCATCATAGAAGGCACTATTAGTGCAGTAGCTTAATTTAAAAGAAAATTTATAAATGTGCGATATTTTAATTGAAATATTATTGAATTACTTACATAAAGCAAATAGGAAGAGCCCTAAATATAGGAGAGTAGCTGAAGAAGCTAGTCCAACAGATATAAATGATGGAATAATTATCCATAAACCTAACACAGCTGTCGATTTGTTTTTAGATGCAGGAACTCTACGGACGTAGCCTCCTTGGATAATAGCCATTGTTAAACCTAATACAATTATATATATATTAAAATGTATGTTTTCTATTAATTGTAATAAATATATAAATACCTATCGCAAAGAACATCCATCCTTGTTGCATGGAAGTATACTTGAAAATATGATGGGTCAAAAATGTGAGAGTAAATTCTAATCCACTATAAATAAATAAATAAACAAAATATACGAGACCCAATAATCTTAAATCTTGTTTTTCCTGATTTTTAAGATTTGTAACCGCAGTGAATTTAAATAAATCACGAACATAAATGAATGCCATCACGTCGTTGAAACTACTTTTAAAACTCTTAGTTCGCTTGTCCTAAAATAGTATTTATTTAGTACATTTATAAATCTATTATACCATTTTACTCACTTTAGGTAATGACTCTTCGAAATAAAGAGAGAAAAAAATTAAATCTGCAAGGGCTAGTAACAGTGCAAATAAGGCAGGAACTGTAAACCATGCGTCAGTACGATTTTTTGCCCATACGGCAAAAAATGCTCCTATCATAGGTCCAACAATGAATCCTAATGAAAATGCAATGCCTACCAACGCCTATAATCAAACATAAATGAATATTTCTATTTCGATTAACTATTTTGTGTCATCGCGTACCATTCCTTTTCCTCTAGTATTCACATTTGACACATCAGTAATTATAGCCATACTCAATGATACATTTCCTTTACTAATTCCTCCAATAAATCGTGCAATAAAGAAATACGCTAAATTTGTTGATAGAGCCCATAATACGTACGATAACGAAATACCAATCTAAAATGATGAAATTATTGAATTTATAACAGAAAACAATTTCTCTAAAGCAGTGAATCCTTACCATGCAAATTATCATCATTATTTTTCGTCCTACAACATCAGATAAACCTCCAACTATAGGAGAAGCTACAAATTGAAGAAAACTATACATTGAGCCCAAAAAACCTCCAAATAAGACAGAATTAAATTTTTCCGGTGCTCCAACTAATGTTTGAAAATAATTGATACGATTTGACAACCAAGAATACAATCCCCATTCATCATTTAAACGATAATGATCTAGAAGCGATGGAAATAGCGGTAGAATCATTGTAAATGCTAGTAAATCCAACAATAATGAGATAAACACAATATATACGGATTTATGTGTTTTGTTTTCATTTTTTTTGGAATCCATCGTAATTAACTTAATAACACAAACAAAACATATGTCGGAAAATTAACTAAAAATAAGAAAGTAACGTAACACTCAACCCTTCACAAACATGACACAACGACATGTGTTTAAAAAGGAAAGTATGGTAAATTCGGAGAAATTTACATTTGACGTTTAGAGTAGGGACTTGTTGATCCTGTCCCCTGCCGGCATTCCAGTGTAACATGATAGAGAAAGTCAAATATGTATGACGAATAATTTAAGAATTATGTATTTTACACATATATGTATTAGTACTAATACATATATGGGGATGAGGGCCTGACTGACGACCATAAGGTCGTGGGTTCGGGTCCCGCCCGTGGCGGCCATATCGGCATATGACCTGAGTTCGAAATATAGATTTAAAAAAAAAGTCTTGTTGATTATTGGCTTGTTTTGTACAGAATGGAGCTTATTGTGAACAAACTCTAACGTTATTGAACTAATTAATTAATGCTATTATACTAGGTACTTACTGAAATTTATTTGTAGGTAGATTAGCTTCGCTCGCCTTTTAATCACTAAAATTTATGTACGATTCACGAAATTAAGAATTCAGTTTTAGTAGAATTTTCGTAACGTTTAAAAATTATTAAATTCACAAGAGAAAACATTACAACTTTGTTCATGCGTTATAACAAAACCTATATTTAAAGGTTACAATAAGTGATATTTTATTTACATTTATTGTAAATACTATCAAGAAAATACTACAAAAGCATAAAACACTGAAAATGAACACGAACTTATCCACTGCTAGCGCAAAATAATACTATATGAATAAATATTTTAGATTTCTAATACCTAATTAAGCTTGATTTAATTAAACTATTAGTTATGCGATCGGTACTTGTTAGAACATTGTAAATTATCACAGTACATATGTAATAACATAAAATTTAAATAACAAATAATTTTATAGTCATATACAGAAGAATGCAGACAGAAATTTGTTACAGAAAAAAAAAAGAATTCACAAAATATAATTTTTAACTTTTTTTTTTATTTTTACATTATAAAAATACGAGTTCAATAATTACTGCAATATTGTTATAATTTCAAAATTGTTACTTATTATCTACTAATGAAATACACAATTAATTTGAAAACAATAATTTATTATTAAAATGAAATAATATTCGATTCTTCACAAAATGCCTATATTTATGATAATATTGATATTCTATACTTTGATTAGGAAAATTTGACTAAATGAATAATTATAAAGATAAACTGATCATCATATTAAAATAAGTAGGTAAATGAAAAAAATATCCCATTTTATGGTATTTATACATCACAGATACTGAAATTGATAATTTTGATAAATACTGAAAACGATTGCTGGTACTGAAATATAAAATAAAATACAATATTCATACAGTCAATCAAACAAAATATTTTTATGTATTTAATCATTTCATTATTACCTTGTTCTTTAGAAAAGATATAAATATTTTTAGATCGGATTAACCAAACAGAGTATAAATATGTAATTTTTTAAATCCTAATTATACATACAATATCAAATTTTACTGTAATTAAAACAATATTTTAAGAGAAGAGAAGAGAATATATATATATATATATATATATATATATATATATATATATATATATATATATATATATATTCCAAACTGTTTAGTATCGGTTAATTAAGGAGTAATAGCAGAAAATATCACTAATCTAAAAATAATCCAAAAGCTTATCTGTGAAGAACAAATGATGCAAATTTGAACAAATCATTCAGTTATTCTATTCCACAAAATTAAATCACTCATCACAGGCTCTAAAATAGATAATTTAGATTTTCAACTTTGATCCATTAGAAAGCAATCCATAAGTCCACTTGTATCTTTCTGTATAGATTCGAAGATGGGCTGTAGATCTGTTGCCGACTTTATCTGAGATACGAATTCACTTAGATGTGGGTTTTTATCTGTGAAATTGAATTTAGATATTAGACGATAGTTTGAATAAGTTAATTAATAAAATATTACTGCATTAAAAATAACGAGT
Source organism: Pterostichus niger (assembly GCA_947425015.1). NCBI lineage: Eukaryota > Metazoa > Arthropoda > Insecta > Coleoptera > Carabidae > Pterostichus > Pterostichus niger. Next base: position 30,670,064 of record OX380347.1, read on the forward strand.
AATAATATAAATTCGTATTCAATTTTGATTTGATTTAAACGTAGCCTAGTGATAATTCGAATTTTATAGTGCTTATACTGTTATACAGAAACGTTCAAATTAATGCGTAACCATTTTCTGCACTTTCTTATACAATCTAAAGATTGTATAAGTGCAGAAAATGGTTACGCAATAATTTGAATGCAATCTGTGTACTTTTATATGCACTTGAATTTGTTTCTAGAATATAACGCATTTAAAAGTACTTACCAGCATCAGGGATAGTCAGAAGCGTAGCAACAGCTCTCATAGCAGAACGTTTCAATTCATCCTGCTTTTCATATTCCTGTTTGACAGAATTTGCTTTCACTTTCATAGTACAAGTTACTCTTAACGGTTCAACTAATCTATCCAATCTCTGGAGCACAGCATTAGGACACAATTGTGCGAGCCTAGCAGCCATCAAATAGGTTAACATTTTGATATCATAGTGGTCCTTTAAACCACCTTCTAAGTGATTCAAGAATTCGAATATGTCCAGCCGATCCAAACAAGAGTCCAGTAATGTGTACATGCATTCAAAAGCAGCTTTGCGCAAATCTAAACCGTCATCTACGGTATGCTTGAATGGACCCATTTCTACTTCCCTGATTAATTCCTTTTTTATTTTGGTTTCGCTATACAGCTGAGGCAGAACAGTATCTAGTAAATCTCTGATCAGAGAAGGTTTATTATGAGCAGCAGAATTAAATGCAACTAAAGCTACTCTGCGAACATTTAAGTCTGGATCTTGCAAAGTTCCTAAGAACTGACCGATACACTGGCGAAGAAGTGGATCTATAGCCTGTGGTTGATCGGAGATTGTGAATTTCACTGCAGTTACAACAGTTGTTCGCATTAAAGGTGAAGGAGAAGTTAAGGATTCTTGTAATCTTGGTAGTAAATTTCCGGGATCGATCAGTGTTAGTTTACCTAAGCATTCTGCAACAACATTTCTAGTCCCTTCTTCATTGCATTCACAATGTCTGAACAATAAAGTCCAAATTGCTGGAACAAAAGGCAGTAATTCTTGTATACCTTCTTTAGTAGCAGACTGACAAGAAATGATTTCTTTGAGCGAATGTAAAAGAAGGTATTGCCGTTTTGGTTGCGCTTCAATAACTTGCAATACAAACGGCAAGTATTGCGGCAAATTACCAATAGAAATATTGCCTAAAGTATAACTAGCTGCAGATTTAACTTCTTCAGATACGTTCGAGAACGAATTGAGTACTACTTGTTTTAAGGAACTAACTGAACTGAGATCAATGTGGCGACCAATTTCACCAATAACAAGGAGAGCAAATACATGTTGTGCATCGTTGTTAGCACTGACGACATCTTTCATGAACTGTTCAACCACAGGCAGCGCTTCTTGTTGGAAGATAACTGTAATTGCTGCTACACATTTAGCAAGAGAATGGAATGCCTGTTTGTGCAGTGTAGTAGTAGGACTACCCATAGTGACGGGCCGTATTAGCATCTTCAAGACATCATGATAACTTAATCCTGGGAGACAACAACTAACCAAAGCTTGGAAGAATTCCAACATGGAGTCAAGGGCTGCGCCTTGAAGAAGAGGACTTTTCACCAGCACCAGAATTTCTGGTAATATTGTATCGGACACGTCGACCAAAGCGCCAGAGTAGACGCGAGCTATTGACGTAAGAAGAACAAGAGTGAGCTGAGCAATATGTAAGTCGGCCTCACTTAGAAGAGGAGGTACTTCGCTTATCACACTACGCAATAAATCGGTATACAAATAATGACTGTAATTTTGTACCAAAGTATCTAACAGAGACAATGTACTTAGTTTTAAAGCCCGTTGATTTTTACGCAAGAATGAACCAAGGATTGGGACTGCCTCATCCTAGAACAAATCAAATCATTCAGTTTCATTAAGAAATCAAATTACGCAATAAGTGCTACTTTAAATTGAATTATAATAAAAGTTAAAAAATATTCTGTAACAATGTGTAATCTATTATTGAATGTTTTCAACTTACCATAATAGGCAAATCTACTCGAAGCGGAGAAGCAGCAATCTTCGTTAGTGCTTTTACAGTAGTTAACCTAGTGATTTCATTTCGTAGACGATCTAAGAAAATAGGAAGACATATGTGGAGTTCACCTTGCAGGTAATCACCCAGATTGCAGATGATCTGTCCCATGCATGAGATAGCTCGTTCCTTGACTTCTTGGTCAATGTCGGACGCCTTCAACCGAACCAGTGTACACGAGTACAAGTCGTTGATAAACACAGTGAAGTCGAAGTTTGATGGTGAATCCAGAGGACGAATTACTTTCACCAGTTGCTGTAGAACCAAAAGAGCTTCAGCAGTTATCTTGTAAAACGGATCGTTTACTGCAGCTATAACTGGTGCGATTAAAATGCCCATATGTGGGTGGAACACTTCTGGTGGATGTGAACTCAATAAACAATGTACAAATGTCAGGGTGTCGATTTTCATGTTGCTGCTCGAGTTTTTGTCTCTGCAACAGCCATAACATCACCTTTTATTTTAGATTTAAAATTTATAACTAATCGAGGAAACATATATAGAAACATTATAGATTAACAGAATATTTACGAAAATTTCATTTTCAAATAATAATACTACCTACACGAATAAATTTTAAATGTTTCAAATTGTTTTCGAAAATTTCTTTCTTAATTTAATCTCTAATAATATAAATAATAAAAGGGGATCAACGCTGACCTGATTAATAAAAAATATGGCTGATAATTAAATCATTATTAATGGTGATTGGGATTACTAATTAAAAAATGAAACTCTCACCCAAGCGAGTATTGTATGCCTGAAATGAGCACAGGCATATGATTGGACATAGCTCCTGGCAGAACTGCAACCAACTCCTTGAGCAAATTGAAACAGTCCTGTCTGGTTTTGATGCTTTTGTCCTTGATCTGTGACTGTAGGGCTTTGACAACAGATGGAACCTGTGCTTGTAACATTCCTACTGGAAGTTCTTCGTGTTCCATGCTCTCGGGATTAAAAGTAACTGCAGTTGTTGGTTTGGTTTGCCTCAATAAGGCTACATACGCGTGGAATATGTCAGATTTCACGTTTTCTTCCCTTTCTGTAAAATGTAAACAAATTTAACTTATTTACTAATAGGAAATGATTATCAAACAAGGAACCTACAGTTTATAGTGGAATTGTAGAATCTAAATCACCTTTATTAGAATTTTAAGATTCTTACCTTTAAATCTAGCAATAAGAGCAGGCGAAACAGTTTTATAGAAATCCGGTAATAGTTCATGACGCGTAGAAATGACTGCTTCGAGACATTTCGCTGCTGAACGTCGAACTTTCCAGCTCATATCGTCATCGTCACTGTATTCGTCGTTCTCATCATCTTCAGCTTCTTCTTCCATTTCCATGCTTCCATCTTCCCCTTCTTCAACGTCGTCATCATAGTTGTAGTTTGGATCGTAGGTTATGTATTGTAAGCATAAGTTGGTGATCTATGAATGAATAAATAAATATAAATCAAGGATTGATTCATATTAGAAAACATTTAAATAATTTTTACAACAATTATTACTATTGTTCTCTTTTCTATTTTATCTAACATATTTAATTTGTTTTTTAATTGAAAAACTTACTGTTCCAACATGAGGAGTGATTTCTTTGGGACATCGATGTACAAATGCTTCAAAGGCCTGTAAACAATGCTCCCTTAATTCGTCATCGTCTTCGTATGTATACTGAACAATCAACGGAACAATTCTTTCGATGTGTTCTCCAAATCTGTGGCCTGCTTGTCGGCTATAACACAACTCTTATGAATTTCTTGCTTGAATATATCTCAGTAAAATGACTAACCATATAGCAGCTATACACTGAATAATAGTACGCGTAGTTGAAGTATTGACGTTAGTAGATAGTCCTTCAAGTAAGTAATCAATGAGTTTATCATACAAGGCTGGGTTGCACGATAAAACCAAGTGACTTAAAGCTACAATCGTTCGCTTTCTTACGGCCTGTCTAGGTGAACGAAGTTGAGGAAGCAAAGCACTTAATATCACGGTATGAAATGTTACTAATAAACCTCCAAAGCGAGACAGTAAGTCAGCTAAGATATCGAGAGCTTCTAATTGTACTGATACGTCTTCTTGCTAAAACAAGTCAATTTTACATATATTTTACAATGTTTCATATAGGAATTATTTTGAAGAGAAATAATTTCTGGTTTGTTGACACCAATAACAAAAACAAAATGAATGAATATAAAATGGAGATGCTTACTTTTTCAATGGCATTGCTTAAACGACCAGTGATGCGTTTGCAAACATTAGCAGCTAGAGAACTAGATACAAGTGGCAACTCACTAATGACAGTCTTCAATCCAATACTAGAAATATCTCTGAGTTGTTCCTTGTCAGATATCATATTGGCACACAAAGAATCTACAATTGTTTCAACTTGATATTCTTTTACTTTATTTACCAGTGGCCCTAAACTAAAATAAAATTTGCAAATAAATATCGGAGGAAAATATGATATGAAAATATTGTCACCATTTGACTGCTAAATTTTGCACTTCGCCGTTTTTATCTTCAAGAAGACGTAACAGCATTCTGACAACTTTCCTTTCAGAATCATCGTCTAATTTGATGCTGTCTTTTTGTAATTCGGACATAAGATCATTTGTAGCCATAAATCTGAAATCCTTGTCGGTGGATGTCATCTGAAAAGTACATATTGTAGGTACAGGGACGCGCCGACAAAATGTGGTGAAATAAACACACCTTTTCTAAGAGGTTAGCAATCTGATACGATACACTTGCCATTTTGATAATATTATTGGAAACTAGGAAGAATAATTATAAATTGAAAAAGTAGCTTTATGATTTAAAACAAATGAAACTCAACCAAACAAACAACACATTGGTACCGATAGAACATATTCAACTAAGCATTATATTTCACTGTTGATTGCTGATGTGCATTCAGACGTAACAAGTTGATGAACAAGTCAAATGTTGATTCACGGCGCTAAACGATAAAAAAAGTATTTTCTCTAAAAACACACCGGCACATTCGCCGGATATTAATATCAAAAACCAACAATAAACTGTTGACTGCACGTCACTCTGACCGACAAAGAAAAATGTCGGAGCCGACGAAATTAAATGTCATCACATAAGAGGGATGTAGAATCATTAGTGATCTGAAGTATGCTATTTTAACTCTCTTCACTCTATTTAAAAAATGCAATTTTTATCACAGCTTTATAATATTGCGATTTTATTCATTCTGGCATTTCAATATATGTATATGTCAATAAATATAACTTTGTCAAAAATTATGTTTCAATAATTATATAATACAAAATTTAAATATTAAGATGTTTGAACGCACAAATGAAACTCGATCTTGTGATTGGTGTTTGATTCTCAACAACTATTCAAATATTTCTAACCTATAATCTTCTTTGTTTTGGTCGTTTTAGTTGAAGTTGTATGTGTAATGTGGTGTACCATCCAATAACGGATAAAATTACTTGTGTTTCATATATCACGATATCAACATGTACGTTAGAATTAGACCGACAAATTTTGTGGAAGACAAATCAGATTTTATTCTCCATGTTCGTAAAAATACATATATTTCGGAAATTTATGAAAATGTATTTAAAAAATGGTCCTGCCCGGGTTACCGACCAAGGTTGATTTATATGGGCAAAGAGGTTAGTTACAAAACAATGTATAATAATAATAACTTAATAATTTTATATTTATCACAGTTGTCGCCGCATTGTCGAATTATAAATTACGATATTCAAGTAAACGATGTAATCCTGGTAACATTCACAGTTATTAATGGCAAGAGAAATATGTGCCCTAATATGGTGGATGTGGATAGTAAGTTTTATAAACCCGGCGATTTAGTGGACGTTAGATGTGATACTTATTTCGCATGGTGGGCAGGGATAATAGTTGCTATTAAAAAACACGAATCCACTGTATTGACACAAGATATGTCGAATGAAACAGTAGAACGAAAGTTTAGTTTCATTGTCCGGTTTGATAAGTAAGTTATTTCAACGTATATTTTTTCTATGTTTATTTATTAACTTGACTATGATTTGCAGAGAAGATGAAAGAGACCAGTTCTATGTAACATCGTTCGATTCAATTAGACCAAGATCAATACGCGTTGTTACTTTTAATGAACTGAAGAAGAACGATATAGTTTTAATACAACATCGTTGGTTAGCGTGCATGGGTTTTTGGTAATTATTCATATTATTTTTTTATAATTATAATAATATTATTAATCACGTGTTGAGCTAATTTAATAAGATATAGATGGTTTTTATTTTTGCTATTGCCAAAATATCTTGAAATGTTCGGTAGTGTATGGCTTTTAAATTAATTGTTACAATTTTGTAAACATATCACATATTTATTTTTGTACTCTAAAATTTTTTCTTGAACATTATTATACATACAAAATATTACATGTAATTAAAATTACTTCTGTGGGCCTAATCCACTATCATATTCGGGAACTGTGATTATCGAATATTTGGTGTGGCCAAAAATATACGCGTATGATTTTTTAAATAAAAAATAGATATGAAAGAAAGTCTGAAAAATCGTATAAAATAGTAAAAACTTACTAACAAAGAATTTAACCTCGAACCCTTAATTTAGGGTTTCTCTAAAAAAATATTTAAAAATTTACAAAATACCTATATTCAATAATAATAGTTTTATAATTACTACTGCTTTAGTCGAAGCTGAATACGTTTAAAAATGTAGCGAATAGGTTGAATCAAACTGAATATTATGAACCAAGATGGTAAAAACATTCAGTAATGGTTACAAAGTGCCACACCCAGTAATGGGTAAACACGTGATGATATATTTATATTTACTTCACTACTGATAATAAAACAAAAGTATCGCATGACAAATTAATATTATATCTGCTAACTGTGTCTTTTAATATAATATTTTAATTTTATCTGGTACAAAATGGAAAGACTGATACCGAAATATATAAATTTCAAATATATCCAGATTCTGTATCATTTTTTTTTAATTTTGTGTATATTTCACTCTTTTTTTCCGATTTAATACAAATCACATGAATTTTAATATTTCAGGTATGATTTGCACATAGTTAATCTAGATGCCAAGGTGGAAGTTATAACAGGAACCCTTACTTTTGATCCTGTATTACCAGCTGTAACTAATGTGAATTTTTTTTACAATGATGGCCGATTAGAATTGTATAAAGTTCGGAAACATGAGCTGTTATCTTTATCGGAACATGTTGAAGGTAAGTAATTTAATATCTGCAGTGTGATTAGATGTGCGTGGCAATGGCAGTATATAATACAAATATGCAATTTGTTAGTTGATTGGAAGAATTCTAACTGCAATAGATTATTGACTAAAACCGAAATAAATTTAAAATTGATTATATATATATAAATTATTTTTCAATTTTGTATAAAAGAATTATGCATTAACTAATTATTAATGTATTTTAATATTTATAATAGTTAAAACGTTTAGAAAAGTGCCGAAACGTTACCCATTTTTGTGAAACTGATTATCGAGCCAAAATTAAATGAAAGTTGCCAGATTAGAATGTTTTATTTTTATTGAGAACATGTATAATTCTCTAGGACTAGATGATAATAAAATAAGAATTTTGTTCTATATTTTGGCTTTGAAATAATTTGTAAAAATTTTCAGGATCTTCGGAGGTTGAATGCGAAGATTGCGATGGTGATAGATGTCGTAGCTGCGGATGCTATCTGTGCGCTGGTAAGAACGATCCCGGTGCTATAGTATTATGCGATGAATGCGACAAAGGTTACCATTATTACTGCCTCGATCCTCCATTGCCAGTTGTGCCTATTGAGACAGAGTGGTATTGTCCGAATTGCATAAACATCCCGAATATAATTGTTGTAGGTCGTATCCCAGAAATAGATGAGACGGCGATGATAAGAAAGTGCGCTATTTATGAGGATAACAAAATTTGGGGACGAGGTATGGCTTGTGTAGGACGTTCTACGGAATGTACTATTGTACCTAAACATCATTTTGGTCCTATCCCCGGAGTAGATGTTGGTGTTCGTTGGAAGTTTAGGATTCAGGTACGAAACTAATTTTATTATTTACCATGCGCTACTTTACTTGAGTGAAGTACCAGGCACCCTGTTGTCTGTGAGAAATGACTAATGTTTCTGTTGTTATTTGAACTTCGTAATTAATAAATACATTAATATACTACTGGATTTTTTAAATTCATAAGCGTGGTAATGCTTTGTCATGTTAGGTGTCTGAAGCCGGCGTTCACCGACCTCCTGTTGCTGGAATCCATGGAAGAGACACCGACGGGGCGTACAGTTTAGTTATGTCTGGGGGATACGTAGACGATGAAGATAAGGGGACTGAATTTATTTATTCCGGCTCTGGCGGCAGGGATTTATCAGGAAATAAGCGTGTCGCTGATCAAAGTAAAGATCAAGTACTGACCCGAAATAACAAGTAAGTAAAGAAGTAAGGTACTCCGGTTTCAAATTATTCTGCCGCTCCATGTACTTTTGTGTGTATATAACTATACAATAGCAGACACTATTCACTTCAAACAGAAATAGTATAACAATCTAGAATGTTTGATTGTTCTTGAAAATAACTTATTGATTTTAATAAATTAACTAAAGTAAATACCTAGGGCAATAATAAATAGTAGAAATTAACAAGTCAATATTGACATAATTAACGAAAAATAAGATGTGCCTTCATTCCGAAATAATTTTTTGAATATATTGCTACTTATACATACATTCTTTGGCATTTTTACTAATCGATTGATCTAAGTATTTATATTAATTAATGGAGAATATAATAATTCAGCTGAATGCAGCAGCAATTGCTACAATTCAAGTGTGTCAAAAGGTTATGAACTTCAATGAAATAATAATTTGAAGTAACAGATTTAAAACAGAGCCTGTTACAATAGCAGTATGAAATCTTAACCATGACTATGCTATGCACTTTGTGCAAAGTGTTCAGGGTCAGAAGTTACAGAACTACCTGAAATATTTTAAACGAAGAATTTTTTTTATCTAGAGCTTTGGCCCTGAACTGTTATGCTAAATTCAACGCCGAAACTGGGGCTAAAAGTGAGAATTGGAAAAAAGGGAAGCCAGTGCGAGTTTGTCGCAGCTCCAAATTCGCTCCATTTAGCAAATATGCCCCTAAAGAAGGCATAAGGTACGACGGCCTGTATAAGGTGGTTAAGTATTACAAGGAAGTAGGTGTATCTGGTTTCTTCGTTTGGAAATACTTATTGAAGCGAGATGATCCTACTCCTGCACCTTGGCAGAAAGGTGGGCAGGAGTATGATATTATAGTAAGTTTTAATTTATTTTATTTGTTATTATTTAATGAACTAATAAAAATTTGGCTATCTCGAAACAAAATCTTGCCAACTTTCTAATATCAAATTAGATTATTTGTTTATCATGATTTAGGCAATGGTCCAGTAGATTCTACGTAAGTATTTGTCACATTTGTTTATTCTAGTTATTTCTGAAAATAAATCTGACACCTTGTAATACATTTTTATAATATAATACGGAATTAAACTAAAAATATAAAGAAACAGAATTGTGTTCATGGATAATAGAGCTTACCATAGAAATTTAATGATATTGTTATTACTGCTTTCCAAATTAACTTCAAATTGACACAATGATTTATATACAAGTTGTAGAGAATATAATTCTACATCTAATTAAGTAAGCAAATCCCATTTATTGCGGTTCATTAAAGCAAAAGTTAAATACAAGTTTTTTTAAAAAATAACTATTTATCTTATTATAAGAATTTCTTAAAATGGTAACGATTTTGTGAATATTTTGTATATTATAAAAAAATATATATAATGGGCTATTAATACGTGAAATATTTACATGTTTTTTTTTGTTCAAACTTTTGAAGCTAATTTTACGATGCTGAATTTAATATTTTTCAACTTTGTATAAAGCATTTGTATCTAAAATAATTGTTATGCAATGTTAATGTTAAATGCCTATGATCATCATAGTACATATATTTACTGTTCATATTTTTTCAGTATCCTGCAGGGTACTTAGAAGCGCATAAAATTAACTTATCGACAAATGGAGAGTCATCCAAAGAGGTCTCATGTCTATCAAATAAAGACAAAACAAAAGATCAAAAGGCAGAGACATCAGTACCAGTTATAGGACAGAATGTAAAAGGCAAGGGAAAAGGCAAGAGTACTAAGAAATCCTTTAAGCTCGAACCTGATATCGAAAAATTAATCAAATCCGATACTTTAAATATCAAGTTATGGGAAGAATGCGCCACTTTTATCAAACTAGGCAAGTTTCAGTACACTGCCAAAGTGCAAGAAACATTCAAATGCATTGTGTGCCAAGAAGTCGTATTCAACCCAATAACAACCAAGTGCAAGCACAACACTTGCAAAGTAAGTAACTTGTCAAATTAATTTCATTTAGAACCAGTTTACCATCTTCAAATAAAATGACGGATAACTTATCTAATATATGTATAAAAAATATCCCATTTAAAAATAATAGTATTTTTTGGGGTAGCTTCCTCATAGGTATTGAGTCGGACTGTGGATTTGAGAACTCGGGTTCGATTCCCATAACCAGCAAACAATTTTCACTACATTTAACCTTTTCTAACATCTGTGCGCATAATATATCACGTATCGATATCTGATACTGCTGAGTGATTTAGTAATGGGTAAAAGGCATGATATATATATTTATTTTTTTGCAATTGATGTTATGATTTCGATGCGATGTATTTGAAATTTTGGACAGTTTTGGAAAGAGGGCATCGTCAGAGGCTGGCCAGAACAGTTCAGTTAGTAACTATACACGCGTTTCGCTCTTATTAGAGCTCATCAGTATGGTATAACTCACTTCTTCACCTAGAACAAAGTTCATGTGAAGAAGCTTCTCATAAGGTGACTTGGAGGCTGAATTTTGTGAAACATAGCCAAGTGTTTACTTTATATTTTTATTAAACCTTGTTTCACCAAGTGTTGGATGACAATTAATTTTGTCTTTGTTGTTATTTAAATTGCTATTGCGTAGCTTTCCCTTTTTTTCGGTAGATGGCATGACCAGTTCCACAAACCTTCTCATGTCATCTTACTATGACTTGACGATGCCCTCATAAGGTGACTTGGAGGCTGAATTTTGTGAAACATAGCCAAGTGTTTACTTTATATTTTTATGTTATTAATGACTTGTTTTAGGAATGCCTGAAGAAATCATTTGAAGCCGATATATTTCAGTGCCCTTACTGCAGGAACCAACTGGGACCGAATTATCGCTTCCAAATTAATAAAAAACTTGCACACATTCTGCTACGGTTATTACCTGGATATGGCCAATATCGTTAATATTTCCAAAGATTTTATAGTGTTGAGCGATTTTTTTTAATAAGAATGTTATTTTTGTTTGTGTTTCATGTATTTATTTCTATTTGTTGTTCGTTGTTTGTATCGTACTTCTAGTCTATGGATATTGTAAGGTAGACTATTTAATTTTGTTATGAATCAGTATTACGTTTAAAATAATACGTAACATGCAGTATGAAAAATTTGTATTTTCGCTTATTTATTCATTTGAAATCATCAATCACGTAACAGTGTAAAAGCCTAAATAGTATCATTATATTATATCTATAAATAAGCGAAATCTAATTTTTCAAATATATTCTATTTCAAAAATGTGCCTTTTGAATGATTAAAATGTTGGAATCATTGCTTTGTTTTTATAAATACGTACTTTTTGTCTGAAATTACAGTTCCGTTACTATTGTAAAATTTACAGTATTATAACTATTTTGACTACTATTATAAGCATTAAAAAGTTAAAATACGTAGTTTTGTGAACAATGTATTATCTATAAGACTGATATTTATCTTTAAAAAGAAAGTGATTTGTATTTTTATACATATGTTTAATATATAATCTGAGATATAACATTTTTACAATTTTTATTTAAAATCACCATCTTATCCATATAAATCACTTCGAGTGCAATTAGTGGCCATGACGTCATTGATACTAGAGCCGAAACATGGGGAGAGCAATGCCGAATCCTGATTATACTGCGACATAGTAATTTATCCAGACTATTATCGATATATTCCTTATTATTTTATTTTAAATCAATGAAAGGTACTTATAAATTAGTCGGTTATATTTAATTCAATCAATAAAACAATCCATTGCTAAAGTAGTTTAAAAGGTCAGGATTCTTATTTTTCCCAATGTATATTCGACTTCTCCAGGACGTAAGTTCTATATCTGATTACATATAACAGCAATAATTACTATTGTAATAGATTTATAACAAATATTAATAAGTTTGCAGGAGAATTTCAGATAATAAATACAAAAATTCCTAATTATATATATATATATATAAAAACGTCATACATTTGTTTATCATTTTGTCTCAATTCCATGGCTATCACTATAAAGTAGAAATTCTTATAAAATATTAATGCGATTATTTCGCTTACAAAATGTGCAAAATAAAATCTGAAAACTGATTTAGATCCATAATTTCAAGCTCTACAACTTTTATTTGAAGCATTTTTGTTTAAAATCAATTGGCCAATTTTGCGCAAGGAAAAACTGATTTCCCATGTTAAACGCCTATGGCCAGGTTTTCATGTTACACCCTGTATATACAGGCTGTTCAAAAAGTCCAAGTAACTAAAATTTGTACTATTTATGATTTTTAACAAATTTCATTTTATTGGATGCTTGAACATATGCTTTAACCATTGAACTAAAAGTAGGGAACTCTGCTTCCATGTGATAATATATTATAACTTAGAAGTTATATTTTTTTCTAGATATATTTCTCAATTTAGTATTATTGATGTTATAGAGTGTGTTATCAACGATTGCTAAATTAAATTTTATTATGAGCATTTGAAAAAAAATTGTTAGCATTCCTATTAATATTTATATTTCAGTGGCTGTATGCAAAATGATGTCACAAAAATAGAAGGTAGGTGTAATATTTAAAAATATGAACAAAATATGTATTTTTTTAAATAACTTTAAATAATTTTCTAATTAAAATTGCTTTTGAATCTTTATAGATTTCCATATTGATATATAAGATCTAGTATACCTAACATTAAGCATGGTATACGCCCTATAAAACTGTACTGGAGTCTCTACCAAAATTATTTCCGGTTTTTAAAACATAATTTGAACGTTCCGAAAATCATAATGCCTATACTTTTGAATACACAAAAACGCTCTTTGCTTTTAGTCAATTATCTACTTTTTATCAGTTGCTTTTATTAATGTTATTAATTATAGATATATGGGTTTTTAGTTAACACTTTATGTAATTATATTTTATCTTGAGAGCATGTTCATTGAAAATTTAGGGGTGTTTAATTTTATTACCTGTTCTATCAAACTTATAATATAGTACTTACAATTTTCTAATTTTCTACATTGCACAATAGGTAAGACTTTACTTATTCAAGTATTTATTAATTATTAAAAATAATTTAAAATGTAAAAAACGATACCTGATATATACCTGTATTTTTCTATCATATAATATGATTTATTCAGCAATATATACTGCATATGATAACTTCTAGTTTCCGAGTACTTAATTAATATCAAATATACTACATTTTATTACAAATTTGAAAAGAACGTAAAATTTCTCATACATGTAAATAAATCAAGTGTTACTTTATGAAAAAATATAATGACGGCAACAAGAAATATGCAATACAAAATGCTAAATTAATAAATAGACTTAGGCAAAACAGTAATTGATAAAAGGTATACGACATAATTAATCTGAGCAAACATATAATTACCTGACTTTTGTTTTAAACTTTCTTTCATTTTATAATGTATAATTGAACTATTTTACTTGAGATTGTTTCGTCGTTTTATTGCATATTTTGTACAATTATAAAGTAAATTTAAAATATCTCAATTTAATATTAGACATAAGTTTTTAAAGTTTCTTTCAAAAATTAATTTTTTAATATAGCCATATAATTTTTTTTTTGTTTATAAAATAGTTATAGCTAAAAATAGGTAAATATTATTGTATTCAGTGTGTCGAATTCTATTAATTAAATTACAATAAGAAAATGCACCAAGCAATAAATTATTGAACATGTAAACAAATGGTAACAACAAAAAAATTGTACATTGGCTTATTAGTTTTTTGAAAGAAATTATGAATGTGTCTAATGTACAATAAGAAAAATCATAAAAATTTGTCGAACTTCTAAAGTTGATGTTTTAGGTGAGTAAATAACTAAATAGGTATTTAGCTGTTGTAAGATAATTATTATTATCTAAGTTAGGAAAGATTGTATAAGACATCTTATAATAGTGTGACGTTATAAATAGCGGGTACGTCTGATGGAGTCGGGCAGTATTCCGGGTATTTTGTTGATAATATAGTGTTTGATAGGTGACCGTACTCGTTGTCTTATTTATTTCCCTTGTAGTATATGTGTATTTGTGAGTGTTAAAAGATTATTCCTAACACTGTATTTATAAATCAAACGAAATATTTTTGGACAAATTTTAAAATAATTAAAGAACATATCCAAATTTGGTATGTGGCTGTATATCTAGATGTACCTAGTAAATAAGTAGCCACTATATTTACATTCAAATTTGACTACGTATTTAATATGACGAAAATATAATCTTAAAGTATTGTCACTAAAATTTAGCAGTTAAATAATTTTACTTTAATAAATATAAATTTTGCGTCATCATAAAAATAAATATTAGTATTATATCTACCAAATATATTTTAAATAATGACAAAATGGTTTCACATTGTTTGTAAATTAACAGAAATATTTGTTTAAACAATTTAATTTAACAATACATAAACAAAAATATTTGCAAATTAAAAGGAGAAAAATAAATTAAAAAAATAGAAAACAAGATCTTGCATGATAATCACATAGATATGAGCGATAAAATGCGTACGATATTGAATATCTTGGGCGTTTCAAAATTGATGGACTTTTTGGAAACAAAGATAGAAAACAAAATGGAGTTCTCCAACGGAACGTAAAATTCATTCGCGTCAGCATATCGACCAATCCCTTTCCATCAAAGGCGGAGCATAGAAGAAACTCCGCCTTCAATAGCCTACATCACGATTTGTTAACACGGTACTAACAAAACAACACCGTGCTCACAATGTGAAGTGAATCGCCAAGCGCTAAACTAAGCCATCAATGTAGAATGTAGAGGACAAACGAGAAAACTTGTGTTAGTGGGTGCACGTGCAAAGTGTTTGAAAGGTGTGTGATTCCACAATGACTCCAGGACTGATTCTGTTTGGCCACCAGTACCAGAGACTTTGGATAAGAATCACGTAGTTTTAGGAAAAGTAAGAATTCAGAATGCCTCGACCATCCAGAGAGTCATACGGCGATCAAAAGCCGCCATACTCTTATATCTCTTTGACAGCAATGGCAATTTGGAGTTCGCCAGAAAAGATGCTACCTTTATCCGATATATATCGATTCATTACTGAAAGGTTTCCGTACTACCGTCGCAACACACAACGATGGCAAAATTCTCTACGTCACAATCTATCATTTAATGATTGTTTCATCAAAATACCTCGTAGGCCAGATCGACCTGGTAAAGGAGCTTATTGGGCTTTGCATCCAGAAGCGTTAGATATGTTTGAGAATGGTAGTTTTCTTCGACGTCGTAAACGCTTCAAACTTCCTCGTCATTTTCGAGAGCAATTAGAAAGTCTCAGCCAGCATAAATTTACCGCGGAAGAAGGTCCTACTTCAATTCCCGATAATATTCCTCAATCATCAACAACACTTCCTTCATTACCAGTTACATTTCCTTTATCCGTTCCTCTTCTTCCAATTCTAAACCCAGTTTCATCTCATCTGCCGATCATTCTTCCACCGCTAAAGACTCAACAAGCAAGTTCAACTATGAAGTCATTTAGTATCGAAGATATCATCAAATCGTCGGGCCCGCAGGATTCCCGGACAGCCGAGGCGCCGTCGGTTATTTTTGCGCATCACCAGCAGGAGGAATTTCACCGGATGTCAGCATTTTTCGAGTATGCTGCCGCTTTGGGAGTGTTTCCGACGCCTTGTGCTGGCTCGATGGTTTTGAGTCCCGCTCACTCTAGTTTGATGATTAGGGGAGTCCTTCCAACTGCGATTCCATCCCCCAGTGTCAGTGATTTGTGTAATGTGATCGGCAATCCTCACAACTCCCCCACGTGACGAAAATTTCAGTAAGTTAAGAGTGATTTTGTTGACATGAACGATT
This sequence comes from Pterostichus niger, assembly GCA_947425015.1. Lineage (NCBI taxonomy): Eukaryota > Metazoa > Arthropoda > Insecta > Coleoptera > Carabidae > Pterostichus > Pterostichus niger. The sequence goes on from OX380347.1 coordinate 30,686,486, forward strand.
TTTGATATTTATTGATTAAGTTTGGTTTGGTTTTTGTAAAGATTATTGTGATTATTATAAAGCCTTCGCCTTTCTGTCTTTTGTTTTGAAATTAAAATAATTTGTCTAACTAAAAAATACTACAAGGAATATTCTCTGTTAAATATATATATATATATACAGGGTGGTGAATCGAATTGCGCACCATAGCGTTTTCAATGCTATTTTTCAAATGTTCAATTGTTGACTTCCCTAATTATTTTATGCAAAAAAGCTTCAAATAAAAGTTTTAGGACATAAATTTCTGCATCTAAATCAATAAACATAATTTCTATTACATGCTTTGTAACAACAGAAATTAAATATCTGTCAAAACGACAACGTTGGACGTTTTATGTCAATCGTTGACGTTAAAACGCCAAGCATTTATTTATTTTTTGTTCAATTCCATGGCTGTCTGTATTTTCAGCACAACTTTCGACATTTTAATATTTAATTTCTGTCGTTACAAAGCATGTAATAGAAATTATGTTTATTGATTTAGATGCAGAAATGTATGCCCTAAAACTTTTATTTGAAGCTTTTTTGCATAAAATAATTAGGGAATCCAATAATTGAACATTTGAAAAATAGCATTGAAAACGCTATGGTGCGCAATTCGATTCACCATCCTGTATATATTGATTTCGTTTGTTGTTATATGCACGAATTTGTTTCACCAATTTAATTAGAATCTTACAAAAGTAAAATAATCCGAAAACTGAAAACATGGTTTGGTCAGTTATCGGTAATATGTAATATTAATTACATTTTAAAGTTAAAGTATCTATACACCATATTCAAAGTACGTAATGTAACAGAAAAAAGGATGAAAAATTGGCGTATTTAGTCGTTAATTCTCGTGCAAAATCTTATAACTAGGTGTGATAATACAAACTGAAAATGAAAATAGAATTACTTTGTACAGAACGTAAGTTAACAAGTGGAAAGTAACGTAAAGTTAATCACATACCTACAGTGTTTTAAAGCTGTACCGTAAAATTAAAAGATTAAACGCAAACACAAGATTAACTGAGACAGAAAGGACAAAAACATACCTACTTTACAAGTTGTTTTTAGTCTGCTGTACGTAATTTCATAAATTACCCATCTTGTTTTAACCTCATATATATGTTATCATTATTTTTTATTCAAAACAATTTCCATTTCTCTTGTCATTCTAACATCATTCTAATATAACAATTTATAATAACAACAACATATTTGTATATTAATTTGATTTGATTTCACAATATTCTTTATGAAAATCAAACTAATTATGTAGAATAAATACCTTATTGTAGACTATAATATTATCTCGACTATTTGTGAAATTTAAATCATATAACGTAGAAAATGCAATATTTATTTAATTTTTTTATTAGTATAATTCATCGTACTTATTGATTGTAATATATGTGGTCATATTTGACATTATAATAAATTATACGCTATACTATATTTACTTAAATAGTTGAACAAAGTAATAATGTCAGACAATATTATTGTATTGTAATTATAAATTAATAAATTAAAGTGAAACTATAGTTCGTTTTTTATTGCATCCTCTAAACAATATCATTTTCTTTTTCTTATAATTTCAAGATTTAAACGACAAAATTGGTGCAGTAGGTATTTTAATGCATTGCTAACGAAAACCATGCTTTTCTTTTCATTTTTGTCATGGTTTATACAGGATGTTTCACAACTTAGAGCAAAAAATTAAAGGGTATATTCTGTACGACGTGCTGATCATGAAACAAAAAGATTTTTTTTTAATTCGAAAAATTAAGGGTTGTTAACCTAAAACATTTTTTGTAGTATTGCACTGGATTCGCTTTCCTATTAAACACAAACAATGAAGTAGGTATCAACTACGAAAGAATAATTACACAATTCAATTATTAGCAGTTATTTATAATAGAATTTTATTTAATTAATAACTTTAACATAATCATCCACCCAGTGGTAGTGGCAACGAAAAATTTTGGACTGGGAAACATGAAAAATAGTTTTGCGTCGTACAGAATATACCCTTTAATTTTTTGCTCTAAGTTGTGAAACACCCTGTATATATATACACGGTGTCAACAGAAAAGGTATATAGGTATTTACATAAGAAGTGAAAAATGCCGGTAATGAAAATTGCAGTTAAAGTTAAAAGAACCTTACAAATCAGGATTATTTGTATCTATAAATACTGTTTAGAATAGTAAAAAATCCGCTGAATTGAATAAAATAAATGTTTTGTGTTTTCCGAGCACTAAAAATGATCAAAATTTATTTAAATTATTAATATATGTAGTTTCGTCTCCATTATAAGGTGCAATTTAATTTAAATACTTAATAAATTTATTGTAATATCTAGAAATAAAAACACCAATTGTACCATTTTTTCATTTCTTTGATTTGTTGTAGATTTGAATATCTTCAAAACATTTAAAAAAGTTTATAAAGTACCTAATTTACTAAGTAAAACGAAAAGTATTTGGCAATTTAGATATATTTATTTATTTATTTATGTTACGCTGTACAACAGGAACTTAATCCCAATTACAGTATAGGGTCCGTACTCACCGAGCCGCAGTGTGGTAGTTCACATGATTTTAGCTTAACTAAGGTTCGATCTCGGGATCTCCGGATTCGAATTCCGTATCGCTAACCACACCACCGTACTGACGGACATATCCCTATGTTTGCCGTTCAGTATGGAATCTATAATGATATATGACAGAGCAAAGAAGAATATATAATATGTATTAAAGAATACAGGGTGAGTCTGGGAAGACGCCCCCCCCTTTAACTTTTTTATTATGAGTAATAGAAAAAAATGGTTCATATGAAAGTTTTATTATTTTAAATATACTATTTGATGGCAGATGTAGATATTTTTTATAAAGTCAGGTTTACAAGATACGACTATCAACTTTTATTTTTTAAATAGCAACCTATAATTATTTTACTAAAATAAAAACCGCCATTTTTTTCTCTTTTCAACGGTGTATTAGTTTTTATTAATGTATCTGAAAAAATTCGAGAAAAATAAGAAAATTGAGAAATACTAGAAATAATTTTTATACAAATATTATAGGTGGCTATGTGAAAATAAACAAAATGTAACAGTGTTATACAACTTAACAAACTAAAGCAACAAATTCAGTAACAAAAACAACTTAAAACAAATTATTTTCACATAGCCACCTATAATATTTGTATAAAAATTATTTCTAGTATTTCTCAATTTTCTTATTTTTCTCGAATTTTTTCAGATACATTAATAAAAACTAATACACCGTTGAAAAGAGAAAAAAATGGCGGTTTTTATTTTAGTAAAATAATTATAGGTTGCTATTTAAAAAATAAAAGTTGATAGTCGTATCTTGTAAACCTGACTTTATAAAAAATATCTACATCTGCCATCAAATAGTATATTTAAAATAATAAAACTTTCATATGAACCATTTTTTTCTATTACTCATAATAAAAAAGTTAAAGGGGGGGGGGCGTCTTCCCAGACTCACCCTGTATAACAAATTTGATATCTCTCGCAGTTTAGGATGGAATGAATGAATAAATACTATTTGAAATATTTCAGTTAAAAAGATTATTATTTTCATACGAAACATTTCTTAAAAATACAATCCTATAATATATTCATATTTATATTGTATTGAGAGTAATTAATGATTTTAAATTCATCATCATCTGTGGCGCTACAGCCTAAATCGGGCCTGGGCCTACCGGACACACCGAGCCGCAGTTTTTACACTGCCGTACTGCCGGTTTTCGTAGTTGAATGCTACATTATTTAAGGCTTATAAGTGACTAGCTTATAGCGCCCGAGTGTGATAAATACATGTAGCTGTATTTTGTATATTTTACGACAAATCACACATTGTCGACAGGCGGATTCGAACTGACGAACCTTGGCTCGGGTGACGTCACAGTATGTTAAGAGATGTGCCTTAACACGCTCGGCCACCGCGCCTGTAAAATAAGATTATAATGCTTAAATTTTATAAAGTAGCGTTTTTGAAAATATAGGTTTACTTCTCTTATGATTTGACGGCTGGTAACCGCACTTCACGCGAAGAAATATATTTATTTATTAATTAATTGTATGACATGTTTCACTAAAAACAAGATTATTATTTTCATACGAAACATTTCTTAAAAATACAATGCTATAATATATTCATATTTATATTGTATTGAGAGTAATTAATGATTTTAAATTACAATATATTAATTAGTAAAGGAGTAAGGAAAATTAAATCAATATATCCGGTCCTGTTAGATAACTCAACAGGAAGCGGAAGTTAACCGTAAACTTGTTTATATTAAAGAACAAACGGATAAAGCCCTCTTCAATTTTCGGCGGTTCCAAAGCAAAATTAATCATTAAAATGCTGTATATAATTTTCGTAAAATGTAATTTTAAATACTTCATTAATAATCAACGAAAATTTGCATAAAAAGTAAATAAATAATAATGGAACATATACAGTGGATTTATTATTCAGATTATTAAAAATTATTAATACATGAGTGATCTAAATTAACAAATAATTAATACAGTTTTTATTCAAATTAATCAAGAATGTGATATAGATACCTAAGTATGTTTATATATAATTTACGTCCGAAGGTCAATTTAAAACTACATTATGTATAGTAAATTCTAGTACAGTATCACACATTATTGATTGTATGGATAAGAAGCAAAATGTTGGTGCCATTTATTTCGACCTAAGCAAGGCTTTTGACACCATTAGTCATTAGTCACTAGTAGGCATTAGAGGTACGGTAAAAAATTGGTTTTCCTCCTATCTATCAAATCGTAAACAGTTTGTTTCTGTTACTGGTAATATAAATGGGGTCCACAAATCTGTAAATTCTGACACTACGGCTGTTACACGGGGTGTTCCACAAGGTTCAATTTTAGGGCCATTATTGTTCCTCCTATATGTGAATGATCTCAAAGATCATATACCTTGTACCATATTATGCCAATTTGCTGACGACACGTCTTGCATTGTCAGTGCGGAGTCTGTTAATGATTTCTCAGTGAAAGCTACAAATTTTGCAAATGCTATGGCAGACTGGTGTCAAAAAGATAATCTTATTTTAAATGCCAACAAAACTAATGTCATAGTTTTTAAAGTGCGTAATAATAATAATAATGTAAATCCTGTAGTGAGCATGCAAAATATTAATATCCCCGCATCCATCAGTACTAAGTTTTTGGGTATTCTTTTGGACTGTGGGTAGACCTGGCTAGTGGCTACCTCATGTGAATGCGTTGCATTCTAAACTATCGTCAGCATTCTATACCTTATATAAACTAAGAAATATCGTCAGTTTAACCCAATACCCACCGCAATTCAATGATCAATAAAAGAATACCTTTTCAGTAAAAATATCTTTATTTGAGTTCTAAAAAACAAGTTTTTGATAATAAAAGTTATACATACTTAAGTGTTAAAATATATCTGACCTTGAAATATAATTGTTAAAAACACCGAAATTAAGTAACTTTGAATATTTTTAAAATTATTGGTTTTGCAAATATTTGAAAATTGGCTGTGACTGGCTGTCATAACATGACTAATTAATATATTCATTAAAAAAAATATACATTTTAAATGTAAAAAAAATGATTACAGCCAAATATTTAAGCGTCCCAGAAATGGGACGTTGGCGGTTAATGGGTTAAATACGTATTAAACGTATTATTTTGCAGGCGTACAGAGTAGGATAAGATATGGTGTTATTTTTTGGGGAAGTTGTTCTAACGCTCAAAAACTATTCATCCTGCAAAAAAGAATTGTTCGATGTATAGCTGGAGTTAGCAGTAGAACTTCATGTAAACCTGTCTTTGTTGAAATGAAGATCATGACTCTAGCTTCTCTTTACATTTATGAACTTGTGATGTACGTTAAATATAACCCATGTTTTTCATTCTCAACAAAGATATATATTCAACTATGGTAACACAGAATCATTTGAATTTAAACATTCCTGCTCACAGGTTAGAACTTTTTGCCAAAGGTCCTTATAGCGCCATTAAAGTTTAGAATGCTCTGTTTAATTCCTTAAAAAATATATGTGATATAAAACTGTTTAAAATTAGTCTCAAAGCTTTTCTTACATCTAAGAGCTTTTATAATGTAAATGAATTTGTAAAAATATAAATGTATCTACCCGACATTGTCTGCAAAACTGTACTACTGTTATAGGCAAATAAATAAACTAAACTAAACTAAACTACACTAAATCTTCGGAAAAACTACAGAAAATTGAGTTCAAAAGTTACATCATAACACTTTCCTATAGGTATTTATTTTAAATAGTAAATATTTGAAAATAGCTAGATAATTTTGCAAAATTTAAACATTGCATTGTTTAACCTTACATTTCGCCAGTAGAAAATAGAATATTATGTAAGGAAAAGGACCTTAGTTATCGGGAAAAATATATAAACAATCTAGAATAGAATAAAAATAATTGGTAAATGATGTAATTTTTGCATTTGGAATTTTATACTGCTAGTAACACATAAATATTATCGTTAAATACAAATTTAAATTTATGATAAAAATATAAGAAAATACAAATCTGTACTAGATTTATAACGCCATTTTACTCAAGCCTGGCCAAAGTAGTCCGAATGGAGCAGATCTCTATAAAGCCTGAGTTTCTGTTTTAAGTTTATTTATTTATTTATGTTACGGTGTACAACAGGAACTTAATCCCAATTACAGTACAGGGTCCGCACTCACCGAGCCGCAGTGTGGTAGTTCATTTTTAGCTTGAGTGAGATTTGAACTCGGGATCTCCGGATTCGAATTCCGTATCGCTATCCACACCACCGTACTGGCATTATTGATTCAAGACAGGGTTCGAAGATATATATCGATCGATATATATCATGATATTTATTTTGATATATATCGTCATATTTTTGCAATGATATATATCCATTATATAAAAATATGAAATAGTTTTTGAGATATAGCCTCCGGAGAAGTGAAATTTTTCGAACTTTTCAGTTTTTCTACTTTTCCGAGGCTATATCTCAAAAACTAAATGTGATATGAAAACGCGCTTAACGGCATTAATTTTCTCGTGCTTCAGTTAACTTATAAACATAGTTTCAGCGATTTATTTTTTTTTTCAATTTTCCGCTAAAAAATCGCAAAAAGCGGTTTTTTAACATTTTCTTGAAAACCAGAAGTCATATGCATTTGAAGATTGCACCACTGGATTCAGTGGGTCAAAATACATATGTATGTAAATTTTCGTTTTAATAATCCTACGATTAAGGATTTTTGGTAAAATTGAATTAAAATCTGAAAAAACCAAAGGGGTACCCCTTAGGAAATAATTAAAAATATTAAATTGCATAAAATTGTATGAAAATTTGCTTATAAGTCAATTCGGACACGGGGAATTCAACGCCGTTGAGCGCATTTCCATATCTTGTTTAGTTTTTGAGATATAGCCTCCGAAGAAGTGAAATTTTTCGAATTTTTCAGTTTTTCTACTATTCCGAGGCTATATCTCGAAAACTAAATGTGATATGAAAACGCGGTCAACGGCATTATTTTTCTCGTGCTTCAGTTAACTTATAAACATAGTTTCAGTGATTTTTATTTTTTTTCTATTTTCCGCCAAAAAAATCGCAAAAAGCGGTTTTTTAACATTTTCTCGAAAACCAGAAGTCATATGCATTTGTAGATTGCACCACTGGATTCAGTGGGTCAAAATACATATGTATGTAAATTTTCGTTTTAATAATCCTACGATTAAGGATTTTTGGGAAAATTGAATTAAAATCTGAAAAAACCAAAGGGGTTCCCCTTAGGAAATAATTAAAAATATTAAATTGCATAAAATTGTATGAAAATTTGCTTATAAGTCAATTCGGACACGGGGAATTCAACGCCGTTGAGCGCATTTCCATATCTTGTTTAGTTTTTGAGATATAGCCTCCGGAAAAGTGAAATTTTTCGAATTTTTCAGTTTTTCTAAATGTGTACAAAAACTAAAATTAAAAAATAAATATCCAAAAAGTGATATTTATCTGATATATATCCTATATATCAGATATTTTGATATTTATTATAAATATCATGATATTTACGAACCCTGATTCAAGATGAATACTGATTTGTTGTTGTTTCAAAATAACTAAAAAAATTGTTGTACGGTGCAAAATATTCAAGCGAAATATAAAAATTAATAGCAGAAAAACAAAAATTGTTATTTGTTTTTAATGTTTAATTTTTGCTTGATGTACAAAGGTAAAATATTTGCAAGTTAAATAAATAAATAAATATATCATCACGCCTTGTACCCATTACTAGGTGTCGCACTCTGCCGAAGTAGATCTCGGTAAGTGATATATTTCTTCGCGTGAAGTGCGGTTACCAGTCGTCAAATCACAGGGAGTAAATTTTTAAATTGGTGAAAATTGTTTGTCGGCTGTGGGGATCGAACTAGGGTTCTCAAGAGCCACCTACCCCATATATTTGTAGAATATTTGCAAGTTATTTGTACGAATTAAATTGTTTGTAAAGTAAAAAATGTATCTCTGAAAATTGAATTGAAAACAAAATTAAAAAATAAAACTTTGTGTATTTTTAGCTATTTACAAAATGTAGTTGGTGTAATAAGGTTTATCCAGAATGTAAGCTATATTATAATATTTATATAACAACAAAGACAAAATTAATTGTCATCCAACACTCGGTGAAACAAGGTTTAATAAAAATATAAAGTATAAAGAGTATTGGATGACAATTAATTTTGTCTTTGTTGTTATTTAAATTGCTATTGCGTAGCTTTCCCTTTTTTTCGGTAGATGACATGACGAGTTCCACAAAACTTCTCATGTCATCTTACTAGTTTGTTAGAGATCTTATTCTCTGCTGGCACAGTTCTTCGTCACCAGCTTCTTCACATGAACTTTGTTCTAGGTGAAGAAGTGAGTTATACGAGTATCATATTAATGAGCTCTAATAAGAGCGAAACGCGTCTATGATTACTAACTGTGCTGGCCAGCCTCTGACGATGCCCTCATAAGGTGACTTGGAGGCTGAATTTTGTGAAACATAGCCAAGTGTTTACTTTATATTTTTATTAAACTTTGTTTCACCAAGTGTTGGATGACAATTAATTTTGTCTTTGTTGTTATTTAAATTGCTATTGCGTAGCTTTCCCTTTTTTTCGGTAGATGGCATGACCAGTTCCACAAAGCTTCTCATGTCATCTTACTAGTTTGTTAGAGATCTTATTCTCTGCTGGCACAGTTCTTCGTCACCAGCTTCTTCACATGAACTTTGTTCTAGGTGAAGAAGTGAGTTATTGATGAGCTCTAATAAGAGTGAAACGCGTCTATGATTACTAACTGTGCTGGCCAGCCTCTGACGATGCCCTCATAAGGTGACTTGGAGGCTGAATTTTGTGAAACATAGCCAAGTGTTTACTTTATATTTTTATAATATTTATGATTTCATTTCTTTAACATTTATACAAGTTTATAAAATGCAAGAATAGCAAAACAGTTAAAGTGAGAATATTGACCCCATATTAGTAGTGTTTGCATCGCATGTGGTAATGTCGAGTCACAAATGCGTGCGGCAATGAAATAAATGCTTATCTGTTCAAACAGAGCAAACAAATCATATGCAAATGTTTTGCATTTATAAATTATATATTCAAGAATTGTTTTTACAATTAAATTATATGTAGCAACAAAAGGTATTTGTATAAAAAATCATAATTCATGTAAATACATTTTATAGTTGCATTTAACTGAATAATAAATGCAATAAAAATTTTCATGAGAAAATAACACTTCAAAATTGATATAGTAGGTTCGCTTATTATTTTTGAGTGACATATGGCATGGTACATTTAGGGTAGAGACCCAAATTAAATTTTAGTGGTAATTTGTTTAAATAAGTGGTGTTTGTTCTGTCAAATTTTGACAGTTGAAAAGGCAGAAATATGAACTAAGAGACTTTACGTGTATTAAACGTTTTAAAAGTGATCAGACATTAAAACAGAAAGCATCAATATTTCAAAAGTATTTTTTTTGTATAATAACTAAAGCCCGGATTTTTAGGCAATTGCCTAGATGCAAATTTTAATATACTTTAGGCAATTTCGTTTTTCTATACATAGGTAATATGTTTACGTGTAATGGAAGGTTTTTTTTTCGTGCCTTAGGGCCTATTTTTTCTATATTTTGGTTATTGTGCCTATTTTACCTTATACAGCCTATTTTGCCTATTTTAACTTTTATTGACTAATTCAGCACACGACATAGTGTTTCAACCTAACCTATAATATTTAAAGTACTTACTTAAATCAAGTTTTTGTGTATGAATTTAAAATGCCGAAAGAAAAAAACGTGTTTTAGTCAAGATTTTACGTGGCAATTCAATTGTGTCTTTGCCATTAATCAATGGAACTGAGGTAACTTTAGACGATATGGCTAAATATATGAATGCCCCTGTCACATTTTGTGATGTCTAACGAAGTTTTCAGCTTACAAGCAAGTTCTGACTGACCGAAGACAGTCCCTTTCCGAAAATTTCATAGAGCAATAGCTCGTAATATTATGTGAATCAAAGTATACTACATAATTTGAAGTTATATAATAGTTAATAAAATGAGAATCCTACATTATTATTTTATTAATATTTTTCAGATTGCGTTAATTTTTGTTTAAAATGATGATTTTTTTCGAATGAAGAGTAGATACGAGTACCAATATTAGAAAATGGATTCGTTTTTTTTTTAAACAAATTATTTACATTTAGGCTGCCTAAAATCCCGCCTATTTTAGAGTAATTAACGGCCTATATGCCTGCTTATTTGGGTGTTTTTAAGTGCCTAAATATCCGGGCTTTAATAATAACTATTTGCATGCAGTTGTATTTTTGATTATAATCTTAGTGAGAATTGGAGTCAAACGAACAAACAAAAATAAAGTAGAAGAAAATTGTTCATACCTACTCTCAAATTTAATTTTATCAATTTAAAACATAACCATGCACTTACATGATTTTCTAAAGTATCTATTACTTTCAAATAACATTTATAAATTTAAAATGTTGTGAATATTAGACATGTGATTGAAAAAGAGAAAATTTAATCATGAAATTTCTTGGAAATATGCCACTGGAATTCAGAACACACCTACTTATTTAAAATGTCTATACTATATCTATGCATCGATTATAGGCACTACAAACAACATAAATAAAGGTCACATTAAAATGACAGTAATAAAAGTAGAATTTAAATGCTATTTCGTATTTCATTCTTTCAATAGTTTCACAATCCACAAATATCTACTTTAACAATTTTATATTTCATTTTTGTTGAACGCTTATTATTTTGCTTACCTATATCGTGGCAAATTTACCTTGAACATTATTTTTAAATATTTATGTATTAATTTAATTTCAATTCTTAAAATGATCATGATTTTTTTATTGTTATTTTCGTTTGTTTTTGGCTACAGAATTTTTATGACACATTTAAACGTGTGTTACAACAATGACAATTTGCACTATTTATTATAAACTATGAAAATAAATGTAATGTAATAATAGTATATTATACAACGACGCTATAATGGATGCTTTTATTCCCGAGGATGAAGTTTGCAACCCGAGCGAGCGGAGCGAGCAAGGGTTGTAATCATCCGAGGTAATAATAGCCATTATAGCGAGTTGTATACTATACTTTATATACGACTAACATATACGACTAATTTAATAAAAATTAGTCAATAAAACTTTGGTATGCTTTGTCGTAGAAATTTTTAGACTTTTGCGGTAATAAACCACATGTAGTAGCATCAGCGATTGTCGTTATTTCTGGTGGTGTAGAAGATATACTGTCTTCTGTAATACTGTCCATTTTTTCAATTACAGTTAAACACAATAATTTAACACAATTTGCAAGACCGTTTTTGACAACTTCTCAACGATGATTTCGTTTTGTTTGTTTCCGATTCGTAAATAACAGTGAACTTAGCAACGAGCATGTTTAAATAACAGCATCCATTATAGCGTCGTTGTATAATATACTATTATACTTTGGCCATCTTTTACTGGAACCACATACGGGATACATTTTTTCCGCACATTGCAAAATTTCCTTTCATCTCACAAAATCATTTAGTATGAACATAGTAGAGAAAACAACGTAATGATTTATATATTTATTTATAATTAAAACTTATAAACGTATAAATGTTTTATTCAGATATCCATCTAGAAGACAATTTAAATATGTAACTACATCAATTTATTTTCGAAAATCTTTCATAAATATGCCGACAAACCTTGTTAATACATTTTTGCAATACTGCACCCATTAAAATTTTAATTAATACTAAAAAATAATTATTTAGTTTGTGTTGCAGGAAGCTATAACTCAATCTGTCGATTACTGTGCAAATTATATCCTTTCGCTTCATTCACATTCATAGACCTTTTCGACATAATCTTTTATTCGTCAAACGTGATTCGAACGATTTTATGTTTTCTCAGTATCTGTAGTGATCTACGGTTATCGTATTCATATTTCAACTCAAAAAGATTAGAGTATATAATGATTTTGTATTATTTAAATAAAATAAATAAATATATCATCACGCTTTTTACTTATTACTGGGTGTGGCACTCTGCCTAAGTAGATCTCGGTAAGTGATATATTTATGTTTACGTATTACATCCTGAAAAGATTTATTTTTTAAGGTGTATTAATTGAACCAAAAATACATGTTATTTGTAATATTTTAAAATTATATCCTTAAAAAGAAAATATATTGTGTTTATACTGTTTCATAAACATCAAATTTTGACAAATATAGGGTATATTTAAGTATTAAAATTTCTTGTAATTATACTTAAATGATTTTAATTTTTCATATTGACCTGAAGAATAATTGAAATGTAATTATTGTAATTACAATCAAAATTGTTTATTAATTACAATTCTGCGATGAAATTTGTAATTTTAAATGACGCTTTTAATAGACTGATTTGTATAATTGTGATTAATTACATTTATAATTAGAACTATAGTTCTGATTACCATACCGGCAATTTTCAGAATCATCTATCTTTATTTATAACAGGGTTCGTAAATATCATGATATTTATAATAAATATCAAAATATCTGATATATATATATATATATAGGATATATATCAGATAAATATCACTTTTTGGATATTTATTTTTTAATTTAAGTTTTTGTACACATTTAGAAAAACTGTTAAATTCGAAAAATTTCACTTTTCCGGAGGCTATATCTCAAAAACTAAACAAGATATGGAAATGCGCTCAACGGCGTTGAATTCCCCGTGTCCGAATTGACTTGTAAGCAAATTTTCATACAATTTTATGCAATTTAATATTTTTAATTATTTCCTAAGGGGTACCCCTTTGGTTTTTTCAGATTTTAATTCAATTTTACCAAAAATCCTTAATCGTAGGATTATTAAAACGAAAATTTACATACATATGTATTTTGACCCACTGAATCCAGTGGTGCAATCTTCAAATGCATATGACTTCTGGTTTTCGAGAAAATGTTAAAAAACCGCTTTTTGCGATTTTTTTGGCGGAAAATTGAAAAAAAAATAAAAATCGCTGAAACTATGTTTATAAGTTAACTGAAGCACGAGAAAATTAATGCCGTTGAGCGCGTTTTCATATTACATTTAGTTTTTGAGATATAGCCTCGGAAAAGTAGAAAAACTGAAAAATTCGAAAAATTTCACTTTTCCGGAGGCTATATCTCAAAAACTAAACAAGATATGGAAATGCGCTCAACGGCGTTGAATTCCCCGTGTCCGAATTGACTTATAAGCAAATTTTCATACAATTTTATGCAATTTAATATTTTTAATTATTTCCTAAGGGGTACCCCTTTGGTTTTTTCAGATTTTAATTCAATTTTCCCAAAAATCCTTAATCGTAGGATTATTAAAACGAAAATTTACATACATATGTATTTTGACCCACTGAATCCAGTGGTGTAATCTTCAAATGCATATGACTTCTGATTTTCAAGAAAATGTTAAAAAACCGCTTTTTGCGATTTTTTTGGCGGAAAATTGAAAAAAAAATAAAAATCGCTGAAACTATGTTTATAAGTTAACTGAAGCACGAGAAAATTAATGCCGTTGAGCGCGTTTTCATATCACATTTAGTTTTTGAGATATAGCCTCGGAAAAGTAGAAAAACTGAAAAATTCGAAAAATTTCACATCTCCGGAGGCTATATCTCAAAAACTATTTCATATTTTTATATAATGGATATATATCATTGCAAAAATATGACGATATATATCAAAATAAATATCATGATATATATCGATCGATATATATCTTCGAACCCTGATTTATAATATGTAGGTATTGGTATGAAATATGTCACATTTTTGTTATTAAATTAAGGCTGTTGTTGTCGCTAGAAATAAATAATCATCAGAAAACAAATAAAAAAGACAATAGCTGTTAATATAAAATTATTACAAATAAAATGTTCATCATATAAATATTACCCCTGTGCTTTCTCCTCTGTGTTGGATTAACCAATAAGCAGCAATTGCCTAGGGGCTCCCGTCAAATAGGGGCCCCCCAAAATGAATTTTTAAAAAAATTGTACGCTTCTTCTCAGTTGACCGTAATTGCAAATGTTTGTTTTTCTTTATGAATTATATATAAAGTTTTATGTTCGCTGTTTATTTGAGTTACGAATAAAATTTATTTGAATTTTAGTTATTGCATTTTCATGTCGGGCAAGGGGGTCCTCGTTTGCGATTGCCTAGGGCCAGGCCTAGTGTTAATCCGGCACTGTTTCTCCTCCACTAATATAAGGTGTACCATACATTTATTTAATTATCTCTTCATTTTTACAATCTGCATATAAGTAAAATTTGTACATTTAAATAAAAATAAAATAAATAAATATATCATCACGCCTTTTACCCATTATTGGATGTGGCACTCTACCGTGCGGTAACCAGTCGTCAACTCATAACCCCTAATATATTAGTGAAAAAGGACTAAAGACAATAATTTTAATGTGATGAAAATCAATTGGCAACTGTGTGAATCGAACTGGAGTCCTTAATGCCACATGCCGGCACGTCGTCCTCGATTACCACTGAGCTATTAACCCCATACTAAGAAATATTTAAATTTATAAGTTTGTGGTTTTAACATACAATGGTGAAAAATAACCTTAAATAAATTTCAAAAATAAAACAACCTCACTGAAACGGCATTCTCAAAACTCTTAGGCTATAAATCATCTGCAACCTCATAAAAATGGAACATCGGACAATACCTCCATTAAATCCTTATTTAATATTTAGCGTGATGTGAAGGGAACTAATACGTTTAGTCACAAGAGAAGAGGGCAAGCAATGACAAATAGCAATAAAAGCCAGGAAGTATGTATCATAATATGTCGTTAGTAATGTATTATTTCGACATATTGTATTTCATTCTTCCACCTAATTAAATTTGCTTTATGTTTAATGAAATTTCCGAAACGTACAAAATGATACATTGTGATCTTTTATTTCACTTTCGTTCATTCTTGATTATTTATTCTAAGAAATACAACATCATTCAAAAATACTTCATTATTTCTTTTAAAACTTATCTAAGAATTGAAAAGTGACAAAAATGGCCAAGAATTGATCCTGTTCAGGTAGATACTATTCATCATTTTCAGATAAAAAATTAATTATAGAAATATTATAGTTTTCAAGAACCGTCATTGGGATCTCAACGATTTACGAGTTCGGATAATGAACACAAAAGTTGATACGATGTATATTTTTTTCGAAAATATCCATTGTTCAGTAGACAAATTGATTTTAGTCAATTATTTTGTTATAAAATCAATTATGAATAATTATAATGGGGTAGGTGGCTCAGTGGTATTGAGTCGGCCTGTGGATCTTAAGAACCCTGGTTCGATCCCCACAGCCGATAAACAATTTTCACCAATTTAAATCTACCTCTGTGGCTCCCCCTCCACTAATATCTTTGGAGGCCGTGATTTGACGGCTGGTAACCACACTTCACGCGAAAAATATATCACTTAATGAAATCTGCTTAGGCAGAGTGCCACATCCAGTTATGGGTAAAAGGCGTGATGATATATTTATTTATTTATTTATAAATAATTGCACATCGAGCAAAATGTTAAAATCTAGGATGAGCAATTTTTTTACAAATGTATACATTCTTTACATAATGTTGTTAATTATTTAAACGATTATTGAGATGGTGTGTCTTTCATTTCAACTGTGTTTAATTTTAATTTTGAACTTTTAACAAATGTTTGCATAAATAACTATTTTGTTTTTGTAAATCATTTAAAAATGTATACTTTGTTTGTAGCATTGTGTAAAATATATAATATATTTTTGGTATGCCGTAGAATTTTAATAATTAGTTTATGTGTGCTATGAGGTTGAGAAACTCTGTATTATTACTATGCTGATTATGGGACTACTGGTAATTTCGTTGTAAAAATATGTGGAAAAAGCTATAATTTTCATACATTTTAGAGGGTAATTAGTCCAACCCTCTTTGAATAATATTATGATAAGCCTATAAAATAAAAATATGTAAATTCAATCAGAAAATAATATTTGATGAATGACAAACAATTTTCACCAAGGCTCCCCCTCCACTAATATCTTTAGGGGCCGTGATTTGACGACTGGTAACCGCACAATATATCACTTACCAAGGAGTAGATTTAAATTGGTGAAAATTGTTGGTCGGCTATGGGGATCGAACCAGGATTCTCAAGATCCACAGGCCGACTCGATACCACTGAGCCATCTACCCCATATCTGAATTTAAATTAGCTTATATTATTTTAATCGATTTAAAATAAAATATCCAAATTACTTTGTAATAACCAAATTGTATCATGATTATATTAGAGTTTATTTAAACTTTTTTGATATTATTGTTTCATTTAATTTTAATTTAAATCTACCCCTGTGGCTCCTCCTCCACTAATATCTTTGAGGGCCGTGATTTAACGGCTGGTAACCGCATTTCACGCGATAAAATATATCACTTATCGAGATCTGCTTAGGCAGAGTGCCACACCCAGTAATGGGTAAAAGGTGTGATGATATATTTATTTTATTTTATTTGTGAAAAGTTAATTTTCCAAGAGAGAAATATTTGGATGAAGGCACAAGATCCATCACTCTTGAAACGGAAGGAAGTTGCTAATTATTCCCGCCCACCTCTCAAATTGATATTTGATAATGATTACTGAACAATTACAATTTAATGAGGGGGCAATCTAGACATGCCGAGTGTCGAAGCTCGAGGTGTAACGAAACAACGAAACAACGAAAGCGAAAGCGAAAGCTCGGCAGACATCGCAAGCGGAATATATGTTATGTTTGCGTGAGTTAGTCAGATGTTTGAAGGGTACAAACTGTGACAGACGTATAGACATGGCTATGAGCATTGAACGCTACACGGTACGCGGTACACGCCACTGTAACATACACGATCACTAGGGCTGAAGGTTGAAGGGTGAGACTTGCGAGGATTAGGGTTGTAGCGATCACAAGGATGGTAGGGAGCGACTAAACCTGTGAATATTTTAAGAGTTACACTAACTGGATTCTACTTCATTTATAAAACTGATTCTTTCAAAGGGTATATTCAAGTGTAACTTCAAAAATGGAAATATCGATGGACATCATGTTTTACATATTATGTGTATTATTTATTTAGATGGATGAATTTAAGGAAAAATTATTGAGATAAAATGTTTTATTGAGACAATTTTGACGACTTTTATTTAAATCATTTTCCTCAATAATAATTGACAATAATAATAAGAAAAGTTTGGAAAATAACGATATCAAATTTCATATGTACACACACACGTATATATATATATATACAGGATGTTTCACAACTTAGAGCAAAAAATGAAAGGGTATATTCTGTACGACGTGCTGATCATGAAACAAAAAGAATTTTGTTTAAATCGCAAAACTATTTTCCATGTTTCCTAGTCCAAAATTTTTCGTTGCCACTGCCACTGGGTGGATGATTATGTTAAAGTTATTAATTAAATAAAATTATATTATAAATAACTGCTAATAATTGAATTGTGTAATTATTCTTTCGTAGTTGATACCTACTTCATTGTTTGTGTTTAATAGGAAAGCGAATCCAGTGCACTACTACAAAAAATGTTTTAGGTTAACAACCCTTAATTTTTCGAATTTTAAAATTCTTTTTGTTTCATGATCAGTACGTCGTACAGAATATACCCTTTAATTTTTTGCTCTAAGTTGTGAAACACCGTATATATATATATATATATATATATATATATATATATATATATATATATATATATATATATATATATATATATATATATATATATGTATATATGTAATTTAAATATTTCAAAACGGACATAAATAATATAACCAATAATTTTAAAAGTATTGACATATTTTTGATATTAAAATTATATATCTGGTAACATACATAAATGAATCGTATATATATAATAACAAATCATATAACTATAACCTATTGAATTTCAGTATAGAATTATTTTCAATTATATGTATACCAACAAACTGACAATTCAATTATATGTAGATTTATACACTTTTTGTGTAGTTGAGTTAAATATGTATGAAATATAAATGTCTATATTTTACTCAAATTCTAACAGATTTAAACTGCCTACCAACATAAATTAGCGATATTATATCTTTTTATTACTATTCTAAAGTTGTAATGTCATTTTATTTATTTACGAGTTTACTGAATACCTAATAAGGTGACATGTTTTGGAAAGAGAGTTTCGATTTTTAATCATTTGTTTCGCATCCCGTGCAGTTTTCTGTTCTTTATTTTAGGAAAATATCCGCTTTTTCCAGATTATTACAAAAAGTAATAAAATAAAATAAAATACATAGTATACATGTAAAATGGTTAAAAAGAAAAAGATAATTATATATAAATAAATAAATATATCATCACACCTTTTATCCTATAGAGTGTAGCACTCTGCCGTAGCAGATTTCGGTAAGTGATGTATTTGCCCTTAAAGATGTTAGTGGAGAAGGAGCCACAGAAATAGTTTTAATGTAGTGAAAATTGTTTGTCGGCTGTGGGAATCGAATCCGGGTTCTCAAATTCACAGACTAACTCGATACTATTGAGGTACATACTCCATATATAAATATATCATCACGCCTTTTACCCATTACTGGATGTGGCACTCTGCCTAAGCAGACCTCGGTAAGTGATATATTTTGTCGCGTGAAATGCGGTTACCAGCCGTCAAATCACGGCCCTCAAAGATATTAGTAGAGAGGGAGCCACAGGGGTAAATTTTTAAATTGGTGAAAATTGTTTGTCGATTGTGGGGATCGAACCAGGGTTCTCAAGATCCACAGGTCGACTCGATACCACTGAGCCACCTACCCCATTAAAAAAAATTGTAAACAATAAAATGCTGAAAATGATGGGTTAACCACTGAAACGTCCATTAAATAAATTGAATAAATCAAGGATTCTAAAGGAAACATATTCCTTTCCAAAATTTATACACAGGATCAATAAGAAATCTAAAAATTAAATATTTAATATAAAATATATAAATAATTAAACAGGCCGACTCGATACCACTGAGCCATTTACCCCATACTCCATATAATTATATATATTTATTATTTAAAATAAATATTGAATAAATAATGAAACATAAATGAAAGAATTGATTTACGCATTATTTTGAACAGATCGAAATAAAAAATTGTCATTTTCTTTACGTGATTCTTGCGGTACCCGCCCTTAAACCACATTACCTTACCCACACACTCTATATAAGTACACAATAAAACACAAAAACGTACGTGAAAAATATACGAAGAAAAGATTTTCGAAACCCACGAAAAGCTATTGTTTGTAATGTATAAACACTTTGAAAGACTTCTATAAGTTACTTCAATAATCGGCGGTAAAATTGGCGAACGTGCTCGCAAAATTAATGAGGCGATTGTTCGAAAGTGGCCATGAGTAAAGAGTGAAAGAGGGTGGAAAGACCGAGCGACCGACCGACGTAACACTGTGAAGAACTAAAGAAGGCGAAGGCGAAGGCGAAGGCGAAGACGAAGACGACGACGACTCAGCGTTCTTATGAACCGCGCTCTGATTAAGTATTGATCTCACGTCGAATTTCTGTGCTCTCTGCCTATGGTTTACGGACGGCAATAATGTGCTTGTGATCATAATTAAGTGGGCTCAGCTGACACAGGAACGTACTTGCGAAAGACAATAACATTTCATCATCTATGCTTAATTTACGAAGCCATGTTCATTAAGCATTTTTAATTCATTTTGGTTTGTATACGCTTCTACATTTTCTCAACAATTTTAGCACCCTATATACATATACTAGATTTTTTTGATGTGAAACATCTATAGGCTCACTTGTAAACCGAATTGTTGGCGTGGCGACGCTTGCCGCGCTATAACAATCAAATATATTCTTTAGAGCCTAGTTGTTAAAGCCTAGAATGGCATGAAATCGGTCTTTAGCTATTAATTGAAATTATGTTCTAACTTGTTACGTACATGCCTAGCGACTTTAATCGTCAGTCTACGAACGAATTTTGTTTAAAATGTCGTGTTTTATTTGTGTCTCAAGTAAAAATATTGTAAAATCAGTGATTTTTTAGTGAAATATAAGGGCAATATAGAGTAAGTGTTAGTGTATACTGGATGTGAAGTGAATTTATAGTGGTACGAGCCTGGAACTTTTCAGAGAGGAATGAATAGGACTTAGTACACGCCAGCCAAAAGGTAGATGCATTATTTGTTTGTATTAGAATATAGTTTTTATTAAAAGAAATTAGTATGAATGTTTGGCGAAGATTTACTACCAAATATTTAATTGATTTATTTTTAAGATGTCCACGCAATCAATCATTTCGAAGAATGCCAGTTTCGTAAAGAGGCCTTTAAAATTATTTTCTTCCCGAAAAGTTCCACAAATCATTTATAAGACTTATCTTTCCAAAAATCTTCCCAATCATTTATAAAACTATAATCTTCCCAAAAAATCTTTTTCTACGATTGCTATGAAAAGATGACAATTACGCTCTCATTTGTCATCGTAAAGTTGAAGTTTTGATGTGAAACATCTATAGGCTCACTTGTAAACCGAATTGTTGGCGTGGCGACGCTTGCCGTGGCGACGGGTCGCCACGCTATACTAAGGTATACATATATATATTTTATATGTAGTAGAGTGTACGGTGTGGCTTCTCACTCAGTTCGACGTTGTTGTTTACTACGGTACACATAACCTGCGTTTTATTTAATTTTTTATTTTAATTTTTGACAATAAAATATGTGTGATAGTGATAACTCAGAAGATCAAAGTGATCAACCTTGTGCAAAGAAAGTGAAACTACACTTTGGCATACTACCAAGTCATCAGTAAGTAGAATTTTCTGTAAGAAATTCGTAATACTTCATTTTTTCATTAGGCTATATTTAATTCCTGTAATAATATTATCTTTTATGCATATTACTTGTACACACACGATGTTTCACATCTGCCAGGCGTCCCATGACGGCTCACATTTTTTTTAATACTTAAGGGTATATGTTAATTTATTTATTATAATATAATGGGGTAGGTGGCTCAGTGGAATCAAGTCGGCCTGTGGATCTTGAGAAATTTTCACCAATCTACCCCTGCACTAACATCTTTGGGGGGCGTGATTTGACGGCTGGTAACCGCACTTCACGCGAAGAAATATATCACTTACCGAGATCTGCTTAGGCAGAGTGCCACACCCAGTAATGGGTAAAAGACGTGATGATATATTTATTTATACGAGGCATGTTTTTAAGTAAGTACCGTTTTGAAATAAAAATAGAACCATTAGAGTTTTCTTAACAATTTTATTTTTAAATGAAAACCTGTACTTTAATCTACTTTTATAAATAATTTCCATCAATATTAAGGCATTTATCGTATCGTACAACCAGCTTTTGAATACAATCCTCGTAGAAATCTGTCGCCTGATTAGACAACCATTGCAACACGGTCGCTTTGACGTCTTCATCGTCGTCGTGGCGCTGACCACCCAGATGCTTCTTCAAATGCAGGAATATGTGATAGTCACGGGGCTGTATGGAGGGTGATCAAATTGTTTCCAGCCAAATGATCCGATCAGCTCTTGAGTTCGATTAGCCCATTTCCGTACCATCCCATCGCTCATAATGTTTTCTCCATACACTTCTCTGATCTGACTATGAATTTCAGC
Organism: Pterostichus niger; assembly: GCA_947425015.1. Lineage (NCBI taxonomy): Eukaryota > Metazoa > Arthropoda > Insecta > Coleoptera > Carabidae > Pterostichus > Pterostichus niger. The sequence goes on from OX380347.1 coordinate 30,708,909, forward strand.
AGATATCACGCTTTTAGCACAAAAAAAACGGATCGGCGGGATTCTCAATCGGAGGAGGCATTTCAAATACTCACTAAAGATTAGTAAAGACGCCGAATGACAATGTAATAACATCTGTCGCTTGTCAACAGAGTGCGGTACACAGTGTGCAAGTGCCAAATGCCAACCGCGGCGCTACAGCGGCGGATTTTCAAAACGGTACTTACTTTAAAAACACGCCTCGTATATATTGATGGTCCATTCTAATCTATGTTTCGACTGTTTGATGGAAATGAACTAATAAATTATGATTAAAAAGCATTTCGTTATTGCAGCCAAATAAAATGAGCAACCTCACAAAGTAGCACCTCAAAATGAAAGCGCCTGCAGGGGTCCCGGGTCCAGGTCTGTTCACCGCGCTTTGCGCGCAGTCAGACCGCATTAGAGTTTGCAAATCACGTTGCATTCTCTATTAGCGAAAACATAAAGAATGCATTAGCCGTTGTGTGTACTTACGGTTACGGCGAGTTAAGCAGGGCATTGTTCAGGACTCAGGACCAAGCTCGACACGCACACGCACACGCACACGCACACGCACATTCCCTCTCGCTCTCACACATCTCAATGTTGCAGTCGCAAATCGCAATCCTGATGACTAAAGCCCGGATTTTTAGGCAATTGCCTAGATTCAAATTTTAATAGACTTCAGGCAATTTGGTTTTTCTATACATAGGTAATATGGTTACGTGTAATGGAAGGTTTTTTTTTCGTGCCTTAGAGCCTATTTTTTCTATATTTTGGTTATTGTGCCTATTTTACCTTATACAGCCTATTTTGCCTATTTTTGTTGCCTATTCTGACTTTTATTGAGCAGACAAGGTTTATCATCTACTTCGTTGACTAATTCAGCACTCGACGAAGTGTTTCAATCTAACCTATAATATTTAAAATACTTACTTTAATCAAGTTTTTGTGTGTGAATTTAAAATTCCGAAAGAAAAAACGTTTTTTAGGACAAGGTTTATCATCTACTTCGTTGACTAATTCAGCACTCGACAAAGTGTTTCAATCTAACCTATAATATTTAAAATACTTACTTTAATCAAGTGTTTGTGTGTGAATTTAAAATGCCGAAAGAAAAAACGTTTTTTAGTCAAAATTTTACGTGGCAATTCAATTGTGTCTTTGCCATTAATCAATGGAGCTGAGGTAACTTTAGACGATATGACTAAATATAAGAACGCTCTTGTCACATTTTGTGATGTCGAACGAAGTTTTCAACTTACAAGCAAAGTTCTGACAGACCGAAGACAGTTCCTTTCCGAAAATTTCATAGAGCAATTGCTCGTAATATTTTGTGAATTAAATTATACTACATAATTTGAATTTGCATAATAGTTAATAAAATGAGAACCCTACATTATTATTTTTCAGATTGCGTTAATTTTTGTTTAAAATGATTATTTTTGTCTAACGAAGAGTAGATACAAGTACCAATATTAGAAAAAGGATTCATTTATTTTTTTTTAAACAAATTATTTACATTTAGGCTGCCTAAAATCCCGCCTATTTTAGAGTAATTACCGGCCTATATGCCTGCTTATTTGGGTGTTTTTAAGTGCCTAAATATCCGGGCTTTACTGATGACGAGTCCGACAAAACACCGAAAATCATACGAAAATCTAGCAATTTCACATATTAGCTTGTAATTTAAATGAAATAAATTATGACATTATTTTACCCACTACTGCGAGTGACATTCTGCTATATAGCATATCTTGTGACGAGCAGTTAAATCTCAGACTCGAAAGATAATTGTGCCTTCATCCTTCAGCCTTCATCAATGGGTTTCTCAAAATATTACAAAAATTTCCCGGGAAACGAGAGCTTACAATTCCGTGATATTGCTTGGGAGATTACGGGGGACAATCTCTATAGTCAACGAATAGAAAATCAAATTTATTTATTTATTTTATTAATCGATCCAACAGGATACAAGATCCCAATTACAGGACGATTATACAGAAAACAAAAAATAAAAGAATGAGTTGTCACAAAAGAAATAGACAGAAATATAAGAAAATATACAAGTAACTTAAACAGAGAAATAATTAATTAATAAACGCTTAAATCTAGGTAAGGAATCGCCAAATATGTCAATGTCAATGATACATGATATATTATTATATGCTACACAGAGTTGTCTTATAGAGGATTTCAATTCATAATTAGCCCTAGCTCTTTTGCAATGAAATAGTGCTTTATTTCTTGAAGTGACCCGTGGAATATGAAATAATATTAGCTCAAGACTACATGCATCATCAATATTGTTATTAATTAATTTATATAAGTAGAGAGATGATTGTAAAGTTCTTCTGCTACTTAATGACATTAAGTTCACTTCAGGCAATAAATTAGAATAGTCTTGGTCCCAACTAGGATATTGTCCATGCAATTTAAAATAACAATATTTCATAAATTTATGCTGAATAGACTCAATTTTAGCTACGTATCGGTTATAAATTGGATTCCAAATTTGTAGACAATATTCTAGCTTAGAACGGACAAATGCGCAATATAAGCTTTTAAGTGTTCTTATTTTACAGAAAGACCGACTGTTTCTAATTACAAATCCGAGATTTTTGTAGGATGTTCTTACAGTAGTCTCAATGTGTACATTAAATGATAATTTTGTGTCAAATATAATCCCAAGATCTTTAAACTGAGTTACTCTCTCAAGCGAAATAGTTTCCATTTGGTATGCATAAGTGTAAAGATATTTTTTAACTAAATAACTCATTATCTTGCATTTGCTGAAATTAAAGAATAATTTTGAATTATGAGACCATTTTAAAATATTGTAGATGTCGTTTTGTAACAGAATACAATCATTAATTGAGTTAATAGTTTTATAAATTTTTATGTCATCAGCATACAAAAGTATTTGAGAATGTTGAATCAAAATAGGTAAATAATTTTTCCATATACAAATAATATTTTATTTAATAATGACATTTTGTTTTATAGTTTAATCTCACATCCCTAAATATTTAAATTTGTACGTTATATATTTTTCTAATATTTAACAAAAACTAATAATAATATCCAAGATAACCCATCATTTTCAGGGATTTAAATTGTTAAGTTATTGAAATATTTATAGGTAAGTTCATTTTTATCTTGAACCTTTATTTGACTTTCCATATTTGTTACTATTAAAAGTTTTAAAATTATAGTTTTTCATCACATTAACATCTTTAGGAGCCGTGATTTGACGGCTGGTTACCGCACTTAATATATCACTTACCCTGGTCTGCTACGGCAGAGTGCCACACCCAGTTATAGGTAGAAGGCGTGATGATATATTTATTTTATTTTACAATTATCTATAAAACTGGGAATTATGATTGAAAATATCAATTTCAAATCGAATACAAATTATATTTTATTTAATAATATTTTAATTTACTTGACATTTTTGTTTTATAGTTTAATCTCGCATCTCTAAATATTGAAATTTGTACGTTATATGTATATTTTTCTAATATCTAACAAAAACTAATAATATCCAAGATTCCAATAAATTACTCTTTGACTATAATAAATAATGAAGTTATTCAAGTATTCTTTAGAGCATTTGCGAACAAGTTTATATTAATTAGGGGTATTAAAATATAGGTGTATGCTGGTAATAGATACTAACACGCCCAAAGGTAATTTTACATGTCAAATACAGGTGTTATGACTTGTCATAAGTTCAGCCTTGTGGTTTGTCTATGTAACAGGATTTTACCAAGTGTTGCCGTATCATAATCACTAGGTTTCTTTGATGATATCTGAGCTATAATAAAATATTTGCCCTGAAACTTAGGGGTTATCATTCTATTTCAATAACTGGAAGTAGTAAAATTGCTACTTAAAAGATGGAATAGTTATACAAAAAGTAAAATAAGATTCTTCTTCTTCTGATGGCGCTACAGCCCAAATCGGGCCAGGGCCTACCGGACACACCGAGCCGCAGTTTTTATACTGCCGTACTGCCGGTTTTCGTAGTCGAATGCTACATTATTTAAGACGTATAAGTGACTAGCTTATAGCGCCCGAGTGTGATAAATACATGTAACTGTATTTTATATTTTACGACAAATCACACATTGTCGACTGGCGGATTCGAACTGACGAACCTTGGTTCGGGTGACGTCACAGTATGTTAAGAGATGTTGTCTTAACACGCTCGGCCACCGCGCCTGTAAAATAAGATTATAATGCTTAAATTTTATAAAGTAGCGTTTTTTAAAATATAGGTTTACTTCTCTTATGATTTGACGGCTGGTAAGAAATATATTTATTTATTAATTAATTGTATGACATGTTTCACTAAAAACAAGTGTTGGGGTGTTAATTAGTTATGGGGTAGGTAGCTCAGTGGTATCGAGTCGGCCTGTGAATCTTGAGAACCCGGGTTTGATTCGCTAGCCAACAAACAATTTTCACCAATTTAAATCTACCCCTGTGGCTCGTCCTCCACTAATTTCTTTGGAGGCCGTGATTTGTCGGCTGGTAACCACACTTCACGCGAAAAAATATATCACGAGATCTGCTTAGGCAGAGTGCCACACCCAGCAATGAAAAAACCCCTGTGGCTCCCCCGCCGCTAACATCTTTAGAGTTGGTAATGCACTTCACGCGAAGAAATATATCATTTACCGAGATCTGGTACGGGAGTGCCACACCAAGTAATGGGTAAAAGCTGTGATAATATATTTATTTATTTATTTATGTTTGGTTTTATATTCAGTTTTTCAATAATAAATGCATGAAATAATATCACAATTTTTAGTATTTAATCTAGAAATGAAACAGTTTCACGTAAAGATATATGCGAAATGGCTAAACTTGTCTAGACAATCTGTCATCTAGAACTTTTTGCATGTTCTTGTCATAAGATTGAAGATATAGATAAATTAGTAGAAATAAAAATACAACTTCGATGTATAAGATTTGCTTTATAATTTCCGTTCATATAAGATTTAATGCATCCTGTTTTCTTTAAATTATACTTTTGGTAGTGTTCTAGTGTGAAACTAGTAGAAACTGTACAGGTACAGATTTAGGCGGATTTTAAAGAAGAAATTTTATGTATAATTATTTAGCAATATAACTCGTAATAATTGTATTATTTATTTATTTATTTGTTACTCTGTACAACAGGAATTTAATCCCAATAACAGTACAGGGTCCGCACTCACCGAGCCGTAGTATGATAGTTTATATAATTTTTAGCTTAAGTGCGATTCGAACTCGGGATCTCCGGATTCGAATTCCGTATTGCTATCCACACCACCGTACTGACGGTAAAACATGTAAGACTGCATGCAAACATTTTTTAATATTTTTCACATATTTGATAAATATGATAGAAATTGTTCAAAATATCATTATACATGTATTTTAGGTAATATGCACGTATAATTAATTTAATATAGAATATATTCATGTTTCAAACAATTTTTATGGAAATTACTTTTTACGGAAATATATTTAATAAAATTTCAAAATATATTTTAAACAATTCGTCAAGTTTTTATGAGTATACAGGGTGAGTCTGGGAAGACGCCCCCCCCCCCCTTTAACTTTTTTATTATGAGTAATAGAAAAAAATGGTTCATATGAAAGTTTTATTATTTTAAATATACTATTTGATGGCAGATGTAGATATTTTTATAAAGTCAGGTTTACAAGATACGACTATCAACTTTTATTTTTTAAATAGCAACCTATAATTATTTTACTAAAATAAAAACCGCCATTTTTTTCTCTTTTTAACGGTGTATTAGTTTTTATTAATGTATCTGAAAAAATTCGAGAAAAATAAGAAAATTGAGAAATACTAGAAATAATTTTTATACAAATATTATAGGTGGCTATGTGAAAATAAACAAAATGTAACAGTGTTATACAACTTAACAAACTAAAGCAACAAATTCAGTAACAAAAACAATTTAAAAAAAATAACATAATAGATTTTGGTTAACATAGACTAACCGGAAGTGGCATATTACATGAAGCTGCTAACAGTTTTCCTTGAAAAAAATGGTATTATTTTAATTTTAGAAATAAATGCTGCAAATAAAAGTTTTAGAGAATTAAATTCTGCGTCTAGCACATTAAGAATTTTTAAATTAGCTTTTTGCATAAAAGAGATATTTTAATTTAAATATTATATATTTTTTTATTTAAAAAAAAATAAAGTTTGCTATGGATTAGAACAAAAAATAAAAGATTAAAATATCTATAGTTTAATACGCGTACAAGGAAGTCATGTGGTGTCCACATCAGATTTTTTGGATATAGGGTTATGCTGGGATTTTAATTGCTACAAATATTCTTAATTTACTGGGATGTACCGTTTCGTACGCTATTATTATTATTATTTGTGTGGTATAACATATTCACATGGTCTATATTCAAGTGGTAAAGAAGAAGATGACAACATGAATAATATGCTACAACATTTTATTGTGATGCGAATAATAATAATCTTATTTAGTTTTTGGGAAAAATCTGTTAATTATTTAAAAATAATAAATAAATAAAATAAATATATCATCACGCCTTTTACCCATCACTGGGTGTGGCACTCTGCTTACGCAGATCTCGGTAAGTGATATATTTTTTCGCGTGAAGTGCGGTTACCAGCCGTCAAATCACGGCCTCCAAAGATATTAGTGGTGGAGGAGCCACAGGGGTAGATTTTTTAAATTGGTGAAAATTGTTTGTCGGCTGTGGGGATCGAACCAGGGTTCTCAAGATCCACAGGCCGACTCGATACCACTGAGCCACCTACCCCATAATAATCGTGTGATGAATTTGATATATTTATTTTGCAAGATCTTGTTCACTGGTAGGTAATATAGTTAATTAATTTTGCATCCAAAAATTATAATATATCGTTGCACTGCCCACAAAAATAGGTTGTGTAATGAAATCTACTCAAAATAATAATAGATTTTAGTATTTTGATTATTGTCTGTAAGTTATTGCTGAAGATATAAGATTTATAAATCAGTAAATTTAGCGTTGAACTCTGAAAGTAAAAACATAATATTACCGTGAAAATTACGCTGTTTATCCTAAGAATCAATCCCGAAAAAACATCGTAGAAAAAAAGCTCCGATCACAAAACATAAACATAATTACATCAAAGCATCATCATTTTCTCAAAAAGTGAAAAAGTTCGCCACACTTTACAGAATTCATGGAATCGTGTCACAGTTGATTTGTAATTGATTGAAAAGAATTGGCATTGTTATTATGTGAAACGCCTTGTGCGGTAAAACAGAGAACAGGGCACTTTTAGTTGAATCATTCTGCATTGTGCACACATAAAGGGAGCGAAATTTGCTGAGAGGGAGCTGGAATCTATGTAGCGTGGCCACACTTTCTGCTTTCTTTGTTCACTGCGGCGCGGCGCGGTGCGGCGCGGCGGTGCGGTAGCGCACTCCATCTTGCATGGACGCTGCACACCACCTCAGTGCCGATGTGTACGTAATAAATATACAAGTCACACGGGATAACAATAGCTTGTGAGTGGCTGTTTATTTTCCGGCCAAATTCAATATCCTGTGAACTGTGGATGTGGATTTGGAGGTGTAGGTATGTACTAACTCAGGGGATGACACATTTTTGTTCTTAGCGCGAACTTTATTACTATAGATATTGTACACCGCATCAGGATAACAAATCATTATAAATAACAAAACTAAAAAATATTAAACAAATAAATTTCAAATGTTTTCTAATAACACTAGAATTTAAAATTCCTGCTGAATTGCGTTACAGCAGGTCCGTGAAACCTGACATTTTTGTGGAACAGAAATGAATCATTAAAAAAAGTCTCAGTAATTATATCCGATAGATATATACAAAATGTAATAATATTTAATAAAAATTTTAAATTTTTAATACTGTAATGACAGTTTTGAGTCGTTCAGGTACAACTACTCCAGTTACAAATTAGAGTTAGGATATCGAGTCGAATGAGAAGTAAAATGATGATACAAAAATATTTGAAATAAACTGCAATTGTAAAATAAGTAGGGTTCGTAAATATCATGATATTTATAATAAATATCAAAATATCTGATATATAGGATATATATCAGATAAATATCACTTTTTGGATATTTATTTTTTAATTTTAGTTTTTGTACACATTTAGAAAAACTGAAACATTCAAAAAAATTCACTTTTCCGGAGGCTATATCTCAAAAACTAAACAAGATATGGAAATGCGCTCAACGGCGTTGAATTCCCCGTGTCCGAATTGACTTATAAGCAAATTTTCATACAATTTTATGCAATTTAATATTTTTAATTATTTCCTAAGGGGTACCCCTTTGGTTTTTTCAGATTTTAATTCAATTTTCCCAAAAATCCTTAATCCTAGGATTATTAAAACGAAAATTTACATACATATGTATTTTGACCCACTGAATCCAGTGGTGCAATCTACAAATGCATATGACTTCTGGTTTTCGAGAAAATGTTAAAAAACCGCTTTTTGCGATTTTTTTTGGCGGAAAATTGAAAAAAAATAAAAATCGCTGAAACTATGTTTATAAGTTAACTGAAGCACGAGAAAATTAATGCCGTTGAGCGCGTTTTCATATCACATTTAGTTTCGAGATATAGCCTCGTAAAAGTAGAAAAACTTAAAAATTCGAAAAATTTCACTTTTCCGGAGGCTATATCTCAAAAACTAAACAAAATATGGAAATGCGCTCAACGGCGTTGAATTCCCCGAGTCCGAATTGACTTATAAGCAAATTTGCATACAATTTTAAGCAATTTAATATTTTTAATTATTTCCTAAGGGGTACCCCTTTGGTTTTTTTAGATTTTAATTCAATTTTCCCAAAAATCCTTAATCGTAGGATTATTAAAACGAAAATTTACATACATATGTATTTTGACCCACTGAATCCAGTGGTGCAATCTTCAAATGCATATGACTTCTGGTTTTCGAGAAAATGTTAAAAAACCGCTTTTTGCGATTTTTTTGGCGGAAAATTGAAAAAAAAAAAATCGCTGAAACTATGTTTATAAGTTAACTGAAGCACGAGAAAATTAATGCCGTTGAGCGCGTTTTCATATCACATTTAGTTTTCGAGATATAGCCTCGTAAAAGTAGAAAAACTTAAAAATTCGAAAAATTTCACTTTTCCGGAGGCTATATCTCAAAAACTAAACAAGATATGGAAATGCGCTCAACGGCGTTGAATTCCCCGAGTCCGAATTGACTTATAAGCAAATTTGCATACAATTTTAAGCAATTTAATATTTTTAATTATTTCCTAAGGGGTACCCCTTTGGTTTTTTTAGATTTTAATTCAATTTTCCCAAAAATCCTTAATCGTAGGATTATTAAAACGAAAATTTACATACATATGTATTTTGACCCACTGAATCCAGTGGTGCAATCTTCAAATGCATATGACTTCTGGTTTTCGAGAAAATGTTAAAAAACCGCTTTTTGCGATTTTTTTGGCGGAAAATTGAAAAAAAATAAAAATCGCTGAAACTATGTTTATAAGTTAACTGAAGCACGAGAAAATTAATGCCGTTGACCGCGTTTTCATATCACATTTAATTTTTGAGATACAGCCTCGTAAAAGTAGAAAAACTGAAAAATTCGAAAAATTTCACTTCTCCGGAGGCTATATCTCAAAAACTATTTCATATTTTTATATAATGGATATATATCATTACAAAAATATGACGATATATATCAAAATAAATATCATGATATATATATCGATCGATATATATCTTCGAACCCTAAAAATAAGGCAATTGAGAATAAATATGAGTGAGTAAAGTTGCTAATTTTATAATTAAAATGAATTATTTGAAAAGTGACGGGAGTAAAAAAGTAAAAATTCCATCAATAACAAGGCCCTCCGTCGTCCGTCCTCCTTATGCCGCCTCTGATACTCACAGCAGTCTGAAGCTTCGTTCGAATCGACGACGGCGCAAACTACAAACACCTGCCATTATGATACCAAAGTAGCAAGTTAAGTCCGTGATTATGGTGGTATAAGTTGCCGCTTAATTGCTGTTTACTGAGTCCATTCGCGCGTCGAACTGTTGTATTCTCACCGGCCGCGTACGCAGTTCTGTGATTATTTACAAACGCCGACGAAACCGAATCGTTCTTCTGCTCCGTCTGTCTCATTCTACTCATCGTCGGCTCTGGCTACCAATTGATCTGGGTACCGGGACTCTGCCGTCCTGCATTCTGCATTCCCCACAACTCTCTTTGCCCACTGGCCACTTCGGTCGGAGGTGTAATTGTTATGTGTCCCACTGTGATCGTGAGATTTTTCTCATTCTGTGCCTGATTTTATTATCTGTTTATTTTCTTCTGCTAATTCTAAATTGGAAAATTCATGTTTAATAACTTAATCACTCATTTGCGAGACAATATTTTTGCGAATGACATTTTAAAATATAAGTATAATGTTGCGTAGTCAAGAATATCGTCACTTCTAGGCGCTACAGTCATGGGTAGCCAGTGCCGTAAATAGGGTCCGCTACACCTCGCAATGTGGGGGTCCGCGCAGTTAAGGAGGCGCAACCAGGGGCGCCGAGAGAAAAAGCGGGCCCCGGGAAAAAAATTCGGGCCTCCTTTAATTTTGAATATTTATTAATTAAATATAAGATACCAAAAAAAATATATTTATAAATATATGTATGACAACAATAAGAATTATTAATATCTAAATAAAGTTATAACAATATAAATAAAATTAAATAAAAAATTCTGAGTTAATTGGTGCAGCGATGTGTATTGTATGCTCACTGTATGACTATCTAATATCTAGTTGCATATTCGATAAATGCAGGGGATACCAAAACAGCACTACGCACAAATGTATAGAGCCTTTGCCTATGTGTGTTGTATACAATGAATGTAGTAATATAAGAAACAAAAATGCAACAATGTAATAATGTACTTTTGAATAGTGTATAAATTTATTTAAAATTTGCAACTGGGGCCCTTGATCAAGCATTTCGTCATTTTGTACTTTATGCAATGTAATAAATTGTTGGAAACGTGTATCAGACGTTTCGTTATACACGTTTTAGTAAAGAATATAAAAAATTGGTGAAATACTAGAAAATTAAAAGCAATTTATAAAATAGCATCACATCCGGGCCCTTTGAATTCCACGGGCCCTGGGTATTTTACCCCACCTACCCTTCCCTCTCGTCGGGCCTGGGCGCAACACAATTTGCCAAGAAACTATAACATACCATTTGGATATGAATATCTCTCTTAGTCGGCAACAGATTTATCAGAAAATTTTCCGATGCAATATAACAAGTAGTATGAAAATTGCTGAAAATATTTTGACATAAATTATGAGTTGTTATGGAAATAGAAACAGAACGAGTGCGAAGCACGAGTTGTGTTTCCTGTTTCCATAACAACGAATGTATATTTATGTCAAAATATTATCTGTCAATTTTCATACTACGAGTTGTATTCGGCTTGAGAATTTACCAAACAAAAGTTAATTAACAAGAATAGTTAGGTATTTATTTGCACAATATTAATTAGGTATTACAATGATGACAGATTTGTTCATTTGACGTTTATGAAAATATTGAAAATATCATTTATTTTATTTGTAACCAAGGATATTAATAACAGTGGTATTTCCGTTTCCGACGAAATGTACATTTCATTGGTTCATTTTCAAACAAATTCGTGATCCTATTAGTTGACAGTGACGTGTGATGAATTCTCTTTAAAATGACATGAATGCCCAGGAAATGACAGATATGATTTTAATCAATTATTCCTTTATAGAAAGTGATTTATGTGAACTTTGCACTACCTTAATCACTATGGCTACAACTGAAAGATCCTTCAGCAAATTAAAAATAATTAAATCATATCTTAGAAACAACATGAATCAAGATAGATTAATTAATCTCGCTCTTTTGGAAATAGAACATCAGGCAGCAGAAAATTTAAATTTTAAAAAAGTTTTAACGGATTTTGCTAATAAAAAAGCCTTAAGAAATGATATTAATTTAATTTTATATTAAGTATGTGATTTATTATACAGGGTGTTTCAGGACTAGTGTAACAAACTTTAACAGCTTATGCCTGAGGTCATTTTGAGCCAAAAATGTCGTATGAACATAGGTCCTATTACTTCTAGTTACCAAAATACAAGAGGTTGAAGTTCTATAAATAACACGAAATGATCAAATTTTTGTAATCAAGATACTTTTGGAAAACAAAAATGCGCGCAAATAGGGGATGGGAAAGTTGGCTTCTATTTGGATATCTGTCTTGGTATTCTCTGGACGCATAACGGGCATTACCATTACATAATCCGTAAATCATAATCATATCTGCATATTCAGCAGTACTATAACCATCCATTATGTAACAATAATACAATCAAAAGTACAACAACTTTTAATTAAGACAAATAAGGTATGACTTTTCAATAAAATTCTTGTTTTCCGAAAGTATCTTGATTACAAAAATTTGAAAATGTGTTATTTATAGAACTTCAACCTCTTGTATTTTGGTAACTAGAAGGAATAGGACCTATGTTTATATGACATTTTTTGCTCAAAATAAGCTGTTAAAGTTTGTTACACTAGTCCTGAAACACCCTGTATATTTTTGTTATTTTTTTACCTTTTACCTTTAAGAATTATAAAATCATTGAATTTTCAAAAGATTATCGGGGCCTACATTTGGTTTTGCGGTTGGGGGGGTGGGGGGGTTGGAGGGGAACCGACAATCGACTATAGCAACGTACCCTGCTGTCTTGTCGGTCATTTAAATTTGATAACTCGTAAAAATAATTAGGTAGTAAATATTCGTGTGATAGTTAATGGACACATTAGCTTGCCACTAAGTTACCAAGAGCAGACGCACGACAGAATAGTTGTGTATGAGTATACCCACACATTCTGGTTCTCGTAAATCTATGTTTCAACAATTGGAGATTCACTGTTACGTAATTAATGTGAGTAATACTTTAAGCGGTTACACTTAATTATCGTGTAATTTCGTTGTTTAAATTAGGCAGCGTGAAGAAACTGTTTAAAGTGCGACGAACTTATGAGAGTAATTTGTGATGATGTATATAAACAGTTTGTGCAAAGAATGAGAGATGAGAACATTAAGTACAAATTAAATGAGATGTAATTAAACTGGTGTATCATCATGTTTGCTCCTAATTTTCACGGTAAAAGTTGTACGAAGCTGAACTTGTAAAGGTAATATAAATTCTTTATTTTCTATATTTTTATCATTACATATGTATTTGTTTATATTGTTATTATTTGGATACTTTTACCAAATTATAAGGGGTAGTAAAAGTAAACATTAAAAAAATTAATTAATGAACAAATACAAAATGTTTGTTTTTCAAATTACTTTTCTGTGCGTAACGGTGTTGAAAAGAATTATTTTATATAATGGAAATTTTGCATTACACCATTTGATAGAACTTTTGTATGATAAACATTAAAATGTGACGTCTTTTAATAAAATTTGGTTAGTTACTCTTCATTGTAATTTGATTTTGTAGTTTTGACAGATTGAATGAACAAAATTAAAGTTTTCAACAAGATTATAATAATTAATATAATTTGAATTAATATAAATATAATTTTAAGTGCAGATTAAGTATAACAAATAACCAAGTTTATGTTTATGTTTAACAATTTTTACTTTAGTGTATGATACGTCGATTTTTAACGACCAAATTAAATAATATGATGGCATCTTACATAATTTGACAAACAATAATAAAATTGACTATGCGACACCGGTTTTACGGAGCAATATCTCTGTCTTTTCAAATATTTAATGAAATAATAATTTCCTATTATTATTTATTAATAAATATTGTAACTTTGCATATGCAAAATTTTGTAGTGAATTCATTTTACGTTGTTTTATATGATCTTTACACAACATAGTTATTAATTTTATACATTACCACTTTATAACATTTAATAAATATTTAAATAAAATAAATAAATATATCATCACATCAGTTATCCATTATTGGGTAAGTGATATATTTATTCACGTGAAGTGCGGTTACCAGCCGTCAAATCACGATCCCCAAGGGTGTGAGGAAACGGGAAGCCACAGGGGTAGTTTTAACGTGATGAAAATGATATTAAGATATTAATTTAATATACTTAAAGCATAACTAGGGATATGTACCTATTTATTAATATTCTTTCAGAATATAGAATACAGGAGAATACATCTAGTTTGTTTTTGTTAATAAAACTCTAAAATAAGGTTATGCGAATTAGGTAAAATAAACAATAGCGGGAGTTTTTTTTAACAGTAAACATAGGGATATGCCATTACCATAGTTACAGTTACAAAGTTTGACAGCAATGCATTAGAGCGTTTATTTTAAAAATAAACTTAGGGAAAATAACATTGCTGTTATCTATAGTTGTCAAAGTAATAAAACTGTCCTCTTTCAAAATCAGACCGGGTTAATAGGGGATCAAATAGTGGGGCGTTTTTATATAAATGGAAATTTAAATGGCGAAAATTATTTAGAGTTGTTACAAGAGAGAGTAATATTGAGGAAGTGTGGTTCCAACAAAATGTACGAAATTATCTGCACCGGATATTACCCCAACGATGGATAGGACGAGGTGCAGAAGTGGAGTGGCCTGCAAGGTTACCAGATCTTGCGCCAAACGATTTTTTTCTTTGGGGCCACTTAAAAGTAAATTTTATAATGGTGGTAGAATGAGTGTAGAACAATTAAAATGTAGAATTAGTGTTGCATCGCATGAGATTCCTCCAGAGCAAATAAATAATGCTATAAATTCATTTTATAATCGTTTAGGCTATTGTTTACAGGTAAATGGGGGTAATTTTGAACAGTTATTGAATTACAATACACTCGTTCAAACCTCATTTCAATATCTCTTTTAGTTTTTGAGTTATGGGCTTTCAAAGTTGAGCTTAAGAAAAAGTCAAAAATCGCTGTAACTCAAAAACTAAAAAAAAAAAAGATGCGCTTTGCGCCATTCGTTTTCTCGTGGTCCGAATTATATAGAACCACATTTTAATAAATTTCGATTTTTGAACTGGTTCAACCCAAAATTCTCATTATTTGTATGTACGAGCTCTTAAACGAAGAATTTGCGAACAAACCTCTACACAAAAGAACTTTTGGATTATTTTGAGGTTCTAAATTTATACCTAACGTTTAGTTAATGTAATTTAAAGTAATTCAAATTCATTTAATTTGTTTAAACTTAAAATGTTTCTTTTAGACTATAGACTATTACACTTCAATGCATTGCTGAAAATATTATTTTCCCTATGTTTACTTTTAAAATAAACACTCTAATGTATTACTGTCAACCTTTTTAACTGTAACTATGGTAATGATATATCCCTATGTTTACTGATAAGAAAAACTTCCGGTATATTCTTTTTTCTATCTAAGTAAAATAAAATGCAAAATAGTTGAACAAAACATTACTGAATACCGACAAGTGTAACTAATCGAAATATTCTGTATTAAATTTAATATAATTCTGCAATTTCATAAAAAATATATTATACACCTCGGATATAAAGATATTTTTTTATAACTATATAAAATAAAATAAATAAATATATCATCACGCCTTTTACTCATTACTGGGTGTCACTCTGCCGTAAGCAGATCTCGGTAAGTGATATATACCAGCCGTCAAATCACGGCCCTCAAAGATGTTAGTGGAGGGGGAGCCACAGAAGTAGATTTAAATTGGTGAAAATTGTTAGTCGGCTGTAAGTACATATTTTTGGAAATTTGTAGCATTACGTATTAAGAAACAAGAAATAAATTGAATAATATATTGAAGTTGAGTAAATGAATGAACAGTCCTTAACGTCGCTCCGTCAAACTCTCATTAGTCGGCGTCCTTTATCCCAAACACGTGCCTATTCATTTGCATAATCGACAATGATGGTTTAGCACCCCTACACTCTACACTGCCATTCCTTCCCTTCCCTCTGGAGGTCTAGTGGAAAACACCTCAGCGCCTCAGCGCCTCAGCGATAACAGCACCAGAGCTTGCTTGCCCTGGCTGAGAGCTGATACAAGCCCCTCCCTCCGTGTTTTTTTTAAACAGTTTGTTAATCGAGCAGATTGTTTTTGAAGAGATACAAGCCGCGGGAGTGTCGGCCGCACGGCCGCCAACAAAAAGGTGCCGCTGACGTCTGACTAAATGCCTATCTTTAAGGTGTCAGGCCAGCACAAATGAGTCTTCCTTAATTATGGGTCCGGCTTGTTTCGGCGGTGCGCGGCCGGATCTAAAGGCTGCTCAACAGATGATTTGGAATTTGGAATTTGGGCTTCTCACACCACAAGTGATACAACAATTTCTTACTTTTGATTTGTTCAAAATATTCACTATCTCTAAAATGAGAACATTTCGAAAATTCGAGTAGTTTCTAACATCATGATCTTCATAATCGGCAATTCTCGGGTTTCAAATATAACCGCATCGGGGTACTCTAATTGGAATTAGTTTTATACTGGCAACCTAATAAATTAATTTAAAATATCAACGTATTATGTGAAAATACAAAATGAATAGCATGGAGAGTAGAATTAATATTTAAATCATTTACAGACATAAAGAGTTAGGTAACTATCTCCTGAGTAAACTGATAGGTATTAGAAACAGGGATGTGCGTGTAGTCTACTGCAAGTAATCTACGCCATTCTCTACGTGTAAACAATCATGTAGTCTACGTCTTCATTTTTCATGTAAACTATGTAGACTATGTAGACAATGAAAACAATTTTAAATGTTGTTAGAGATTTTTATTTTTATTCTAGGGATTACATGAGAAAACTTTAGTTGTGCAGGGTAAAACGTTCAAAATTTGTTAACTGGTTACTGTTAAAATAGAGCCAAAGAAAATTCCGTCTGGTGAGATAGCGCGTTGATCGATTTTAAAAATATGACAGATCGCCATTAACAGAAATTTTTCGTCTAGTGCTTGCGAATTACAAACTGTGCAAGCACTAGACTGTCATATTTTAAAAATCGATTAACGCGCCCATCTCACCAGACGGAGTTTTCTTTGACGCTATTTTTAACAGTAACCAGTTGACAAATTTTGAACGTTTTGCTCTGCACAACTAATTTTTTTCAAATATGTTCATAATAAATCAACATATTTCTTGTACTCCAGTGGGTTAATGGGCAAAAATAGGATTCGCTATTTTAAAAATTTGAAAGCTTGCCCAAGACCCAAGACAGACATGCACTTGCTTTATTAGTTTTATTATATAAAGACCGATAATGACCCGAGCTCACGAATACGAATACATGTAATAGTTACAAAGGAAACAAATTTAGGTTATGTTGAATTTTACAACTGGCAGATACATTATCTACATTGTTTACATTATATACGTCGCTAGAATTGTCGACGTATTATCTACGTATAGATGTAGACAATTAAAGATTACACGTAGATGCACATCTCTGATTAGAACAGGGTGGCGACTAACCTGGAAAACCGGGAAAACCGGGAAAAGTCAGGGAATTTTATATTTCTGGAAAAGTCAGGGAAAAGTTTTATTCCATGTCAGGGAAAAAAGTTTTTTGTTCTTTAAATTTTTTAATTTAATTTTAGAAAAATAACTACAAACTTTTATTTCAAAATGTATTTAGTTATTTTTAGATTTTATTGGCAGAATACCCTTTATTAGATAGATAGTATACCTTTATTGGCAACAAATACCCTTTATTGCTTCTTAAGAGTGAGAACCGCCATCTATGAAAATATAACCGAAAGATGTTTACTAATTGAAAACTGTTTTATTTTGTCAAACGTTTCTACCGCGCTATGTTTTTTCTGTATGCAATATTTAAGGTTGTGTCTTTGCCTGTTTAGAAACACAAATTGATTTTGCTTTTACTATAAATTCAATAAAAAAAAAACAATTATATTACAATATATGAAATGTAACCATAAATTCATAAATAAGTCATTGTTCTAGAAGTCAGGGAATTTTTTTATTTAATCAGGGAAAAGTCAGGGAATTTATTAATGTTACTTGAATCGCCACCCTGTAGAACTATTTACGTAACAGACAAAAATGAAATTACAGATAGTTCGTCAAACATTCAGTTAGATATCATTTTTAACCTTTTGTACTCCAGCCTAAATACTTATAGAGGATACCAATAACTCCAACACTATATTAGTTACATACATACATAGTATACAAGTACATGCATGTAATGTAAAAATGTCGCAAATACGGCGACAACGGAGTGCATATTTTTGTAAATTAATTATGTTTAAGAAATGCAATATGTGTAAACCTCCAAACGTACTGCTTGTTAAATAAATGCAAGGGTAATATGAAATGATCTCAGAATTCCTGGCAATTATCTCTACCTGTACTTAGGTCGAAATCCTACTGTAATGCAAGAAATTCGTTTAGTAAATACAAGAATGATGAAAGTTGAGATGAAGATTAGTGCAATGGAAAACCTTCATGAAATATTTGTGTTCCTTCAGTAGTTGGTATGAAATCTGTTAGGTGTGAAGATACCTGGCACTAAGCAGGGATCTCGGATGAAAGTCAAGTGTGAAGCCGGCTGATGTCGGTCTGTGGCACAAAGGCCTTGCCCCTAAGCAAACATATCATATGGTAAATTGCCTGCCGCTTCTCTGTTCGATGCGACCTGCTCTCTCTGCGATGACTTCAAGATACACGAAGGCATTATAAAACAAAATCATTTATAAATTACACGTTAGGGTATCAAAACGTTGTCCGCCTAAAACGATAAATTATTTTTTTTCGTTTGAGGAACGAACAGCGACGGACTTGGACTGTTTCATCCTTGTGAAGCACGCAATGAGAGCAGGTAGATATTTGGAATTTTGACAAACTTTTGGTGTAAACCGATTGTTTGTATTCTTAATTGTATAAGTGTTATATACTCAATAATTATATCACAAGTGCAAGGCAAATACCTGAATATTTTCTCGAGTGCACGGACGTGCACGAGTGAAAATATTCTGATTGTATTTGACTTGCACGAGTGGTATATTGGTAGAATATTTCCCGAGAAAAAGTTCACATTCGATATTTTAAATGATTTTTATTATAATTTAATATTTATTTAAACTGTCATATAAACGTCAGTTGTCAGATCATAACACTTGATAAACGTCCAATGCAATTTTAGATAAAAAATATATATTTATCAAGTGGTGTAAGCAATAAAACAATTTTCTTAGGAACGTTATTAAACAAATGTAAATTTTTCATTAGTGTTGTCAAATTGACATATTCGAGTATTGCACTTGTGTAAATACCCGGGTATTTGCACAAGTGCAAATATTCACTGATATTCGATTGTGATTGGTCGAAATTTAAAAAATACTGTAACCTGATTGGTTGAAATTTTTCGAGTGAAATATTCAGAAATATCTACAAGAATAAATATTATCAACTGTTTTTTTATCATCACAGGTTAAAGGTAACATCACAAATATACCTGTTTTCAAAAACATTGTTATTTTTTGTTAAAGACTTATATTCCCTCTGTGCACATTCCAAGCTCTTTAAATTTATCTACCTACAAATATTTGTAAATTCAACTCGAGAAGAGAATTTTAAAAACTATTATTAATAATTTTTCACGGCTAATTCCCAATGATTCTCTTAAAGGATTACTCCAATTAAATAAATTATAGAGGAGGGTGAGCCGTCAGCTGTAGGTATGATTTTTCGCGCATGAAATTGCGATTCTTGTTACCGATCTATTGAATTAAATGTGAAACAATTCTTATTGAATACTATTATTCAATTCAGATATTTTCTATAAAAAAGAGGGTACTTTTTAACAATAATCTATTATTGTTTTAAGATATGTTGGAACATTAATTTTTATATTTCATATCATTCATATAAGTCTGTGGATCTTGAGAACCTTGGTTCAATCCCCACAGTCGACAAACAATTTTCACCAATTTTTAAAAAATCTACCCCTGTGGCTCCTCCTACACTAATATCTTTGGAGGCCGTGATTTGACGGCTGGTAACCGCACTTCACGCGAAAAAATATATCACTTACCGAGATCTGCTTACGCAGAGTGCCACACCCAGTGATGGGTAAAAGGCGTGATGATATATTTATTTTATTTTATTTCCAACAAACGTTTATTTTGGAACCTTCATGTGTGAGCTACAAGAACACGACTGCAGACATCTGCATTTGCAAGTAATAATTTACTTAAATAATGAAGGTTAATTTAAACTAAATTTAATTTTATATCACTTTAATTATTTCAAGAATTTTGCCGTAAAATAATTTTTCAATGTAAAGGTACATCATTGTCAAGTTCATAAAAAAAATCTATATAAAAATTAAGCTGGTATACGTATTAATTAGTGATTTTCAAAATTATTAATCTGCTAATATTTACAATAAATTAATTCGTTATGTTTTTAATAGTTCAAATATCAAATAGCCTAATTACTATTTGTTGCATATTATATTTTGACTCTTTCTAATTCCTCTATATACAGGATGAGTCTGGGAAGACGCCCCCCCCCTTTAACTTTTTATTATGAGTAATAGAAAAAAATGGTTCATATGAAAGTTTTATTATTTTAAATATACTATTTGATGGCAGATGTACATATTTTTTATAAAGTCAGGTTTACAAGATACGACTATCAACTTTTATATTTAAATAGCAACCTATAATTATTTTACTAAAATAAAAACCGCCATTTTTTTCTCTTTTCAACGGTGTATTAGTTTTTATTAATGTATCTGAAAAAATTCGAGAAAAATAAGAAAATTGAGAAATACTAGAAATAATTTTTATACAAATATTATAGGTGGCTATGTGAAAATAAACAAAATGTAACAGTGTTATACAACTTAACAAACTAAAGCAACAAATTCAGTAACAAAAACAACTTAAAACAAATTATTTTCACATAGCCACCTATAATATTTGTATAAAAATTATTTCTAGTATTTCTCAATTTTCTTATTTTTCTCGAATTTTTTCAGATACATTAATAAAAACTAATACACCGTTGAAAAGAGAAAAAATGGCGGTTTTTATTTTAGTAAAATAATTATAGGTTGCTATTTAAAAAATAAAAGTTGATAGTCGTATCTTGTAAACCTGACTTTATAAAAAATATTTACATCTGCCATCAAATAGTATATTTAAAATAATAAAACTTTCATATGAACCATTTTTTTCTATTACTCATAATAAAAAAGTTAAAGGGGGCGGCGTTTTCCCAGACTCACCCTGTATAATACTTATTAATAAATCTTCATTTTGCTTCGATTATAAACACAACATAGTACGGTTCAACACTATTACAACTGACTGATTTTGTCGTATGCCCAAATCTGATCACCATAAATATTTAATAGTGAAACCTGCTTTTTAAATTCAGCTGCGAGAATTGTTACAATAATAAATATTATTTATCAATAACAATATTGTTTAAAAATGCCAAAATGCGTCTGGGTTTAGAATTTCATTGTTTATAATAAGTGTGGATGTAAATTGTAAAATATCAAAAGTAAAACACATATAAACAATAAATACCTATATCTTCACAGCTCCCAAAGAGTAACTGGATTCTTAAATCGACTCGATACCGCTGAACCATACATAACATCACGCTATATCCCATTAAATGGGGTAGCACGAACCCGTCAACATTCTCATCCTGACACACGATACTCGATTCAACCACATTCACACTTCCTCCATACAAACTCTTTCTTTTCTCACAACCAAAATCCATCAACACACAACAAACATTCATCCATTCGCTAGTGTACACTGCGCTTGTTTCTGAAGATGGTCTCCGCACAATTGCAGGTAAACACTCAAAACATCTAACCAATTAATCTAAAATCAAGAATCATACGCTTGTCTTCATTCATCATATTTATCCCGCAATTAATTTTCTCCAAACATTCCTATCCTGACACACCACTTTTGCTTCAACCACATTCATAATTCTTTTCATACAAGCTCGTTTATTCTTCACGCTCAGAATCTTTCGCTCACGCAACAACCCTTCAATCACATTCATCCACTTGTTCCTAGGCCTAGACCCTCAATTTCACCAACATACACCTGTTTCACCAATCTGTCATTCGACATACGTTCCACATGACCAAACCATCTCAACTGACTTATTCCCACTCTTCTTACAACATTCTTCCCAATCTCACATTCATCATACACCAATGTATTCCGGACACGATCTCTTCTAGTATATCCACACACACCCCGCAAATATCTCATTTCCACAGCAGTTATACGCCGTTCATGTTTCTTCATCCATACCCAACATTCACTACCATACATCAACGTAGGCACTAACACACCATTATAAACACTCAATCGAGCATCTCTATTTTTATTTCAGTGGTCCTTTCAAACCAAACTAAAATATATCTATAGTTTAAAACACTTATAATTAAGTATTCCGTCTCTCAAATTTGCCAAAAAATTATATTGACAAATATATTTCGTACATCGCTTTCGGGTATACTATTGTATTTTGCAAAGTTCTGAAAAATAATTACGTTGTTAAGATATTCCTTATGTTTTAATTTCAGATGGTCATTCTAAAATAGCAAAATTAGAATATTCCATTTTTCAAGGTTCCCAAGGCCAGGAGAAAAATAATGACATTGACAAACATTTCGTATCTGATTTTCGGGTGGTCAATTCTGGTATTCTGGAAGTTAAAAACCGAGCGGTTGACCGCGGTCTCATCATCTTACACCTCTAGCAGCATCAGACAACAGACGAACATGCAACAAGCACCAGAGAGCCGAACATAAGAAGCGGTAGAGCGGTAGAGCGGTATAGCGGTCACCCTGAAAGAGATTCGACTTGGCAGTAGAAACGCCCACATCACACCTGTACACCTGGCGGGAACGAGAAAGCCTGAGCCTGAGCCTGAGCCTGAGCCTGAGCCTGAGCCTGTGTTAAAGCAACTACGGCACTCTCGGTGGCTTCGGCTTGGTGTTGGTGTTGGTGGTAAAAGCCATGCTGAGCGCGGCACGGCGTGCTCTATGATCGCACCGCGCGACCAGCGGTGGAGCTTTGTTAGGCGGCTGTGATGAAACCAGAGATTTACAGCCAATTCGCCGTGCTCCGTGATACTTCGTAGCTTCGTGCTAGGCTGTGGCTGTGGATATGAGATGTGGTTGAACCGGAACGAATCGACACCACGAATGAGCCACAAGGGGATGTGGAAGAATTACTGAGCTTGGAAAGCTAAATTCTACTTTTTTCATTCTCTTTATTAATAGAAACAGAAATATTTCAGATTCATCGTTTTTAAATTGGTACTGATATTACATCGTCTGAAGCCCGTGTGACACGATACATTATTTCATCAATTTTGCATATCCGTCAGTACGGTGGTGTGAATAGCGATACGGAATTCGAATCCGGAGATCCCAAGTTCGAATCGCACTCAAGCTAAAAATTATATAAACTATCACACTGCGGCTCGGTGAGTGCGGACCCTGTACTCAGGGGCGCCGAGAGAAAAAGCGGGCCCCGGGAAAAAACAAATTCGGGCCTCCTTTAACTTTGAATATTTATTAATTAAATATAAGATACCAAAAAAAAATATATTTATAAATATATGTATGACAACAATAAGAATTATTAATATCTAAATAAAGTTATAACAATATAAATAAAATTAAATACAAAATTCTGAGTTAATTGGTGCAGCGATGTGTATTGTATGCTCACTGTATGACTATCTAATATCTAGTTGCATATTCGATAAATGCAGGGGATACCAAAACAGCACTACGCACAAATGTATAGAGCCTTTGCCTATGTGTATTGTATACAATGTAGTAATATAAGAAACTAAAATGCAACAATGTAATAATGTACTTTTGAATAGTGTATAAATTTATTTAAAATTTGCAACTGGGGCCCTTGATCAAGCATTTCGTCATTTTTATACAATGTAATAAATTGTAGAAAACGTGTATCAGACATTTCGTTATACATGTTTTAGTAAAGAATATAAAAAATTGGTGAAATAGTAGAAAATTAAAAGCAATTTATAAAATAGCATCACATCCGGGCCCTTTGAATTCCACGGGCCCTGGGTATTTTACCCCACCTACCCTCCCCTCTCGTCGGGCCTGCCTGTACTGTAATTGGAATTAAATTTCTGTTGTACAGTGTAACATAAATAAATAAATAAATAAATAAATATCCATTTTAGATGTGTAGAAAAATTGAAACCAATTAATTGATGAAATAATTTATCTTTATATTGAGTGTATGACACGATCAATTTTTCAATCAATTTTTATGTCGACGCGCATGCGCAATTCGGTGAATTGTAACTTTGACGTTTGCAATTTAGGCTAAAGGAAAGTTGCTAATCATTATGGAGAATGAAAATATGTTATTATTAACGACAACAATTGCTGCAGTTCTGACTACAATTAGTGTTATAAAAGAAAGAAAGAGAAAAAGAAAACTTTGGTCACAATCCTGGTTAAAAAAAGAGACACAGGTCGAGGTGTTCTCAATATGTTGAACAATGAACTTTTGTTGGAAGATCCACTGAATTATCGTAATTATTTACGATTAACAAACGAAAATTTTGAATTTTTATTAAATATTATATGTGAATCAATTCAGAAACAATATACTGTTTGCAAGAAACAAGTAAATAATTTTTGCGATCTATTTTAAATCTACTATAACAGATATTTATAATTATTCACAGATTGGAAACAACACTTCGTTTCTTAGCAACAGGTGAAACATTTAGGCCACTGATGTGTTTAGAGTATAGTGCGCATCAGGTTCGCGCAGAAAATTGATGTAAAAATTGATGAAGATAGAACATCTTCTATTTTAGAACCAGTTATAAATCGCGTCCATTTTGAAAAAATTGATGAGAAAATTGATGTCTCTGTTTGTATGACACGTTCAATATTTTACTAATCAGAAAATGGATATGAAAAATTGATGAAAAAATGCATCGTGTCATACGGGCTTAAGTTACATTTCAATTCATTACATTAAGTATAAAATAAATACATCATCCCGTCTTTTACCCATTAATGGGGTGTGGCACTTTACCGTCGCAGTCGTTCAATCACGGGAAGCCATAGGGGTAATGTGCTAAAAATTGTTTTTCGATTGTAGGAATCAAATTCATAGTCCATATCAATACCTATTTCTCTAGCTCACAGTGATGCGAAATTTTATTATTTCGTTTGTTTTTTTTACATATTATACTATTTGATTCATTGGTTAGATGTTTCGAGTATTTACCTGCAATTGTGTGGAGACCATCTTCAGAAACAAGCGCAGTGTACAGGAGCGAATGGATGAATGTTTGTTGTGTGTTGATGGATTTTGGTTGTGAGAAAAGAAAGAGTTTGTATGGAGGAAGTGTTAATGTGGTCGAATCGAGTATCGTGTGTCAGGATGAGAATGTTGACGGGTTCTTGCTCTTGGGTTTCTTTATGGTTTCTAAAGGGAATGTACAAGATTTTTTATTTCTTCGAAGTGTAATCAATATTTAGACCGATCTTCGATGAACAATGGAGTACCGGATTTGGTTAGGATTTTTCACTGTTTATAGATTGCAATAAATTGTCAGCGATTAATATAGATATTAGCTTCACGAATAATTAGAATATTACCATCATAGAGTGTCCAACTGCAATTGTGTGGAATTCAAGCGCAGAAAGATACTCCCTTCCTTCCTCATCTTTTTTTACTTCATTTTCAGTTTTTACTATACAGTGTGTAACTGCAATTGTGTTAAATGTATTTTTAAACAAGCGCAGGCGATGCTACCTTCATTTCTTATAGATTCGTTGTTAGAGAAATGGGCGTAAGTGAAGATTTACGAAACAGGTGTACAGGAGCGAATGGATGGATTTTGGTTCTGAGGAAAGAAAGAGTTCGTGTTAATGTGGTTGAAACGAGTATCGTGTGTCAGGATGAGAATGTTGACGGGTTCGTGCTACCCCATTTAATGGGATATAGCGTGATGTTATGTATGTATGTATGTACTATTTGATTATTTTTATTAAGCTTAGATGGGGTAGGTGGCTCAGTGGTATCGAGTCGGCCTGTGGATCTTGAGAACCCTGGTTCGATCCCCACAGCCGACAAACAATTTTCACCAATTTAGAAAATCTACCCCTGTGGCTCCCTCTCTACTAATATCTTTGAGGGCCGTGATTTGACGGCTGGTAACCGCACTTCACGCGACAAAAATATATCACTTACCGAGATCTGCTTAGGCAGAGTGCCACACCCAGTAATGGGTACAAGGCGTGATGATATATTTATTTATTTATATTTCTTAGATAGTAAAGGAATTTAGATACAAGATAATTATATTTATAGAAAATTAATTAATACAAAACAACAAGATTTCTTTCCAACTATTCTTAAGTTTCAAGCAGATAATAGCCACAATTTGGTTACCCAACGCACCGCATAAGCTCACGTATATCCTCACGCGAAATAATTAGGTTCGAGAGAGTGCAGCTCGATCCTCGATCCTCGATCCTCGATCCACGATCCACTGATCAGTCTGTGAACACCTGGATCTTACGCACGCACCACCGAGATCTCGCACGTAGACTCGTAGCTCATACCTCAGCGTTGCTCGCGCTGTCAGGACGTGATCACTGTTCCCTCATCTGAGGAGGAGACGGAGATACAGCGTTCGACATCCGATATCAGTACAAGGAAAGTGCTGCGTAATTCACCACCTGTGTGCTGCACGATCAATGTGATATTTGCACATATTGAGATGTCCTTTATAAATGACAATGACAGAATGTAATATCTACAGCTTATACTGAAATCCGAACCACTAATGATGACGCTTTCATTTCTTTATCTTCTGTTGTAATACTTTATTAGTTTTATACTAGAGATACGAAGGTGACATTTTCAATTGTCAGAATTTTAATTAATTAAGTCAAAAGTTCTAATTTTGTTTCTCATGACTAAAGGCCGGATTTTTAGGTAATTGCCTAGATTCAAATTTTAATATACTTTAGGCAATTTCGTTTTTCTATACATAGGTAATATGTTTACGTGTAATGGAAGGTTTTTTTTTCGTGCCTTAGAGCCTATTTTTTCTATATTTTGGTTATTGTGCCTATTTTACCTTATACAGCCTATTTTGCCTATTTTTGTTGCCTATTCTAACTTTTATTGAGCAGACAAGGTTTATCATCTACTTCGTTGACAAATTCAGCACTCAACAAAGTGTTTCAACCTAATCTATATTTAAAGTACTTACTTTAATCAAGTTTTTGTGTGTGAATTTAAAATGCCGAAAGAAAAAACGTTTCCGTTTCCGAAAATTTCATAGAGCAATTGCTCGTAATATTTTGTGAATTAAAGTATACTACATAATTTGAATTTGCATAATAGTTAATAAAATGAGAACCCTACATTATAATTTTTCAGATTGCGTTAATTTTTGTTTAAAATTATTATTTTTTTCTAACAAAGAGTAGATACGAGTTCCAATATTAGAAGAAGGATTCGTTTATTTTTTTGTAAACAAATTATTTACATTTATGCTGCCTAAAATCCCGCCTATTTTAGAGTAATTACCAGCCTATATGCCTGCTTATTTTAGTGTTTTTAAGAGCCTAAATATCCGGGCTTTACTCACGACAGTCGTTAAATTGTTAATTTTATTTTGTGTCCATATCGTGATTTGAAGATAGGTATCTTATCAAAACTTTGGATTTGCCAGATTTCTAATTTTAATTTTTATCCTATCGGGTCGAAGTATAGATTTAAGAACCCAGGTTCGATTCCTACAGTCGACAAACACTTTTCATCCCTTAAAATTACCTATGTAGCTTTCCTACCACTAATACTAACATTTTTGGTTGTGATTTAATGGCTGATAACCGCATGCGCATAAATATATCAAATCGAAATCTCCTACGGCGAAGTGCCACACTCAGTAATGGGTAAAAGACGTAACGATATTTTTTTTTTAATTTATTTTTATTTAAAATACCGGTATATACAAATGTTAACATTGCATAACATAACAATAATATAATAACTTATAATTACATTCAAAGAATAATAATAATATTGAATTCAAAGTGATGTACAACTCCACATATAAGAAAGGTATAACATTCAATAGGTGTAAAATGCACAGAAGTGTAAGGTGTTCAAATAAAAATCAATTTTTAAAAATGTACAACTTTTTTGTTCTTTTAGTCAATGATGACACATCAGTTTCTGACAGTTATAAATGAAGACAATCATGATATTTTTATCTTGATGAATAAAAAGAACAGAAATTGAAAAACTATATTTCGAGCGTGTAAAAACGGTTGACAATGCAATATGTTCTAATTTTGATAATTTTCCGTATAATTGATATTTAAGTAAATTTTAAAGCGTAAAATAATGTAAGGGTACCTGCACTATTTTAAGCATATGGTCAACAGTAAATGACATAATTTTGACATTTGGCTTAACCGCATTATAACACCCACGATTAAGTACCTAATGATGTAAATTGTCGAAAAAAATGCATTTAAATACCGTTTTGATATTATTATTTAATTTGTATATAATACTAAAATAATTAACTTTCATTTTTATAGACATCAGTAGGAAATGATGTATATGTATGACTACTTGATTACTTTATTTATATACTATTAAGTTATTTTATAAATTAATCAATTTTACCATACATTTTTATACAGGGTTCGAAGATATATATCGATCGATATATATCATGATATTTATTTTGATATATATCATCATATTTTTGCAATGATATATATCCATTATATAAAAATATCAAATAGTTTTTGTGATATAGCCTCCGGAAAAGTGAAATTTTTCGAATTTTTCAGTTTTTCTACTTTTCCGAGGCTATATCTCAAAAACTAAATGTGATATGAAAACGCGCTCAACGGCATTAATTTTCTCGTGCTTCAGTTAACTTATAAACATAGTTTCAGCGATTTTTATTTTTTTTCAATTTTCCGCTAAAAAAATCGCAAAAAGCGGTTTTTTAACATTTTCTCGAAAATCAGAAGTCATATGCATTTGAAGATTGCACCACTGGATTCAGTGGGTCAAAATACATATGTATGTAAATTTTCGTTTTAATAATCCTACGATTAAGGGTTTTTGGGAAAATTGAATTAAAATCTGAAAAAACCAAAGGGGTACCCCTTAGGAAATAATTAAAAATATTAAATTGCTTAAAATTGTATGAAAATTTGCTTATAAGTCAATTCGGACACGGGGAATTCAACGCCGTTGAGCGCATTTCCATATCTTGTTTAGTTTTTGAGATATAGCCTCCGGAAAAGTGAAATTTTTCGAATTTTTCAGTTTTTCTACTTTTCCGAGGCTATATCTCAAAAACTAAATGTGATATGAAAACGCGCTCAACGGCATTAATTTTCTCGTGCTTCAGTTAACTTATAAACATAGTTTCAGCGATTTTTATTTTTTTTCAATTATCCGCCAAAAAAATCGCAAAAAGCGGTTTTTTAACATTTTCTCGAAAACCAGAAGTCATATGCATTTGTAGATTGCACCACTGGATTCAGTGGGTCAAAATACATATGTATGTAAATTTTCGTTTTAATAATCCTACGATTAAGGATTTTTGGGAAAATTGAATTAAAATCGGAAAAAACCAAAGGGGTACCCCTTAGGAAATAATTAAAAATATTAATTTGCTTATAAGTCAATTCGGACACGGGGAATTCAACGCCGTTGAGCGCATTTCCATATCTTGTTTAGTTTTTGAGATATAGCCTCCGGAGAAGTGAAATTTTTCGAATTTTTCAGTTTTTCTAAATGTGTACAAAAACTAAAATTAAAAAATAAATATCCAAAAAGTGATATTTATCTGATATATATCCTATATATCAGATATTTTGATATTTATTATAAATATCATGATATTTACGAACCCTGTTTTTATATGTGTTTGATTATGTATGTCAAGCGAGTCTTGCCAAATACAGCGTGGTGACCGCAACATCGGAACATAGGACTTTAACTTGTAAAGGTTGAATTTGAGAGATTCATGAAAAATAGAACTATTATTGTTTTTCCGGTTTGTTTTACTGTTTACTTGATAATCTTTAAATAGCTAAATAATTTCAAGTCGTCTTGAATGCAGTAAATTGAAAAATATAAACCAGGCAGAATACGATTCTGGACATTGATGAAATACAACGAATTTATGGCATTCTGTTAAAATAACTGTCAAAATACAACAGTTCTACAGTTTATCTTTTTTCCATGACATAATCCCATTGAACTAAACCTCCAATAATCATCACCATCTAGATTTAATCCATCTAACTTCCAAATCCACATCAGGTTTTGTTCACACCTGTGTTTCAACAGACACAGACCGCCACAGAGCCGCAGACGCTACAGAAAGATAACCTAGCGGCATAGCGGCATAGCGGCATAGCGGCTTCAGCTTGGCGGTATGAAGCTAATATCGAGTGAAGACGAAGAGTCGAAGAGAAGAGAAGAGCGAAGGGAATGGTGTGATTGGACGAGACTGCGCGGCGGCAGAGCTGGACTGCTCGATGTAGGTGCGTGATGCTACAATGCAATCTGGTCTAGAGCTGAACAGGATTTTAGGTATAGTCTAATCATGATGGAATGGAAGGAAAAGGAATGTGAATTGATGTTTCGGCATTACCACGTTATGTCCCATTAAATGGATAGCACGAATCCGCGAAACCAAACCTTCCTATTCTAGCACATTGATACAAGTTTACTTTCAAATATTTCAAATGAAGAATGTTGTCAGGATAAAGACTCTACTACACTAAGAGATCATAATAGATTCCGAACGCAGTTGTAATTTGTATTACAAGTTAACTAGCCGACAAACATTTTTCACCAATTTATATCTACCCTCCACTAATATCTTTGGGGGCCGTGATTTGACTGCTGGTAATCGCACTTGACGCGATAAAATATATCGAATTAAAACTGCTTTAAAATAAGTTTTGGTACAAGTTTTCGACAGAGATGTGCATCTACGTGTAATCTTTAATTGTCTACATCTACACGTAGATAATACGTCGACAATTCTAGCGACGTATATAATGTAAACAATGTAGATAATGTATCTGCCAGTTGTAAAATTCAACATAACCTAAATTTATTCCTTTGTAACTATTACATGTATTCGTATTCGTGAGCTCGGGTCATTATCGGTCTTTATATAATAAAACTAATAAAGCAAGTGCATGTCTGTCTTGGGTCTTGGGCAAGCTTTCAAATTTTTAAAATAGCGAATCCTATTTTTGCCCATTAACCCACTGGAGTACAAGAAACATGTTGATTTATTATGAAAATATTTGAAAAAATTAGTTGTGCAGAGCAAAACGTTCAAAATTTGTCAACTGGTTACTGTTAAAAATAGCGTCAAAGAAAACTCCGTCTGGTGAGATGGGCGCGTTAATCGATTTTTAAAATATGACAGTCTAGTGCTTGCACCGTTTGTAATTCGCAAGCACTAGACGAAAAATTTCTGTTAATGGCGATCTGTAATATTTTAAAAATCGATCAACGCGCCATCTCACCAGACGGAGTTTTCTTTGGCTCTATTTTAACAGTAACCAGTTAACAAATTTTGAACGTTTTACCCTGCACAACTAAAGTTTTTTCATGTAATCCCTAGAATAAAAATAAAAATCTCTAACAACGTTTAAAATTCCCTAGTTCTAGGGATAAAATTTCTAATCTAACTTAAGTGAACACAAGTGTTTTCATTGTCTACATAGTCTACATAGTTTACATGAAAAATGAAGACGTAGACTACATGATTGTTTACACGTAGAGAATGGCGTAGATTACTTGCAGTAGACTACACGCACATCCCTGGTTTTCGAGTCCTGGTGAATGGAAGTGAAATAAAGTATAGCCAGAACAAGCACACGCTGACACGTCCAAGGAAATCATCTCACCTTTCGAGTGCCATTAGCTATAGGAGCGGACAACAACAATAACACCAACTACAATGCATAGGCGTCCACATTATTATTCACATATCATGGATCGTCTCTTAGAAGAACAAACAAAAATCTTCAAAAAAACCATTAGTCTAGCGATCTAACTACAACACATTCTACTATTGTAAGTCCAATGTCAAATAAATCCGTATCAAATATATACAATGAGATGTTTTACTCATTATAGATATCAACATGAATACTGAATAGATGATCTCATTCTATTATTTAAATAACAATATTACATCTTTAATTTTATGGGGTAGATGACTCAGTGGTATCGAGTCGGCTTGTGGATCTTGAGAACCCTGGTTCGATCCCCACAGCCGACGAACAATTTTCACCAATTTAAAAATCTACCACTAATATCTTTGAGGGCCGTGATTTGACGGCTGGTAACCGCACTTCACGCGACAAAATATATCACTTACCGAGATCTGCTTAGGCAGAGTGCCACACCCAGTAATGGGTAAAAGGCGGGATGATATATTTATTTATTTATTTATTTTATATCACTGTTATTCAACTAAATTCAATCAAAATAAATAAAAAATTGTTTTTAATTAAATTATCTAAAAGGAATATTGAAACTTTAATACACATCATTAGATTACTGGGTTTTATTGACAATGATGATTAAAATATGGCAATATTTCGACCTGAGACCATTATCAAGCCAGAATTACTTTATTGAATTAATTAAAATAACTATAGGTATATAGTTATAGTGATTACTGCAATAGAATATTCAATACTTGTAGTTATTTTAACTAATTCAATAATAAAAAATATAAAATAAACACTTGGCTATGTTTCACAAAATGCCCTCATAAGGTGACTTGGAGGCTGAATTATGTGAAACATAATCAAGTGTTTATGTTATATTTTTTATTAAACCTTGTTTCACTAAGTGTTGGATGACAATTAATTTTGTCTTTGTTGTTAATTCAATAATGTAATTCTTTCTTTATAATGGCCTAAATTTCAGGCTAAAAGTTGCCATATTATCCGTGGTTTAACTAAAAATTTATAATTAATTAATTACATTGAACAATGTTAAAAAAAAATAATTTTTGTAACGTCTAGTGACTTAGAAAATGAAAAGAATATTTTCAAAAAGATTTAATGGAATTGGTGTATTTGACTAGAATATCGGACTTTTCATAAATACATAATATCACGCCATATCCATTTATATATTCGCTAGACAATTTTTTCATTAGAGGTATCCTGAAATTAATCTTTAGCAAACTAAACATTTTTTTAAGTAAATAATTGTGTTTAAATTAAAATAGGTTTTAGAAAGATTTTTAAATCTCTTAAAATAGTTCATTCACAAACTTGTTATCCTTAGGTAATTCCATGATACGTTTACGTATCTTCAAATTGTAACAAATAAAAAATAAATAAATATATCATCACGCCTTTTACCCATTACTGGATGTGGCACTCTGCCTAAGCAAATCTCGGTAAGTGATATATTTATGCGCGTGAACAGTCGTCAATTCACGGCCCCCAAAGATATTAGTGGAACGGGAGCCACAGGGGTAGATTTAAATTACCCCATTATAATATGGCTCAGTGGATCTGGAGAACCCTGGTTCGATCCCCACAGCCGACAAACAATTTTCACCAATTTAAAAAATCTACCCCTGTGGCACCTCCTCCACTAATATCTTTGGAGGCCGTGATTTGACGGCTGGTAACCGCACTTCACGCGAAAAATATATCACTTACCGAGATCTGCTTAGGCAGAGTGCCACACTCAGTAATGGGTAAAAGGCGTGATGATATATTTATTTATATTTTATTTATAATAACAAAACGGAGTAAAATATAATTCTGAAAGAAGAATTCTCTCATGTTTTTAAGATAATGCGTAAACAAAATCTGCTGCACGCTTATGGTTGTAGCACGCAGCACAATTCGTATGCTCGTTTTCGCTGTATCGTTGATTGCCTCAGAACAGACAACACACATAGTTTCAGGTACTTAGTTCTCTTCGACCATCTGCTTTCAAAAAGCGAACGCTGTAAAGGATAGCATGAAATTTCTAATTATGTCACTGACAAAAACTTTATATCGGACGAAAATGCCGAGATTTGTACCGGCAATTTCAGAATCCGAGGATTCTGTAGAATGCGATCGTTCTTTCTTTTTCTGGCCAACGGTTTGAGGTTAGTTTTACGTTTACCGACGGAAACTGGAAGTTGTTATGAAAATTTCAGTTTGTGCGTGATGTAATGTTTTGTTGCAATTATGACTTGTGTTTTTTTATGTTTTAAGATGTTGACGACCACCTCGCATTTTGAATTTGAGACGATTTTGAAAATTATGTCGTATGGCTCATTAACTTTAACTGATATATGATTTATTGATGCAATTTATGTCACGCTAACATTGTTAATTAAACATCCTCTACAAATTTGATACATTTAGCATTGTATAAGATTCACACTTATATATTTCTTTGCAGCAACGTTTAATATGAATTGTAGTTAGATAATATCATTAATACTGTTATTTAATACCTTCCAGTATTTATATAAATTTAATTAATACTGTAAGAATAAAATAATGAAATATAATTGTATTAATATTTATCAACAAAAGTTTTTGTATTAGAATATAATAATAATAATAATAAACTTTTTTATTGGCAATATTCAGCCGGGGCTGTTCTTACATATAACCTTTATATTAATTCAAACAAAAAGCGAAGATAAGAAAAATAATGGCACATTTTAATAGGGAATAAAAACATAAAACAATGACATATTCTACAACAAATCAAATATACCGGGTGGAACATCATACCTGTGTACATAGGCGATTAACATGAAAAAACAGTTTTTCTGTGCGCATTGCTCCCCAAATTATTTTAGCCAAAAATGCTTCAAATAAATGTTGTAGAGCATAAAATTCTTCATCTAAATCAATAAACAGAATTACATTTACATGCGTTATAACGACAGAAATTAAATAAAAAAATATAAAAAATTACGTTGGAAATATCAAATAGCCATGGAAGTGAAACAAAAATAGATGCTTGACGTTTGACAGATCTCCTGATTTAACACCTAGCGATTTTTTTTTATGGGGTCATCTT
Source organism: Pterostichus niger (assembly GCA_947425015.1). NCBI lineage: Eukaryota > Metazoa > Arthropoda > Insecta > Coleoptera > Carabidae > Pterostichus > Pterostichus niger. The sequence goes on from OX380347.1 coordinate 30,744,175, forward strand.
AAATGTAAAATTTATAAGCAACGCCACCCAAATATTAATTCTTTGAAAGAAGCTATCGTGGATAAGTGCGCCTTAATCACAAATAGGCAACTCGCTAATGTACGACATTCCTTCTACAATAGACTTGGTTATTGCTTGGCTGAAAATGGAGGTTTATTTGCATATTTATTGCTATAATAAATTGTAGTGATTATTTTATTGAGAAAATTATTGTTTGATATTTGAATTATAATAGATGGGTTATAATTTTTACATGACCAACCCTATAAGAAATAAACGTATCATTGAAATGTACAATTGTTTATTTATTATTAAATTGTAATCATAGGTATGAAGTTTTTTGTATGAATTTTATTCAATGATTAATTTGTCGGGGGTAAAATATCAAATAGACAGAAAAACGTCAAGCATTTATCTATTTTTGTTTCACTTCCATGGCTATTTGATATTTTGAACGTAATTTTTAATATTTTTTTATTTAATTTCTGTCGTTACAACGCATGTAAATGTAATTCTGTTTATTGATTTAGATGCAGAATTTTATGCTCTACAACATTTATTTGAAGCACTTTTGGCTAAAATAATTTGGGGAGCAATGCGCACGGAAAAACTGTTTTTTCATGTTAATCGCCTATGTACACAGGTATGATGTTCCACCCGGTACAAATGCAAAGATAATGAAAAACTTCATGGACAAATGACGTGTTATCAAAGATTTTAATGAAGTGAAATAATATTTTTGATTAACAATTTTTTTATAGTAGTATATGGAATTTTATTAAGAGTAACTGGGACAAGATAATGTAATATTGGAAATTATTTCTTAAATTGCATTGATGATGTTGGTTCCGAATTGTTAATTTGTTAAGAAGGTATTATGGAGATTTATTATAGATAATACGGTGAGCTAGACATGCTAAGTGAAATTTTCTTGTTACCCTCATAGTTAGCTATCCTGTATCATTAAAATATAGTTTGAGATTATTCATCCTGTTTAAACCATAAATAAAACGCACTCAGCAGTGTTGTACCTTCTGTATTGTTAGCATCACGTAAAGTAATACGAGAGCCATATATTGTATCACAATAATTGAATATGGAAAGTACAAGACTGCTGGGGGTTTCTAATTTTGATCGATAGTAATAAAAAAATCTGATGTGGACACCACATGACTTCCTTGTACGCGTATGAAACTATAGATATTTTTTTAATTGCACATATATTTGACATAAAATCTTTTATTTTTTATTTTTTGTTCTAATCCATAGCAAATTTAATTTAAAAAAAAACTAAAAATATATAATGTTTAAATTTAGATATCTCGCTGATGCAAGAGGCTAATTTAAAAATCCTTAATGTGCTAGACGCAGAATTTAATTCTCTAAAACTTTTATTTGCAGCATTCATTTCTAAAATTAAAATAATACCATTTTTTTCAAGGAAAACTGTTAGCAGCTTCATGTAATGTGCCACTTCCGGTTAGTCTATGTTAACCAAAATCTATTATGTTATTTCCATTGATATAGTAGTCTTATATTCCAAATTTGGAAAGTTTTAAATTATATTTGAATATAGTTTTTCATGAAAATCTATTATAGGCTTCAAGTAAAGTACCACTTCCGGTAGTTGTACACAACTAGATGTTATAACAGTCCTAAATATAAAGTTTCAGTTTTCTACGGCTTACCGTTTTTGAGTTATGCGAGATACATACGTACGTACAGACGGCATGACGAAATTAGTCAAAATAGATTCAGGGAGGGCCAAAATACCTATTTCCGTTGAAATCTGAGAACCGAAAATTTTCGCGATTACAATACTTCCTTTACTTCGTACAAGGAAGTAAAAAATCACCTCCCTCTGTGAAGATTGAAAAACATATTGTTAAACAAAGTTAAACAAATGAATATTTTACAGTGACCAACCTGTGAATAGAGCAAACCATTTCGTAAATACAAAGAACTAAATCATTAACCATTTATTTTTAGTGTCAAGTCAGCAAATATGTGTCCGTCCTTGTGTTGTGCGTTTGTCGGCAACAGACACCGTGAAAACTAAACATTTTTGACGTCGGCCAAGGCGGTTCCTTTGTCCAAACTATCATTATAACGATGTGAATTCGAAAATTTCTAAAACTATAATCATCAAGTGTGAAAGTTTCATCAGTAACAAATTAGCGGTATAGGAAAAAATGTCGAATATTTTTTGTTTCGCTTCAATCTGGAAAATAATCAGAATCACCTATTTATTATCTCTTATTATCTGATTTTTGTATAGTGACAAATAAGTTTTTGTTGTTGTTTATTTTTTTTATGACAATGTAGTTGATGTGGATATAGAAAGTATTGCGGTTGATTTTAATATCTGTTCTAATGGCGCAAATGTTGTTATCTAATCGGATGTAGGTATCGAAGTGAATTTTATGATCATTTTAATAAGAAGTTTGATAATAAGAAGTAGTAATTTCATGCATAAATTGTTATTAATGGTGTCATTCAGTGATAGTTATTACAATTCATAACTAAGTATAGAATTATAAAAATAAATGAATATTAGATTGTTCCAAAATAATACTTAGTTTTTCATATAATTAGCTAATACATAAATTATTTTAATTATTTATATATTTTATATTAAATATTTAATTTTTAGATTTCTTATTGATCCTGTGTATAAATTTTGGAAAGGAATATGTTTGCTTTAGAATCCTTGATTTATTCAATTTATTTAATGGACGTTTCGGTGGTTAACCCATCATTTTCAGCATTTTATTGTTTACAATTTTTTTTAATGGGGTAGGTGGCTCAGTGGTATCGAGTCGACCTGTGGATCTTGAGAACCCTGGTTCGATCCCCACAGCCGACAAACAATTTTCACCAATTTAAATCTACCCCTGTGGCTCCCCCACCACTAATATCTTTGGGGGCCGTGAATTGACAGCTGGTAACCGCATTTCACGCGACAAAATATATCACTTACCTAGATCTGCTTAGGCAGAGTGCCACATCCAGCAATGGGTAAAAGGCGTGATGATATATTTATTTTATTTTATATTTTATATTAAATATTTAATTTTTAGATTTCTTATTGATCCTGTGTATAAATTTTGGAAAGGAATATGTTGGCTTTAGAATCCTTGATTTATTCAATTTATTTAATGGACGTTTCGGTGGTTAACCCATCATTTTCAGCATTTTATTGTTTACAATTTTTTTTCCAAATCTAAATCATATAATGTTATTACATTACATCATCACAGCTAAATATACCAACATTTTGTTTAAAGTCACATTGAGTGAGATATCTTTGTATACATACAGGGTGAGTCTGGGAAGACGCCCCCCCCTTTAACTTTTTTATTATGAGTAATAGAAAAAAATGGTTCATATGAAAGTTTTATTATTTTAAATATACTATTTGATGGCAGATGTAGATATTTTTTATAAAGTCAGGTTTACAAGATACGACTATCAACTTTTATTTTTTAAATAGCAACCTATAATTATTTTACTAAAATAAAAACCGCCATTTTTTTCTCTTTTCAACGGTGTATTAGTTTTTATTAATGTATCTGAAAAAATTCGAGAAAAATAAGAAAATTGAGAAATACTAGAAATAATTTTTATACAAATATTATAGGTGGCTATGTGAAAATAATTTGTTTTAAGTTGTTTTTGTTACTGAATTTGTTGCTTTAGTTTGTTAAGTTGTATAACACTGTTACATTTTGTTTATTTTCACATAGCCACCTATAATATTTGTATAAAAATTATTTCTAGTATTTCTCAATTTTCTTATTTTTCTCGAATTTTTTCAGATACATTAAAAAAACTAATACACCGTTGAAAAGAGAAAAAAATGGCGGTTTTTATTTTAGTAAAATAATTATAGGTTGCTATTTAAAAAATAAAAGTTGATAGTCGTATCTTGTAAACCTGACTTTATAAAAAATATCTACATCTGCCATCAAATAGTATATTTAAAATAATAAAACTTTCATATGAACCATTTTTTTCTATTACTCATAATAAAAAAGTTAAAGGGGGGGGGCGTCTTCCCAGACTCACCCTGTATATACGTGTTTAGTAACCTATCCAACTAATTAATTTAATGCCTTTTTCAATCAAGTTTTTATCTATCTTTTCGTTAAATTATGTAATAAACAGTTTTATATGACTTGGATTTACTAGGAACATTATATATATACAGGGTGTTTCAGAACTAGTGTAACAAACTTTAACAGCTTATTCCTGAGATCATTTTGAGCCAAAAATGTCATATGAACATAGGTCCTATTCCTTCTAGTTACCAAAATACAAGAGGTTGAAGTTCTATAAATAACACGAAATTTTCAAATGTTTGTATTCAAGATACTTTCGGAAAACAAGAGTTTTATTGAAAACTCATTTTATTTATTAATATTAACATGCATACGAGTTCAAGGCGCTCATTTTGAACACTTGCTGTAATTTTTTAAAAATTTGTTATCTTATTTCATATTGTGTTAACCTATTCCATGTTTGGTTATGTTGTTCTGTGTCTATTTAATTTTGTCTAAATCGTATTCGTTAATATTAATAAATAAAATTAATGAAGATAAATAGGGTATGATTTTTCAATAAAACTCTTGTTTTCCGAAAGTATCTTGAATACAAAAATTTGAAAATTTCGTGTTATTTATAGAACTTTAGCCTCTTGTATTTTGGTAACTAGAAGGAATAGGACCTATGTTCATATGACATTTTTGGCTTAAAATGACCTCAGGAATAAGCTGTTAAAGTTAGTTACACTAGTCCTGAAACACCCTGTATAACATAGCAAAAAAAATAAGTCCATAACATTTAACCCAATTCTATTCTATAGACTTGTACCTATTTCATTTTTTTGGTATTAATTTCCGTTGAAAATAACAAATTTCTATTTACAAGAAAATCAATAGAGACTAAATGCATTTGAACACTCAATATAACAACGGATTTATCGTTCCAATCTAATATTTCGATTGAATGCTGACAAATAGACACGGAACAAGCGGTTCAAGCGGTTCAAGCGTTCAAGGCCTGAATGAAAACACCAGGTAAAAGATTTTCCGCTTGTATTGTAACCGTGTTTGCCTGTGGTCCAAAGAGTACAATAGGCCTTTAGTAATACACATCAATTGTTATTAAAATTTGTAGGCGATACGAAGCTAATTCTTAAATTTCCATAAATATAAATTTTATTTTGTATGCTGACATGACAAAATTTCTATCTGATATTAAAATTAATGTAAAAATGTATTCATAATATCGTTTATTATATTAATAATATATGGATTTATTTATTCGGAAATAGAATTTTATCATGTTAGACGGCTATAAATTACTTTTTAAAAGAGAGCGCTGAATGCATATTCAATTCAAATTAATTTTTCTTCACAAAAGTTTTATTTATAATATATTGTGTTTTTTCCATATACATTAGCTCGTCGATATAAAATTATTAGAACAAAATATTTAATGTATTTTGTATCTACAATATAAAAAATTGCAAAAGCAATTAGAATATATTTTATATACGACTAACTAATAATATTATCATAATATATACGCGTTTTTTGCTATATAATGCTATATATTAATCCCGCCGGGAATAATGAGTCGGGAATAATGGTCATTATTCCCGCTCGTGAACCAATCAAAATGCTTAAAACATGGATCATTGTTTTATTGTGCTATCGGAACAGTGTTGCCATAGCGACTCATATTTAAATTAAACATGCTCGTTGCTAAGTTCACTGTTGTTAACGAATCGGAAACAAACAAAACGAAATCATCGTTGAGAAGTTGTCAAAAACGGTCTTGCAAATTGTGTTAAATTATTGTGTTTAACTGTAATTGAAAAAAATGGACAGTATTACAGAAGACAGTATATCTTCTACACCACAAGAATTAATGAAAATCGCTGATGCTACTACATATGGTTTATTACCGCAAAAGTCTAAAAATTTCTATGACAAAGCTTACCAAAGTTTTATGGACTGGCGTATTAAAATGAAGACAAATTCGTATTCAGAAAATGTATTGTTGGCATATTTTACTGAATTAGGTGAAAAATACAAATCATCTTCATTATGGTCTTTTTGCTCAATTTACTCATTTCAGTTAGATGTAAATTTATTAGGTAAATAGATGTAAAATTAATAGATAATAAATAATATAAAAATTGACCAATTTTTATTAAATTAGTCGTATATGTTAGTCGTATATAAAGTATAATATACAACTCGCTATAATGGCTATTATTACCTCGGATGATTACAACCCTTGCTCGCTCCGCTCGCTCGGGTTGCAAACTTCATCCTCGGGAATAAGAACATCCATTATAGCGTCGTTGTATAATATACTATTTTTTCCTAGTTAGTTGCACGTCTCATTGCTTTAACTTCGTCTTTATCAGCCTAGCATGTAATTTTTTATTTATTTTTAAGATTCCTTGTACATTAATTATTATAGATGTATTGTTGTACATGCTTTTAAGATTTTTATATTAGGCTTTGTATTCTTTAATTTTAATTTGATGTGTGTGTGTGCATTTAAGAAAAAAAGTGCTCCATTTAATTGGGACCATACTTCAAAGAATAAAACAATAATAAAAGCCATTACATCAAAAAATGCTAAAGCAATTATATTCATAAATCTCAGCAGTCTTATAAATCACTCTCGTCGATAAAATAATATTTAAGTATCTACCTACATGAAAGGTATGGGAGAAGCGTCTAAGCGTTCACGTTTATCACAAGCTATAAGCAGCTCAGTGCATTATTAGCAGTGTTTTATAGGCTATATATACTAATGTATGTTGATAGGTTATTGTCTAGTGACTAGCGCAAGTTATTGGACATGCGTGCAACGCGAACGAACAAAGTGTCTGCATCTGGTTTGATATTTGAGATGATTATTTACATAATTACTGATGCTATAAACTTAAATACCTTTACATTATTTTACGTTAACCGTTGAGGTAACTGCGTAACATTGTTTGTTGTGGGTTTTAGCGTTTTGTTCAAATAAATGTGTGAAATGCAATGGATTGTTTTAAATATCACACACTCATAATGAATTTATATTTTGTGTTAACATGTTCACTGTAAAGGAGTATTTATGTAAAGGATAAACGTGTCTCCGACGTCATTTTGTTTTTCTATTTCTTACCCAGGACGCCAAATACGAATTGAGTTGAATCGAAATATATTCGTAGGAAATATGTAAGATATAAAAAAAAAATATATAGTTTACTTCTGAGGTAAAATGAGAAATAAACACACTTATCTCGTCAGTCAGTCAATTAAGACAGTTTTATAAAAATAAAAATGTAAACACTTGGCTATGTTTCACAAAATTCAGCCTCCAAGTTACCTTATGAGGGCAACGTCAGAGGCTGGCCAGCACAGTTCAGTTAGTAACCATAGACGCGTTTCGCTCTTATTAGAGCTCATCAGTATGGTATAACTCACTTCTTCACCTAGAACAAAGTTCATGTGAATAAGCTGGTGACGAAGAACTGTGCCAGCAGAGAATAAGATCTCTAACAAACTAGTAAGATGACATGAGAAGTTTTGTGGAACTGGTCATGCCATGCTATGCAATAGCAATTTAAATAACAACAAAGACAAAATTAATTGTCATCCAACACTTGGTGAAACAAGGTTTAATAAAAATGTAAAGTAAACACTTGGCTATGTTTCACAAAATTCAGCCTCCAAGTCACCTTATGAGAGCATCGTCAGAGGCTGGCCAGCACAGTTAGTAACCATAAGCGCGTCTATTTATTATATTTCAAAATTCATTGTTATTCGATTTTTTACAAATTTTTGATGATATACTTTTACGCATTTGTTCATCTCTTGTTTTTAATTCCATGGCTATTACTATTAAATTGAAATTACGTGAATTTTCAAATTTATTTTCTGCAGTTATGAAGTAGTCAAAATGAATTTTGTTTATAGATTCGGATGTAGAATTTTATGCTTTACAACATTTATTTGAAACATTTTTTCCTAAAATAATTAGGGAAGCAATGCGCACGGAAAAACTGATTTGCCATGTTAAACGCCTATGTTTCACTTTTCGTGTTACACCCGGTGTAAGAGCTTAATATTGGTCCTTGACACTTTGCTATGTGATAGAAAAGGGTTAATTTGTAAGTTGACTCAATAACACACAGATTATATCCGTTTATAAATCCTTTATTGCATTAATTCGAACGTACTAATACAAAACAATGTAATAATCGTTAAACAACTGAAAAAAGTGTTGTTAAAACATGTATTTTATTTTAGTTGTAGTAATACAGGTAAAGAAAATGCTACTAGTGTTATTAAATACAAATCCAGAAGCAATGTCTTTGTTAAACTTTAACAAATATTAATAATAATAAACCAAATAAGTATTTTTGAAGAGCTCTAGGATTCAAATTAAAAATAAGCATACACAATTTTATTCGCTTCAGTTTTTGATTCAAATTTTTTCTCTATAACCTTTTACTTCGGATATATGAACAACCCTTAAAGTGAAATTTCTTTTTTCCTAATGCAAATTCAATAAAAGGAGGGGAGGAGGTGATCGATGGATACCGTCGGTAAATGATGTACATCATTCGTCGTTTGATATCCTCTATTTTTAAGGTTGGTAGCGCGAATACAATGTTTTGTAATAAAAGGTATCTGCATACAAATAAACAGGGTGTTTATATACTTGAAATTAATATAATGGTTTTTGAAATGTAAGATAGTGTAAATAGTAATTTATCCGATGGTTTATAATAAATTGTCTACTGTAGTGTTTATAATTATAATGTAATTAGTAATGTACAACTATTAAACTAGTGGTACTAAAAATGTTTATTTAAGGTAAACCATTCTTAATTTTACAAATTTAAAAAAAATCTTTTTGATCTATGATCACTAAAGCCCGGATTTTTAGGCAATTGCCTAGATGCAAATTTTAATATACTTTAGGCAATTTCGTTTTTCTATACATAGGTAATATGTTTACGTGTAATGGAAGGTTTTTTTTCGTGCCTTAGAGCCTATTTTTTCTATATATTGGTTATTGTGCCTATTTTACCTTATACAGCCTATTTTGCCTATTTTTGTTGCCTATTCTAACTTTTATTGATCAGACAAAGTTTATCATCTACTTCGTTGATTAATTCAGCACTCGACAAAGTGTTTCAACCTAACCTATACTATCTAAAGAACTTACTTTAATCAAGTTTTTGTGTGTGAATTTAAAATGCCGAAAGAAAAAATGTTTTCTAGTCAAAATTTTACATGGCAATTCAATTGTCTTTGTCATTAATCAATGGAGCTGAGGTAACTTTAGACGATATGGCTAAATATAAGAACATTTTGTGATGTCGAACGAAGTTTTCAACTTACAAGCAAGTTCTGACAGACCGAAGACAGTCCCTTTCCGAAAATTTCATAGAGCAATTGCTCGTAATATTTTGTGAATTAAAGTATACTACATAATTTGAATTTTCATAATAGTTAATAAAATGAAAACCCTACGTTATTATTTTTCAGATTGCGTTAATTTTTGTTTAAAATTATTTTTTTTCTAACGAAGAGTAGATACGAGTACCAATATTAGAAAAAGGGTTCGTTTTTTTTTGTTTAAACAAATTATTTACATTTAGGCTGCCTAAAATACCGCCTATTTTAGAGTAATTACCGGCCTATATGCCTGCTTATTTGGGTGTTATTAAGAGCCTAAATATCCGGGCTTTAATGATCACCATGTTATATAATATATACACTTAGATTATTAAAATACCCGGTATATACAATATCAAGAGAATTGAAACTTTAATCTAATCATTCATATCATAGGTATTTCATTTTCAGAATGATGTCTTGGTCCTGTTTACTATGGTACTGCCTGAATTACTGAATTTGTATCAAAAGATTAGATCAACTTCAACACTGAAGTTCTTTTCTGATCTCTGAATTTATTTTATTTGATCCAATTTCTATTTTTCCTTTACTTCATTTTGGGTAATCAACATGAGCAGCTTCATATAGGCTCGTAGCACAAGTTTTGTTTTTGGGTGTTTTTAAGAGCACGGTTTTAACATGTTAAAGATAGCTAAAACACCCAAAAACACTACTCTTAAAACACGCAAAAACAGAGCTTGTAATACCAGCCATAGTTTTTAACACAAACATTTATAATTTAATTCTTTATTTTAGATTTTATGATAAACTCATAGTGAATGTAAATAGACAATTAAAATTTGTAATTTCTCTACTGGCATGGCAGTGCAACTTACTGTCATAGTATGTCAACACGTTGATGATTTGCAAGTGTCAAGCGTCACACTCGGACACACCTCTCCTAATGACCGCATAAAGCCATAAAAACCAGCAAATCAAAGAGACATTAGTGACAAAATTACACAGGAAAGAGTGTTTCATTATTTGGAAACGACACCGGAACCACGATTACAACTTCATTCACGAAAACCCTACGACAGCAGTTGCTGTTCGTGGACATCAGTCACCAATAACATACAGAGTGTCTCGTGTTTTAAGTGTCACGCAATCTTACTTGCAAGGAGTTATGTTGCATACAAATGGATATTATTTCCAGGGGCGCCGAGAGGAAAAGCGGGCCTCCTTTAACTTTGAATATTTATTAATTAAATATAAGATACAAAAAAATATATATTTATAAATATATGTATGGTTTTGCTTGATTTTCTTCCCTTGCAGCTTTTTCTTTTCGTTTTAAAGCACCTGATTTATGGCGGTAACTCATTTTTAATGTTTAAAATGTATTTTTCGTTATCTGCTACAAATTTATGTCTGCATAACTATGTAAGGGCAGAATCTACAAAAAGAGTTAAAAAGTATTAATAGTGTTAGAAACAGATGTTTTATAAAACTTTATATTCATTTAAAAAGAATTATTAATTACCTTCATATTTGTATGTTATAAATACTCCTTCGTAGTACTGAAGTCTTCAAATTTAAAATTTATTGTGCGCACTAAAATCGAGGCTAAAATATGGTAACAGTTCGGTAAGAGTTAATTGGTGCAGCGATGTGTATTGTATACTCACTGTATGACTATCTAATATCTAGTTGCATATTCGATAAATGCAGGGGATACCAAAACAGCACTACGCACAAATGTATAGAGCCTTTGCCTATGTGTGTTGTATACAATGAATGTAGTAATATAAGAAACAAAAATGCAACAATGTAATAATGTACTTTTGAATAGTGTATAAATTTATTTAAAATTTGCAACTGGGGCCCTTGATCAAGCATTTCGTCATTTTTATACAATGTAATAAATTGTTGAAAACGTGTATCAGACATTTCGTTATACATGTTTTAGTAAGGAATATAAAAAATTGGTGAAATAGTAGAAAATTAAAAGCAATTTATAAAATAGCATCACATCCGGGCCCTGGGTATTTTACCCCCCCTGCCCCCCGTCTCGTCGGGCCTGATTATTTCAAACGAGGACCAACACTAGGACTAAAGTTATTATTTAATAGAAGGTAAACAGTTTTCCTAAGTTATTATGAAAAATAAAGGGTATAAGAGAAAATATAGTAGATTTAAATGCGTCAGTATTAATGCCGAATAGGAAAATGATTCCAAAGTAAAAAATTCAAGCAACGAATAACAGTATTAAATCATGCAAATAAAAGCTTGCATCTGTGGAGCATGCAATATTTAAATAAATGTAAAAAATGCAGCATAATTTGATTTTAAAATTGAAAACTAATAACTTTTTATTTGTTCTATGAACTTAACTTTTGTAAGCGAGGAAAGTGAACATCGCCAAGATTGCATTCTAATGTAAAATAAAATTTGTATGTAATACAATTTTTCCATTTTTATCGAACATATCAACGTGGTAGGTATTTTTATTGTCCAGCTTATATCTGCTGAAATATTAAAGATACAAGAAAAAATTAAATGTAACTATTTTATTTCATTACCTACTCATTTTTCAGTAAAATATTTAAGTTTAGTTTTCTAAGTGGAATACTTATACAGAGAGCTTCACAACTTATGGCACTACTTATTTTAATCCCATATAGTACTCTTTTTCTAAAATTCGCAAAAATAATTGGGCTGGTAGGTTAAAGTAATAGATACTTAAACATTGCATGAAAAGTACTTCGCCGAGTAGATGTAGCTCAAGTGGTAGAGCATCAATCACGGCGAATACTCATGATTAAAGCCCGGATATTTAGGCTCTTAAAAACACTAAAATAAGCAGGCATATAGGCTGGTAATTACTCTAAAATAGGCGGGATTTTAGGCAGCATAAATGTAAATAATTTGTTTACAAAAAAATAAACGAATCCTTCTTCTAATATTGGAACTCGTATCTACTCTTTGTTAGAAAAAATAATAATTTTAAACAAAAATTAACGCAATCTGAAAAATTATAATGTAGGGTTCTCATTTTATTAACTATTATGCAAATTCAAATTATGTAGTATACTTTAATTCACAAAATATTACGAGCAATTGCTCTATGAAATTTTCGGAAAGGGAAACGTTTTTTCTTTCGGCATTTTAAATTCACACACAAAAACTTGATTAAAGTAAGTACTTTAAATATAGGTTAGGTTGAAACACTTTGTTGAGTGCTGAATTAGTCAACGAAGTAGATGATAAACCTTGTCTGCTCAATAAAAGTTAGAATAGGCAACAAAAATAGGCAAAATAGGCTGTATAAGGTAAAATAGGCACAATAACCAAAATATAGAAAAAATAGGCTCTAAGGCACGAAAAAAAAACCTTCCATTACACGTAAACATATTACCTATGTATAGAAAAACGAAATTGTCTAAAGTATATTAAAATTTGCATCTAGGCAATTGCCTAAAATTCCGGGCTTTAGTAATAAATGATGTTCGTCCTCTTTTTATGTGGACCAAAAACGTCCCCTTGTATAAGAAATACCCTGTACATTCAAAGATTGTCAGTGGCTACAATTTGGGCGGTGATCGCATTAATGTAATAATACATATTTAATTTGTCGTTGAAGTGCTTTTGTTGCTCTTGCGCAGACGAAACAGACCGATGAGTCGACGACTGACAAAACGAACCACTACGAGAGATGATTCGGTTGGTGTTGTCAGTGGTTGTGGTTGGCGGTTACGGTTGCGTAACGGTAGAGAGGGGAGGATGTCACTTGTCGTGCGTTGGGAATGGTTTGTTCAGTTTCTGTCTGTTTTAAGGATAAAGGCGTGTCTTTTGGGGTGGAGATAGTGGATACCGTCTGTTATGGATGGGTGCCCGTTAGTCTGTTGTTTTAGAATTGTGGAATTTGTCTGATTGTTCTACTAATGCGGGTATTGTTTTTGAAACTTGCAGGATGAAAAATGAGTGGAATTAATTAATAATGATGATTATGATAATATAAGTGTATGTTTGAAAAGAAATGTTAAAAAACTGAATTTCCTTAATAAGTCATTAATTTATTTTATTGCTTTTTATTAGAGATGGGCGAATATCATCCGCGAATAGTCGAATGCCACGAATATTGACAATATTCGATATTCGAGATTTTCGAATATTAACGGCAGTATAGCGAACATTCGAATACCTCGAATATCACGCCATATGTTGATCTCAATTTTTGACTATGTTTTCCTTTATCATTTGTACATAAATTTAAAGCTATTACAATATTTTGAAGTTATTAATAACAAAGATATTTTGTTTCAAAACCATGAAGACGGTACCATATTTCAAATTTGTTTTTCGCCAACATCAGCCCGTACGTTTCACCTTAAATTTGAAGTTTTTGTCTTTTTCTTTTCTTTTTTGTTTGTCCTTTTTGTTTTAATTTTATTTTATCTTAACAATTTCATACAAATAATGAAAAGGACATAATTAAATTATTATTAATAATAAATAAATTAATTTTTAGGAGTATTCGAATATTCGAGTACCTCGAATATTCGAGATCAGATTAATATTCGTATTCGAGAAATTTGATATTCGTCCATCTCTACTTTTTATATTTATGATCCTTTTAAATGATTATCATGAAAAAAAAATGATGTAAGCCCTAACAAAGTAATTATAGAATGTAACACTTTGAAATAATTCGACAATTTACACCAAATTTCGAAAAACCTGCACGATTTAAATTGAATTCAGTTCAATTTATAGCTGAGCTTTATTCATCAGTAAAAAAACAAAAAGCAACCATTATTGCTTCTCATTGAACACCCCACCGGCAGAGAGCCAACACACAATTCTCCTACTATTATGTGAACCAAAAGTCAAACCTCAACACCAACACTGATCGCTTAGCGGCTTCGGCTCTTTGCCTCAGCGAGACTCCACAGAGTCAATCTAGTACCTATCAAGCACTCGACAGTTGTAGGGAATTTCTTCGAAACCAATTGTTCGAAAAATCACATTTACCATATTGATATAAAACTAATTTCGAATTTAAAAATTAACCATTTGTTTCATTGATGTAGCACGTAGCAATTTCAGAGAGATATATTATGGGGTAGATGGCTCAGTGGTATCGAGTCGGCCTTGTGGATCTTAAGAACCCTGGTTCGATCCCCACAGCCGACAAACAATTTTCACCAATTTAAAAATTTACCCCTGTGGCTCCCTCTCCACTAATATCTTTGAGGGCCGTGATTTGACGGCTGGTACCCGCAAAATATGTCACTTACCGAGATCTGCTTAGGCAGAGTGCCACACCCAGTAATGAGTAAAAGGCGTGATGATATATTTATTTATTTATTTATTTATTTTATATATTTAGATTATATTTTTGTGGTTTGTTTACAAATGATCAAATCATGGGTCCCAAAGTATTCGTGAAACGTGGCCCACACTCGTAATTTTCACGGTGAAAAATTCTTCTTCTAGTAATCAAATCTGAACGATTTTGTATGACATTTCAATCACTTACAATATACGACATACTTTTTGTCTAATTCCACAAGTTTTTTTATTATTTCCCGTCCATATATGAAGCTATACTTAGTATATCTTTTTTCGAATATCAATTTGAATAGGACAATGAAATAACAAATATTAAGTTGTGTTATTGACATATACCTAAAATAGAAATGAAGTGAATAATTTAAAATAACTGTAGATAAAATATATGACGTAACTAGATTGCGAATTGGTCCTGAGAATAACAGATAAGAATGAAATTTCGAACAAGTGTGTTTCGAAAAATTGCTTTCGAATAATCATCCCGATACTATAAGATCAGAGAGCAGAGAGCATCGAGCTTCGACGTGGAACGAAACAGCATCAAGACGGCAAGACGGCAAGACGGCAAGACGGCAAGACGGCAACCTATATCAAGAAACGTCGCCTGCGGCTCGGAGCGGCTCGCTTTGCGTTCAGGCGTTCGGGCGTTCAGGCGGCCAGGCGGCCAGGCGGCGAGCTTCTACACCTGGTCAGCCTTTATAAATAGTCGAGAACACTTGCGTTTACCTGCGTCCCGCTGAGCCAGCCAATAAAAGAACTCGTAATAAATCACCCGAAGCCAAGTCGAGCTAAGAAGGAATTTGTAAAACATGGAGCAAGGTGTTGATTAAAGGAGCGGCGCGCGTTTTACCAGCCTGACTGAGTAAACGGCGTATACTGAAGCCAGCAAAGTCGCTTGTTGCCAGCGCGAGGTGTTCCCGATGGCTCGATTTTGGTCCCAGTTGATGCTAATGGTTTGATATAAGATAGATTTACATTAGCGTTCATTGCGACTACGGCTGCCAATTTGCCTTCACTGGACTGAAACAAGATTGCCACTTTCTGCATTATTACTTTCCTTTACTTTTTTACATTTATTATAGAATCATTCATAATTTCATGTCAACTACTTACACTCAATTACTTTTTCCATATTTTTTCTAATTATTAATTATCTAATAATTAAAATTAACTTTTAAATATTTAATATTACGCAAAGAAAAATTTATTAGGAACAATAATATTTCTTGTCCGATTTTTTTTATTGAACATAATATATGTTATTTGCAGAGATTAATAAATTTTGCTGAGTATTATAGTAAATCAACCACAAATCACAAATATCAATAGTTAATGAGAAATCTCTAATCATATTGAGAATGAAGCCGATGCTAATGTAAATCCGGCTTGAAAGTCCTAGTGAAAAAGGCACGAGTTGCAAGCATTAAGCAACGAGCAAGGAGCAAGGAGCAACGGCAACCGGTCCCGGTTAACGCTTTTAGGTGTTGCGGCTAGTTTAGAGGTTGAGAGTTAAAAAGGCAATTTTCGATGGTGTGAGCCGTACGGCATTTAGCGTTTAACGTTCAATGCCTTTGCCAATGATGTGTAAGGTTTGCATAATTTTAGCGACTGAGATGCTTTTTGTGTTGGTTTATTTTTAGCAAGACGATTTCAGTTTACGATTTAAATTTATGGTTAATTTTAAGTGGATTCTTTATATGAACGTGTTGAGATTAAACATTAGACATGAATGAATGAATATATATATATATATATATAAAATCATCATCACGCCTTTTACCCATTACTGGGTATGGCACTCTGCCTAAGCAGCAATTGGTTGCCATTTTTCTTTGCACCGAATTAAGAGCAGTCACA
Source organism: Pterostichus niger (assembly GCA_947425015.1). NCBI lineage: Eukaryota > Metazoa > Arthropoda > Insecta > Coleoptera > Carabidae > Pterostichus > Pterostichus niger. The sequence continues at coordinate 30,760,806 of OX380347.1, forward strand.
TTTCACCTCCAAAAACGACCGAAATTCACAAAAAAATTGAAAATATAATTAATTAATTTAATTAATAATAAGAGGAGTCATATTTTGAACAGCACATCAAGCCATCTTTGATTTATTTTTTATTTAACTTGTATACGCGAAATAAAAGAATATAATTTATTTTCAATTCATTTATTGGCATTTTAATAGTGTACAAGACAAATATTTATATTACAAGTACAATTTAATATAATACATAGTCAACATTATTTTATTTTTGGGAGGGATCTTCTAGTTGATGTGACTGACAGCTGGTGTCGGCTCCGAGGGACGGTGCTTACTCTGAGGGACTCTGCTGGGTTGCAGACACGATTCCAAGGCCGCGGACGCTCTATAAACATAAAGACAAGTACTACATCGTTGAAAAGAGAAAAAAATGGCGGTTTTTATTTTAATAAAATAATTCTAGGTTCCCATTTGAAAAATAAAAGTTGATAGTCGTATCATGTAAACCTGACTTTATAAAATTTTTCTATATGTGTCATAAATTAGTATATTTAATATACTAAAACTTCCATATGAAGAAAATTATTCTATTTCTTATATTAAAAAAATTAAGGGGGGGGGTTCGTCTTCCCAGACTCACCCTGTATATACCGGGTGTAGAATTGAAATATGTAACATAGGAAATACAATTGTTTTAATATGGTGATTGTTGTAATAATAAAAAAAAGTAATGTTTTTGATCAGTATATCGTACAGTATTTTTAACTGAAATATTGTAATACCCTGTAATATCATTTGAAAAAAAATCTTAATTCCAAATGCAAATCTATATTCCGGAAAATGAAAAGGAAATATAGTCATTACAATTTTACGCTAAGGAATATTTTTTATCCCCATATTTATTTTTCTTTAAAAGGAATTAATTCATTAATTTAAAATTTAGATTGCAACAATAGCACTAATATAAATATTTAAATGAGTCAATTGAGTTAAGTGACAGAATTATAAATGATCGAAACTATTCATTGTAATACCTGAAGGTAGGTCCTTTTGTATTGTACTTCTGTTGCCTTTGAATTAACCGCATAAAGTCAAGAATTATATACGAGACTGCAGTCTATATCTACAACTGTTTCTTTTATTCATTATGTAATTAATTACAATACGGTTCTTGTATCTGCTGCAAAAATCTCAAAATATTGTATTAAACTTAGGGAGTTATAAAGATGGCCACCTTTAAGTTATTTTATACGGGACATAATTAAATTCTTCATTAACCCATTAACCGCCAACGTCCCATTTTTGTGACGCTTAAATATTTGGCTGTAATCATTTTTTTTACATTTAAAATGTATATTTTTTTAATGAATATATTAATTAGTTATGTTATGACAGCCAGTCACAGCCAATTTTCAAATATTTGCAAAACCAATCATTTTAAAAATATTCAAAGTTACTTAATTTAACACTTAAGTATGTATAACTTTTATTATCAAAAACTAGTTTTTTAGAACTCAAATAAAGATATTTTTACTGAAAAGGTATTCTTTTATTGATCATTGAATTACGGCGGGTATTGGGTTAATTATGGGGTAGATGGCTCAGTGGTATCGAGTCGGCCTGTGGATCTTAAGAACCCTGGTTCGATCCCCACAGCCGACAAACAATTTTCACCAATTTAAAATCTATCCCTGTGGCTCCCCCTCCCCTAACATCTTTGGAGGCCGTGATTTGACGGCTGGTAACCGCACTTCACGCGAAAAATATATCACTTACCGAGATCTGTTTAGGCAGAGTGCCACACCCAGTAATGGGTAAAAGGCATGATGATATATTTTTATATTAATGCTAATTAGACCGTTAGTACGGTGGTGTGGATAGCGATACGGAATTCGAATCCGGAGATCCCGAGTTCGAATCTCACTCAAGCTAAGAATTATATAAACTACTATACTGCGGCTCGGTGAGTGCGGACCCTGTACTGTAATTGGGATTAAGTTCCTGTTATACAGCGTAACATAAATAAAAAATAAAAAAATAATTTATATTTCACTCATAGGAGTATACTAAAAAGATATGTAATCAACAAATTTAAATTAGCGCTTCATTCATGTTCTTTAGTGAAATACTTTCGTTAAATTCACTTTAGCTAATAAGATTAAAAATTTAAAAGTAAATTGTTATATTAACGGGTATTGCTTCCGTAGTACCTGCATAATCTAATACGATTAAAATACTTTTGTTCTACTGAAACTTTAATACAAATAATATTTTATATCATTTACTTGATTTTTAAAATTGTATTGAGTAATTTTTTAGATTTTATCATTCCTTTAACATTAAAAAAATTTGGTTATGAATATGAAATATTCATATAAGAATGTACAATTAATTAATATGACGACAGTATACATACATATATATATATATATATATATATATTACATTTCCTTCATCGAAGAAAAACTCGATCGTGCATATCTTTCCCAATCTATCACATCAACATAATTATCTTAGGAAAAAGTCAACAGGGGTGTTGTATTATAACAACTTTGAAAACTTAAGATTAACCTTTTCATAACTAAAATCATTAATCTAAAAAATTAATTAAAATTAATCTAAAATTCATTAAACCGCAAGTATAGTCAGCAGCAGTCTTAAATGAACCTTCGTCGCTGTTCTTTGTCTCTTCTATCTCATGTTCTCAACCAATGACGTTGGAAGTTGTCGGTGCCGAGCCCACAAGTTTTCTGGCTGATTTATAGATTGCAGACCGAAATGCACATTAGCGCAAATGTATTTTCTTAACAAATGTGCTATTTATACGTGAAATTAATATTTACGTTTGTTAACCGAGATCCGAGATTCTTCTTGCTGGTGGTTAATAACCACTTTTGCCACGAATTAAGGACTTTTTGTTCTGCAAATTTCAGAGTAATATGCAACGAATTGTTCAGCTAAAATGCGTAAATGTTTAGTGTTTTTGGTCGTAAAGTTTTAATGGAAATTTGTCTCACCTTGTATGACGTGTAATTAAAATAAATTAATTATATTTGTATCTCGTTACTTCACATTTTCGTACTAATATATAAATCAATGCTGATGACACAAAATCTGACAAATTTCATTCGCCCATAGATAAATAATATCACAGATATTTTACTATGTTGTAATTGATTTAAATTTAGCAATTTTTATACGAAATTATACAATTATACTTTATTCTCATATTTCAGCTAAAATACAAGATTCTTCCACTCGTTAAGATAATGGGTATAAAATTATCAAAAGTAAAAATAAATAAATAAATATATCATCACGCCTTTCACCCATTACTGGGTGTGGCACACTGCCTAAGCAGATACCAGCCGCCAAATCCCGGCTCCCAAAGATATTAGTGGAGGGAAAGCCACAGGAGTAGATTTAAATTGGTGAAAATGATTCAATAATAATCAAACTTATAAATAAATAAATATATCATCACGCCTTTCACCCATTACTGGGTGTGGCACACTGCCTAAGCAGATACCAGCCGCCAAATCCCGGCTCCCAAAGATATTAGTGGAGGGAAAGCCACAGGAGTAGATTTAAATTGGTGAAAATGATTCAATAATAATCAAACTTATAAATAAATAAATATATCATCACGCCTTTTACCCATCACTGGGTGTGGCACACTGCCTAAGCAGATCTCGGTAAGTGATATATTTTTTTGCGTGAAGTGCGGTTACCAGTCGTCAAATCACGGCCTCCAAAGATGTTAGTGGAGGAGCCACAGGGGTAGATTTTTTAAATTGGTGAAAATTGTGTGTCGGCTGTGGGGTTCGAACCAGGGTTCTCAAGATCCACAGGCCGACTCGATACCACTGAGCCACCTACCCCATAATAATCAAACTTACTTGAACTTATTTCTTTTTTATTCATACGTACATGAAATCATGTCAATAACAATGAAATATAAATAATTAATTTTTATTTGAATACCGTAATACAGTATTACTATCGGAAAATTTGTGTTGGTCATATCAAACAATAAATGGATTTCTCTATACATTTTACCCCTAGTCGATCGATCATTTATGCTTGTATGCTTGTACAATATACTAAAACACATATTATATTTACGAATAATACTCATTTACTAAAAGCATACAATACGTAATTTTTATCTACTTATGTTTCAGTAAATTGAACATGCGGCAGGATAGTGGTTAGAGAATCGATTTCTCGTTCCAAGGAACTTTTACTTCACTTTAATTATAGCCAAAATGATTGACAAATGTAGTATGTACTATATTCTTTTATTTATTTATATAACAAACCTATTTCTGTGTAATCTATATTAGGTAGAAGAAAATTTTAACTTGTGTTGTTGTTTTAAATTTAGATAGAAAAAAATATAAATAAATATATCATCACGCCTTTTACCCATCACTGGGTGTGGCACTCTGCCGAAGCAGATCTCGGTAAGTGATATATTTTTTCCGCGTGAAGTGCGGTTACCAGCCGTCAAATCACGGCCTCCAAAGATATTAGTGGTGGAGGAGCCACAGGGGTAGATTTTTTGAATTGGTGAAAATTAGAGCTAATATTATTAAGTTGTGTGATTATTAAAGGTAATCATACCTGTAGTTTTTGACTAAAGTTAATTTATATTATGACAGAAAAATTCTGATGACGCCTGGATTCGAACCAGGGACCTTCCGCATACCGGGCAGAAATGCTAACCGCTACACCACGTCACCTGTGTTCGAAATATGGCATCAACTGAATTTTTCTGTCACAGTGTCTAAGCGTAGCTTCGTTCCGAGAGACTCCTATATAGGCATTGACAACCGGGTTCGTCTACAGTGATACAGTTTTTGATTATGAGGGAATCATACCCAAGCTTAGAGCTAATATTATTAAGTTGTGTGATTATTAAAGGTAATCATACCTGTAGTTTTTGACTAAAGTTAATTTATATTATGACAGAAAAATTCTGATGACGCCTGGATTCGAACACAGGTGACGTGGTGTAGCGGTTAGCATCTCTGCCCGGTATGCGGAAGGTCCCTGGTTCGAATCCAGGCGTCATCAGAATTTTTCTGTCATAATATAAATTAACTTTGGTGAAAATTGTTTGTCGGCTGTGGGGATCGAACCAAGGTTCTCAAGATCCACAGGCCGAACGATACCACTGATAGATAGAATATAAGTAAATCTTGTTTTGAAAACTAAAGACGATGTCAATTAAATTACACAAAAATTCCGTTGAACAGCGAATGAAAACGTCATTTATTATTAGTACCATATATTTAAATATCAGAAACTTAAAATATATACGAGATATTTTGTAACTCTTGAGTAAGAAGTATCTTAAGGAACTGTAAATTGATTAAAATTAAATTGTATTAAAAGAGAAAAAAAAAGCTACAATCGCCATGTGATTCAAATCTGCTATGTGTCGTGGATACCTTAATTTTTCTCTTTATAATTCAATATAAATATGGTATCGAGTCGGCCTGTGAAACTTGAGAACCCTGGTTCAATCCCCACAGGCGACAAACAATTTTCACCAATTTAAAATCTACTCCTGTGACTCCCTCTCCACTAACATCTTTGGGTGCCGTTATTAGACGGCTGGTAACCGCACTTCACGCGAAGAAATATATCATTTACCGAGATCTGCTTACGGCAGAGTGCCACAGTCAGTAATGGGTAAAAGGCGTGATGATATATTTATATTTATTTTTATAATTCAATTTAATTTAATTTAACGGCTGGTAATCGCACTTCATGCTAAGAAATAGTACACTTACCGAAGTCTGCTACGGCAGAGTGCCACACTCAGTAATGGGTAAAAGGCGTGATGATATATTTATATTTATTTTTATAATTCAATTTAATTTAATTTAACGGCTGGTAATCGCACTTCATGCGAAGAAATATAACACTTACCGAAGTCTGCTACGGCAGAATGCCACACTCAGTAATGGGTAAATCAATTTTAAGTATTAAAATAAATCATTTACAAGTTTAATCTTGACAATGCGATCAATGCGTCAATCAAAACTGGTAAAATATAATTTTGAAACGTTTAGTAATAGAAAAGACATGAACATTGTGTAATTCTTCTAAAAATACCATATAATAAGACTACAAATGCTAGGGTCTTAAACCCGTAGTCAATAACTCATATCAAATAAAAACATTAACCTCTAAAAGAGACAATCTATAATATTTCCAACGCTTAAATCAAAATCACAATTCCAAATCCTATGAAACAATTCAATAGTCGAGTCATATGTCAGTTTCTGCGTCGTCGTGTGTGACTCCCTGTGTGACTATCCTGGCTCACTCCCTATTGTTTTCGCGGGCCGTTTAGCTCGAGTGAAAAACCGCGGACCGCAACGTTGTTACGACATTACGGCAGGGATGTTGAAAACGTCCCTTGCGCGAGACGAATCCGCTGTTAAATGCTTTATAGGATACAGACTAGGGTACTGTTGCATAGTGAATATGAACCTCATGTATGTTACGTTATGTTGTGAGTTGACACCCTTGTGGTTGAAATCATTTTATGGGATAGATGTTATTATGTTACGTTCAGTTTCAAGAATTCTAACGTTATTTATTTTTTTATGTAGAATAACGCAATGTAAAATTTGAACATTTCGTGTTATTTATAGAACTTCAACCTCTTGTATTTTGGTAACTAGAAGGAATATGACCTATGTTCATATGACATTTTTGGCTCGAAATGACCTCAGGAATAAGCTGTTAAAGTTTGTTACACTAGTCCTGAAACACCCTGTATATCTTCTTCTTCTGATGGCACTACAGCCCAAATCGGGCCTGGGCCTACCGGGCACACCGAGCCGCAGTTTTTACACTGCCGTACTGCCGGTTTTCGTAGTCAAATGCTACATTATTTAAGGCGTATAAGTGACTAGCTTATAGCGCCCGAGTGTGATAAATACATGTAACTGTATTTTTATATTTTACACATTGTCGACAGGCGGATTCGAACTGACGAACCTTGGTTCGGGTGACGTCACAGTATGCTCGGCCACCGCGCCTGCAACAACATATATATTATCCATATAATTAGAGAATCATGCTCTAAATAAACATCTCGGTTAATACAAATTACGTTTTATCAGGGTTCGAAGATATATATCGATCGATATATATCATGATATTTATTTTGATATATATCGTCATATTTTTGCAATGATATATATCCATTATATAAAAATATGAAATAGTTTTTGAGATATAGCCTCCGGAGAAGTGAAATTTTTCAAATTTTTCAGTTTTTCTACATTTCCGAGGCTATATCTCGAAAACTAAATGTGATATGAAAACGCGGTCAACGGCATTAATTTTCTCGTGCTTAAGTTAACTTATAAACATAGTTTCAGCGATTTTTATTTTTTTTCAATTTTCCGCCAAAAAAATCGGAAAAAGCGGTTTTTTAACATTTTCTCGAAAACCAGAAGTCATATGCATTTGAAGATTGCACCACTGGATTCAGTGGGTCAAAATACATATGTATGTAAATTTTCGTTTTAATAATCCTACGATTAAGGATTTTTGGTAAAATTGAATTAAAATCTGAAAAAACCAAAGGGGTACCCCTTAGGAAATAATTAAAAATATTAAATTGCATAAAATTGTATGAAAATTTGCTTATAAGTCAATTCGGACACGGGGAATTCAACGCCGTTGAGCGCATTTCCATATCTTGTTTAGTTTTTGAGATATAGCCTCCGGAAAAGTGAAATTTTTCGAATTTTTCAGTTTTTCTACATTTCCGAGGCTATATCTCGAAAACTAAATGTGATATGAAAACGCGGTCAACGGCATTAATTTTCTCGTGCTTCAGTTAACTTATAAACATAGTTTCAGCGATTTTTATTTTTTTTCTATTTTCCGCCAAAAAAATCGCAAAAAGCGGTTTTTTAACATTTTCTCGAAACCCAGAAGTCATATGCATTTGAAGATTGCACCACTGGATTCAGTGGGTCAAAATACATATGTATGTAAATTTTCGTTTTAATAATCCTACGATTAAGGATTTTTGGGAAAATTGAATTAAAATCTGAAAAAACCAAAGGGGTACCCCTTAGGAAATAATTAAAAATATTAAATTGCATAAAATTGTATGAACATTTGCTTACAAGTCAATTCGGACACGGGGAATTCAACGCCGTTGAGCGCATTTCCATATCTTGTTTAGTTTTTGAGATATAGACTCCGGAGAAGTGAAATTTTTCGAATTTTTCAATTTTTCTACTTTTCCGAGGATATATCTCAAAAACTAAATGTGATATGAAAACGCGCTAAACGGCATTAATTTTCTCGTGCTTCAGTTAACTTATAAACAGGGTTCGAAGATATATATCCATTATATAAAAATATCAAATAGTCTATAATAAATACAGTATACCTCTCATTATTACTTTCATTAATTCTGTTAAAATTATATTCTAAAGATAATTCTTACTTTACTAGCTTTTGACTACCTTCACATCAACGACATAAATCCAAATTGTGTGCCATTTGTGATGTCATTAACGGCAAAGTCTGAACCATTTCCAAAATTTTTATTTGGTACTCATTTTAGAAATACAAATACAAAACTATCAATGAGTCAGAGTGGCCAAATAAAAGTACATTTATTGAACTATGTGAACAGTTACACACTTGCTGTAACAGCCACAGCAGGGCTGGAACGATATTTCCCCACTTGGCATTGTCCAATCTCAATTACGTAATCGTCTCGGTAACGACAAAGTTGCTAAATTAGTTTTTATGTTTAAATATTTAAACCAAAAAGAAACTACAAAAAAACTAATTTAGATTGGATTTTGCCAAGTGCAACGGTATGTTCAGGAAGTTCATCAGAAGATGATGATTTGCCCCTATCTAGGATATAGGATTATTTAAATATTCTTACTATTCTTAGTACTATATAATATTTGTGTATCCATTCAATGTATATGTACTTTTTTTCATTACCTATGTTAATTTTTTATTTAGGAGTAATAATTTATTTTGTATTTCCTATTGTGATAATAAATGTGTACAAAAACTAAAATTAAAAAATAAATATCCAAAAAATGATATTTATCTGATATATATCCTATATATCAGATATTTTGATATTTATTATAAATATCATGATATTTACGAACCCTGCGTTTTATTGAGTTAAACATTTGAACAAATAAAACGTATAAAAACTTAAAATGTAATACATAATATTATTTTGAAACTTACTTAAATTATCTTGAGAACCCTGGTTCGATCCCTACAGGTGACAAACAATTTTCACCCCTGTGGCTCCTCCTCTACTAACATCTTTGAGGGCGTGATTATATATTTATTGATATATAGATAGATAATCGGCGATTGATTTTTTAAGAAAAATGAAGGTTGCCAAATATAAGACAATAATTTATTGTTTCTTAAATATTTGTAGTGTGTAATAATTGTCAAGCAATATAGTTTTTCCTACATCCTGTGTATATACAGGATGGTTCATTTTTATTGATTTGAGCAAATATAAGCTGGATAATGAAAAATCAACCAGCCTATAAATAAATAGAAAGAGAAATGTAAATGAAATAAGACCTATATTAAAATGTGAAGGGTTATTATTATTTTACTATCATAAAATTCTTTTCAATAAATATTATGTTCTTTTAAATTTACCATTCGGTCTCAAAAACAATGTAACTATATTAAGAAAAATGGGTACAATAAATAGTAGAAGAAAATTACAATGACCGAATAAACAACTAATTATGGATGATTAATTAGCAACTAATTAACTTTTAAATGTTAAACGTTCCTATTTTTTTTTTAGAAATACATGAATAAATACCATTTTCGTTTTCCTTATAAATAATTTAGTTTTGGAAAATAAAGTTGTAAAAATGTACTTTAGCAGCAACGCGTACTTGAAATAAATAAAAATAAAGTATTCATAATTTAGACTATACAACGCCACAAGGCCCATTTAAGAAATGTTATTTAAAAAAAATGTTAAATGTTAATAAATGACATTTATTTTTGTTTGATCGAGGAATTTAAATTTACAATATTAAGTAACAAAATAGCCTACATTAAAATTTGCAAATAAATAGTCAAACCTAAAATAGACAATATTTTTTAACTGAACAAATTATCTATATTTTCTATAAGGCGTATATTTTCTATAAAGTAGAACTGGAACTTTTATATTAGGTAAAGTACATATTATTTTGTCTATTTTTAATCAAATATCATTTTGTAATATTTACCGTCAATGTTTCGAATACATTTATATATAAAATTACTATTCAGAACTTTTCAATATAGCTGAAAGTTTTCTTTAAATAATTAATGTATTTGTTATATACGACAACCAATTTTATAATACAAAAGGTATTATTTATTTGTGTCTATATTGTTCAAAGTGACTATAGAAATATTCAATATTAAATGTCATACAAAGCATTTATTATAATATTTTTTTTATTTTATTATACCAGATATGAAATATAGCCGAATGATTAATTGTTTGTGAATGAATAATTTTTTGTAAGATTCTTAGAATTCTAATTTTTCATATTATTTGATTACCTTCCGATTTGAACCTAATTCTCTGCATATCTAAAAATATTTTATATTTTTATGTATTATAATAATAAACCACGTAATATATAATTATGTAATGGCCGTATGCTTCTATCATAATACAAATTACCATTATAAAAACAATTTATATATTTGTAATATATATTTCATATTTGTATAGGTATTCACAAGTTACATATTAGGTAATAATATATTATATATTGTATATTATATATTGAAGGTACTACATAAAATGTTAGGATAATTTATGCATTTACAATGCTCACTACTGGAAAATTGTGGTTTTCTATTGTATTACAAAAAAGCGATATTTTTGTGACAAATACATAACTAATAAAAAATATTAAATAATCATTAATGGTTCGACAGAACTTCTCATATCATCTTACCGTTTGTTAGAGATCTTATTCTCTGCTGGCACAGTTCTTCGTCACCAGCTTCTTCACGTGAACTTTGTTCTAGGTGAAGAAGTGAGTTATACCATACTGATGAGCTCTAATAAGAGCGAAACGCGTCTATGGTTACTAACTGTGCTGGCCGGCCTCTGATGATGCCCTCATAAGGTGACTTGGAGTCTGAATTTTGTGAGACTTTGCCAAGTGTTTATTTAATATTTTTGATGACAATTAATGTTGTCTAAATACATAACTGATGTTTGTCCAAATTTCAAGAAAATGGCAATTATTGAATAAAAATGAGAAAAGTTAAAACTTTTGTTGTAGTTTTTATTTGCTTTGTAGTAGCTTCATTAAATAACAAGCAAGAATAATGTTATACCTATAAAATCCGATATTTTATTCTGTTTTTAAAATTAATTTATGTAAAATATGTTATATATCTACGTAAGAAGTAGAAAATAAAAAAGTATTTTTATATTTTTCTTAAATATAATAAATGTTGACTGTTACATGCTAAATCCAATGAAATTAGTAAAATATGCTTGATAAGATCTCTAGCTAAATAAAATGTGACACAAATCTGCTAAGTTACGACTGGACTAATTAGATTAAAAATTCAAATTGTACAAAAATTTAACCTAAATTTAAAATTGATTTGAAGTTAATTTTAAATAAACACCGGAGAAACTTACAAATTTCCGAAGACAAAAGAAATTTAAACTCGTTTGAATTTAAATGTTTCCAAAATAAAACATCTGTCAAATAGGTCCCAAGGAAACGAAAATCAGAAAACAGGCAAGTGAAGAACAGACCTTTTTTAATAACCATACCGCCCTGATTACTTTCATTCACGCCATTTACACAAATTTTAAATTCGGAGTGCAGGTATAAGCAGAAGCATTATGTAGACGCGCATTTTATAACTATAAAATTTTCTATGGGGTATATAAAATTACCCCTGTGGCTTGACGACTGCTACCCACATATCATATGCATAAATATATTATTTACCGTGATCTGCTACGACAGAGTACTGCACACAGTAATGTGTAAAAAGCATTATGATATATTTATTTGTTTTGATTTAAGTAAAGTATTTATTTGTTGATTGAGTTTGATTACTTTATATGTAGAACAATATAAGATAACTAAATATTAACATGAATTATCCAGATCAAAGTGACTTGAAATAAAATATTATTGTTATTGAAAATGAAAAACATTATCAATCCGTTTGATCTTATTTTTAAAAAATTCCTAACGAAGGTGTAAGTTTAATAAACCAAAAACTCGATATATTTGTAACTATGCCAGAATTTAAACCAAAAGTCTATTTTATATTCATAAAATTAGAAATCATTTTCATCATTATTTTTTACTTAAGTTAGTTGATAGTATTGATTACCATTTGAACCGTATTCAGCCCGAAAGATTCATTAAAATTAAAATTGTAAAACTGTTAATAGTAACAACAAAGACAAAATTAATTGTCATCCAACATTTGGTGAAACAAGGTTTAATAAAAAATATAAAATAAACACTTGGCTATATTTCACAAAATTCAGCCTCCAAGTCACCTTATGAGGGCATCGTCAGAGGCTGTCTATGGTTACTAACTGTGCTGGCCAGCCTCTGACGATGCCCTCATAAGTTGACTTGGAGGCTGAATTTTGTGAAACATAGCCAAGTGTTTATTTTATACTTTTTTACTGTTAATAGTGATGTGAGATGATGATGATATATATATATATATATATATATATATATATATATATATATATATATATATATATATATATATATATATATATATATATATATAAATATTAGATAGTAGAAGAAAGCTGTACTCGATTTGAATAGTATTTAAATTGTTGAAATATGAAATAAAAATAAAAGCTATTGTGGAACTTTTAAATAACGTAATAAGCAAACGAAATAAATGCATATATAGGTGATGTAAGTATAAAATAAAACAGCCCAACATGTGTTCTTTCATCCATAATATTTATAAGTCGTTATATATTATATAGCCCTGTCATAACACCGCAAAATCCAACCACCACAGAAAGACGGTTTACAGATCTCGATCCCAGTGAATGGATAAAGGGGAAGTTTCACGGTCAATCAGTGGGCAGATATGAGTCGACATGGACGGTGCCTCTTCAAATTTCATGCGACATTAAGTCGAAATAACGTCATCTATCAGAACAGACAAAACAGACGCCTAGCGTACGACGGCATCGGGAATGGGGATAACATTGTGTGTCGTGCCATTTGCCATTTGTTCGAACACGATATTTGAGCGAACTGCGACAACAACGATAGCAAAGCAGGGAAGAACTAGATGCTTCGCTGGCTAAATCAAAACTTCTAATGGTTTTAAGAACCTAAATAAATCTGTTTAGGGCTTGATATCGACATGATTTAATGCACAAACGAAATGGAACAATACTATTATTACACAACTAAAAACGGGCTACGTGAATACATTTGAATAGGGTTGTTAGTTTAATGAGGAATTATTAATTTCATTACAGTAGGAATATTCGCAAGATTTGCATTCAACGTACAATGAAAGTAATTTTCTGTCTTTTCTATTTCTATTTTATTATAGGTACCTAAACCATACGGCCTAACCTCTCTCAAGCAGTAGTTTCTTTGATAACTTATAAATACAAGTACAAATATACCTCTACTTTTCTGTACAATTTTGCTAGAACTAATTCTCACCAAAATTGTCCGATAAATTCAATGTGCAGGAATTTCAACATTTATTGTTCGCAATTGGATTTGGCTGATAATTTTTGTTCTTTTAAAAGGAAAGTAACGGAATTGTTAGCGATGTTGTAAACGTGCCTTTAATTTTGTTATTTTTTTTAAATACCTATTATTTTGTATCATACTTGTTTATTAAATTTGTTCAGATTTTTTTAATGAAATTTATTTCTCTACAATTATAAGTTGTTAATACTAATAGGTACCTGCTTGTAATATTTTTTGTAATTAGTTTTATTTGTTCATTATATTTTGTATTATTTATCTGTTTTGTACTCTTATTCTGTAATTTTGTAATATTATTCTGTTATTGGGAATCTTTTCCTGTTGAATAATAAATAAATAAATAAATAAATAAATAAATATTAGTACTTTAGCTATAATAAATATATATTAAATAAAAATACATTTTTACATTACTGGCACATTATATTGCATCAAATTGAGCGTACGAACCCTTGAAACTTTTTCTAAATAGAAAATCTGTTCTTTAAAATACTTTCATCGAATGTTATAAAATCAAGTAACTCTAAATAGAAATTTACATATTTATAGAAAAGACTAACAAATTTTATATGTTTTGATAACTATTCAATAATAATTGTTGATAAAATATAAACTAAACACTTGGCTAAATCTAATAAAATTCAACCTACAAGTCACCTTATGAGGGCATCGTCAAAGGCTGGCCAGCACAGTTAGTAACCAAAGACGCGTTTCACTCTTATTAAATTATCATCAGTATGGTATAACTCACTTCTTTTTATATTTTATTAAACCTAGTTTCACCAAGTGTATGGATGACAATTAATTTTGTCTTTGTTAATAATTATTGATTTAATTTCTTGTATTACTTTAATGGGGTAGGTGGCTCAGTGGTATCGAGTCGGCCTGTGGTTCTTGAGAACCTTGGTTCGATCCCCACAGCCGACAAACAATTTTCACCAATTTTAAAAAATCTACCCCTGTGGCTCCTTCTCCACTAATATCTTTGGAGGCCGTGATTTGACGGCTGGTAACCGCACTTCACGCGAAAAAATATATCATTTACCGAGATCTGCTTAGGCAGAGTGCCACACCCAGTGATGGGTAAAAGGCGTGATGATATATTTATTTTATTTATTTATATTTTACTTTAATAATTCAAATTTTATTACAAAATATACAATAGTTGCTTATATATACATATTAAATAATTTTTGGGACAAAATTCAGATAAGATAATAATAATTTGTTATTTACGTTCTGAATTTTAGGATTTATAAAATAAAATAAATCTTTATATCCAAGTACCTATAAAGAAGTATGTTTTTAACAATTAATATATTCCTGCTCCAATAAAAATTATGGTCATATAATTTTAAAAAGAGCATTTATTGCAGCAATAGATAATAAAGGTGTGTGTGGAAAAATCTACACTGATAGTTGCAATTTAATTGCGTGTAGATTTCGATCGCATGCATACGCGGTACATTAGATTTATCTAGTAAATTCTATGAAACAGACATTGTTTGTAATAAATTCTACATAACATTTATTCTTCAACAGGTGCTACCATTTTATTTAATTTAATAACTTATGTAATAACAAAGAATGACTAGCGGTAAACATGAGCTGGAGGATACATAATAATTACCTCATTTATGAAATAATTTTGCTCTAATGAATTTCATCCAAAGTCATGTTAAATTCATATGAATAAGAAGAATTAGAGGAGGAAAATAAAGCTTTGATTTTATTTTAATTTCTTTGTCATTTTGAAAGTAGTAATACATAATATTTTGTTTTTTCTTGACAATAAATTATATATTATAATATATCTCTGTAAAAAGAATCTTGTGGAGCAAAGACACCATTAATAATTTGCGGCAAATTTATTTGAAACTTCTGAATTTTTTGCGCTGTCTTGATTAGTTGCATTCGAACCATGAACCATCCAACCATCTTATCTACTATGCAGCAACACTTAGTGGTAATATAATAACGAACATCCTACATATACATAGACTCATCTCATCAATCATGAATTTTCTCTGCTAGTGTACAACAATGGATAATAGTTTGTAGGCAATTAATCGCTTTACCTTTAAAGAGATAAACATCGATGTTTAGCGTATTCAGAACTAGAGAACAGAGTAGAACTTGGGCGAATACGAGAAACGAACGGTAATATATTTGCTGTATACATTACAGTTAAGCCAAGTTTTTAATCGTGTTAAGAAAGTGCATAATTTTCTCTTCAAGAACGAGTAATTTTTTTATTCGACGCAGGTAGTTGAATTTGTATAAGCAATTGATTATGTCACATACCATGTCCAAGAGTGTACAGTAATTATCCGGAATAGATTGTATAGATATACACCTGATATTTATCTCATTATAATGTTATTGTAAGAAGAGTAGTTGGTGCAACAGATAACCAATGGCAACACAAACCACGCCTCTGAAAGGCGAGGCCAAGTCAGAAATTATCCGAGCCATTGTACTTCGGCAACCAATCAGCAGCTGAAAGCAGCCAAGAGTTCGGGAATTGAGCATAGTACCGCCGAAGAAGGCAGTATCGTGCTATGCATAGAGTAGAGTGCTACTATCCACTGTTCGTCAAGTCCGATTTGTGCAAACTATGAGTTCTCATTAGTGTTCAATGTTAAAAGTGCCATAATTCCGTTGTTAAAATGCCGAGACCATCTCGTGAGTCCTACGGTGATCAAAAACCTCCGTATTCGTACATCTCGTTGACAGCGATGGCGATCTGGAGCTCGCCGGAGAAGATGCTCCCACTGTCAGACATTTACCGGTTCATCACCGAGAGATTCCCGTACTATCGTCGCAACACACAACGATGGCAGAACTCCTTACGCCACAATCTGTCATTCAACGACTGTTTCATAAAAATACCTCGTAGACCTGATCGACCAGGTAAAGGAGCATACTGGGCGCTCCATCCAGCAGCTTTTGATATGTTCGAAAACGGAAGCCTACTACGAAGACGTAAGCGATTTAAATTACTAAAGAATGACAAAGATGTGCTGGACAGTGAATTAGCAGCGTTAGCAAACATCAATCGATTTCTTTTCGCTCCAATTCCGGTCCCGGAAGCCAACCCTTCCATCACGTACACGACCCCTATCGCCCGATTGCCTAACAACACAACGACCACACCAACAACAAACAACACAAGCATAACAGCGGTTCCAGAACCTATAACTAGGCCAAAGAGGTCGTTCACGATCGAGAGCTTAATATCTCCAGATAAACCAACGACGCCGGAGCATCGATATCATGGCCAACAATTCGAGGGGGTGACAGCAGCGACGGCAGCAGTAGCAGACAGCGCATTGTTCCTGCAACGATATCAACACACCGTGGAGGCGGCATCGTATTGCGAGCTGCCGCTGGTGCCGCCGCTCATGGTGGTGCAGCCTCCGACGGGTTACTTCGGTGCGCCACATCAGTACTCGCTGGCGCACGTGTGAAGTGAACCACGCAGTGCCGACGGACTCCGGCTCCAACGGTCCAGCGGCAGCAATGTGCGGTAGGCTTAAAATTCGCGCTCACACTCGCGTGACCCAACAGTGCGTGCGTTTAACCTATCTGTTTCCCGTTGCGTTTATTGTTCGAATTTATACGTGATCTGTACATATTATAAATCCTTTTCATGTGATATATACCTAATTTAATTTACTAAACAATACGATGATGAGTTCAGAATCAGAAAACAAAAACGCTCAATGTTTCAATATACTACCAAGTTCGATGCAGCTTTCCGTCATGCAATATGTAGATTTAGCGCGAATCGACTGAGTAGATATTAGCGAGTCTCTCGCATTGATTGGTGTCGAGCGGACGCTAGCCTCAGCGTGGATATTTTTGCACACTGGATGGCCGGATATCCGGGCCAGTGCCAGTGTGTTGTGGTACGCTGAGGCAACAGACGTACAAGTACACGAATACTTTTAGCGTCGATCGAACTCCATATAGTTAGATTTAGAACTGCTGTGTGCAATCAGTACTATGTTAGAAGTATAAATCGCCATCTAGCTCCCGCTATGATCCGAGATAGCGATACTGTAATATTTATCTAATAATTATTGAATAGTTTAGAGACGACGTGTACATATTGATGAAATACTTATTATAATAAGTAGAAGCCTGCAACAATATTACGTACTTATAAGTTTGTTGACATTTCTGTACCTATATCATGATGTTAATGTTTTACAACGCTTGTAACAAACTTTGTGTATATATACCTACAGTTACACTGAACATGAAATAAAACTTGTGTTTCATTTATGACTCTTGTATCATTTATAACTACATTCATACCTATATCATTATGGGCACAAATACACGTTATATATTACCCCTTCGTCTATATATCGCGCTATATTTCAACGAGATACCGAATCTAAAACTAACTTGTTAACAAATAAATTATCAACTTCATTATTGCTAACGATTCCTATATATTGTTTCTGAAATATCACTCTTTCGAAATCAATGCCTATTACTTACAAATCATAATTACTTTACTCGCACATTAAATATAAAAGTGTTTATAGATTTTTCCGGTTCGTAGTTTTTCCAGTCAATAGAAAATCAATACTGAATTAATATAAATTGATGTTTGATAGTTCAACCAAATTAATTTTTTCTATTCTCAGTCGCAAACAATTATTGGGCAAAAAACATTAATTTTAATAAATAACAATTATTTTTTTTTATTTCTCTCTACAAATACTATTGATTAATTTTGATATATTAAAATGTATCTAAGAAATATATTCTTAAAATAAATAGAACAACAACAATATTTTATACCAAATGACAAATAATGGAAATATAGGTATACGTACAACTTGCAAATGTTTATTTAAAATATGTTTAAAAAGCAGGTTTAAATGTTTAAAGCGGAAAATTACATTATACAAAAAGTAAACAAAAAAACATAAAAACAAACACGGACATTATCAAAATAATATTAATCTTCATCATAATTATATTTCAACACAATTAACAATTATATCATAAAATTTACTCATTTCACGTAACATATGATAAATAAGTACTAACATAAATACCCAGTAAAGTAGTAATAAATGCAGCTTTTCATGTTTCAACATTAGGCTTTCGAAATAATGAGAATTAAACAATAAATTTATTGCTGTATAATTCACAGATATTTAAATGAACATTTTGTTTAGTGTTTATCGTGCTTTATTTATTTGCGAATAAATTGTGATGATCCGAACTTTTGCAAATTTCTCTATGTCAAGGTTTTCATTTAGAAGAAATTAATTATTGTCAATATAATGGCACACATTCTTCAGAGATACTTCAATTTTTCATATAAAAAATTATAACTCGAAACTGAAAAAGATTAACTGTTTAAATACGTAATAGAATTCCAGGTTTATATTTAAATAATAATCTAAATTTGTCTATAATAATAAGGCTGATTATTTTATCAACACTCTAATTGTTTTTTTTTTTAATTTAAACTAACAGAATACTTACTCAAATATTTATCATAATATTACTGCTACAACAACTATATGTACACTTGATTATTTAATAAATAGTTCAGCTATTCTGTACATAAAGTACGCTTACTAGATTTATACAGAAAATGGTGAATACATACAATATATTTTTAGAAAAGAAGTTTGGTTTTATAAAATCGCTTTACGAATCAGGTTGTCACAAAAGTGAAATATTTTGTGGGACGTTTCATTTTGCATTACAATTTATGTTTAACATTTATATGCCTAATATCCTAAAGAAACCCACTGGACTCATATACAACATACAAAGTTTGTACGAAAAAAACTAATAATTAAAAAGTACAATTTTATTCCGATAGGAAATTGAAATACCTAATGCGAATCACCAGAAAAATAGTAAATTTTCGTTGATATTTCAATTAAAACAAACAGTTAAAAAGGTATGATAATAACTAATGTCATTTAATTAGTAATCTGTTATTTATTAGCAGCAAAAATAATAAACAAAAAATTCATACAGTAGATAACTAATTTAAAATGAATAAACATTGTTATAAAATTATACGTTTGTAATTTACCGACCATAATTATCTTATTTACGTATAAAAAGACTACTGCAAATTAGTTCCATTTTTTTCATAATTTTTCTTATTAAAACAATTTTTTATTATTTTACAAATTGCATATAATACATACAATTGGATTTAATCGTATATTGTAATAACAATTTCTATTTTTAATAATAATAATAATTATATATATATATATATATATATATATATATATATATATATGTATGTATGTATGTATGTATGTATGTATGTATGTATGTATGTATGTATGTATGTATGTATGTATGTATGTATGTATGTATGTATGTATGTATGTATGTATGTATATATATTTAACTTCATTATATTGCAAAGTAAAATAAATGAATGAAATAGTTTTGAAACCACTGATCCTGGTCTAGTAATTTCTATGCTCTGTAGCTAATACTGTGTAAGTGCAATGGGTGGATTTTTATATTTCCTGTTGTTAATAGATATATCTAATTAATTAGAAAACTAATATATAGTAATACGTGTTTATTATATTAGTGATATTAATTTCATTAGCAAAGAGAGAAACTAGATTCATTTCTAACGAGAATATAGATTTCATATTTGAGCATCCTACCAACTACGATGTTTTATAGTACATTATAAAATTAATTTTTGATATCTCAGCTATAAATGACATGTATATTTAAAAGTATGATAATTAATCATTCCTATTAATTATATATTTTTCTAAAACTTCAAACATTCAGTTTCTCAATATTTTTTTTTTCTTAGGGATTATAAAAGAACTATTAAAGTTATCTTGTTTTTATTTAAAACATATTATTTTACCATTTTCTATGTTAACTATATACTGAGTGTTCAATAACATCGTTTTACAAAATGTATAGAAATAGCCATTTTTAGAGCATGAAGACAAATAGAATGACATTTTTTTATTTATTAAAATTTCTCCACAAATAATTAGCAGATAGTTCTAGGAACAGACAATAATATTTTACTGCTTGCAAACATATACAACTTAAAATATTTTCATAACTGAAATATTTCGAATCGCATAATTTCTGTTACCTTATATATCTACCCTGGGGACAAATGGTTCAAACCAGGGTTCGAAGATATATATCGATCGATATATATCATGATATTTATTTTGATATATATCGTCATATTTTTGCAATGATATATATCCATTATATAAAAATATCAAATAGTTTTTGTGATATAGCCTCCGGAGAAGTGAAATTTTTCGTATTTTTCAGTTTTTCTACTTTTCCGAGGCTATATCTCAAAAACTAAATGTGATATGAAAACGCGGTCAACGGCATTAATTTTCTCGTGCTTCAGTTAACTTATAAACATAGTTTCAGCGATTTTTATTTTTTTTCAATTTTCCGCCAAAAAATCGCAAAAAGCGGTTTTTTAACATTTTATCGAAAACCAGAAGTCATATGCATTTGAAGATTGCACCACTGGATTCAGTGGGTCAAAATACATATGTATGTAAATTTTCGTTTTAATAATCCTACGATTAAGGATTTTTGGGAAAATTGAATTAAAATCTGAAAAAACCAAAGGGGTACCCCTTAGGAAATAATTAAAAATATTAAATTGCATAAAATTGTATGAAAATTTGCTTATAAGTCAATTCGGACACGGGGAATTCAACGCCGTTGAGCGCATTTCCATATCTTGTTTAGTTTATGAGATATAGCCTCCGGAAAAATGAAATTTTTCGAATGTTTCAGTTTTT
Organism: Pterostichus niger; assembly: GCA_947425015.1. Classification (NCBI taxonomy): domain Eukaryota; kingdom Metazoa; phylum Arthropoda; class Insecta; order Coleoptera; family Carabidae; genus Pterostichus; species Pterostichus niger. The sequence continues at coordinate 30,782,419 of OX380347.1, forward strand.
CTAAATGTGTACAAAAACTAAAATTACAAAATAAATATCCAAAAAGTGATATTTATCTGATATATATCCTATATATCAGATATTTTGATATTTATTATAAATATCATGATATTTACGAACCCTGGTTCAAACATATGATGATAAATAATTTAGTTCTCTGTATACAAACAACAATTTAGAATCGTTTGACAGTGTAAAATATACGATACTAAGTATTCAAGATGTTTAAAACTATAGGTAAACACAAACATATATCTAGATAATTTTTAAATAATAAAACTAATCATAAATCGAAATAGTAAAGTTTAATGAATCAATTCATATTTGAAATGCAAGGGCGTATTTATTTTCTTAGCATTACTTACAATAATAAGGTTTTTGATTAAACATTTTAAATTTAGAAATCTATGATCTAAAGGTTGGAGATATAAAACACATAATTCGCGACAGTCTACGCACAATAAAATAGCTAAGTTTTATTTGCTTTGGCGTAGTTCAACTAATTATATAATAATTTCATTATTTATTCATTGCAGGTATATCTTTCGCATAAATTTAACCTACCTATATATTACCTAATATAAAAGACAGTTTAAATTACATTTTAATTATAAATCACGGTGTACAAATATTAAATTCCATACATATTTCTCAACTGAAGTAATGCTTACTGATTAAATAAATCTACATATTTGTTCATAATTATTTTTTATCTTTGTATCAATTACTATACGTATCAATATGCGATGATTTGACTACATTATGTAGTTATTTGCGCAATTGGTGCTCAGAACACCTTAATAATTAGTTATAACTGCTAATTTCATATTCAAACAAAGCAAAATGTTTGATTACTATTTGAAATTTTCCTGCATAAAGCAATTAGTGTACTTTATTACATGCAGGCATGCACATTTATACAATTTTTACTTAAGTATGTACTTATTGAGAAGAATTCAATCTTATTTCAAATAGATATGCAGATATCACAAAAAACAATTGTCTTATTGCGAAATATTCTCACTAAGATGAAAATGCAATTTTTTATGTAGATATAAGGCTGAATTGTACATGCGCAAAGACATAAAATTATTATAGAAATACTAGAAATTTGTTATATTCATTATAAATTCTTAAATACAGAGTGTTTTTATACTCCGGAAATGAAGAGTATATATTATATGACGTATTGATCATAGAACAGATTATTTGAAATGTTTACATTGCATGATTTTTATAGTTTGTTAGTAATAAACATGAATTGAATTCGATTTGAACTTGCAAATTCTCACTTCTGAGACGAAAGTTGTATTTACTTAGAATATTGTGTATATATATATACAGGCTTGTGACGCGATTTCGGAAAATCATATTTGTATAATTTTCTGCTTCCCTTATTAGTTTAGACAGAAAAAGCTTCAAATAAATGTTGTAGGTCATAAAATTCTACATTAAAATGAATAAACAGAATTAATTTTGCTTGCTTTATAACGGAAAAAATGATGGATAAAAACTCAGTTAGTGAAAGATATGAATTTCAAGTTCTGTTATAGTTTAAGACAAGTGAGAGTAATTATCCACCATTTTTTCTTATAATTCACTTAAATTAAAGACTAATTTGCTGCTGACAGATAACACGTGAATCATTTGTTTAATTTTATTTCATTTTTCAACATTTTCAGTTTAATTTCTGCCGTTATAAAACATGCAAAATTAATTCTGTTTATTGATTTTAATGTGGAATTTTATGTTTTACAACATTCACGTTTTCTCTAAAATAATAAGGAATGCAGGAAAATATAAATATATACATACATACATACATAACATCACGCTATATCCCATTAAATGGGGTAGCTCGAACCCGTCAACATTCTCATCCTGACACACGATACTCGATTCGACCACATTCACACTTCCTCCATACAAACTCTTTCTTTTCTCACAACCAAAATCTATCAACATATTAAAGTCCTATGTTTCCTATATCAAAATTTATATTTTTAAAATTAAATAAGAACAAAATCAAAGAACCAATGATAAATAAAATAAAGGTATTGGTGTATAATTAATTTTTAATAATTTAATGGACTAGAAATACTGGTACAGTCAAGATCAGGGTTCGTAAATATCATGATATTTATAATAAATATCAAAATATCTGATATATATAGGATATATATCAGATAAATATCACTTTTTGGATATTTATTTTTTAATTTTAGTTTTTGTACACATTTAGAAAAACTGAAAAATTCGAAAAATTTCACTTCTCCGGAGGCTATATCTCAAAAACTAAACAAGATATGGAAATGCGCTCAACGGCGTTGAATTCCCCGTGCCAGAATTAACTTATAAGCAAATTTTCATACATTTTTATGCAATTTAATATTTTTAATTATTTCGTAAGGGGTACCCCTTTGGTTTTTTCAGATTTTAATTCAATTTTACCAAAAATCCTTAATCGTAGGATTATTAAAACGAAAATTTACATACATATGTATTTTGACCCACTGAATCCAGTGGTGCAATCTTCAAATGCATATAACTTCTGGTTTTCGAGAAAATGTTAAAAAACCGCTTTTTGCAATTTTTTTGGCGGAAAATAGAAAAAAAATAAAATTCGCTGAAACTATGTTTATAAGTTAACTGAAGCACGAGAAAATTAATGCCGTTGAGCGCGTTTTCATATCACATTTAGTTTTTGAGATATAGCCTCGGAAAAGTAGAAAAACTGAAAAATTCGATAAATTTCACTTTTCAGGAGGCTATATCTCAAAAACTAAACAAGATATGGAAATGCGCTCAACGGCGTTGAATTCCCCGTGTCCGAATTGACTTATAAGCAAATTTTCATACATTTTTATGCAATTTAATATTTTTAATTATTTCCTAAGGGGTACCCCTTTGGTTTTTTCAGATTTTAATTCAATTTTCCCAAAAATCCTTAATCGTAGGATTATTAAAACGAAAATTTACATACATATGTATTTTGACCCACTGAATCCAGTGGTGCAATCTTCAAATGCATATGACTTCTGGTTTTCGAGAAAATGTTAAAAAACCGCTTTTTGCAATTTTTTTGGCGGAAAATAGAAAAAAAATAAAAATCGCTGAAACTATGTTTATAAGTTAACTGAAGCACGAGAAAATTAATGCCGTTGAGCGCGTTTTCATATCACATTTAGTTTTTGAGATATAGCCTCGGAAAAGTAGAAAAACTGAAAAATTCGATAAATTTCACTTTTCAGGAGGCTATATCTCAAAAACTAAACAAGATATGGAAATGCGCTCAACGGCGTTGAATTCCCCGTGTCCGAATTGACTTATAAGCAAATTTTCATACATTTTTATGCAATTTAATATTTTTAATTATTTCCTAAGGGGTACCCCTTTGGTTTTTTCAGATTTTAATTCAATTTTCCCAAAAATCCTTAATCGTAGGATTATTAAAACGAAAATTTACATACATATGTATTTTGACCCACTGAATCCAGTGGTGCAATCTTCAAATGCATATGACTTCTGGTTTTCGAGAAAATGTTAAAAAACCGCTTTTTGCAATTTTTTTGGCGGAAAATAGAAAAAAAATAAAATTCGCTGAAACTATGTTTATAAGTTAACTGAAGCACGAGAAAATTAATGCCGTTGAGCGCGTTTTCATATCACATTTAGTTTTTGAGATATAGCCTCGGAAAAGTAGAAAAACTGAAAAATTCGATAAATTTCACTTTTCAGGAGGCTATATCTCAAAAACTAAACAAGATATGGAAATGCGCTCAACGGCGTTGAATTCCCCGTGTCCGAATTGACTTATAAGCAAATTTTCATACATTTTTATGCAATTTAATATTTTTAATTATTTCCTAAGGGGTACCCCTTTGGTTTTTTCAGATTTTAATTCAATTTTCCCAAAAATCCTTAATCGTAGGATTATTAAAACGAAAATTTACATACATATGTATTTTGACCCACTGAATCCAGTGGTGCAATCTTCAAATGCATATGACTTCTGGTTTTCGAGAAAATGTTAAAAAACCGCTTTTTGCAATTTTTTTGGCGGAAAATAGAAAAAAAATAAAAATCGCTGAAACTATGTTTATAAGTTAACTGAAGCACGAGAAAATTAATGCCGTTGAGCGCGTTTTCATATCACATTTAGTTTTTGAGATATAGCCTCGGAAAAGTAGAAAAACTGAAAAATTCGATAAATTTCACTTTTCAGGAGGCTATATCTCAAAAACTAAACAAGATATGGAAATGCGCTCAACGGCGTTGAATTCCCCGTGTCCGAATTGACTTATAAGCAAATTTTCATACATTTTTATGCAATTTAATATTTTTAATTATTTCCTAAGGGGTACCCCTTTGGTTTTTTCAGATTTTAATTCAATTTTCCCAAAAATCCTTAATCGTAGGATTATTAAAACGAAAATTTACATACATATGTATTTTGACCCACTGAATCCAGTGGTGCAATCTTCAAATGCATATGACTTCTGGTTTTCGAGAAAATGTTAAAAAACCGCTTTTTGCAATTTTTTTGGCGGAAAATAGAAAAAAAATAAAAATCGCTGAAACTATGTTTATAAGTTAACTGAAGCACGAGAAAATTAATGCCGTTGAGCGCGTTTTCATATCACATTTAGTTTTTGAGATATAGCCTCGGAAAAGTAGAAAAACTGAAAAATTCGATAAATTTCACTTTTCAGGAGGCTATATCTCAAAAACTAAACAAGATATGGAAATGCGCTCAACGGCGTTGAATTCCCCGTGTCCGAATTGACTTATAAGCAAATTTTCATACATTTTTATGCAATTTAATATTTTTAATTATTTCCTAAGGGGTACCCCTTTGGTTTTTTCAGATTTTAATTCAATTTTCCCAAAAATCCTTAATCGTAGGATTATTAAAACGAAAATTTACATACATATGTATTTTGACCCACTGAATCCAGTGGTGCAATCTTCAAATGCATATGACTTCTGGTTTTCGAGAAAATGTTAAAAAACCGCTTTTTGCAATTTTTTTGGCGGAAAATAGAAAAAAAATAAAAATCGCTGAAACTATGTTTATAAGTTAACTGAAGCACGAGAAAATTAATGCCGTTGAGCGCGTTTTCATATCACATTTAGTTTTTGAGATATAGCCTCGGAAAAGTAGAAAAACTGAAAAATTCGATAAATTTCACTTTTCAGGAGGCTATATCTCAAAAACTAAACAAGATATGGAAATGCGCTCAACGGCGTTGAATTCCCCGTGTCCGAATTGACTTATAAGCAAATTTTCATACATTTTTATGCAATTTAATATTTTTAATTATTTCCTAAGGGGTACCCCTTTGGTTTTTTCAGATTTTAATTCAATTTTCCCAAAAATCCTTAATCGTAGGATTATTAAAACGAAAATTTACATACATATGTATTTTGACCCACTGAATCCAGTGGTGCAATCTTCAAATGCATATGACTTCTGGTTTTCGAGAAAATGTTAAAAAACCGCTTTTTGCAATTTTTTTGGCGGAAAATAGAAAAAAAATAAAAATCGCTGAAACTATGTTTATAAGTTAACTGAAGCACGAGAAAATTAATGCCGTTGAGCGCGTTTTCATATCACATTTAGTTTTTGAGATATAGCCTCGGAAAAGTAGAAAAACTGAAAAATTCGAAAAATTTCACTTTTCCGGAGGCTATATCTCAAAAACTATTTGATATTTTTATATAATGGATATATATCATTGCAAAAATATGATGATATATATCAAAATAAATATCATGATATATATCGATCGATATATATCTTCGAACCCTGGTCAAGATACATTGACGTCTTTTATATAACCAACAAATGTGAGTGGTTCGTGAAAGAAGTATTTTCTGTCTAATTATAAAAAAAATCTAATTTTCAGTGACACCACATGCCTCATTCAATTTCCAAAAACTAAAAAACATCAATAGTTATCTATGCACACACCTATTAGCTATTAGCAAGGCTAAAAAAGGTATTAATTTAAAGTTTTGATGTATTTAGAATAGGCGTCGCCGATTATTATAATTGGTAGTCGGGTTAGTCAGAATCATGAAAGCAGGTGTGCGTAACACATGTTTTAAACCAAAAGCTAGTGGGCTATAAGACTACTTAATAACATGTACCTTAAGACTGTATCTTGTATCTGATAGGTAATATAGGTATAGTCTTAAGAACTGTCTGTTCGGGGCGAAATTAAACGATGGAAAAATTAATTGGGTTTGATCTAAACGATGAGTAATTATCATAAAAGTGTTAGATATTGCTTTATGACCAATAATGAAATATACTATCTGTAATAACATCTTATAAACACTATACGCTTCATTCGGTTTTTTAAAACTACTCGTAAAATACAAATTAATTTCTTAATAAAAGAGAATGAATTTTAATCCTCGTAAATTGAAACTGAATCCGGATATTATGAAAAAAAGTATATTAAGTTTTTTTTTAGTTTAAAAATGTTATTGTATGTTGGTTTCTTAAATCTACCCCAGTGGCTCCCCCACGACTAATATCTTTGGGGTCCGTGATTTGACGGCCGGTAACCGCAATCTATTTAGGCAGAGTGCCACACCCAGTAATGGTAAAAGGCGTGATGATATATTTATTTTATTTATCAAAATAGGTGGCTCAGTGGTATCGAGTCGGCCTGTGGATCTTGAGAACCTTGGTTCGATTCCCACAGCAGACAGAACAATTTTCACCAATTTAAAAAATCTATCCCTGTGGCTCCTCCTCCACTAATATCTTTGGAGGCCCTGATTTGACGGCTGGTAACCGCACTTCACGCGACAAAATATATCACTTACCGAGATCTGCTTAGGCAGAGTGCCACACCCAGTAATGGTAAAAGGCGTGATGATATATTTATTTTATTTATCAAAATAGGTGGCTCAGTGGTATCGAGTCGGCCTGTGGATCTTGAGAACCTTGGTTCGATCCCCACAGCCGACAAACAATTTTCACCAATTTAAAAAATCTATCCCTGTGGCTCCTCCTCCACTAATATCTTTGGAGGCCCTGATTTGACGGCTGGTAACCGCACTTCACGCGACAAAATATATCACTTACCGAGATCTGCTTAGGCAGAGTGCCACACCCAGTGATGGGTAAAAGGCGTGATGATATATTTATTTTATTTATCAAAATAGTAAGATTGTATACATCATTTGTTTTAAAGATAAGAAAAAATAAATAACTAAACAGCAATATAATTCTAATGCTAATGTAGTCAAAAATATTTACATTTGCGACTCTAATCGCAACACAATTCTGTCAAACACGACATAATATATTACATCACCATTCATTGGTGCCTGATGTTGTTACACACACACACACACACACACACACACAAACATACCGACATTCGCTTTTAGTTGAGTGGCACAAACCTAGTATTGTTCAGCACAATGTAAATACGGTTACAATACAGTAAATACAATTCGGCGTGGAAGAAAGGCACAAATGTGGCCAACAATTTGACATGCTTGTTTCAATGTAAGAATTTTTACTTTCTGTGGTTGCTTTCATATTAGAGGTTACAACGGATTTGTTTTGAAATTTGAAGTATATTTACTATGACACTATGATGAAATTTGTATTCAATTTAAAATAGATGTTTAATGTTTTCAGTTTTCCGGTAGTAACGGAAGGAACTGCGACAAATTTGAGGTTCTATTTTAGGAATTGCAGTCTGCTGAAACCGACAAACAATTTTTACGGTTTTATTTTCATTCTATGGATTCTTCTTATGCTTTGTTCATTAATAATCAATTATTTGCTCTTTCAGTATTGTCTTTTGTAATGTGAAATGAGACGAAAGTAAATAATGTTAATTTCATTTCTAAATACAATTATATCATGAAATTAACAGACGAAAATAAATTTGTGATTGCTTTGCCTTAATATATAGTTGACAGACATAAAATGACTAACATTTTTTTAAATGGTTTGCTGACATTTAAAAGACTCTAATATTTATTTATTTATTTATGTTTCGCTGTACAACAGGAAATCCCAATTACAGTACAGGGTCCGCACTCACCGAGCCGCAGTGTGATAGTTTATATAATTTTTAGCTTGAGTGCGATTCCTACCAATGGTATAGTTCTAGGTACACTCTATTTAATTTGTTTTTATTTTTGAAATACAGTATATACCTCATACTTTTTTGAACGAAAAACAGCACATTTTGTTGTTTTGCTAAAATACTTCATATTAAAATATATTAATTAATTTTTATTGTTTTAATTGAAAGTGTAAGAAAAAATATTTGACACGTATTTTTTTTTCTTTATACATATTTAACTTAATTAATGAGAAATTTTCTTTGAAAATCCAATTCTTTAAATAGCGAGTGAATTCCATCAGTTCTTAATTGAAGTAGACAAACTTAGTTGCACCCATTTGTTTGAAATAAGTAAATATGTTAATAAAAGTAAATAATAATACAATAAAATTAGACAACCAATTACTACACAGTACATTGCAAGTTGAAATGCCAGCGTAATCATAAATCTTGTAATTTGTGGATTGCTTGTAAAAGAAAAATATAATCGTATCTTAGTTAATTATGGGGTAGGTGGCTCAGTGGTATCGAGTCGGCCTGTGGATCTTGAGAACCCTGGTTCGATCCCCACAGCCGACAAACTATTTTCACCAATTTAAATCTACCCCTGTGGCTCCCTCTCTACTAATATCTTTAAGGGCCGTGATTTGACGGCTGGTAACCGCATTTCACGCGACAAAATATATCACTTACCGAGATCTGCTTAGGCAGAGTGCCACACCCAGCAATGGGTAAAAGGCGTGATGATTTATTTATTTATTTATTTATTTATTCTTAGTTAATTACAATTGTATAATATAAATTTCATTAAACTATTTCAATTTATGTTATAAACATTAAATTTAAATATTATTTTATAAATGAATTTTGAGTATGTAGTATTCGATCCATTCCACCATACAAGGTCTATGATATATCCATCTTTTCAATATCTCTCTTTATACTACTTTCTGCTTGATTTAACGATGATTCGTACATAGTGTATAACAATCATTTATTAAATCTAATTTAATACTTTTACTGTTACTTAGAATTGGCGTAAGGTAATATCTAGAATTGGTTTATGAGTTAAATTTAAAAACATGCAATAATAAGTATTACATTTTTCTTTGCAAATAATTTCAAGTTTTTTTTGCTTTTGTAAATGTAATATTGAAAGTAATAAAGGTAATAAACAAATTATTTGAAGCAAATGAAAAAGAAAAGTAAATCTATAAAGTCAGGAAAAAATGAAAATCAGGTAGAAATGCTGACGTACGCGTAAGTAGGTATTTCAAATAAAAGGATACTGTTGCTTACAAGCAAGTAATGAAGGATGTAAAATCATTTCTTTAAGATACAAAGAGCAATGCAAAATGTCGTAAATGTAAAACCTCACTTAATTTGTGAAAAGAATTTTAACTATCTTAACAAGTCTTAAAGCAAGTCAAAGTATTAAATTTCAAGAGTACTTTTGCGATGCGGTGAACGTACTTATTTTTCTCTTTTTGTATTCTTTAAATGTTAATAGTTTGCAGAAGTTTTTATTACGGTTTTGCTTTGTGGTAAGTGAGAAAATAAGTAAGTTGCTGCTGCAGAAGTCGTTATTTTATTTTGTTTGAAAATAATTTACTTATATTATTTTTCTCTTGTGTAACACAAAAGTAAAATCAGTTCTTTGTTTAGCATTTATATTTAAATTGATTATTTATTTTTATTTATAACTTGATTGTGTCCATCATCTCTCGACATTGGTTGATGGCCTGCTACGACGTTCTCCCCATAGGTGAGGATTCGTTCATTCTCGTAAGAGCTGATTCGTTGCCTTGTAATTCTTCGTTGACTTTTCGACGTATTTGATGGTTATTTTAGCCAGTTTTGTCTTTGAGCGTTGTTCTTGGATTGTAGGTTGAAACCAATAACTTGTAGTTGAACACTTTTTTGGTGCTTTCGAACAGAAAAGTAGCAATTATAAACGAATTAAGTACTTTTGTATTTTTGAACTCAAGCCTTTTGTACATCCGTTACGACTGCGCCAGATAAATAATATAAATGCTTAAGAAACCAAAATTTTAGCGAGACCTACAAGTTTCCCCGGACGACTTATAAGAGAAGCCATCGAAATTTACAAGGAGGAAAATAATATTAACCATTGTGATGGTTTGGAATTAAATAAGGCTTGGCTTCCATTGATTCACAATTTATAATTTTTAAATTACATATTTTTGTCTTTTTACTTATCATTTTTATTTATATGTCATTTGTTTATTATTTTTATGTCATTTATTTGTTATTTTATTTGTATTTCTGTCCTGATGAAGGTATTTGTTTAAAGTACCGAAACGTCGAGTTTTTGAATTTAAATATATACAGAATTAAACCAGAAGCCCCCTTTTATTTATATATATGAATTCTGAAAGGTTTTTCCCTAAGCTTAATATCTTTTTTTGTTAAAAATATTTATTTGACATTAAACATTGGCTATAACGAGAACGTTTTAATCATTCAACTACAAGATTATCTTATTTCCACGTAATCACATTCTGCAACCAAAGAGTTTTATACATACGAGGGTCGTTCAATAAGTCCTTAGAAAAAAGTAGAAAAAACACTTTTTTTGGGTAGATTTTTTTTTATTTTTCTACATAATCTCCTTTTAGCTCTATACACTTCTCTAATCGTTTTCCCAAATTTTTTAAGCCGTCCAAAAAGTAGGATTTCGGAATCTCCTCAAAATAGGCTTCCGTTTGGGCGATGACCTCCTCATTGGACGTAAACCTTCGTCCGCCAAGCCATATTTTTTAGTTTGGAATTAAGAAAAAGTCACTGGGGGCCAAATCTGGTGAATACGGTGGATGTTGCAATAATTGGAACTTTAATTCCATAATTTTGGCCATCGCAACTGCGCAGGTGTGCACACGTGCATTGTCTTGATGAAAAAGGACCTTTTTGCGTTTCAAATTAGGACGTTTTTCTTTTATTTCTTCGCTCAGCCGGTCCAAGAACGACGCATAATACGCTCCTGTTATCGTTTTTCCCTTTTCCAAATAGTCGATGAAGATGATTCCGCGTGCATCCCAAAAGACCGTTGCCATAACCTTGCTAGCCGATTTCTCCGCCTTCGCCTTCTTCGGAGCCCGTTCGCCTTTAAAAATCCACTGTTTTGACTGTTCTTTTGTCTCTGGAGTGTAGTAATGTATCCAAGTCTCATCCACAGTTATGTATCGACGTAGAAAATCTTCAGGATTACGACGGAAAAGCGCCAAAACAGCCTCAGAGTCCACCACACGATTGCGTTTATTCTCCACTGTGAGCAACCGCGGCACCCGTCTTGCCGAGATTTTTTTCACACCTAATTTTTCGTGCAAAATTAAAGCGACTGTGCCTTGTGATATGCCTGTAGCCTCAACTATTTCGCGCACTTTGATTCGTCGGTCACTTAAAACCATATCGTGGATTTGGTCAATCATTTCGGGGGTAGACACTTCTACAGGGCGTCCGGAACGATGTTCATCTTTTGTGGATGTACGGCCACGTTTAACCTCATTCACCCAATTGTAAACAGTTGCAAACACAGGAGCAGATGTGCCATGAACTTCATCCAATTCAGCTTTAATTTCTTTCGGCGTTAAGCCTTTTAAATACACATGTTTAATCACCGCTAGAAACTCACTTTTATCCATTATTATAAACAATCAAAAGTTTTTTACTACAATTGACAACAACAATGAAACTACGTGACGGCTAAAGCTAAAACTCTAACAGTTGGATTTTCTAAGGACTTATTGAACGACCCTCGTACATACATATATACATAACATCACGCTATATCCCATTAAATGGGGTAGCACGAACCCGTCAACATTCTCATCCTGACACACGATACTCGATTCGACCACATTAACACTTCCTCCATACAAACTCTTTCTTTTCTCACAACCAAAATCCATCAACATACAACAAACATTCATCCATTCGCTAGTGTACACTATAACGTTATGAAATGAAGAGCGGTGGCTCTATATTACTTATATAAGAAATAAAATATTCGTAAGTATATCTTAATGAAATAGAATAACATAAATAATGCTCAACCAAGTATCACTAAGCGTGTAATCACATAATAGTACACTAACATCATAGCGCGTTACACTGTCCTACTCCAAACACGAAACACGAAACAAATTCCGACAACAGGTAAACAGTAAACAACAAATGAAACAACATAACATACTAGTAGACCGTTTGTGTGCGAGCATGTGTTGGTTTGCGAGAATGGCATGTAGTGTTATGTTGTTTGTGTGCGTTGTGTGGGACATGATGTGATGTTTGTGGCATGTTACGACGTTAACACGCGATTGAGTGACAGATGTGAGACACGGCGCAGACGTGAAAAGTCAAGTATGAAAGATGATACAGATTTGATGGGATTATGTCAGAATGTAAGTGATCATAATCATATTTATAATACTTATAGACAGACAACTACAAGAGGCTTCTAAGTTTTTTATTTTATTTCCATAGTCAACCTGTTATAAAATAAATAAATAAATAAATATATCAATCATCACGCCTTTTACCGATTACTGAGTTTGGCACCCTGCCGGAGCATATCTCGGTAAGTGACATATTTTTTTGTGTGAAGTGCGGTTACCAGCCGTCAAATCACAGCACCCAAAGATGTTAGTGGAGGGGGAGCCACAGGGGTAAATTTAAATTGATGAGAATTGTTTGTCGGCTGTGGGAATCGAACCTATTATAAGGTAATTATATTTTTATTTGAATATGAGCAGTGATGTGGACTTTTATCAAACATTTTCATGGGGAGTGGTCAATTTAGATGGCCCAAATTAATAACAATTTATTTTTAAATTACTTATTTAAATTTAAATAAGAATAAGAATATATTGACTTGTAGGGCTCCTTTAGACATAGCTACAGCTGATACATCTGTTCCTATGCCCCTGAATTATGAATAATGTTCCAACCAAATGTTTGTTATGATTCGTATTTCTTACATTTTTAGTTTTTCACTTATTATATTAACAATACATGTTATTATTTTAATATTCATTAATGACATTTCGTCAGTAATTAATAACAAGAAACTTCTTTTCGCGGATGATTTGAAAATTGAACTTAGATTGTATGGATTTTGCAAAATGACTTGAATAAGAATGAAAATAAACTTTACTTAAATATAAACAAATGTAAAATAGTCTTTTCTCCACCTTGCAGCGGACTTTCTTTAAAGATTTTGATGTGAGTTTTGATGAAACATTGACCTTTAATAAACCAAATTTTAGAAATTCTTTCTTCTTCCTTTAAATTATTGGGCTTCATAAAACGTAACAGTAAGTCATTCAACAATTTAAAGTCCATTACAACTCTATTTTACTCATTTATTAAATCCAAACTGGAGTCTTGTTGCGACATTTGGAGTCCATTTTACAATAGATATATGAACCTGATTGAATCAATTCAAAGAAAATTTCTCAAATATCTCCACTTCCGATTCATGCGAGGAATTATTGTCGTGTCCTTATTATTCTTATACAAAGTAATGCACAATTAAATTGATGATTCAGAATTACTTACTCTACTAAAATTTCACACTCCCAAAACCAAAACCAGACACAATACCTACTTCTATTTACCTAAAGATTCTAGCAGCACACTTGTTATATCTCCGCTATACTCTATGTTCGCACTTTACAACTGTTTATATAATTCTATTGATATGTTTTGTACTTCTTTATTAAGTTTTAAAAATAATTGCAAAAATGTTCTAGTTTCTCTAATATAAATTTGTAATTGCTGTTTGTCTTTCCTAAGTTAGTATACATATTTAATGGATCTATTATTGGGTCATTGACTGTTCATCTGATTTATGAAATAAATAAATAAACATGTAAATAAATACTCATAATAACTTGTCATAACATATTCAAATTTAAATTAAATCGGTTTGTTTATAATGATTTTACATCTAAGTAAAGGTGATTATTTTAAAAATACACTGAAATACTGGTTCATTTTGTTAAAAATAGTTGTTATTCTTATGTTAATGAATTAAAAAAAATTGTTGTGAATTTATTATTCAACTTGAAACCAGATTGACTATCGGTAATTTTAAAACTAATGTAAATGGTGAGCAAAGTTCGTTGTAGATGGCAGCAGTCGACTAAGGCAAAATAAATGTATGGGGTTTGGAAATGTATTATGACTAGAGATGGACGAATATCATCCGCGAATAGTCGAATGCCGCGAATATTGACATTATTCGATATTCGAGATTTTCGAATATTAACGTCAGTATAGCGAACATTCGAATACCTCGAATATCGGGCTATATGTTGACCTCAATTTTTGACTATGTTTTTCTTTATCATTTGTACATAAACTTAAAGCTATTACAATACTTTGAAGTTATTAATAACAAAGATATTTTGTTTCAAAACCATGAAGACGTACTATATTTCAAATTTGTTTTTCGCCAACATCAGCCCATACGTTTCACCTTAAATTTGAAGTTTTCGTCTTTTTCTTTTTTGTTTGTACTTTATTTTATCTTAACAATTTCATTCAAATAATGAAAAGGATATAATTAAATAATTATTAATAATAAATAAATTAACTTTTAGGAGTATTCGAATATTCGTATTCGATATTCGAATTCGAGACATTTGATATTCGCCCATCTCTACTAAATACCTTAATTTACTTGACCCAAATAGTTTTACTGGTCACTGTTATTGTAGGACTTCCGTTACTTTGTTAGCGGACAGTGGAGCAGATATATCAACTTTAAAACGTTATGGAAGTTGGAGAAATTTGATTGTGGCCGAAGGATCCGACGAGGACTCTGTACAAAATAAAATAAAATTCTTGTAGGAGAATCAGTGCAAAATTCAAGCAATTCTTCAACCTTCGGAAAAAATATTAGCAATTGTAATAATTGTACATTGAAATTTGTATTTCATTTTGTCGCATGTTGGCAATGAAGACAAGCGACAAAATAAATTATTGTTACAATTAATATGGCAACTATTTAAGTATAGGTACTGTAAAGGTATAATTAAAATTACATCTTAAAATAAATAAATATGCATTAACAAATATTTATGAATAATGAAAGAATTTAAATGATCATATTTAGCATTGCCTTATCAGAATGAAAAACGTTGCCTAATCCATAATTCAGATATTAAATTTGATACCTGTATCTAAATATAAGCCATTTAGACTGTTGTGATCTATGATCGGATCTTTATTCTTACCTACAAAAAGAAAGATTTTAATCTTGATCTAGATAACATCCAAAGCGGTTTGTTACAACACCAATACGAATCCAAATTTGCATAATAACAGAAAACACTTGCCGAAATATGCTAAACATTTAAATTATAAATAAAATTTTAAGCGAAAGCCAAATGATTACATTGGATAGAGATAGCATTTTACATGAATATTTTTTGTAAAGAATACGAATAGCATATGATTTGAATTAAGAATGTATCAGAATAAAATATCTTGCAAACCATTATCGTCATTGTGTCCAGATTTCGATTAAATAAAGTTAGTTAAATGAAATACAAGTTGTCGGTGTATTTGAACGTAGTGAGAATTATCTGTCAACAGATACATATATACAAATAAAGGATCCAATTATTTGAAATGGGACACTGTTTCGATTGAAACTGGACGATACTTCGGATGTCTGTTTAATTCGGTATTCGTTTAAAAATTAAATTCCGAATTCAATCGGAGTTCGATTTAAATATATAAACTTCTCATGTCATCTTACCGTTCTTTAGAGATCTTATTCTCTGCTGGCACAGTTCTTCGTCACCAGCTTCTTCACGTGAACTTTGTTCTAGGTGAAGAAGTAGGTTATACCATACTGATGAGCTCTAATAACAGCGAAACGCGTCTATGGTTACCAACTGTGCTGGCCAGCCTCTGACGATGCCCTCACAAGGTGACTTGGAGGCTGAATTTTGTGAGACTTAGACAAGTGTTTATTTTGATATTTTATTATTAAACCTAGTTTCACCAAGTGAGCATTTAAAGACAATTAATTTTGTCTTTGTTGTTTTTTAAAGACAATTATGTGAAAATAAACAAAATGTAACAGTGTTATACAACTTAACAAACTAAAGCAACAAATTCAGTAACAAAAACAACTTAAAACAAATTATTTTCACATAGCCACCAATAATATTTGTCTAAAAATTATTTCTAGTATTTCTCAATTTTCTTATTTTTCTCGAATTTTTTCAGATACATTAATAAAAACTAATACACCGTTGAAAAGAGAAAAAAATGGCGGTTTTTATTTTAGTAAAATAATTATAGGTTGCTATTTAAAAAATAAAAGTTGATAGTCGTATCTTGTAAACCTGACTTTATAAAAAATATCTACATCTGCCATCAAATAGTATATTTAAAATAATAAAACTTTCATATGAACCATTTTTTTCTATTACTCATAATAAAAAAGTTAAAGGGGGGGGGGCGTCTTCCCAGACTCACCCTGTATATATACATATATATATAATATTGTAGTAATAATTAAAATACAATCCCAAAAGTTAGTTGTTCAACTAAAATAATGAAAAGAAAATGAAGAAATTATAAACTCTTTTATTTAATGTCGCGTGTAAAAGTAGAAAATTAATTAGAAAAATTTTCCAAAATCTATTTAAGAATACGCGAAGTAAACATAAAAGTATTTAGTTACCTAATAAATATTGTTAAAATACATTTCTAATAGCTATGGTTATTTATTAATATTTTAATATGGAAATTACATCTTCAGTCTTTTACTGTTTTAATGTAACTTAAAAAATATTGCAATAACTTAGTTTGATTAAATATGTCAAAATTATACATGATACGCAAAATTACATTATTTTAACAGTTATTGATTGCTGATACCCGTACAGGTAATAATTTATAATTATAGTTAATCAAATATTTAATTTATAACGAACAGGTATTTAATTAATACTAGAACATGACATATTTAATAGCATTTAGCAATTTAAACATCAGGCAGTAACGTTATGCTGCGTTGCGTTAATCCTAAACTTTCATATTTTAACTCTTATCTATTTATTCAATTTTATATATTGAAGTTATTTTAATATTCTTCTAGACAAATACAGAGTAATTTGTTGAAACTGTCTAAAATATTAAAGCATTTAATATAAGATTAAACTAAACCCTACAATTGTAGTTAAAATTTTTCTAAAAATAAAATTATGTATCAATAAATTGTAAAGAGATAATATCAGTCTTCCAGTTAATAAGATCTATTTTTCTCTTCTAAAAATTGCGAGATATCATTAGTATTTTTGAAAATACAGTTAACTGGAATGAATAAAAAGGCTGTAGTAAAAGTCAGAGGTATAATAATGGCACGTTAACATAGCTAACGATTGTTTGTAAGAAAATTGTTGATAATGTTCTTTGCTGCAGCTTACGCTGTCGTAAAAGCTACGAACACGTGTAATTATTAGGTGTACAGTTGATGCATGTACTTGTATAATTGTGTAAACATGAAAGGCCTATTATCATGTAAATTATAATAAGGAATAAACGAATAAAATGTTGTGAGTAAGGTAGTGGGAGGAGCGTGTTTGACAGCAGTTTTTTAGGGCAGGCATGTTTACAAAAGTAGGGTGGAATATAGTAGGGCTCTTTTCTTTTCATTGGTGGTCATTAATTCCTTTATTTATTAACTATCATTTCATTATAATAATTGTATGTACTATAAGCCAGTGGTCGGCAAAGTGCGGCTCCAGAGCCGCATGTGGCTCTTTGGCTCCTTAAGTGCGGCTCTGGCACAAATATCCACGGAAGGCGCAATAATATTTTCATTTAAAAAAAAAACTCGGTAAGAAAATAATTAAAAATAACAACATACAAACCTGACTTACTCAAACTATCCAAGGAGATGCAAGCACATTGTTCGCATTCATAAATATTTATTAAGTATGAAATTTAGTTTTATTTAGTATACTACTTATTTAGTGTAATAAAAGTTTACTAAACAAGCAGATTTGGCTCCCAATTTTTTTTTTAATTGTTGTAATGTTCATATTTGGCTCTTTGGCTAATAAGTTTGCCGACCACTGCTATAAGCGATTCCGTTCGATTGTCTTACTTCGCTTTTATTTTATTCCCAATTCTAGAATGATTGATTTCGGATTCAGTTTGAAATAGTTCACTAAAATAAGTGCATTTGTTTGCTTTGTTCAGTATAGTTTATCATGTTGTCTAATTTATTTGAACTGAACCAAATTCCAAATGGAACACAGTTTATGAACTTATATTACATGTGATGTCATTTTAAATGTGTGTGAAAAATATTTCAAATGAAATCATATCTTCATCTACTTTTCTAATATCTGATGCATTTTTCTTGAAATTTACTAACATTTGACATCGAGAAGAATACACAACATTTCTGATAATCTCATTTACAATAGACTTTTAATACGATTAGTAACTTTAATAAAGTAATAATAATAATAATAGTAATCTCTTTATAACTAAAGCTCGGATATTTAGGCTCTTAAAAACACTAAAATAAGCAGGCATATAGGCTGGTAATTACTCTAAAATAGGCGGAATTTTAGGCAGCATAAATGTAAATAATTTGTTTACAAAAAAATAAACGAATCCTTCTTCTAATATTGGAACTCGTATCTACTCTTTGTTAGAAAAAAATAATAATTTTAAACAAAAATTAACGCAATCTGAAAAATTATAATGTAGGGTTCTCATTTTATTAACTATTATACAAATTCAAATTATGTAGTATACTTTAATTCACAAAATATTACGAGCAATTGCTCTATGAAATTTTCGGCATTTTAAATTCACACACAAAAACTTGATTAAAGTAAGTACTTTAAATATAGGTTAGGTTGAAACACTTTGTTGAGTGCTGAATTAGTCAACGAAGTAGATGATAAACCTTGTCTGCTCAATAAAAGTTAGAATAGGCAACAAAAATAGGCAAAATAGGCTGTATAAGGTAAAATAGGCACAATAACCAAAATATAGAAAAAATAGGCTCTAAGGCACGAAAAAAAAACCTTCCATTACACGTAAACATATTACCTATGTATAGAAAAACCAAATTGCCTAAAGTATATTAAAATTTGAATCTAGGCAATTGCCTAAAAATCCGGGCTTTATTTATTACTTAACAGGTTCGAACCCTAAACAAGTAAATGTAACAAAGTTATAGAGCATGAAACATAAAACAAAATAAACAAATATACATAACATTAAGAAAAAATATCAAACATAGTACAGTTGTTATTATATAAGGTACACATAACAAAAATAGGTGACTTACTTAATGCTAAGGATTTCTAGTGTGGCAAATAAAATGTATTACGTGAGCGGGACGATGTTCTGGGTACATGAAAAGCCAGTTTACCTAAAAGTTGCGGAGCGTCAATCTTATTTTTTATCAAATTACTTCAAGTATTTAGAGCTATACAATCGTGTCTATTTTCAATTGACTTTATATTGAAATATAAAAGTAAAGATGTATGCATAATGTAGACATATTTTGTGCCTAGTTCTATGTACTCAATACAACCTGTTATTTCTTTATCTGGACGGTCTTTACTTATTTCATTCAAGTCAATTAGAATATATAAACTAAGATTCATATTCATATCAACTGTAGGAAAGTAACATCATTATTAAAAAGTAATATTTAAGGCGATATCGATATCGAGCATTTTGAATCAGGAGTGTAAAAATTCGCATTAGTACTCGATTATTGGGAACAAGCAAACAAGCACGTTGAACATAGAAAATCCGTGTTAACGCCCGTATCGTCCACGGTCTCAGAAGCTAAGTAATTAAAAGGAACAATAGCGCTATATTAAAACGAAAGATCTTTTCGTATGTTAAACGTATTTTAATTAGTAGAAAGAACATCATTCATTCACGATACACATGTAATATTTGGATTTACATAAACAGGTACTTCGTGCTATATAATCGTACGCTAAGTCATTATGCGCACCAATTAAATCGCATTTAATAAATTTAATTGTTTCTGTACAGTTGAACGCATCTGTCTGCCTAACAACGGGTTTTTACTAACGGCTACTGATATTAGTCAATGTACATGCAGTGCCCGCTCATTATACATCCCTAATAGTCAATGATACTGTTATACACATATGACATGTGTGTCGAATCATTCATTACGTTTATCTCAAATATTGCAGCGGCTTAAGGGGTAAGGCCACTCTAGAATTCTTTAAAAATGCATACTTTTTTAATTTGCTTAAATTATAGTTTAAACCAGGGTTCGAAGATATATATCGATCGATATATATCATGAAATTTATTTTGATATATATCGTCATATTTTTGCAATGATATATATCCATTATATAAAAATATGAAATAGTTTTTGAGATATAGCCTCCGGAGAAGTGAAATTTTTCGAATTTTTCAGTTTTTCTACTTTTCCGAGGCTATATCTCAAAAACTAAATGTGATATGAAAACGCGCTCAACGGCATTAATTTTCTCGTGCTTCAGTTAACTTATAAACATTTATTATTATTATTATTTTTATTTTTTTCAATTTTCCGCCAAAAAAATCGCAAAAAGCGGTTTTTTACCATTTTTTCGAAAACCAGAAGTCATATGCATTTGAAGATTGCACCACTGGATTCAGTGGGTCAAAATACATATGTATGTAAATTTTCGTTTTAATAATCCTACGATTAAGGATTTTTGGGAAAATTGAATTAAAATCTGAAAAAACCAAAGGGGTACCCCTTAGGAAATAATTAAAAATATTAAATTGCATAAAATTGTATGAAAATTTTCTTATAAGTCAATTCTGGCACGGGGAATTCAACGCCGTTGAGCGCATTTCCATATCTTGTTTAGTTTTTGAGATATAGCCTCCTGAAAAGTGAAATTTATCGAATTTTTCAGTTTTTCTACTTTTCCGAGGCTATATCTCAAAAACTAAATGTGATATGAAAACGCGCTCAACGGCATTAATTTTCTCGTGCTTCAGTTAACTTATAAACATAGTTTCAGCGATTTTTATTTTTTTTCTATTTTCCGCCAAAAAAATCGCAAAAAGCGGTTTTTTAACATTTTCTCGAAAACCAGAAGTCATATGCATTTGAAGATTGCACCACTGGATTCAGTGGGTATGTATGTAAATTTTCGTTTTAATAATCCTACGATTAAGGATTTTTGGGAAAATTGAATTAAAATCTGAAAAAACCAAAGGGGTACCCCTTAGGAAATAATTAAAAATATTAAATTGCATAAAATTGTATGAAAATTTGCTTATAAGTCAATTCGGACACGGGGAATTCAGGCCGTTGAGCGCATTTCCATATCTTGTTTAGTTTTTGAGATATAGCCTCCGGAGAAGTGAAATTTTTCGAATTTTTCAGTTTTTCTAAATGTGTACAAAAACTAAAATTAAAAAATAAATATCCAAAAAGTGATATTTATCTGATATATATCCTATATATCAGATATTTTGATATTTATTATAAATATCATGATATTTACGAACCCTGGTTTAAACCCTTAGGAATAAGGGACAATTAATTTAAATGCCGCGCGGAAGTATTTCAGAGGAAAAAAAGCATATATCTATTAGTACTAGTATTTATATAGATATATGACTCGAAACTTTAAACGCGTTTTTCTCGAAATCATATTTTCAAAATCGGGCGAAAAGAAATCTGAAATACTAATTGATGGATCGTGCTGAATCTTTTTATTTCTTATTCTAGATATAAAATACTCAAAAACTACGGGGTTTTTTTTTTAAAGTGCTTCATTCGTTTTTTATGGTCGTTTTTATACAGAAATTTAGTCCCGAATAATGAACTTTTTTTTCAAACGTGCGTCATTTTGTTAAATATCAAAATTTTCAAAATCCGGCCCGTAGTTTTTTAGAGTATACATCAGAGATTAAGAAAACATATCCCTTTTTGATCCAGGTCTATTGTTGTTCCCGGAATGTTTTCGCCCGATTTGCCGTACGCGCCGAGAGGAGTCGCCATTTTTTTAAATTTCTGACGACAATTTTGAATATTTTCTTTAAATTTTTTTTTTAAATACAGTTTAAAGAGCACTAAATAAAGATCCAAAAACAGTTCTTAAGCAGCACGTTTAGAATTCGTTAAAAAAAATCTTGAAAATGACCCTTTTTTTCCTTGTCTAGAGTGGCCTTACCCCTTAAGTGCTTGAAAGTTTAAGAATGCTTGTTTCAAATCACACTTTTAAAATCATTTACACCAATTGTAAGATTATTATTATTATCTAAGTTATGAAATGTTGTATAAGACATTTATAATTATGACGTTATAAATAGCGGGTACGTCTGATGGAATCGGGCAGTATTCCGAGTGTTTGTGATACGAGCTAGTTGACAATTTAATGTTTTTTTATTTATTTTTTTTTATTTAGCTTTATTTAAAGATGCTTTAACCAAAGGTAATTAGCATCTGTTGTTGCTTTACATTAATTATATTACATTTTGTTAGTTTTATTTACAATATATTGTTTTAAAGGTGACTGTACTCGTATTATTTATTCCTTTTGAGTATATGTGGATTTGAGAGTGTTAAAAGATTATTTCTAACACAAATGTACTCGAAAAATATTAGTGGAAAGAGGAAAAGAAGATGGACAAGAGCACAGAGAATCAGTAGACAACATAAAATCTCTGGTACAGTATGAAAATATAGCTTATATAATATTTTGTAATAATTTTCAATTTTTGTCGTGTAATATGATTGAATGTACAGTGACAATGACAATTTAAAGTTAAATTTTTGACAGAAACTTATTATAAATATACACATTTTAAGTTATAAGTCATTTTCTGACCAAAATATTTTTAATAATTACTACATTTGATATGAATTCTATTGAGGGATGGCAGATGTTAACACAAATGCAAAATAATACAATAATTATAATGTGACACTGACACTCCGATACAATGTATTTATATATATACAGGGTGGTGACTTGCTCAGCCGGTCATAGGACTTTAACATGGGAATTTTTTTTTGCAATTTCCTGCTTCTCTAATTATTTTAAGCAAAAACGCGTCAAATAAAAGTTTTAGGGCATCAAATTCTGCATCTAAATCAATAAACAGAATTACTTTTACGTGCTTTGTAACGGCAGAAATTCAATGGCTATCAATATTTTCATCGTAATTTTCGTCATTTTCATATTTAATTTCTGCCGTTACAAAGCACGTAAAAGTAATTCTGTTTATTGATTTAGATGCAGAATTTGACGCGTTTTTGCTTAAAATAATTAGAGAAGCAGGAAATAGCAAAAAACTGATTTTCCATGTTAAAGTCCTATGACCGACTGAGCGAGTCACCAGCCTGTATATATATATTTATATGTTTTGGGGCCCTAAATATTATATTGCCTAAGGCCCAGGAGATGCTTAAGACGGCTCTGGTGATATGACAAAGATCTGGCAACGTAGCTACTTTATACAAACAACAACAAAATATTAATAATAATAGTAATATGTAATAATAGTATAATAGTAAATCATATCAAGTAAGCAAGTACATAAATGATTAAACGTTTCATTTGAATTGTGAGTTTATTTTAGTTAAATTGGTATTTAAAATAAATTTGTAAGTAAAGTTGAATAAATATATTGAAATAATTAACATACCTTTCCGCATTATGCAACTAATATTTGTCTTCTTGTATTTTTGTTATGTCCTGCCTAAGTACTTCAATAGCTGTTAATAAATCTGTAGAGAAACTAACAACTAACACAATACAATGAGTGTAACGTACATAACACGCGTTTATGACTGCTCGTAAATAATATACTTGTAATAATGTACTAATAGTATTTTACAATTTACTGTATTGCACAGCAGACCATATACTTGCAGTACAATAGGCAGAAAAAGAAAGAAGATTGTGTTTTCATTTCATTACAAGTGTTGAAGTATGTGTCATTTTCTTAATAACGGCGCCGACTAACAAATATCATATGCAACTTGGAACCAATCTTACCACAAAAACAGATATTCATTACTAAAGCCCGGATTTTTAGGCAATTGCCTAGATTCAAATTCTAATAGACTTCAGGCAATTTGGTTTTTCTATACATAGGTAATATGTTTACGTGTAATGGAAGGTTTTTTTTCGTGCCTTAAAGCCTATTTTTCCTATATTTTGGTTTTTGTGCCTATTTTACCTTATACAGCCTATTTTGCCTATTTTTGTTGCTTATTTCAACTTATATTGAGCAGACATGGCTTATCAGCGCCATCTATCATCTATTTCGTTGATTAATTCAACACTCGGCAAAGTGTTCCATCCTAATCTATAATATTTAAAGTACTTACTTTGTCTTTAATCAAGTTTTAGTCAAATTTTTTTGTGGCAATTCAATTGCTCCTTTGCCATTAATCAATGAAAGTTACCACTTTATACGATATAGCTAAATATAAGAACGCCCCTGTAACATTTTATGATGTCGAACGAAGTTTTCAGCTTACAAGCAAGTTCTGACTGACCAAAGACAGTCCCTTTCCGAAAATTCCATTCAGCAGTTGCTCGTATTATTTTGTGAATCAAAGTATACTACATAATTTGAATTTATATAATAGTTAATAAAATAAGAACCCTAAATATTTTTTAAAATTGCGTTAATTTTTGTTTAAAATGAATATTTTTTTCTAATTTTCTAAATTTAGAAAAAGAATTAGTTTAGAATTTTTATTAAAGAAACTATTTATATTTAGGCTGCCTAAAATCCCGCCTATTTTAGAGTAATTACCGGCCTATATGCCTGCTTATTTAGGTGTTTTTAAGTGCCTAAATATCCGGGCTTTATTCATTACGGTATCTACGTGTTTCGAGGAAATTTGAATTTTAGCAATCATGTAAAAAATACTGTTTTATGGATTTAAACATGGAACAAATCGAACAAAGTTATTTCTTGTGAAAATGTAGATGATAAATGTTCTATTGTTCTTTATGTTTAAATTTAAAATAGACGATATATAATATGACTAACACGTAATTTATTATGTGACATAATAATTTAAAATAAATGGTTCCAAAATTATATATTAGAGTGTGTACACAAATAATCAACATACAAATATGTATAATACTTGTCTACAACTATTGCAATAGTAATATGTAGTATTTTATAAATAAAATAAATATATCATCACGCCTTTTACCAATGACTGTGTGTGGCACTCTGTCTAAGCAGATCTCAGTAAGTGAAATATTTTTTCGCGTGTACCAGTCGTTTAGTATTTTATTTTTATAATTAGAGATTTTAGTGCTGAAAATGCATTTGCCCAAATAATATGTTATTTTATCTTTGACGGACTAAATCTGGGATATTTTGTACCACATCTTGAATACAACGACTCGTAACCGTAGTTTACCGTTGAAAGGTGTCATTTAGCTAGATATCTAGATTTACAACT
The DNA here is from genome assembly GCA_947425015.1 of Pterostichus niger. Classification (NCBI taxonomy): domain Eukaryota; kingdom Metazoa; phylum Arthropoda; class Insecta; order Coleoptera; family Carabidae; genus Pterostichus; species Pterostichus niger. Next base: position 30,808,024 of record OX380347.1, read on the forward strand.
GTGAGTTGTGAGTAGAAGTAGGCTGAGTATGTTAGGGTATAATCTAGAGCGTCAAGTTTAGAAGGACGACAAATTTCTATAGTATTTTTGCTTATATTTTATGTATTAAGTAATAACAAAACTTATGACTGCGCACTGAATGTGTTTTCAATTCCGTTTTTTTACCAATATTAATGCAAACAAATTGTATTTATATATTATGTTTATTTATTTATTTGTTACTCTGCATAAAAGGATTTTCATATGCAAGTGGCTCAGTGGTAGGGTTCGTAAATATCATGATATTTATAATAAATATCAAAATATCTTATATATAGGATATATATCAGATAAATATCACTTTTTGGATATTTATTTTTTAATTTTAGTTTTTGTACACATTTATTATCACAATAGAAAATACAAAATAAATTATTACTCCTAAATAAAAAATTAACATAGGTAATGAAAAAAAGTAAATATACATTGAATGGATACACAAATATTATATAGTACTAAGAATAGTAAGAATATTTAAATAATCCTATATCCTAAATAGAGGCAAATCATCATCTTCTGATGAACTTCCTGAACATAGCGTTTCAGATAAACTCACTTGGCCAAATCCAATCTAAATTAGTTTTTTTTTGTAGTTTCTTTTTGGTTTAAATATTTAAACATTAAAACTAATCTTTGTCGTTACCGAGACAATTACGTAATTGAGATTGGACAATGCCAAGTGGAGAAATATCGTTCCAGCCCTGCTGTGGCTGTTACAGCAGTGTGTAACTGTTCAATGTGTGATTTGTCGTAAAATATAAAAAATACAGTTACATGTATTTATCACACTCGGGCGCTATAAATTAGTCACTTATTCGCCTTAAATACTGTAGCATTTGACTACGAAAACCGGCAGTACGGCAGTGTAAAAACTGCGGCTCGGTGTGTCCGGTAGGCCCAAGCCCGATTTGGGCTGTAGTGCCATCAGAAGAAGAACTGTTCACATAGTTCAATAAATGTACTTTTATTTGTCCACTCTGACTCATTGATAGTTACACTTGTCCACCATATTAAATGATTTGTATTTCTAAAATGAGTACCAAATAAACATTTTGGAAATGGTTCAGACTTTGCCGTTAATGACATCACAAATGGCACACAATTTGGATTTATGTCGTTGATGTCAAGTTAGTCAAAAGCTAGTAAAGTAAGAATTTTCTTTAGAATATAATTTTAACAGAATTTATGAAAGTAATAATGAGAGGTATACTGTATTTATTATAGACCATTTGATATTTTTATATAATGAATATATATCTTCGAACCCTATTTATAAGTTAACTGAAGCACGAGAAAATTAATGCTGTTGAGCGCGTTTTTAAATCACATTTAGTTTTCGAGATATAGCCTCGGAAAAGTAGAAAAACTGAAAAATTCGAAAAATTTCACTTTTCCGGAGGCTATATCTCAAAAACTAAACAAGATATGGAAATGCGCTCAACGGCGTTGAATTCCCCGTGTCCGAATTGACTTGTAAGCAAATTTTCATACAATTTTATGCAATTTAATATTTTTAATTATTTCCTAAGGGGTACCCCTTTGGTTTTTTCAGATTTTAATTCAATTTTCCCAAAAATCCTTATTCGTAGGATTATTAAAACGAAAATTTACATACATATGTATTTTGACCCACTGAATCCAGTGGTACAATCTTCAAATGCATATGACTTCTGGGTTTCGAGAAAATGTTAAAAAACCGCTTTTTGCGATTTTTTTGGCGGAAAATTGAAAAAAAATAAAAATCGCTGAAACTATGTTTATAAGTTAACTGAAGCACGAGAAAATTAATGCCGTTGACCGCGTTTTCATATCACATTTAGTTTTCGAGATATAGCCTCGTAAAAGTAGAAAAACTTAAAAATTCGAAAAATTTCACTTTTCCGGAGGCTATATCTCACAAACTAAACAAGATATGGAAATGCGCTCAACGGCGTTGAATTCCTCGTGTCCGAATTGACTTATAAGCAAATTTTCATACAATTTTATGCAATTTAATATTTTTAATTATTTCCTAAGGGGTACCCCTTTGGTTTTTTCAGATTTTAATTCAATTTTCCCAAAAATCCTTAATCGTAGGATTATTAAAACGAAAATTTACATACATATGTATTTTGACCCACTGAATCCAGTGGTGCAATCTTCAAATGCATATGACTTCTGGGTTTCGAGAAAATGTTAAAAAACCGCTTTTTGCGATTTTTTTGGCGGAAAATTGAAAAAAAATAAAAATCGCTGAAACTATGTTTATAAGTTAACTGAAGCACGAGAAAATTAATGCCGTTGAGCGCGTTTTCATATCACATTTAGTTTTTGAGATATAGCCTCGGAAAAGTAGAAGAACTGAAAAATTCGAAAAATTTCACTTCTCCGGAGGCTATATCTCAAAAACTATTTGATATTTTTATATAATGGATATATATCATTGCAAAAATATGACGATATATATCAAAATAAATATCATGATATATATCGATCGATATATATCTTCGAACCCTGCTCAGTGGTATTGCGTCGGCCTGTGGATCTTGAGAATCCTGGTTCGATTACCACAGCAGACAGAACAATTTTCACTAATTTAAAATCTACCCCTGTGGATCCCCCTCCACTAATATCTTTGGGGGCCGTGATTTGATGGCTGGTAACCGCACTTTACGCGAAAAAATATATCACTGACTGAGATCTGCTTAGGCAAAGTGTCACACCTAGTAATGGGTAAAAGGCGTGATGATATATTTATTTATTTAAATCAAGATGTATATATTTATTGAGAGCTAGTTTTTTTTTTATTTACGAAATATTTAGAGGCATTTCGGCTACTTAGGCCGCTAATACCCCGGTACAATAATTATATAATATGTAGGTATAGAGCTAGTTTATTGGTTTTACTAATCAAATGTAATAATCAAGAAGTAAACAATAATGTATGTAACAGATTTAAAAAAAATATTTTTGCCAAACTTTTGTTATTTAAGAAGTTTGTTATAAAATGTAACTATTGAATAAGTTAAAAAACCAGGTGTTGCAGATCGGTTTTAAGAGTTGCTGAAACTGAAGAAAAGACTGGTAGTTACTACGCATGAATACCTATTTAAACTAAAAAAAAAGTAATGTGTAAAAAATGCGTGCACATGTTTATACCTCAAACGTGCATGTAATTTCAATCTGACCAAAAATAAATCATTCACAATCCAAATTTTCAATCGATATTGCAAATAGCATCTCTAATTTGTTCCATTTAGTCATTCATATTTGAAAAGAGGCCCGGTAAACGAACGATGGACGCAGCGGAATAGTTGGCCATGGAACAATAGAAAAACGCCAAACCTGTCAGAACAAACAATGTCAGGATCGCACACTTGATTTTGTTTTTCAATGTGGATCTGAAAAGAATCTATATCCAAGCAAGCCATGTTAAAATCCATTAAATTGAACACAATAGCCCACCTACGTAGATCAATTACTAGTTGTGTAGCACGCTACGTATTGTTCAAAATGCGACTGGTCACTAAATGTTTTTGATCAGATGCTATTGCCTGCTTTCGTACATTAAATTTCAGTGTACACAATGCACAGAAGGTACATTTTTTCTTTTTATTTATTTCTTTTCTCTTGGAATTGTTTTTGTCGATATTACTTGTATTTATTGTTACGATCTGTTCCACCTGTTTTATTTTCCGCAGCTTCCAGGTGTATTCATATTTAGTGATTGTGATTCTGAATTTGTATAGCGAAATTATCGTGTATTAGATTCAAAATTCATACAGATGTTCTTGATGTTTTCATTTTAATATCTTGCTGCGATTATATCTTGAAACTTTGATATCATCAATAATTTTAAAGATTTTATACACAAAATTTTCGTTTGATATTATCATCAATAAAAAAATGAAAAAGAGAACATATTTTCAACAGGAATTGAAGGTACCATATCCAAGTTACTGTAAAACCATTTAATCAACTCGTATATATATATATATGTATGCTTTTCTTTAACTTTTCAACAGTATAATTAAATAAAAGAGCATATACTGTAAGCATTAAATGTAGTATAAAGAAAATTGTAATTTATGCAAATAAAATTCATTCTCAAATTTTCATAAATTATATTATCCTTTGTTACAGCAAATAAACTAAATTTAATAAAAATATAAAGTAAACACTTGGCTATGTTTCACAAAATTCTGCCTCCAAGTCACCTTATGAGGGCATCGTCAGAGGCTGGCCAGCACAGTTCAGTTAGTAACTATAGACGCGTTTCGCTCTTATTAGAGTTCATCAGTATGGTATAACTCACTTCTTCACCTAGAACAAAGTTCATGTGAAGAAGCTGGTGACGAAGAACTGTGCTAGCAGAGAATAAGATCTCTAACAAACTAGTAAGATGACATGAGAAGTTTTGTGGAACTGGTCATGCCATCTACCAAAAAAAAAGGAAAGCTACGCAATAGCAATTTAAATAACAACAAAGACAAAATTAATTGTCATCCAACACTTGGTGAAACAAGGTTTAATAAAAATATAAAGTAAACACTTGGCTATGTTTCACAAAATTCTGCCTCCAAGTAACCTTATGAGGGCATCGTCAGAGGCTGGCCAGCACAGTTCAATTAGTAACCATAGACGCGTTTCGCTCTTATTAGAGCTCATCAGTATGGTATAACTCACTTCTTCACCTAGAACAAAGTTCATGTGAAGAAGCTGGTGACGAAGAACTGTGCTAGCAAAGAATAAGATCTCTAAGAAACTAGTAAGATGACATGAGAAGTTTTGTGGAACTGGTCATGCCATCTACCAAAAAAAAAGGAAAGCTACGCAATAGCAATTTAAATAACAACAAAGACAAAATTAATTGTCATCCAACACTTGGTGAAACAAAGTTTAATAAAAATATAAAGTAAACACTTGGCTAGCCTCTGACGATGCCCTCATAAGGAGACTTGGAGGCTGAATTTTGTGAAACATAGCCAAGTGTTTACTTTATATTTTTATTCAACCTTGTTTCACCTAGTGTTGGATGACAATTAATTTTGTCTTTGTTGTTAAACTAAATTTATTTTCTAACAATAACAAAAAAACCCTTAATACTATATTTCATTTTATCTTCGCACTCATATCAATTTTTTGTCAATGCGCTTTTTCTTTTATGTGAAGCAAGTTATAATTAATCTAAAAATGGACATTATTTTCATTTTTCCAAGGCAAAGTGTAAATTGTTTACGTTTTTGATTTTTTCAACATGCCCCATTATGGCTTTCTATACCTATAAACTACTTATAATGTTAAATTGTAGTCGGATGTTAGAAACAGATTTTTTGTGAGGTAAAAATTCTTGTTAGTTTACACTTGCGCAGAAACGCGCTGTCCATGTGTCTAGTGTGTTCGCGAACACAGCCGTCAGGACTCTAAAGGCTCTGAAGCGCCTTAAAAATGTACATAAATTCTAAATTCGTTATAGATTATGATTAAAATAATTCAATATCGCCTTATTTTATTATTATTCCAGTAATTTATTTATGATCTCAGTAATTATTCTTCTTCTAACATAATTAGTTAGTTTAGTTAAAAACATGTATTATAGTACAGTGGACTCTTCATATATCGGAGATCGATAAATCGCCGTGGCGGCGGAGAAATGAACATATCCTAAATAATTCAGTATATTTATTCCAATAATTTAGTAGCAGTTTATCCAAACTGTAACACTCCGTATTTTTTAACATTACCTGTGTCAGTTGCGTCCGCGAATCGATCTTTTTCTAAATTAAAAATAATTAAGAGTTACTTACGCTCCACAATATATTTCAGATTTCGCAATAATTTCACTTGAGTTCTAAGCATACTGAATTATCTTGATATTCGTGATATTATATAAAGTTTTTTTCTACTGAAAACTAGGAAAGTAAAATATTTTTAATGACTTATTTATTTTGATTGTATTTAATTTTCCGTATAATATGTATTTAGTTTATATTACAAATATTATATTTTTCCTTTATTGTTGTTATTTATCTGTTTTCTTGTATTTGTAATTTTATATTTTAAATCAACACAGACTATTTAAATCTTTAAGTGTGTTTTTTTTCAATGCGGTGAGTTATTGATATGCGTTATTAAATTATTATTGATAATTTATGACTAATTTAGAAAGAAAATACATACGAGCCCAGCAAGGTATAGTATATATATATCTCACAGCACAAATTGTAGAAACTGTACTAAATGTCCTTTATTTATGAAATATGTTGTGTCATTTATCGCGACGATAGTTATTTTGCCGTAAGAAATTGAGGTTTATCCATTGCAATTCATGTTAATTCATTTATATTAGATTATAACTTGTCAATTTACATTTGAAAATAGACATTCTAAAGACATTTAGTTACAACTAATTTGTTCTAAAATAATTGTGACTAAAACGATATACCGGGTGGAACATCATACCTGTGTACATAGGCGATTAACATGAAAAAACAGTTTTTCCGTGCGCATTGCTCCCCAAATTATTTTAGCCAAAAATGCTTCAAATAAATGTTGTAGAGCATAACATTCTGCATCTAAATCAATAAACAGAATTACATTTACATGCGTTGTAACGACATAAATTAAATAAAAAAATAGGCGTGATGATATATTTATTTATTTAAATCAAGATGTATATATTTATTGAGAGCTAGTTTTTTTTTTATTTACGAAATATTTAGAGGCATTTCGGCTACTTAGGCCGCTAATACCCCGGTACAATAATTATATAATATGTAGGTATAGAGCTAGTTTATTGGTTTTACTAATCAAATGTAATAATCAAGAAGTAAACAATAATGTATGTAACAGATTTAAAAAAAATATTTTTGCCAAACTTTTGTTATTTAAGAAGTTTGTTATAAAATGTAACTATTGAATAAGTTAAAAAACCAGGTGTTGCAGATCGGTTTTAAGAGTTGCTGAAACTGAAGAAAAGACTGGTAGTTACTACGCATGAATACCTATTTAAACTAAAAAAAAAGTAATGTGTAAAAAATGCGTGCACATGTTTATACCTCAAACGTGCATGTAATTTCAATCTGACCAAAAATAAATCATTCACAATCCAAATTTTCAATCGATATTGCAAATAGCATCTCTAATTTGTTCCATTTAGTCATTCATATTTGAAAAGAGGCCCGGTAAACGAACGATGGACGCAGCGGAATAGTTGGCCATGGAACAATAGAAAAACGCCAAACCTGTCAGAACAAACAATGTCAGGATCGCACACTTGATTTTGTTTTTCAATGTGGATCTGAAAAGAATCTATATCCAAGCAAGCCATGTTAAAATCCATTAAATTGAACACAATAGCCCACCTACGTAGATCAATTACTAGTTGTGTAGCACGCTACGTATTGTTCAAAATGCGACTGGTCACTAAATGTTTTTGATCAGATGCTATTGCCTGCTTTCGTACATTAAATTTCAGTGTACACAATGCACAGAAGGTACATTTTTTCTTTTTATTTATTTCTTTTCTCTTGGAATTGTTTTTGTCGATATTACTTGTATTTATTGTTACGATCTGTTCCACCTGTTTTATTTTCCGCAGCTTCCAGGTGTATTCATATTTAGTGATTGTGATTCTGAATTTGTATAGCGAAATTATCGTGTATTAGATTCAAAATTCATACAGATGTTCTTGATGTTTTCATTTTAATATCTTGCTGCGATTATATCTTGAAACTTTGATATCATCAATAATTTTAAAGATTTTATACACAAAATTTTCGTTTGATATTATCATCAATAAAAAAATGAAAAAGAGAACATATTTTCAACAGGAATTGAAGGTACCATATCCAAGTTACTGTAAAACCATTTAATCAACTCGTATATATATATATATGTATGCTTTTCTTTAACTTTTCAACAGTATAATTAAATAAAAGAGCATATACTGTAAGCATTAAATGTAGTATAAAGAAAATTGTAATTTATGCAAATAAAATTCATTCTCAAATTTTCATAAATTATATTATCCTTTGTTACAGCAAATAAACTAAATTTAATAAAAATATAAAGTAAACACTTGGCTATGTTTCACAAAATTCTGCCTCCAAGTCACCTTATGAGGGCATCGTCAGAGGCTGGCCAGCACAGTTCAGTTAGTAACTATAGACGCGTTTCGCTCTTATTAGAGTTCATCAGTATGGTATAACTCACTTCTTCACCTAGAACAAAGTTCATGTGAAGAAGCTGGTGACGAAGAACTGTGCTAGCAGAGAATAAGATCTCTAACAAACTAGTAAGATGACATGAGAAGTTTTGTGGAACTGGTCATGCCATCTACCAAAAAAAAAGGAAAGCTACGCAATAGCAATTTAAATAACAACAAAGACAAAATTAATTGTCATCCAACACTTGGTGAAACAAGGTTTAATAAAAATATAAAGTAAACACTTGGCTATGTTTCACAAAATTCTGCCTCCAAGTAACCTTATGAGGGCATCGTCAGAGGCTGGCCAGCACAGTTCAATTAGTAACCATAGACGCGTTTCGCTCTTATTAGAGCTCATCAGTATGGTATAACTCACTTCTTCACCTAGAACAAAGTTCATGTGAAGAAGCTGGTGACGAAGAACTGTGCCAGCAGAGAATAAGATCTCTAACAAACTAGTAAGATGACATGAGAAGTTTTGTGGAACTGGTCATGCCATCTACCAAAAAAAAGGAAAGCTACGCAATAGCAATTTAAATAACAACAAAGACAAAATTAATTGTCATCCAACACTTGGTGAAACAAGGTTTAATAAAAATATAAAGTAAACACTTGGCTATGTTTCACAAAATTCTGCCTCCAAGTAACCTTATGAGGGCATCGTCAGAGGCTGGCCAGCACAGTTCAGTTAGTAACCATAGACGCGTTTCGCTCTTATTAGAGTTCATCAGTATGGTATAACTCACTTCTTCACCTAGAACAAAGTTCATGTGAAGAAGCTGGTGACGAAGAACTGTGCTAGCAAAGAATAAGATCTCTAAGAAACTAGTAAGATGACATGAGAAGTTTTGTGGAACTGGTCATGCCATCTACCAAAAAAAAAGGAAAGCTACGCAATAGCAATTTAAATAACAACAAAGACAAAATTAATTGTCATCCAACACTTGGTGAAACAAAGTTTAATAAAAATATAAAGTAAACACTTGGCTAGCCTCTGACGATGCCCTCATAAGGAGACTTGGAGGCTGAATTTTGTGAAACATAGCCAAGTGTTTACTTTATATTTTTATTCAACCTTGTTTCACCTAGTGTTGGATGACAATTAATTTTGTCTTTGTTGTTAAACTAAATTTATTTTCTAACAATAACAAAAAAACCCTTAATACTATATTTCATTTTATCTTCGCACTCATATCAATTTTTTGTCAATGCGCTTTTTCTTTTATGTGAAGCAAGTTATAATTAATCTAAAAATGGACATTATTTTCATTTTTCCAAGGCAAAGTGTAAATTGTTTACGTTTTTGATTTTTTCAACATGCCCCATTATGGCTTTCTATACCTATAAACTACTTATAATGTTAAATTGTAGTCGGATGTTAGAAACAGATTTTTTGTGAGGTAAAAATTCTTGTTAGTTTACACTTGCGCAGAAACGCGCTGTCCATGTGTCTAGTGTGTTCGCGAACACAGCCGTCAGGACTCTAAAGGCTCTGAAGCGCCTTAAAAATGTACATAAATTCTAAATTCGTTATAGATTATGATTAAAATAATTCAATATCGCCTTATTTTATTATTATTCCAGTAATTTATTTATGATCTCAGTAATTATTCTTCTTCTAACATAATTAGTTAGTTTAGTTAAAAACATGTATTATAGTACAGTGGACTCTTCATATATCGGAGATCGATAAATCGCCGTGGCGGCGGAGAAATGAACATATCCTAAATAATTCAGTATATTTATTCCAATAATTTAGTAGCAGTTTATCCAAACTGTAACACTCCGTATTTTTTAACATTACCTGTGTCAGTTGCGTCCGCGAATCGATCTTTTTCTAAATTAAAAATAATTAAGAGTTACTTACGCTCCACAATATATTTCAGATTTCGCAATAATTTCACTTGAGTTCTAAGCATACTGAATTATCTTGATATTCGTGATATTATATAAAGTTTTTTTCTACTGAAAACTAGGAAAGTAAAATATTTTTAATGACTTATTTATTTTGATTGTATTTAATTTTCCGTATAATATGTATTTAGTTTATATTACAAATATTATATTTTTCCTTTATTGTTGTTATTTATCTGTTTTCTTGTATTTGTAATTTTATATTTTAAATCAACACAGACTATTTAAATCTTTAAGTGTGTTTTTTTTCAATGCGGTGAGTTATTGATATGCGTTATTAAATTATTATTGATAATTTATGACTAATTTAGAAAGAAAATACATACGAGCCCAGCAAGGTATAGTATATATATATCTCACAGCACAAATTGTAGAAACTGTACTAAATGTCCTTTATTTATGAAATATGTTGTGTCATTTATCGCGACGATAGTTATTTTGCCGTAAGAAATTGAGGTTTATCCATTGCAATTCATGTTAATTCATTTATATTAGATTATAACTTGTCAATTTACATTTGAAAATAGACATTCTAAAGACATTTAGTTACAACTAATTTGTTCTAAAATAATTGTGACTAAAACGATATACCGGGTGGAACATCATACCTGTGTACATAGGCGATTAACATGAAAAAACAGTTTTTCCGTGCGCATTGCTCCCCAAATTATTTTAGCCAAAAATGCTTCAAATAAATGTTGTAGAGCATAACATTCTGCATCTAAATCAATAAACAGAATTACATTTACATGCGTTGTAACGACATAAATTAAATAAAAAAATAAAAATTACGTTGAAAATATCAAATAGCCATGGAAGTGAAACAAAAATAGATAAATGCTTGACTTTTTCTGTCTATTTGATATTTGACCCCCGACAAATTAATCATTGAATAAAATTCATACAAAAAAACTCCATACCTATGATTACAATTTAATAATAAATAAACAATTGTACATTTCAATGAAACGTTTATTTCTTATAGGGTTGGGTCATGTAAAAATTATAACTTATCTATTATAATTCAAATATCAAACAATAATTTTCTCAATAAAATAATCACTACAATTTATTATTACAATAAATATTCAAATAAACCTCCATTTTCAGCCAAGAAATAACTAAGTCTATTGTAGAAGGAATGTCGTACACTAGCGAGCTGCCTATTTGTGATTAAGGTGCACTTATCCACGATAGCTTCTCTCAAAGAATTAATATTTGGGTGGCGTTGCTTATAAATTTTACATTTAAGATGACCCCATAAAAAAATCGCTAGGTGTTAAATCAGGAGATCTGTCAAACGTCAAGCATCTATCTATTTTTGTCTCACTTCCATGGCTATTTGATATTTTCAACGTAATTTTTTATATTTCTTTATTTAATTTCTGTCGTTATAACGCATGTAAATGTAATTCTGTTTATTGATTTAGATGCAGAATTTTATGCTCTACAACATTTATTTGAAGCATTTTTGGCTAAAATAATTTGGGGAGCAATGCGCACAGAAAAACTGTTTTTTCATGTTAATCGCCTATGTACACAGGTATGATGTTCCACCCGGTAGTTGCAGTGTGTACAAATAATATTCTTTTAAAATTTAAATTTGTTTAAATTCATTACGTGTATACTTAACAAATGGTAGTACAGAAAGAAAATTCAAGTGTCCGAACTTATAGTTGTTGGGGTTTTTATCACCTATGCAAAATTTTAGAATATTATTTTATGATACAAATGTTTTTAATTAATGGAGGCCTTTAAAAATTTTGCAAACATGCACCGCATTATCCTGGCGCGCCGGTATACCTGCGGTTAATTTAATTTATGAATTTTCTGATTCTAATTAAATAACTCTTAGAATCTCGAATATATTATTTAAATATGAAAATACTTAATTATAAGTTATTAATATATTAATAAACTAATCATATAAGGGCGAAATTATATATAATATTAATTTTTATTTTTCAATGTATATGTATGTAGGTAGGTAGGTACATACGACCGCGATATGTGTCTTTTATTGTGTATTTTACAAATTTCATTGAAAATATATACTGTTATAGCTGAGCATAAAATAAGATGAAAGTAGTTAAACAATTTAGTTCATGTTTCCTTTTTTGCAGTAGTAATTTCTTTAAAATGACTTATAAAAAAGTGTTTAAGCTAATCATTGGTTATATTATTATTTATCACGTACCTGTTATTACATTTGGCCCACAGCACAATATTTTATATTTATAAAACAGATTTTAAAAACTTAAACTGGACATATATAACCCGCACAACAGATCGATCAATTTAGTTGCGTACTTTTAGACGCAATTTTCATGAAAAATTTGCTGTTTCTCTGTTTCACATCAAATAAGAAAATATCTGTAAGTTTATAACGATTATTACTATTTACAAACCAATAGTTATTATTTTGTTTTTAATAAATGGTATTTCATAATAAAAATCTTTTTGTATTAATAAATATAATTCTATTTTCAAAGGGTTAAAATCCGAAATCCGGACGACGACTGAAAACAAAATCTGTCTAAAACCGACATTCGGCCCGTTTAGTCAAATCTAATAGTAAATAATTAGAAGAAGTAATCTACAATACATGAAAATTTTAAACATGAAGCGTATTTCTGTGCTGTTTGTTTATATTCATTCTGATTCTCCGAATTTTTATGTGAAATATATACACCACACACATTTATTAAACATTTACAAAAGTAGTAGATTCAGGTTGAAACCATGACAGAAATATGGATCGGGTAGTTCGAATCTATCTATAGTACTCGTGAAAATAGTTGTCTGTTTTAACTATTGCTGTATATTGTGCTATTAAAATAGTGCTTCCTGCCCCATTCAAATACTGAAAACACTGAGAAAATTAAGATTATATCATAACAACAAAGACAAAATTAATTGTCATCCAACACTTGGTGAAACAAGGTTTATTAAAAAATATAAAGTAAACACTTGGCTATGTTTCACAAAATTCAGCCTCGAAGTCACCTTATGAGGGCATCGTCAGAGGCTGGCCAGCACAGTTAGTAACCATAGACGTGTTTCGCTCTTATTAGAGCTCATCAGTATGGTATAACTCACTTCTTCACCTAGAACAAAGTTCACGTGAAGAAGCTGGTGACAAAGAACTGTGCCAGCAGAGAATAAGATCTCTAACAACAGGTAAGATGACATGAGAAGTTCTGTGGAACAGGTCATGTCATCTACCGAAAAAAGGGAAGCTACGCAATAGCACTTTAAATAACAACAAAGACAAAATTAATTATCATCCAACACTTGGTGAAACAAGGTTTAATAAAAAATATAAAGTAAACACTTGGCTATGTTTCACAAAATTCAGCCTCCAAGTCACCTTATGAGGGCATCGTGGTTACTAACTGTGCTGGCCAGCCTCTGACGATGCCCTCATAAGGTGACTTGGAGGCTGAATTTTGTGAAACATAGCCAAGTGTTTACTTTATATTTTTTATTTTGATTATATCATAGTTAAAAGTTAGGGTGTTATACCTATCTGACTGCACAGAATGTAAAAGTTAGGTATCTTAATATATTTAGGTGATATTTTAGTAAATGTATTAATAATAGTGACAAAGGGAATCCGAATTATTTTATTCAATTAAAAAGTGTTATTCGTAATACATTGTACAGTAGATTAACAATAAATAATGTATCTAATAGCAAACATAAAATTCTTGTATTAGAATAAGAATGTAACTTTTCGAATAATTAACAAAATAATCTACATAATAAACGTAAAATACGTTATCAGGCAAAACAAAACCTGTATACCTGATTCAGAAGGAATTTATTTCATTTCTGTGACTTATGGAATACAATTACACTTCGCCGTCATATTCAAAATTGGCAATGACGTCAGATGCTAAGTTAGCATAATGCATACATCGGCGGTACACAGTTTGGAAATGTGGTTTCAGGTTAAATAACTACACTTCATTTCGGTGTTATAATTACATTATTAAAAGCTACTTTAACACCAGTTAATGTCATTAAATTAGCTTTGCTTATAATCAGCTATCTGCTGCTTTCCCGTATACAATCCTAGTCACATTAACCAGTGAAATGATTCGCAATAAAAGACCAAATATCTAGATCTTTCTTAAAATACAGTTATAAATAACGATACGAGAAACAATCATTTCTAATCATTACTTTAGCACAATCAAATATCCTGTGATGAATATTACATCGACATTAATTTTAAGCAGTATTTTATATTAAACAAAAATGGACAGGTAGTAGATATAACCTGAAAATATTTACGGACGCATCGTTTTTTGGCTTATAAAATGTTTTTTTTTTTGGCTCAAGAAAATAGCATTTTTTTTATCTTACGGGAAAGTAGCTAGAATTCAATCAAGAAATCGCAAAAAAAAATTATATCATTTAGGCTGAGATTGACGCTATTATTACAATTTTTCATAAAAAGAACAAAGATAGCAAATGATTTATATATGAATAATTGTAGGATTAACGAAAAATATTGTATGCAAATATAATGCATGAATTTCTTATACCTACCACATAGACCGAACTACATCCTGTATTTTAATAGAAAATTATTTCAATTTATTTTAAAATATCTCATCTACCATAAACATTAAAAGCAAAGTTAGTATTATAGTTTAAGCTGATCATTTAAGCATCTAATTTTCACATTTATTTTGTTACTGGCTAAACATAATACAAACAGCTTTCTTTACAAAATATTTAAACAGGATGAATTAAATGGTAGATATAAAGACGGAGAATTAATTGTTTCTGCACAAAAATCTAAATAGCAATACTGTTATCCTTGAACCCGTAAATTTAACATCACTTCTTTTTCTTTCTATCTGCGGTTAAATGTATTATTGATAACACAACTGATTCGATGAACTACTTATACTTCTTTTTTTTTAATTGTTACTTTAATTACTTCATTTCAATGAGAAAACATTGTAGTTCGTTTTAAATTAAATGAAAGTAATTTTACAATTAACTTTATACTATATTATGTATCTTAAACTTAATTATTATTAATGTTTCTTAATTTAAATCTAAAAGTAACATGATTAAAAAATGAATCTGTTGCAGTTGTAGCCACCGTAAGTACCAGTTAGTTTCTAAATGGTACAAAAACATTTTCAGTTACTGTAACCTATAAAATGAAAATGATAAAAACAAGTAAACGTAGGATATTTGTCAAATTACTCAATTGTGAGTAATTCATAAATAAAAAACAATTGAATAACTATATTAATTATTTTATTTCATCAAACAAACTTTCGTTGAATATAATAGAAAAAAAAACAGTTTCTGTCTGAACAACTGCAAACATTTTAGGATAGCTAGTATTTGCGATAAGTAGATAGTAAATAGTAATCAGTCTGCGAGAAGACTCGCACAGTACTGAGTAGTACCATTTGGAAAACTGGTCTCCTACAGTTGCTTAAAAAAAATTCAGTGCACTACAATTTAGTTTCCGTAATTCGAATTTTGTTTCTTCTGTCATTTAAATTTCACTAGTATAAAGTAATAATTAATAACAAGTCCTTCTGATAACAGTTGCCGTTTGAAATTTATAAAATCAATTACCTACCAAAAAGTGTAAGTTATCTTTGTTTTCAGACTAGGTTAATCAATTTGTTATAGCCTTATATCAATAATACACATGCGCAAATGATCATAAGAGTCACTAGAGATTGATTAACCTGTAACTAGAATTGTCTGATCTTTAAGTACCATAAATTATTGTTTCATACCAGAGATATTTAACAGTGAATTGAAAACACTAATATAAATCAATAGAACATTGGTAATACCATTGTGTGCAAATTTTCGAATCAAATGAACCGCATTTCATGAAACAAACCTATGTTAGATTAGAGCCTTTGATGACTTATTGATTTCTAAACAGTCCCTACATTTCGTATATGGATGGCATAAAACATAAGCATATTATTACATACAGATATATGATTAAGGCTGAGTATGTTCGCAGTAATAGAATAAAAATAACGTGAGTGTAGCCTTATAAATCTTATTTATTCTGTCCAAACAAGAATGTAAGGACATTTCGCACCATTCCGTTATCATAGTATCATATAAAGTACATACGTGTACTGTACTTACGAAATTACATAAAATTTGTAAATATATACCTAACAGCATTCGTATCTTTCACATTTCAATCTATTCACTTTCATTTCTATTTCGATTTGATCGTATTATTGAATATTTAATTCACCCTTGCTCTTGATTATCATACAAATTTTGTTCTGTTTTAACTCAATAGAACGAATTACTTGTCGAATAGGTATTTATTGAGTATGAAAGGATAAAAAATAAGCTGAGTTAACAGTCAATGATATTTCATTTATTCTGTATTCGCTAGTCAATTTACTCCAAATATTTTGTCTTACTATTTATCAGTTCATAAAGATTGATACAGTCGTGCGATTTTATCCATTTTAAAAACTATTTCAAGATAAATTGAAAAGTTAAATAAGAACAACGAATAGTGTTGACTGGTGACCCAGATGATTATTTCCGATTCTTTCATTGTCTACTCAACAGTCATTCTACAACATTATAATTTATTGTATATGTTGCCATTTAACAATTTGGATGTTAATTGTTGCATTTAGGCACTTAAAAAAATAAATGAAACGTCACTAATTGTTGTGCACGTAACCTATACTTAAACATCAACTAACGTGCCATATCAGGGTATACAACGAGCCAAATAATTTCATTAGCATTGAATAGGTGGACGTACAATCAAATAAATGACTATTGTGAACATATAGCATCGAAAAGTCTGTAATTCCAGCTTGTTACATATCACTTGGTTACCTACAGATCAGCGATCTGCAACCTGCAACTTGCCACCAGGACCAGCATGATCTAGTAACAGTTATTACGTAACGTAGTGTAAATTTAATGTTAACTATCGAGATACGGTCTACATATTCTCATCCCTGGAGTCCTGCTTGTTCTTACCCCAGAACTCGTCGAAGCGAGTGCGCGCCTTTTCCAGCACATCGGATGCCAGCGATCGACTGGGCACGGGTGCCGTTGAGGCCGAGGTTGAGGTTGAGGCTGAGGCTGAGGCTGAGGGATTCTCAATAGTAGCAGTAGTGCTAGTTGTAGTTGGGTTGGTGTTGGTAGGGTTCGGATTCGGATTCAGCGAGGACTGCAGGGGATTCGGCGTGGTCGTCGTGGTCGTGGTCGGTGTCGATGGTGTCGGTGGTGTCGGTGGCGTCGCGGTTGCGGTTGCTGTAGGGTTCGAGTGCGGAGAAGCAGTTGGTGTTGCCTCCGCCTTCCAAGCTGCAACAGCGCATGCGTATGTGACGAAGGGTGCTCTGTCGGTGGCGCGTGACTTAAAGCTAGCCCCACCCTCGAGTTCACGCGTTCGCCACGGGACTCATACCTATGTAAAGCGATAAAATGAAATACGAGTAGTAACGCGGCGCTCAGCGCTCGTGTCGCAAGCGATTAATAGGCCTGAACCACTAAGTCAGGGCTAGGGCTGAACGTGCCTTGCGTGCCGGTTGTGCCAGATCTAGATCCGGATCCGGACTGTTCTCCCACTCCCTCCAGCGGCTCCTTTCCTTGTTCGCCCAGTGGCTCCTTCACTTGCTCGGCCAACTCCGGTGGTGCCGACTGCGCTGCTGGTGGCGGCACATCTGGAGGTGTCCATGCCTTCACCTCACTGTGTGGACGATTCATCAATTCACCTGCAACACATACATTTCATTTAAACCCGGAAATAAGACAAATCGGATATTCTTACCTTCTCTAACGTTTTGCGTAACAGTGAACGTCTTGCCAGTATCCAGTGGCACCGTCCAATTCACAGGATCTGGCGATCGCATCATAATTTGCTCAGGCGATTTGACGCGTGTCGGTTCTGGCGGTGATTTCACCACATGGGCCATGTCGGCTTGTTCACAGCTCTCCTCCTCGCCTCCAGGACCTGCCACCGTACATTTCTCAGCCGCTGTCACCGGGTCAGCTACACCATGTACAGATTATAATTAGTGAACGCACACCAGTGAAACAACTGCAAAGATGTTGTGGATACCGTACTTATGATTTATGGACAGGTTCATCCTAATGACAATTTAAAAGACTATTTTTCACGAAATGGTGGCGAACTTTATCAGGAATAGATCCACAATATTCAAACCAATTATGTAATAAAGAATCTATAATAATTATAAAAAATATTTCAAGTTAAACTTGTTGGTTTATAATACAAATTATAAGATAAACCCTAACAAAATAGACAAATCTAGTTGAATATAATCTATTATTAAACTTAAACTAAGTTATTTTTGTCAAAAACTTTAATACAAAATTTCATTTAAAGATTCAAGCACAAATCCGACAGACACGACGACTTGTTTACAAACTATGTTTTTTAGGATCAGGACGTATTAAAATGTGCCATTCACAAAAATCTCAAGATCAATTAAAATCATCATCATAATGCTTCTATCATATAAGGATGGGAAAATCAAATGGAATTATTGATTTTTATAAAATTTGAAATATAATTTTACACAACCCATACTCAATTTTAGCTCTCAAGGTATTTAAACTAATATACTTTGTGTACTCTTTTCATTTACTTCAGCCTACGGAATGCCGGTAAATTTAGTTTAAACAATGAATGCAGATAAAAATTAAATGCCACTTTTGACTAATTAAAGTACAAATTCACGTAGTCGAGCGACTGTTATAAACTTTCGCTTACGAAACGAGGATGCTAATCATTCAATAAATATATTTATATTTTGTATTATGGGTGAATTTCTGTATCTGATGAAGTAAATTCAACATGAATATTTACTATGCACTAATTTTCAGCAGTTACACTATAATTATTTTGTATCTACAACACCTTTGTCAGCTTGTTCTTCTTTAAAAATTCATAACTAGTCTTCAAGTACAGATGAAGACAAAAATATGTATACATGTAAGTAAAATTATAATATAAATAATATCCTATTAAAAATAAATTAAATATTACATACAAATAATGTGTTATAATTGTATAAAATAAATGAGAAATATTGTAACATTTTGAAAAAGGTTTTGAATATTTCTTTCTTCAACTGTACAAGACTCCAATATTGACAGGTTGACAGGTACAATCTCGAACCATTTCTTTACATATAAGCAATATTATACACTTCGTTTAACAATAGAATTCGTGACTGTTCCTGTCATGCTCTTTTTACTTCCAACAAATGACCAGTTAGCCTCATACAATAAGGCATGTTTTACGAACAAATCGAAATTTTGACACTGCCAT
Organism: Pterostichus niger; assembly: GCA_947425015.1. Taxonomy (NCBI): domain Eukaryota; kingdom Metazoa; phylum Arthropoda; class Insecta; order Coleoptera; family Carabidae; genus Pterostichus; species Pterostichus niger. Next base: position 30,827,505 of record OX380347.1, read on the forward strand.
GTGTTCACTAAACGAAATATGCTACTTGTGTATAATTACATGTGTACAAAATTAATATGTGCAGTATTTTCAGTAGTCATTGTATGTTGGTATCTTTCCCATTCAATTTGAATGCTTAACGATTTGATGTTTTTTGTTTTTTACCGAAGAAAGTCATAATAAGAAATCGGTAAGTTGGTTTATCCTAAAAGCTGTTTAACAAAACTTGTTTCATGTGTTAATATATTTGTCCTGTATTTTTGTTGTGCAAATCACTATGATTTCTGTGCTTTTTGCACATGATGTGAAATTCCATCTAAACACACCATAGCACATACCACCATTTATATAATAAGTTGCGAGTGGTTTGTTTGCAATCTCTCATCCAAAGTAATTTTGGTTTAGGTAGGTGCAACATATCGCTGAAATAGGTATTAATTATGAAGGCACTTTTGTTTCATGATTTATACTTTGCAAATTCTATAATAACATTTTTGATTTGAGATGAAACATTGAAAGAAAAGCACCTATGATACAAACCTTACCTAGTACAATGAATACTCGTATATCCCAAAACTGTATCCTACCCGTACCCATTTTGATGAAATAATTTAGCAAGTTTTGTGAATAATCACAACCAATATCATCAGTAAGGTATGTTCGTTTCGTACCTATCGCATATTGAAACATGACAAACTCAACTCACACAGGTCAGATATGTGCCAAGAATCGCTAAAACTAAGACATTATATGCGATGCAAAAACGATGCTTTTGGTAATTGCTCGGCTATGCACATGATCACATGATCGGGTTCCATGCGTGTGACATGCATTACAGTTTGCTCTGGCCGCCTCGTCGTCGTCGAAAACTTACCGGAGTGTTTACTTTGCCCCCTGACACTAGAAGTGCCCGTGTTATTGTCTTTAGTTTTGTTTGTCTTTGTATTTGACAAACGGTCCTCCGAGGGTGCGCTTTTAGGAGGAACTGAACTACATTTAGATCGGGAGAAGGCAGTGGTGTTCAGGGATGCTAGAAAAATTGAAAAATTAAATTAATGATAAAAATATGTGACTGCGCCAAACAAACATTGTACTACACACTAAAAGCGGTTGTGCAACACGAAACTCGATTTTCAGTGGACATTGGTACAATTACGACTAACATTTGGTGATATCTATGTATTTACTACGGACATTTTCATTGGGCTATAACTGCATTTGTAATGATGTATATAAACATAAATTAGCAATGATATGTGCCAGTAATAGTAATAACTAATTATGATAAGCGTGGACTCAACTTAATAAAGAAACAAATTTTGGTGTCAGTAGTCTCTACGGCCTTTTTTCCTTCATTAACAAATAGTCAAAAGTAGCAAATAATTGACATTTTTGCTACAAAATGGACTTGAAATATTATATAAATTTTGTGTATACACCGCTTCTAGTTATTACACTTTAATTGATAGTAATACAAATATTAGATATTACGTGATAATATAATAGTCAATATTTACAATTTTACAATATATGTACACTATTATAGAGAGTATATATATATATATAAAATTTAGAAGAAGTCTAATATGTTGGAAATAATATCGTACATGAAAATCTAATATGTTACGCTATCGCTATACAGAATACGAAATACAAAAGAGATACTGGAAAGAAAAGTACAAGGGAGATGAATGATTGGACTATATGAGATGAACGTACGAACGAATACGAATAAGAATAAGAATACCAATAAATTGTATCTATCGTCAAATGTCAAGCAAGGACTTCTCGAAGGACGGACTACCGACAGGACATGAACACATGCATGTAGTTATTCGAATCATGCGTTTTGTCGCTAACGATACTTGGCACACAGTTGTATTAAACATTTTACAAAAGTGTACATTGTACAATATTTCTTTGTGATATATACATTGTTGTTGCTAGTTTCTATTCGTGTTTTCTAGTGTCGATTTTCATGATTTTGGAACAACACTTCTCAATATTTTGAAACCGTACAAATATTCTAGCTTTAGATAACAGATCAACTTGCTAACTAGATATTAAATTTGTCGAATAAAACCAATAGATTTATAGGCCATGTCAAATGGGAAGATAATTGCGTCATCACACCATTCTTGAAATCGTAAGAAGATACGAGCATATTATAAATGGAAATAACAAACATTTATTGCAATATAAAGTCATTAAAAATATGTGTTTTCTAAAAACTGGACGTTTTATAACCGAGAAGGTACGAACACATCACATTTAATGACGTCATATACAATACATTTTGACTACCCTCTATATACCACAATTAAATTAAATGACAAATTTCTCTTCTTATTTGAAGTAGCCTATATTTTAAAATTTGATTATTTCTTCTATTTACTGTTTTAAATTTTCTGCTTTTAGTATTTTCAAAACAAGTACTTTGTGGCTGTAAAAATAAATAGTATTAGCTGTACAACTAATTATGTTAGTTACTTTTTCTAAAACATGCTTGTTACTATATACGTTTTAGATTAATAACGGTTTACGATCAAATGAAATCTATTACAATAGAAGTTATATATGTATATACAAAAGTTGTCTACAATTTTTTAATAATGATTTACATCCTAATATTAAGAAATCTAGTTCCAAATAAGTCCACACTGTAATAATGCTACTTATCCGTGCATATTATTATATCATAATATAATACTCATATATATGTACTGAAATATTACATTTACGTTATTATTAGCTAGTACAGTACAAATGCACAAATAGTTTTAGTTTAGACAGGGATAGATTCAAGTAAAATAGTTTGAACACCTGGCAAATAAACAGGTATATTCACGTCAATACGAGAAATAAGCAAATGCAGTCAGTTGATTGTGAGACTTACATGGTCTTGGACGTCGTACCGTACTCGAAGGAGGCGAACTAGTCGAATCCCTAGGAGTTTTAGCTTGTCGAACCGTTGTAGAACGGGACAAACGTTTAGGAGAACTTTTCTCGGTGACGTCAGTTGGACCAACGCTTTGAGATCGAACTAAGACAAATTTATTCATTATATTTTGATCGGGAGATATATAGTACTTTTAAAAATGTCTCATTAGTTTTGAGAATTCATTTGCGTAATATTCCTATTTGGTAAATAGAAACCGTTAGCAAATAGAATAAAACAACTCTTCACTATTTTGTTTTTGGTGTATTTCAAGCTGGTCTATATTGTACAACATGATTACGAAATTCAGTTCCTGAATAAATATTGTTGTCGCACAGTTTAGTAACAGCTTTGTAATGTATGTATTCCAGTGGAATACCTTGATTTGAGAAAGGGAAGCGGGATACATATTTAATAAAAATTAGTTTTCTTTGACTAAATGCTAGGTAACCCGTTGCACAGCATTGTAAGGGAGGTTACAGACCATCGGACGCAATGTAATGGATAATAAATAAAGTGTTCGTGCAACTAGTAGCTTTATTCATGAAATCTAACGTATTTGTAATGAAAATAACAATGATTGTATATGTAGTGAAGTACTATGTTTTGAATTTGCATTTGGATATTATACTTTTATTTTTATTTTGTTGCAACAGTTTTGTAAAGAAGAAAGACTAAAATTACGAAAAGTGAAAAATTTGATGTGAACGAAATACCACTTAAATCAAGTAAATTCAATTTTTAAATAGATTTCTTTGAGCACTCAGATTGAATGCCTAAATTAAATAAATTTTTATTTGACAAAAAAAGTCATAATAATTACATTAAAATTGTCTACCGGTGAGGCTACGTTTATGTATTAAACAAAAGTAGAACTAAATCCTACTGGTTTTAATCATCAACTAGATTTAATTAATTTTCACATTTCAATAGGCGTTTATATATATATGATTATCATAATGATATTCAGTGACAAAGTGAATGATCATGTAACAGGACTTTCCAATGAAAACTAACACTAATTTTCCATCTACTATATGAAATCTATGATAAAATGTTCTTACATGAATTCTACTTTTCTAATTTACACTAATGAGCCAAACATGACAAAATGTCTTAACTGAAAAGTATTACCCTTTGGTGTCAGTGTAGTACACATATTGATAGTTAGTTGTGTTCTGTTCTTAAATTAGGAAAATCTACTTACTAGTTCTTAAAGCAGGCTTCGTACCGTTTGTTTTTGTCGTCGATGCTCGTTTTGATTTCTGTGGAGAATCTTTCTTAGGACTAGATTTTTGTTGATTTTCTTTTGATAAATCTCTATGATCCTCATTCCGTTTAGGAATAGTTGGTTCTAGTTTCTCTCGAGTTGGCGACAAGATTAGACCGTCGTATTCTATAAAAGAAAACGCTATACCGGGTGTAACACGAAAAGTGAAACATAGACGTTTAACATGACAAATCAGTTTTTCCGTGCGCATTGCTTCCCTAATTATTTTAGGAAAAAAATTTTCAAATAAATGTTGTAAAGCATAAAATTCTACATCCGAATCAATAAACAAAATTCATTTCGACTACTTCATAACTGCAGAAATTAAGTTTGAAAATTCATTTATTTTCTGAATATTGAATTAATTTAATAAATTAGCAAACATTTGTTTTCAGTATAATTATAGTAAAGCGAGCATTTTAAAGACATAATTCAACACAGTACCTATGTAGTATAGAGTATGTTTGTCTGTATATTGATTATTACTGCTTTTAAATTATTTACAGTAATGAGTCATAACTTTATTGATAAGTACATATTCACGATGCGTAAAAGAAACAAAATAATACAAGAAATACATCATGTTGAAAAACTTTTGTTAACGATAATTTGTTTTGCAAGGGTTAATAATTATAAAGTTTTATTAATTGGATTTTTATAGGAAATGAATAAATAATATAATTAATAGCGACAATTTCGTAGATTGAGTTTGTTGTATGCTAAAAAGACGTACGTAAAATTAAGCCTGCGATACACAAACATCTTGAGTAAGATACTAACTACAATGGCCCAACAGTTTTTAGTGGATATCAAACTACTCGAATATAATTGTATTTTTGGCTATTAGTTATTTTCTCATATCTGTTATGACAGTATTATATGAAAATATATATTCTTAGCTATATTTTGCTTAGGTCTGGTTTTTAAACCGACTGTTAAGTAAATAACTAACAGCAATATGTATTTAAATAGAAGATAATTACAACTCTTGAGAACCCTGGTTCGATCCCCACAGCCGACAAACAATTTTCATCAAATTAAATCTACCCCTGTGGCTTCCTCTCCACTAACATCTTTGGGGCCGTGATTTGACGACTGGTAACCGCACTTCACGCGAATATATATGTATCACTTACCGAAATCTGCTTCGGCAGAGTGCCACACCCAATAATGGGTAAAAGGCATAATGATATATTTATTTATTTATATTAGAGATGGGCGAATATCATCCGCGAATAGTCGAATGCCACGAATATTGACATTATTCGATATTCGAGATTTTCGAATATTAACGTCAGTATAGTGAACGTTCGAATACCTCGAATATCGCGCCTTATGTTGACCTCAAGTTTTGACTATGTTTTCCTTTATCATTTGTACATAAATTTAAAGCTATTACAATATTTTGAAGTTATTAATAACAAAGATATTTTGTTTCAAAACCATGAAGACGGTACCATATTTCAAATTTGTTTTTCGCCAACATCAGCCCGTACGTTTCACCTTAAATTTGAAGTTTTCGTCTTTTTCTTTTCTTTTTTGTTTGTCCTTTTTGTTTTAATTTTATTTTATCTTAACAATTTCATTCAAATAATGAAAATGACATAATTAAATTATTATTAATAATAAATTAATTAATTTTTAGGAGTATTCGAATATTCGAGATCTGATTAATGTTCGTATTCGATATTCGAATTCGAGAAATTTGATATTCGCCCATCTCTAATTTATATAATTACAACTGTAAAATAATAGTCGAATAAAACAAAATGGCTGCTAACCACAACTGCCTAATTTCACCAAAATTACCTGAACCTCCAGTAGTTCTTTCAAGATGATGACGAATAATTTCTTTAACAGCTCTTGTAGAATTATCTATACTATCTCGTCCTTTTCTATATGAAACATTCCTAGCGTTAGTGACAGCTTTCGACGGAGAACTCTTCTTGTTATTCTCCTCTTCCTTTTCTTCCTTGGTGTACGGCCTTAAAATCATACACAATAATGAAAACATATCGCTCTATCATTCTCCGCAAACGATGATTTACTTGCGCGTAGTTGAAGCTAGCGACAACGCAGAGAGAGAGCTTCTTCTTGAGACTTGCTCCCATAATTCGATTTGTTTGTTGTAAAGCTCCGAGATGTGCTCGGGAGCTAGTTCTGTACCCCATCCTCGGTGCTGAAAGAGAATATTTTATAAATTAGATGCTGTAAATATAATAAGGATTATACATTTTATTACAGGACTTATAAAAAGAGTAAAAACTCTGAAACAACATTTATATACAAGAACAGAAATGTTCGAAAGAGTTTGAATATGATTATATTTAATGATTATGGTAAAATTTACTGTTTAAATTGCTTTGGATGTATGTTATTGTGTACGAAGATCATTTCTTCATGTCACCATCTAACTCTTATATGACCTGTGCTATATTTAGAATGTTTCTATAAAATTTCAACCGCAAATATTATTTGTTATACTGATTATAGAACAAAAATATTTTTTTCTTCAAGCATACAACAATATTCATATTATGCTACTACACACACTATGTAGAACTAAGTCATTATGTTATTAGTACAATAATGAAATTCATTATTGTACTAGTACAATAATGTTAGTTATAAAATATACCACAGGCAGCAGCACTTGCTAGGGCAGCCCGGCTACTGGCTCAACGTTACCAATCGTACGATAATTATCATACATGTAGGATAATTACGGGAATTGTACGAGTAACTTACTATCCTTAAAATGACAAAATATATATAAAAAAAATATCGTGAACATAATTAGGAGTCACAACCCATAATTTTGAGTGTTCCGTACGACAATTTCAATATCTAATGTTGGCAACTGAAGTGAAGTGAGGTTAACTGACTGACAGCCAGTAGTGATAAATATCGTTATTTGTTTCACAAAAAATATGTCTCAAGAAGTGGATGAAATGCAATTTACACCTCCAGCAATAGCAGAAATCGCAAAGTCAGTCATTCAAACATTGATTCCTGAAAAATCACGTAAGGTTTATGATTTCGCTTATGAGAGATTTGTCAATTGGACTAGAGAATAAAATGTGAAGAATTTCTCTGAGAATGTTATGCTAACTTACTTTACTCAATGATTAAGGCTGAATTAAATATCGAACATAACGTAAACATATGTAAATACACTAAACTAATAGCATTTTTGAAAATATTGAGTTATTTGATACTTCGACAGAAATGACTTGCAACATACCTGTTTCATTTGGAAGTAATCAAGGTCTTTTACCTATTACTGGGTGTAGCACTCTGCCGAAGCAGATCTCGGTAAGTGATATATTTCTAATAATATTAATAATTAAATTATAATCAGTATAACAAAGAAATCACCCTATTTAAGAGTAAAAACTTCTTCATATTGCAATTACAAAAATTATAAGGTTGACAACTGACAATATTATTTTGTACACACTGCAACTATATCCTTTCAGTCAGAATTATTTTACAACAAATTAGTTGTAACTAAATGTCTTTAGTATGTCTATTTTCAAGTGTAAATCTAATATAAATGAACTAACACGAATTGCAATGGATAAACCTCAATTTCTTCGTTACGGCAAAATAACTATCGTCGCGATAAATGACACAATATATTTCATAAATAAACGACATTTAGTACAGTTTCTACAATTTGTGCTATATATATATATATAATTTATTTTTACCAACATCCTATTTTTTGTCTATAAACTAGTAATATGTAATTACCATTTTTTGTACGATACTGAAATATATATGTATGCATGTACCTATGTATGTGTATATATATAAAGATTTAATTCTTCTAATTATGTAGCAAATTATTAAATTTGATTGTTTAGTAATTATCTTAAAAAATATAGCAGAGTGCAAATAGTAACTAAATACCTACACTTATGGCGTAAAGTAGATAATTTACTTTTAAACATTATTTAAATTAAAATAAATGTTTATATTTGTATTATCTTCGCAAATATAAATTATTACAATCAAGGCATTGTAATTTGATATCTTACATTCCATTATATTTTATTGTATGTCATGATGAATGTTGTGAAAATTTTCGTACTATAACTATTACGGAGAAACTGAAATTAAAATGTAAAAAGAGAAACAGGCACAGCAAAATGTCATATAGATAATATAAACATATTTTAGCATTATGTAGTCACAAATAATTTATGTTTTGTCATTTGCATGAAGTCCAATTCATAATTTCTAATTCGCTGGACAAATAGTTGAATACACATAATATAATCATGTCTTTATATAGTGGATTTATAGCAATTGATGTATGTTATAATGCTAAATGCAACAAATAAGCAAATGTGCTTTATTTCAGAACTCTACACACTGTGTATATTAATTACGTCTATTTTAGTTTGAACTACTTATGAAGCTGCGTGCTTTAATGATTCAATTGATAATATCAAAAGTATGAGCCGTTGGCATTTGGTGAAACATTATGAATAAGAATAAAGAACGTAGACACTTGATGTAGTTTCACAAAATTATTTATTAACAAGGTTGATCGATTTCGGCTTATTTATAGTTAATCTACCCCTGTGGCTCCCTCTCCACTAATATCTTTGAGGGCCGTGATTTGACGGCTGGTAACCGCATTTCACGCGACAAAATATATCACTTACCGAGATCTGCTTAGGCAGAGTGCCACACCCAGTAATGGGTAAAAGGCGTGATGATATTTATATTTATTTATGATGTTAATAAATAATTTTGTGAAACTACATCAAGTGTCTACGTTCTTTATTCTTATTCAATTGATAATTTATAAATAATTTATTTTGTATTGTTTAAAATATCACAATAATTCAAATATTTCATCGTCATAATTAATCTTTTAAAAAGGAGATTAATTTTTATGATTTTTACATTCCAAACGGTAATGCAGTAAAAAATTTAAAAAGCTTCTGCTCATAATTTAATTGGAATGTCATGAATAAATCATCGTAAAACGCATTAAAAATTTATTTGATTTTTTTCATTTTCTGTTGGCAATACAATCTGAACACCTTCTGTAAACAGAAATTTAACGCAATTATGTAAAGTGCGTTCGATAAAATAAAATCAATATGCAAAATTCAATCACTGCCTTCAGATCTTTGCAGTACATCACTGAAAAATAAATAACAGAAACGTGATATGATACATTATAATTTCAATAATTGAAATAGAACCCTATATTTGGCCACTAACTGGAGTCACAATATCTTGATTGCTAGGGTTGGTTTTGTACATTTGTAAAAGGTAGAAAGAAACTAGAATAATTATTCAACGATAAAATGTAAATGATACAAGAATGTCTTTAATTAATAATCTATTAACAATTATAATTCATAGTGTGCTTATACCCATGATTACAAGCTTCATGCGGAATTCTCGTTTATATTTAATCAGCGTTCACGTTATTTTATATTTCAGTGCATTATAACCAGAATAATACAAAAAAAGTATTCGCAAAAATTATAAATATGTGAATTAAAATATAAATAAGAAATTAAAGGGACTTAGGCAATGAAAAACTATCAATAGTACGATAGGTACCTACTTAAAAGTTTTCCTAACTATATAGTACTGTGGGATCTAATTTATTTACGTTGAAAACTTTAAATTTACATATAACTTGGTAAAATAGTTGAATATCGTCAATGCTATTCGGTTATTTGAATTGTTGTTGATATTTTAACAAATATAAGGTCTCTTATGTTAGGTTCCCGCAATTAAGATATTCTCAAAATAGTATCTCTTATTCCATAAGTTTTGAAAACTAAAGAATAGAGGATGTGAATAAATGAAATTATACTGCAGAGGTTCAGACTTCATATAAGTACAGGTAGAAATGGTTCATCTTGATTGATGTAGCAATTTGATTAAAGCGCCATTTTGAGAAAATCTCTAGTGGGATAAAACCCAATTACATACCTTATATTCACCAGCTTTCTTACGAAGTTCTACTACTTCTTTGAACCATCCCGAAGGTATCTTCCCATACAAAAGATTAGGTCCATTCTCCTTAGTTTCAATCAATGTTTCCTGTTCCATTTTGCTGTCGTCTTTATTCGCAAATCGCACTTCCTCTAAATAATCATACTGGGAGAATGGCCTGAACTTTTTCTTGTACTCGGTGTTGAAATCTTTCGGCGGAAATTTCTCATTTCTGATGTTCTTCTCATTGACGTTGACGCTGCTGTCATTGACAAGCGGTTCTAGTTCGCTAACTACGCATAATCCATAGATGATTATTTTATACGACGGTCCTACGTTTACAGTAGTTTTCATACGCTAAGATATTGCCACTTATCATTCTTTCTTCCGATAATACAATACTTCATTATAAATACGACATAATAAGGCCAGATCAAAATATCATTATCTTCGTGAGTACGACAGGTTTCATAAAACTGACTACTGTTTACTAAAGCTTTCATCATTTCAATTGATTACTTTTACTTTCATCGAAAAATCGTAAACATAATAACAAAAGTATTTTTTACCGATACAAATTTCACTACCGCACAATTCGTAATAGGACTGTTTGTATAATTTTTTATTTTTAAAGTAATTTAACAAATTACTTCCTGAAGCACACGATGGTAATATGGTAACCTGATATCTAATCGACTTGCGAATTAACAGCAGTAATTCCATCTCATAATAATATATCCTCGCCTCAAAATAAAATATCTTTTTAAAATTTCCTTGCTATAGATGCAGATGTTTCCTTTTATCAATTACGCTGTTCTTATAAAATGATAATTTATCGGGATTCACTTCGCTTATCTTCCCATTTTGATTAATGTAATTCCTAATTCACAAGCTTTAATAAAACTTGATTAAAATTAGATCCACAAGTGCTTTTAATTCAAGACCGCATTTCCGTTATTGTCCAAGTTTACTTCATTAGGCTTTCGGTTATATTAGGCCTGTATGACACGATCAATGTTTTAATCAATTTGAAAAAAATGGGCACGAAATGTAACTTGTTCTAAAATAGAACATGTTCTATTCTCATCATTTTTTTCAACAATTTCTAATGAATTTGGACGTTTAAAGATATATTGAGGATAAGATGTTAATTTTACGTTTGTACATAGATTATTATTAATAAAAATGTGTTGGTTAAACAATAATAAACGATTTTCGTTTTCCATGAACAAACTAATAGTGTCATGCAGCTAATTAAAGGTAATTTTTTTCATAAATTAAATGTTTCAATGTACACAACAAAAGTGTAAAAAACAAAATCGAATATTTTACTAATGGAATAAGTAGCTCGTATAACAGCAAATGTTGAATTCGTTTTTACATTCAGATGTTCATGAATTTTGACTATGAATACAATATTCAGTATGGGTTAACCAATATTCAACTTTACGATTGGTACTTTGTTTATCCAATAGCAAACTTCTACCAAAAGGGTATGCATTTTTCTATGTATATATTGTTGACTTGTTTATACATTTTGTTCATTTTAGATTTTGTTAAATTAAAAATAATTTTATTTATCTAATTGTGTTTTTAAATCTGTGCAAACTTCGACTATTCCTTTACAAATATAATTTCATTAGACGCTGTTTGATCGTGACATTATCAAAATATTGATATCGCATTGTTTAGCTGGGGTGGGTATTGAAGTAGGGAATTTGCCTTTTATGTCGTTTTATAATTGTACTAGTTAGATTTGATGTGGTACTTATGTTAGTAACAATATCATATCGTGTGAAAAGGAAAATTTCCGATGAAAGCATTACCATCTTTCGTATCGAGCTCGTTGTGCTTCTTATGAACCATCGACTGCGCGGACGGCTTTATCGCCCCCATGGACAACGACTTACGAGGTAGCGACCCATCTTTGGACTGATTCGTGTCAGCGCGCGAATTGTGGCCCGGCGGCCAGGCGAACTGTAGCCGATATTCCGTGCTGATTTTACTGATCGCCTTTCTCAGCAAACCACCCTCATCGGCTGTGCCCTGCACAATGACGAGTTAGTCGATAGTCGTTTGGCATTCGATTCGAACGAGGAAACCGATGGGTACAGACACAGACACAGACACAGAAACAGCCACCGGCCATGACTGCGCTCGCTAAATCGTCCGCTCGCTCACGCGTTATACCGAATGGTGCGCGGTTTCTATTTCAATTACATGTGTTACATTTTGTGTTTGTGATGTTTCTTACAGTGATTTATTGTGGAAAATAACAAACATGGCTCAACCTGCCAAGAATCAACTTACTTGTTCTTCTGTTGCAATTTTATCATAATTATCGAATAGTTTCAAAGCTTATTACTACATTCAAAACTGTCCTAAAAACTACACCAACAAGTGACAGTAGTCACCTTTTTAAGAGTTTATTTCAAATTTAAAATAATTGTAGTTGTCTGGACTAATTAGTAGAATTTAAAGTAAGCAAATTCTTTAAAGTGAGCCTTATTTCTATTTCATAATTAACAATTCTCAAACCTAACGAAAATTCAATTTTCAACAAGGTTGTTTAATTTTTTTTAATCACTTAATTTCGTTTTGGTTTTCAAAAAGAATAGTATTTCTTGAAATATAAAATTTTATTCGATCAACAAATATTTGAGCATTCTGCTTCAGGTTCTTTGATAATAGCGTAATCTAAACCCGCAAATCTTGATTTTGAGAATCGTTGAACTTGTTTGCAATTTGACGTTTCTTGTGGTAAAGTCGAATTCAAATATAGAAGTTTCATTTATATTATTTAATCTAAACCAATTTTGGGACACGAGTTTATGGTCACACTAGAAGCCTTGTAAAATTTAAGCAGCATTCAATTTCCTTACGTCTACAATTTTACCAATATAATAATATTAAAACAGACTTATCAATTTTCATTAATCCGCTTCCTAACATGAAAAGCATTAAAAGATATTCAACTCGCTCTAAATTTGAAACATCCAAAAGCTTTTTACAGAAATTGTAAATGATGTATTTGAAGTCACGCTTGGCACAAGAAAAGATAAATGCAAATAGAATTTGATGAAGACTAGCGTAGTTGTTATGTGTTATGTGATGTGTTTTGTGTATTTTGAGGTACCATGCCCACACTCTGCACTGTGACGCAGTATACAAATCCGGAAATGAATAAGAAAACAAATACAAGAGTAAACTTTGTAAATTGTTTCCTGAAAATGCTGGTAAGCATTTTCAACAGATTAATAAGAACTGCATAAATCAATAGAATAGCTATTTTTGAAATAGATATCTTATTTATTTCCATAACTGTATACATAGAAAGTAACGTCTTGAGATCTGTGTAATTCATAGTGTACATACAACTCATAGTCCTGTACATAGACAGAGTTCGGGCAGGGTGTGTACAGAAATGTGAAATGTTATCCAAACTCTAGAGAAAAGATTGTATGAATGATGGGTTCGGATAGAATTTAGCACAGAGTGTACACATTGTGATAAGTATAACCTGATGGTCTCTGGGCCTGGAGAATACACAGAACAACTACCGTAGAGTGTTGGGTACCGGAATGGTTTAGCGAAGACGGACGACGGACGACGGACGAGTGACGAGTGACGAGTGTGTCGATCGAGGTTCGACTGGTTCCAGGTAACGGTATACAAGGATCGAGAGTGTGTGTTTCATTGTTTGTTTGTTTGTTTAATTGTTTGTTTGATTGTTATGTTTACCATTGGCTCCAAGTCAGGGTCTGAATCTCTTCGCCGCGTGATCTCGTTCCGGCATGAGATACTGTTCATCGCAGGCCCTCTCGGAGGGCCCTCCGACCTACTGCGCCTCGAAGACCTCAAGTGATAACCTGTTCGCTCCTCCGACTGCAATTTAAAATGAATACATCTCTAATGAGGACACGCATGCCGATTCGTTACTTTCCGATCGTCAAACGCCAAACTGAACTCAACTGATCCATGCATAACAAAAACCGAGGGACAATTACTGGAAACTGGAAACGTATTCATTTTAACAGCCAATTTCTCATTGTCTCAATCTCAGTCTCAGTCTCAATTCTCATGCACAACAACCAATGAAAATTGAATCAATCGCTAATCAACATGTGAAGTACCAAGTCAAGTACCATGCAAATCATTACCGATACCAACACTTTCCAAACACTTTGATCAGTTTAGGATCATCGTCCCATCCACCCTCGTTCATCGAACGCTTTCAAACGCTTTTGCTTTTGCTTTTGCTTTTGTGACTGTAAGTTCAGGTAAGGTAAGGTAAGGTAACAAACGACAACGGCAATGACAACGATGCCCAAGCCCACCCTACCGTATATGACAGTAAATGTACGCTGTATGAGTACTGTATGTAGGTAACCTACGCTTTGGCTGTAGGGCTTTAGAATTTAGTCCAAGCAGCTACTCAACTTACTGCTGACGGTTGTTCTGTGTATTGACCTTAAACGCGAGCGCTTTAAGCGTCGTTGCACGAGCACGACATAGGTGCCGACAAACATCTACTTCAACTAACTTCATTTTCAATTTAGTTTGTACAACAAATCATTTATATACACGATTTGTGCAAAAAAACAATCATCCTATGATTCCTGCAATGACCTATTATTTCTACAACTAGCCAAAATTCATCTGTATTATCACTGAAGACCATTTCAATCCAAAGAAAAAGAAAAACCAAAAGAAAGATACATTTATAAACTTAATGATAAATTATTATACTGTACGGAATTTCTAATTCAAGTACCTAGACCCAAGAAAGAAGAATAAAACAAAACTCGTTAGTCAAGGATTTTGATTATAACTCAAAACAAAATAAAAATATTAAGAATCAACCAAATTTGCCAAAATTATCATGTATCGTCCCACATATATACAAAAATCTTCTAAGCTTGATCTAGAAAAACAGATGACATTTCAAGTACAATTACTTCATATTTATTCTATGAAGAAAATATACACACCAGAAATATTCCACAACGGATGATGAAATGAAATGATTATATTACAGATGAATGAAATAAAAATTGATGATCTGTACATCAGCATCAGCTGTTAGCTTAAAATTCAACCATGCCTAGAAGAAAGCACATTATACAAATGACAACCGACTCTAAATTACTTCGAAGACTCTACCTTCCAATATTTCCAACCTTAGACAGTGATGAGAGATTTGATAGAAAGTCGCAATATACAAGAAAACCTACTGGTTTGCAATTCTCAAATCTATATTGCAAAATCATGCTTCCTACTTTAGATTCTGTGACGAAATATTTGATCAACAATACACAAATTTAGAGTATTCTAATTACAACCTACAGGGAGTTTCTGTCTAGTCAGGTACCTTTTTTGCTGTATACTCCATTTAGTATTTGAGATGAATTCTAATTGTACAAAATTGTCTCCATCATTAACCTGGAGTTTAAAAACACAAAAATATTAAAATGCAGTCATTTTAGATTGTTCCCAATGCTCATGGATCATGGCTTCATCAGAGCTATCTTCTTCTAATATTTCATCAATCGTCGGTTAAAGGGCAAACTCCTTTGCACATTACAGTTGTTACATATTCATGACATCTTGAATTTTGAAGAGAAAATAGTTGGATATTTTTGCTTGATGATATGTGAATTTGTTACGTATCAAATCCATTTTCGAATACTTGAAGTAGATTCAAGAGAAGACATCGAATTTGTATTGAAAATTCTTGACATATATTTCCAGTATTATTTTCATATGAGATATTGGAATTTTTAAATCAGGATTGAATTTACAATTACTCAACATTTACTACCCTATTTTAAATAAATACGACCGTAATTTATTTTAATGGGGTAGATGGCTCAGTGGTATCGAGTCGGCCTGTGGATCTTGAGAACCTTGGTTCGATCCCCACAGCCGACAAACAATTTTCACCAATTTAAAAAATCTACCCCTGTGGCTCCTCCTCCACTAATATCTTTGGAGGCCGTGATTTGACGGCTGGTAACCGCACTTCACGCGAAAAAAATATATCACTTACCGAGATCTGCTTAGGCAGAGTGCCACACCCAGTGATGGGTAAAAGGCGTGATGATATATTTATTTATATTTATTTAGTAATTTATTTTATAAAATATATAAGTGGTTTGCAATTTTATGTACGTTGTGTATTAGTTCAATGAAAGTGATATTAAGTAATATTAATTGAGGGCTCGCTATTATTGCCCCACAGCAAAAATCTAAAACCAAGACTCAATGTCGCATATAATTTTTATAAAACGACATAAATATATTTAAAAATCCCAATATTTCATGTTTGAAAATGAGACATGCAACTATTGTGAACAGCCAAATTTGAAATGTCGAACATACTCGTACAAGAAAACCTGTACTCTATATCATTAAACTTCTTTCTTCAAAATTCAAAATAGAACTTAAATTTGTCAACCTACAATTAAATTCAGTAATTTAGTAACTATAAAACTACAACCAATGAATAAAAATACTCTCGGTGCAAAATCCCACAGTACAGCGTAAATTGCAAGCAAAATGATGTTTCCATAATCGTAAAATGACGTTTGGTGTACGTTTATGTATTATATTGAAATATTTTTCGGCACCTATGCGTGAAAAAGCTGTCTCAAATAGCATGCCTAATGTTTAAAAGCAAGTACATAAGCTCGGGTAACTAGTTGATATAATTGTGGTTAGAATCATAAATCTGCTTTTCGTTGTGCTGAGCGAGCGAACGCGCGCGCGTGCATTAGCATGGTTTATAATACGATAAGAAACGTAACTAACGCGTGATTACGTTATGTAATGGGCTGGTATTATAAACCAAGCTTAACCCTCATTTTTAGAATGTACCCTGTACTATTTTTATTTGGGCATCAAAATTAGATTATTTTTTTCATAAATAAAGTTGGAGTATACCAAACCAACTCAGTACTTAACTTTGTCTTAAAGATCGTTTCAAGTAACTATAGAAATGTATTTTTTGTTGTATTTTCTTCAAGAAGAGTGGTGAATTCAGTTCATTGTCGTTGAATTTGATTTTATTTGTTTCATATAATGGAAATATAACAAAAAAATAAGAGATAATATTCAGTTTATAGAAAAATACAAATAAATACTACTGTATTTATACAAAATTTTGATAAATTCTAATTAAAATTGAAATAATATGGACAAATAACTGGTTACGAAAAATATTATCTCATTTTCAAGGATGAAAATCTGACGTATCATATTTCACATGAGCTGAATTTTTTTTAAACAATTATGACGTCAGATCAGGCACGTTTACATTAGTCAAATTAAAGAAGTAAGTATTATATGACACCCACAAAATTTACCATCCCATATACACAAAATACTAATATTTTCTTTGTAATTAATAATAACGAAATACGCAAACTGACTACGACTATACGACCACGAAACTGCAGGCAATTAATTAAAGTAGGTACCTACAATTATATATTAATATCAATTGAAAACCACTCCATTTCGCAACAGAACTTTAATTTCTAGATCTATAAATAAATTGCTGAAAACTTTGAACTAAAACATCATGCGATTTTCAATTAACATTTTAATACCTTGTACATTACGTATTAATATTCATAAAGTAATATAATTTACTTAATTAATGTCATAAATTTTTATGCCACACCTTCAAATAAAAATTATTTTATTGTATAAATTCTTTATAGTGCTTATGACATTTATAGGTTAATTTTTTAAGTTAATATTTAAATATGGTCGATTTTTAATAATAACCTGTTATTTTAATTTTACATGTAAATAATTTGGACAAATTTTCATAAGAATTAATTATTCGTTACAGTTGCCTATATAATAAGCTTGTTTGTTCTAATTTTAATGAATAGTATTTTAAAATATTAAATCACGCTATTAATATATAAAGATACAGAGATTATACTACCAGCCATTGAGTTTCAAATAAATTATATTTAGAAATAATTGTTTCGTATTCACTTATTCGTTATACCGTCCGCCATATTGGAACTACTCAAGCCCTATAAATAGTTCATCACCTTTAGTAAGAACTAGATCAATATGATACTTGAAATAAAGTATAAGTAATATCAAAAATTATGCTAATCTGGCACAAACTGTGTACATAACCTTATTTTCATATAGTTCATTAGTGACTAAAAATTCAAGCAAAATGTGAGGAAGATAAAATCAGTGAGTCATCGCTTAATAAACGCGTGTTGAAATGAATAGAACATTGGTGTTTTGGTGTCATTGTCTCTTGCACGCTAGTATTGATTTTAGCGCAAAAATATACCTGCAGCATTTTTCGTGGAAGCAATTTTAGTACTACGTAATTCTAACCGAAATAGCAATTAATATAACCGTTAATTTAACTGTGATTTATATCTAACTTTATCAACGGTATCTCTTGTTCCCATAATATTTTGTGATTTAGTATCCCTCGATATACAGTGCCCAGTGCTTCAGTGCGATTCACTACCGTACCAATGAATGTATATTAAGATGAACTATTATTTTATAAGACATATTTGTTTCAATTTTTTTTTGTGAACAGCAATTTTATTTACAAGGAACAGAAATTTTTTTATATATTCATATATTTTTGTAATTAATGTCTTCATTATAAAAGAAATTAGATATCCGTTGTTGATTAAAAAACGAATCCTACGGGTATTTTAACAATTTTTCCAATTTGCTTTAAATAAAAATGTATCACAATAACTACAGGGTAAATAATTTGTCCGTGTAATATGTGTAAAAATATATTTAAAAGTTTTCAAAAATATTGCTTAAATTTTGAATGTAATTGTATTTACCTATGAAACATTTTTCTCAAGCATATGAAACTTTGGTAAAACTAAAAATACATATAATTCAGTTTTCAACGAACACCTATGTATTTTACGTGTATATCACGGGAAACCTACGTATATCTTAATGATCTAAATGAATCTAATTAACATAACATTAATCTCTAAACATAAATCTAACTAGATAACATTTAATTCAATAATTCTTCTTTTTGTCATCATGTATAGATGCTAATAGCATTCAAAACAGAAATGATTCTAAACTTTTCGACGTAATGTTATACTGTCGAGCAAGTTAATTCACAAAAGTACAAACTAACATGTAGTTATCTTAATGTAACAATGCACCACTATTTGTAAATTAATATTTGTAAGTATGTTTTAGTTTAAAAAAAAAACGACCATAAACGTATTTATTGTAAATCAACTTTTTACTTTAAAATATTACATATAAGTCTTGTATTAAAATGTAAAATTTCAAAGTCCGATGAAATGTTACTACCTGCATAACGATTTACGAATTTATTGGGTATATATAGTTTTCTCATAATTATTTTCAACAGTTTGATATCATCAATTTATAAATTACTTTCTTGTTATTATTGTGTAATTATTTAAGTACTTGACAGAAAAAAATGAAGCGATCGTTGAATGTAGTCGTAGATGCATAAAAACAAAACGTATTAAAAATTATTTTTACTTCAAGAACTGAATGTTTGTTTTAGAATTATATTGTATCGTTAATGAGTTTAGATTCATGTTCTAACACCTGTTATGTAATTAAATAGAGTGTTATATGAATATTCTATAATAACATAATGTCGGTAATCTTGCTATATTTCTATATTTATCTTGTAAATGATTTTTATTATATATACCCAACGGACTAGTAGGAATGAATGTAGCAATTTAAAAATATTTCGTCAAATCAATAAAACAAAACTAAATCAATACATGTGCCTGCTTCTAAATGAAAAAATAAATAAAGACATTGAAACTTTACAACATATTTACTAAAATTCCAACAGACTTTATGTAATATAACCAATTAAAATATGTATGTCTATACATACAAATCAGCGAAATCAATTCACTAAAGTGTACACTGTTGTTCAAACGAATTGAAACAAATCTACAATGAAAAAATGATTATATATACCCTGGCCCGGTCTGGGCGAATAGACACATCCACTGAATCATTCGATCCATCTTCTTCATAAGCCAGAAATTCGTGCGTCCGGTACGCCAATTCCGGGTGTTTCTTGCGCCGTGGCATTGCTGGCTCCATTTTGCAACCTAAACAGGGTCAAAAATATTCATTTACTCTCCTGGTCTATGAAGAAAAGTATTTCATTGTGTTAGTATCAAAAGCAAGCTAGTATCTAGAGTCAAATTGGTTCTATGCTATCTAATTGTATTGAATAATAAATTGATTCTACTGAAAGCGAGCTATTTTTAATAATAATACATTATTTATATTCTACTTAAGGCACTTTCATTATATTCATTTTCACTTTTTAATACTAATATAGTTTTATAAATAGAAGTACCACAAAATAAAAATAATTCTAATAAATTTAACTAGTTTAGACGAACAAAATTCATTTCAATTCGCAAAAAAAAAACTACTAAAAAATACTTCATACTTTTGTTCTAAAATATATCAAATATAATTAATAAACGTAAATTGAGTAACATATACAAAGAAATGAAATGAATTTTATCAAGTTTTATCTTATTAAAGAAAATGTTGTGAATACAGGAATTCTAAAAATGATCAACCGAAATATGCATTGCATTTGTTATTAAAATAACAATGTTATAGTTGTGAGTTACCTAAAGTTTCAGACCGATCATTCTTGTTATTTTATTGCTTATATTGATACCAAATTAAAATGAAACGAAATATATTGTAGATTATATAATGTGTGTATCAAAAGATTTAAATTACATGAATACATGACGTGGATACGGATTATTTTAGGAGAGATCATTATAAACTAAATGAAGTTAAGGGGTAAGGCCACTCTAGACAAGAAAAAAAAGGGTCATTTTCAAGAATTTTTTTAACAAAATCTAAACGTGCTGCTTAAGAATTGTTTTTGGATCTGTATTTAGTGCTCTTTAAACTGTATTTAAAAAATTTTTTAAAAGAAAATATTCAAAATTGTCGTCAGAAATTAAAAAAAATGGCGACTCCTCTCGGCGCGTAGGGCAAATCGGGCGAAAACATTCCGGGAACAGCAATAGACCTGGATCAAAAAGGGATATGTTTTCTTAATCTCTGATGTATACTCTAAAAAACTACGGGCCGGATTTTGAAAATTTTGATTTTTAACAAAATGGCGCACGTTTGAAAAAGAAGTTCATTATTCGGGACTAAATTTCTGTATAAAAACGACCATAAAAAACGAGTGAAGCACTTTAAAAAAAAAGCCCCCGTAGTTTTTGAGTATTTTATATCTAGAATAAGAAATAAAAAGATTCAGCTCAATCCATCAATTAGTATTTCAGATTTCTTTTCGCCCGATTTTGAAAATATGATTTCGAGAAAAACGCGTTTAAAAAGTTTCGAGTCATACATATATATAAATACTAGTACTAATAGATACATGCTTTTTTCCCTCTGAAATACTTCCGCGCGGCATTTAAATTAATTGTCCCTTATTCCTAAGGGTTTAAACTATAATTTAAGCAAATAAAAAAATGCATTTTTAAAACATTTTAGAGTGGCCTTACCCCTTAAGGGCACTCAGTTATACACTACCGTGTATAACAGTTTAAAACCTTTCATTAAAAACCGTATTTGCGTCAAAAATTCAAAATGTTTATTTTTCAAGCATTTACTGTTATAATGAAACACGAAATCCTCAGTGAAAGAAAAGGGCAAACAATAATGAAAACGCTTTGAAGTTTGTATTAATTATATAAGAAACAGTTTTGTATTACTCTGTTTAGATTCAAAAACAAAATGATTCTTTACGTAACTACTGAAAGCAAAGCTTTGCTAATCCACTACTTCTTATTAAATTTCCTACGTTTTATTTGATTATCCTGCGGGAACAACTGCAAGCTTCTCACTAATTACAGTAGATACTACATTACGGAAATTGAGTAATACCTCAAGTTTTACTGAAGTAGTAGCCCTTCTAAATTTGTTATTAACCCACTAAATACTTTAAGTATATGATAATTAGGGTGGCTTCATTTATAATTATGTTTATCCTCCGAATTACAAAACTAGAATTTCTTAGTAAACAGGAAAAAGTCAAATAGGTTTGTAAGTTACTAATTCTAGAACTATCATCCTAGCGAACATTATATACACGTCATTTATTATTTAATATTAAATCTGTTGTATTTATTATAAATAGTACATGTTTATAAACCAAAATAAACACGATTGTGGAAAAGAACCGTGATTGAAACTATTTCAATATTAAAATATATCACTTATTAAGATTTGCAATAACATCCTTAGAAATGGATAGAATGACTTGATGATATATTGCTATGATTAATGTTCATATTAACTCAAATGTGTAATGCTGAGCTACCATACCCAGAATTGGGTATAATAGGTATTATATTTATTCCTGAGAAGAAAGTAGAAAAGAGATAAAGTAAAAATAATATAAATGATATCGCATTTTGCATAAACGATCAACCATTTGCTAAATTTGTGGTTGTCAAAGTATTCGTTTGATAATATTTCCACATCATTGACGTGATACTTCAACTATGACAGCACAATAAATAAAATAAAAAGATACTAATCGATATCTAATAATCCGAATTATTCTTTTATTATGTACAGAAAATTGGTCAGATATAATCTTCGTTTTCCACGAAAAGGGAACTAAATTAAATTTATAAAACGAAAAACTTTTGTAAATTTTAAAATAAATTTACCTAATCATTTGCCAATATTGTGTATTTATTTTATATATACAATAGTTTCTAAAATAGCATTTTATATGCTGAATATTTTATTTGGAAATATATTCATGAATTCATGGCTTCATTATATTTCATATACACAATTTTATTTCGTCTATCACTAAAGTACCTGTATTCTGGCCATCCTCTTCACGCAGATGCATGTTTTGCAACTTTTCTTTTTCATTTTCTCCTGGAAATTGTATGAAAACACACGTAAACAAAACAGATATACTACGTGCGATATTTTAGTGTGTACAGAGAAAAAGTAAGTGTGTATGAGTGTATGTGGAAAATAGGGGCAGGCAGATGTGTGTGTTGTACGTGCTTTGTTCAAATTTATCCAAAATTATGTATATGCATATATATATGTTACTATTTAATTTTTATCTTTTGTTTCCTTCTATTAATATTGTTTCATATTTAGTATAACTTCTTTCAGTTTCATATTTTAAAATAGTATGTAAACTACGATTCAATCTCTTATATCAGATATTAATTTTTAAGTTAGGATACAAATATTTATTCAGTTGAAATTACAATAGCTATTACAATAATCATGGCGTTGGTGGTCTAGTGAGTATGCAGTCGGCTTGCGGTTCTTGAGGACTTAAGTTCGATTCCCGCAACCGACAAACTGGCTTTCACCAATTTAATATCAACTCCTGTGGCTTCCCCTCCACTAACAACTTTGGGGGCCGTGATTTAACGGCTGGTAACCGCACTTCACGCGTAAAAATATATCTCTTACAGAGATCTGCTCCGGCAGAGTGCCACACCCAGTAATGGGTAAAAGGCGTGATGATATATTTATATATTTATTATGTATAATCTAGATTGAATGAAATTAATTTTTCATAATTTTTAAGAAAAAACTTATTTGCATACTATACACTCCAGAATTATTCGTTCACCAAATTCACATTTGGTACGTAAATGGGATAAAAATTTCCATAATTATCGAATAAATAACAGCTATAGCGATCTTTATAGTTCTTCTGTAAATATTTACGTAACCAATTTTGCCTAAATTTAAAATAAGCGTCTGTTGTACTCGAATCAAAAATACCTTCATGGCCTTTAATTTTCACAACATTAACTTGAATTAAAAATATTTTAAAATGATTTATTACGAACTGACTATACAGGATGATACATAAAAGAGAGTTAAATATTGTAAATGTTTTTTTCCGATGCCATTACATATTGCAATGTATAGCCATGAAATTCAAATAAACTGTAATTTGTATGTAGTATAACATAAAATAACAAAGTATTAACTTGACTGTTACGAAACACCCAAAATGAAATGTGTTTATTGGTTTCAACTTTGATTTGAAATGTTTTGCTCTAAAGCAGCGAATCCCAAGGACCTGAAAATCTTCTTTGGATTTGGGACATTGGTTTGTTGGATGGTATTCCGGGCACTTTACACAACGATGTGGTTTAAAACAATATGTCTTGGTATACGCGTATTCCTGACATCTTTGACATTGAGGGATGTCTCTTTTCTTTCTAGAGGTGTTTGTGTTTATTTTAACTTCTTGTTGTGCTTAAGTTTTCCATATGAATTCGTTCTCGCTGAGGGAAATTGGCAAAATTTTTTCAAAAGAATAAAAATCGCTAAAAACTTGCTTAAAGGTCAATTGAAACACGGGGAATTCAACTTTTCAGACCGCATCTCAATATCTTGCTTAGTTTTTGAAAATTGTTTGAAAACAGCAAATCTTCTAGGGGCTATAACTCAAAAACTAAGCAAGCTATTGATATGCGGTTTAAACGAGTGAATTCCCCGTGTCCGAAACTACTTGTATGCAAATTTTTAGCTCATTTAAAGCAAATTAACTTTTTACAATTTTTTTAATTATTTTCCAAGGGATACCCCTTGGTATTTTTATGATTTTTAAACAAATTTCTCTAAAACTATTTCTCGTACGAATAATGTAACGAAATTTTACATACATATGTATTTCGACGTGCTGAATCCAATGGTGTAATGTTTATGTCCATAAGTCTTATAGTTTCTGAGATAAAGGTCAAAAACTGTACGAGGAAAAAAAATTGGCGAAAATTTTTCAAAAAATCAAAATCGCAAAAAACTTGCTTACAGGTCAATTGAAACACGGGGAATTCAACCTTTCAGACCGCATTTAAATATCTTGCTTAATTTTCGAGTTATAGCCTCGGGAAAGTTGAAAATCTGATTTTGAAAATTGTTTGAAAACAGCAAATCTCCTAGGGGCTATAACTCAATAACTAAGCAAGCTATTGATATGCGGTTTGAACGAGTGAATTCCCCGTGTCCGAAACTACTTTAGCTCATTTAAAGCAAATTAACTTTTTTTAATTTTTTTCCAAGGGGAGGCTTGGGAGTAGATTGTGACTGAGATATTTAGTAGTAAATGTATTCGTTGCATGAGTGTTATTGAAGTTGGTTCCTCCACTTTTGATTCGTTGAAATTGTAGTTGTGTTACATTTATTTCTAACATGGTTGGCAACTTTGATTTGCGTTGTTGTCGTTAGCCACTTGGCGCAAGGTTAGTCAGGCGCGTTTTTGACTGTGTTGTTTTAATTAACTTGTACTTTAGTTGTTAATTATGAACACTTAAATCACTTCAATTTAATGGTTTAATAAGTAAACCTTCGCTGGTGAATAGGTTTATGCTATTTTTACTATTCATTATTTGTATAAGCTTGAGTTTTTGGGTTTTAGTAGCAAATCATGTAGCCAATGATGCTAACATGCAAAAATTATGAAGGAAATTGTTAATCAAGTTCATGGAATAGTAAAAAAACGAACTGTTCTTCTAGAAAACAATGTATATCAGAGATATACGTTCTTCCGTTCTTCGCCACATTTACCGTGATTTGCCGGCTGGTAACAACACTTCACGTAAAGAAATATATGACTTACCGAGATCTGCTACAGCAGAGTGTCACACCCAGAAATGAGTAAAATGCGTGATGATATAAAATGACTGCAAATCATTATTACAAAGTTTGTCAGAATTGCTACCTTGTCATATGTTTATAAATTATAGACAGGAAGACAACAATATAAAATCCCTAAAATATCTCTGAACAGTAATATAATTTGCAAAATGTTGCGCATACCTACCCTCCTAAACATCTTGTACTTGCAATTAAATTCTCGAATTCTCATTAACAGTAAAGAGTAATGTATCAGCGCGTACTTACATTAGCATTTGTCACTGTTAACTCTACAATATTGCGAAATTGCTGATAATTGTAATAATTGCTTTGAAGTTTCTATATCTCTGAAGATTTGCATTCTCTACAGGTAACAATTAATTATTTTAAACGTGCCAGTTACGTAATTGGAATTATGATCTTTAATGACTAATGAAAGCCAATATCACAGAATTACAGACAATGTAATGAAAATTTAAACGTCAAGAAGTGTGGTTAGATTTTAAAAATACTAAAATATTTTTAATTAGTTGTTAAATATTACACTCAATTCTCTCTACGTGCAAATATTGATTTAAGAAATAATTATATTGCAATGAAATTACAAAACAAATATAACATGTATTAAAAACCCATTTTTATTAATAAAACTTATGTAAACAATTTGTTATCATCAATTATCTCTCTCTTTTCTTTTAGGTAGGTGAAATATTTCTTTATTGTCTTCCACAAAATAAAGGTATTACTTGTTATATAAAAATGATTAAATTATGCTTTCGTAATGTAAAAGGAACATATTTGTGAAAATGAATTAACGACATGTATTATATAGACAATACAACTAACTATAAAATTGACAACTAGGTACCTACATAAAATAAATATAAAATGTAAGATTTCAAAAATTGTAATAAAAATATAAAAATCTACAAAATTTAATAGAACAACTAAATGTAACTAGAAATACGAGTAGACTACGTTATAGAAAATTGAAAGTACGAGTAACTATCTATCTAAAATTTTTATTAAAATATATGTATCGGACTGTAAAACTAAAAACCCGAGTTCTATTCATATAGCCGACAACAAATTTTGTTTATCTAAAACTGGGTAAAACATTATTTGTATTTATTTGCCATATGAAATATTATTTTAATTAAAAAAAAAAATATTAAATAAAACTCTAGGCAAAGTCTCACAAAATTCAGCCTCCGAGTCACCTTATGAGGGCATCGTCGGAGGCCGGCCAGCACAGTTAGTAACCATGGACGCGTTTCGCTCTTGTTAGAGCTCATCAGCATGGTATAACTCACTTCTTCACCTAGAACAAAGTTCATGTGAAGAAGCTGGCGACGAAGAACTGTGCCAGCAGAGAATAAGATCTCTAACAAACGGTAAGATGACATGAGAAGTTCTGTCGAACCATTAATGCCATCTACCGAAAAAAAGGGAAAGCTACGCAATAGCAATTTAATAACAACAAAGACAAAATTAATTGTTCTTCTCATGTCATCTTACCGTTTGTTAGAGATCTTATTCTCTGCTGGCACAGTTCTTCGTCACCAGCTTCTTCACATAAACTTTGTTCTAGGTGAAGAAGTGAGTTATACCATGCTGATGAGCTCTAACAAGAGCGAAACGCGTCCATGGTTACTAACTGTGCTGGCCGGCCTCCGACGATGCCCTCATAAGGTGACTCGGAGGCTGAATTTTGTGAGACTTTGCCTAGAGTTTTATTTAATATTTTTTATTATACCTAGTCTCACCAAGTACATGAATGACAATTAATTTTGTCTTTGTTATTATTTTAATTGTTTTGCCGATATGAATTTTTGTATCGAATCAATATTTATTTAAGAAAATAATGTTACAAAAATGATTTATTTAATAACTAAAGAGCAATGACTTTTCCAATTAAGATTACTAGAACCCTTGTTCCGATATATGAATACCTACATAACATACCCTACACTCTGCATTACAAGTTATAATGCAAGTAAAGTGAAACATATGTATTTTCTCTGTATGTGCGTGCATGCTCGTGTGTAAGTACATATATGTGAATAAAATAATGAAAAATGTGTTTAAAATGATGAAATCCTCACCTGTAGTGCCAGTGTTTGGTTGAGGTGGTCTCCGAACAACCTCTTGTCTGTTCCCCGTGTATTCGTGCCATTTGTAAGTACTTCGGTATTCAGAATGAAGCTGGAAGTAAAGAAATGTTTTAATTAGAGATGGGCGAATATCATCCGCGAATAGTCGAATGCCGCGAATATTGACATTATTCGATATTCGAGATTTTCGAATATTAACGTCAGTATAGGGGCGTTCCAACCCAGGGTTCTTGGGGTTCCCAGAACCCGGGCGCCACGATAAAAGGGCGGCAGACAGCAAAAAGTTAAAATAAATATGAGTATATTAAAAGAACACAAATACTGCGTCTAAATATTATTTGTAAAATAAATAAAGTAATTAAATGAATACCAAATGTAGATACCTACTATCGTACTAAGGCCTTTAATTACAAAAGATCACGAAGTAATGTGATTAATATTTGAAATATAAAGTTAACTGTCAAGATTTCTTAATATTTACAACAAATCTTGACGGTTATTGTGACAGCTTCTGTTTCTATGACAAAGCTGTCACAAAAAATCATAATTAGTAGGCGATTTTCTCAAACTATTTTCATTAATTTCACTAATTTGTGGCATTAAAATGAAGTAATCTGTATGAAATAATGTGTGCGGATAGGTCTAGTATGGTCATGTGCAATATTATACCATAATTTTTTACCGAACAATTTTTATTTACAAAAACCTTTTTTCCTATGTTATTTCCCTATGCCAACCTTTACGTGGAACGCGCGGTATAGTTATGAGTATGAGTACCTCGAATATTCGAGATCTGATTAATATTCGTATTCGATATTCGAATTCGAGAAATTTGATATTCGCCCATCTCTAGTTTTAATTTATAATTCTAGCATTTTTAATTTACAATATGAATAGAATTTCAATTAACCATGAAATCTAAAAACGTTACTTTGTATTATTGATTTGATAAATCCTTAATTCCTAAACTTTAAATACTTTTTCTAAATCATTGTTTATGTATTATGTTAATAGTTGAAGAACAAACCATTCCCTATTAAGTTTTACATCTAATTGAATTCAGAAGTTTATTTAAATTTTAAAATGTTTCCTAATTTTGTAAAACTTTGAAATACATAGAAAATACGAGAATTGAAGCAAGAAGCATATTTATATTAAATAAAATTTTAAATATACCGTCGTGATACTAGAATGAGTTTTCAATAAAATTTGACAAAAATCGTTGAAGCTTTTATATTTGAATTTTCAAGTAAACTTTAAAGTTAATATCAGTTTGTATCTAAAATTATCTATTGCGCAAGCTGGCTATCAACAAAGAGAAAAAATGCAATTATACTTGTTCATATC
Organism: Pterostichus niger; assembly: GCA_947425015.1. Lineage (NCBI taxonomy): Eukaryota > Metazoa > Arthropoda > Insecta > Coleoptera > Carabidae > Pterostichus > Pterostichus niger. The sequence continues at coordinate 30,856,840 of OX380347.1, forward strand.
TTTTATCGTAATGCCATTTCCTCAATTTGTTAGTTCAACTTTTCCACAAAAAGCAGATATCAGACATGAATTCGTTTTTATCTGACACAGGTCATGAAATAAAAAAGAGAATTTATGTAGGCAAACGAGTTATCAATATCTCTAATGGGTTTTTATATGTATGTTAAATTTGCGATCTAACGTGCCTCATCATTAAAGCCCGGATATTTAGGCACTTAAAAACACCTAAATAAGCAGGCATATAGGCCGGTAATTACTCTAAAATAGGCGGGATTTTAGGCAGGCTAAATATAAATAGTTTCTTTAATAAAAATTCTAAACTAATTCTTTTTCTAAATTTGGTACTCGTACTTTTCATTAAAAAAAAATATTCATTTTAAACAAAAATTAACGCAATTTTAAAAAATATTTAGGGTTCTTATTTTATTAACTATTATATAAATTCAAATTATGTAGTATACTTTGATTCACAAAATATTACGAGCAACTGCTGAATGGAATTTTCGGAAAGGGACTGTCTTCGGTCAGTCAGAACTTGCTTGTAAGCTGAAAACTTCGTTCGACATCATAAAATGTAACAGGGGCGTTCTTATATTTAGCTATATCGTATAAAGTGGTAACTTTCATTGATTAATGGCAAAGGAGCAATTGAATTGCCACATAAAATTTTGACTAAAACTTGATTAAAGACAAAGTAAGTACTTTAAATATTATAGATTAGGATGGAACACTTTGCCGAGTGTTGAATTAATCAACGAAATAGATGATAGATGGCGCTGATAAGCCTTGTCTGCTCAATATAAGTTGAAATAAGCAACAAAAATAGGCAAAATAGGCTGTATAAGGTAAAATAGGCACAAAAACCAAAATATAGGAAAAATAGGCTTTAAGGCACGAAAAAAAAACCTTCCATTACACGTAAACATATTACCTATGTATAGAAAAACCAAATTGCCTGAAGTCTATTAAAATTTGAATCTAGGCAATTGCCTAAAAATGACCCCCCCCCCCCTAAGCATGCACTTTTTTTTTAATTTTGGCTCTAATACATAATAATGATGTCATTATTTACGATTTTTAAACAAATTAAATAGAAAATATTATCTAATAACTTAAAATTCTAAGATAATTAAGAACCATTGTTTGATTTATTATTCTAAAAAATAGCCAAAACCCAATGTTTTGTGGGGATATTATTTCGACCCGCAGATGGGAGAGGTATTCTATTTAAGACCTAGTCAAGTACGTGACTACCAACATTTGCACTTAGAAAATCAACTTCTAATTCAATAATTTTTGTATTCTATTTAAGAACCGTTTATGATTTAATGCGATTCCAAAGACGATTTAATGTGATTGAATGTGATTGTAAAAATTATTTAAAGTAGGAATATAATATGAGCAAATACGAATGTTTTTTATATTTAGAAGATGGGCAATACCAACCCCCCCCCCCCCCCCGATACAAAATTCACTCCATGACCCCCCCTAATTCGAAGCCTGGATCCGCCCCTGTAGTTTATCTAGGTTGTGATGCTAGATGATTTTGTTAGTAAGTAAAATTTAATTGATGTGGATACCAGACTATCTCATAATTTACAAAGTATTCGGTAGCTTTAATTTCCCGTATACAAGGGTCGTTCAATAAGTCCTTAGAAAAAAGTAGAAAAAATACTTTTTTGGGTAGATTTTTTTTTATTTTTCTACATAATCTCCTTTTAGCTCTATACACTTCTCTAATCGTTTTCCCAAATTTTTTAAGCCGTCCAAAAAGTAGGATTTCGGAAGCTCCTCAAAATAGGCTTCCGTTTGGGCGATGACCTCTTCATTGGACGTAAACCTTCGTCCGCCAAGCCATTTCTTTAAGTTTGGAAATAAGAAAAAGTCACTGGGGGCCAAATCTGGTGAATACGGTGGATATTGCAATAATTGGAACTTTAATTCCATAATTTTGGCCATCGCAACTGCGCAGGTGTGCACACGTGCATTGTCTTGATGAAAAGGACCTTTTTGCGTTTCAAATTAGGACGTTTTTCTTTTATTTCTTCGCTCAGCCGGTCCAAGAACGACGCATAATACGCTCCTGTTATCGTTTTTCCCTTTTCCAAATAGTCGATGAAGATGATTCCGCGTGCATCCCAAAAGACCGTTGCCATAACCTTGCTAGCCGATTTCTCCGTCTTCGCCTTCTTCGGAGCCCGTTCGCCTTTAAAAATCCACTGTTTTGACTGTTCTTTTGTCTCTGGAGTGTAGTAATGTATCCAAGTCTCATCCACAGTTATGTATCGACGCAGAAAATCTTCAGGATTACGACGGAAAAGCGCCAAAACAGCCTCAGAGTCCACCACACGATTGCGTTTATTCTCCACTGTGAGCAACCGCGGCACCCATCTTGCCGAGATTTTTTTCACACCTAATTTTTCGTGCAAAATTAAAGCGACTGTGCCTTGTGATATGCCTGTAGCCTCAACTATTTCGCGCACTTTGATTCGTCGGTCACTTAAAACCATATCGTGGATTTGGTCAATCATTTCGGGGGTAGACACTTCTACAGGGCGTCCGGAACGATGTTCATCTTTTGTGGATGTACGGCCACGTTTAAACTCATTCACCCAATTGTAAACAGTTGCAAACACAGGAGCAGATGTGCCATGAACTTCATCCAACTCAGCTTTAATTTCTTTCGGCGTTAAGCCTTTTAAATACAGATGTTTAATCACCGCTCGAAACTCACTTTTATCCATTATTATAAACAATCAAAAGTTTTTTACTACAATTGACAACAACAATGAAACTACGTGACGGCTAAAGCTAAAACTCTAACAGTTGACTAGTTAGGAGTGCTGCTTACTGGAAAAAATTCATTTTCGATACTACGAGCACCATCTCTTGGATTTTCTAAGGACTTATTGAACGACCCTCGTACTTTAGTACTAAATTATGTAAAGCGAAAATGAAGTATAATGTATAGTGTAATCCCAGATAAACCACGGTTTAAGATGTGCGTCAACAACTTTAGGGGAAAAATAAATATGTAGGCTTATACAGCAAGGTATGGGACATAATTGAATTGTTAGTAAAATAAAATTATTAGGGTGATGTGAGGGAATTAAAGTTGTATTTTCTTAAATGGGACAAAATTTTATTGGAATTTATATCCCAAAATATTCCGTTTTCAACGATGTAACATGTGCAAAAAAACTTGTACCTGAAATTTTTCCATATTAAAGATGTTAATATTTTTTTTTAACTTTGTGTCTTTATTTTTAATTTTAGGTATAAGAATATGTTACATAAAAAATACCCTATTCCATTTAAGAAAAAATAATTTTAATTCCCTTCTGCCACATTTTATTTTAGCAACCACACAATTAGGTCTCCCCTCCTTGCTGTATAAGGCTGTGTATTTATTTTTTCTGTAAATTTATTTGTTAGCCAGAAAAACTAATTAGTTGGTTTTTATTAATTTGCTAAGATATTACTTTATATATAATTTTTAATATAATAAATAATCAATAATAATAATGGGGTAGATGGCTCAGTGGTATTGAGTCGGCCTGTGGATCTTGAGAACCCTGGTTCGATCCCCACAGCCGACAAACAATTTTCACCAATTTAAAAATCTACCCCTGTGGCTCCTTCTCCATTAATATCCTTGAGGGCCGTGATTTGACAGCTGGTAACTGCACTTCACGCGACAAAATATATCACTTACCGAGATCTGCTTAGGCATAGTGCCACACCCAGTAATGGGTAAAAGGTGTGATGATATATTTATTTATTTATTTATTTATTTATCAAATAATACAACACTTATTTAATCAAATAAATTTTAAAATTACTTTAAATAAATAAAGGTAAATAGAATTTTTCATATCATAATAAATAATTGGCGTTAAAATAGACAAGCAAACGAAAAATAACACTTCTTTAGGGCACTATTGCATTGTTTGCAAAGAACACACGAGAAATAAGAGAAAAAACTGACAGAATTCGAGAAATGATCTATGGACGTAAGAGTATAGTTTTATTTCTACAATTCATGAAATAAAGTAGTGCAATCGTGGTATGATGAGTTCATAGAAGAACAAAGTTCAAAGACATTTCAAGCAAAATTAATTTCGTAAAATCATCATTTTTTAATATTCGTGTTACATCAACCTTAACCGGAAAACTCTCAGTAAAGAATTTTTTGCTTGTAAAGGTAACCTTCTTTGTTCCTCGAGATAAAAGTTAAAAGGCTTCACGACAATTAATTATCCTGAAAAAGAAAAATGTCGATGAGAAAAATGTTCTTTTCATAAGTTGCTAAAGAACAAAAACTTACAAATTTTCTCACTTCTTTCTACTGGACAGAGTAAAAAGTCAAAATGTATAGCAAAAATATATAACAGTGGAACTAAACATTAATTATAACCAATTTGATTTTTACTAAGTTTTAGAAAACCTATCTGAAGCCCTAAAAACTATTTTAGTTTTAGTGACGATGGTATTGCTCATAACTCAAATGGGAAATTAATAAAAAAAAAATAATAATAATGTTAAGGAGTTTGAAAATACAGCATCCAAATAGAACTGTTGTTAAACCATCTTCAAGATTTCTCCATTTATTCTAAAGATAACGTTTACTATTTTAATTAAATATGTTCCTTACCAATAGCCTTATTAACACATTTATGCATATCAATAGTAGCAAAAATTACTACCTTAATAATGTCGCTAACAGATAACTTTAATATCAACTGGTGTTCGGATATCTTAGCAATTTTTGTTATACAATAGATCTGAATATATGAAAAAAATCATTGTGGATTGTATCAAATATGGTAGAAATGCTTAAAATTTTCCACTTGATCTGCGATTTCATTTCATGCAAATCAGATACAGTTCAGCAACAGCGAAATCGGTTAATCACAAATCGATCGTGAAAAGTGGCATTTTCAAGTACAATTTGGGACTGATTGGTAACTGTCCAATTTAATTTTAAAACTTTAAACATTTCCCGTTCCATTACATATTCTGATTCACATGATGCATACATTTATTTTCCTCAATGTATTCAATGTTTTTTTTTAAATCGGATGAATGTTTTTTTTTCAATTGCGACTCGTTTATTTCCTTCTCTTTTTACTTCGTTTACAATTCACACATATCTGT